>OV702287.1:233100611-233702694 GCA_916181665.1 Avena sativa
GGAGTGGTTAAATAGGGGAGGGGCGCACCCCTTAGGTCTTTTCCCCCTTCTGCGCCCCTCTGCCTCTTGCTCTTCTTCTTCTTCGTCTTCCTCGCGACAGCACCGCCGCCCCTGCTTCCAAGTAGCAGCGCCGCCGCTGCACTGCTTCCCCATGCCTCTGCATCACCGCCACCGCTACGCGCCTCCTCCGCCACGGGTCGTTGCCAATCTAGGCCGTTGCCCCCCACCGCGGCTAGCGACAGTGAGGGCAACGAGCTAGAGATGACAGAGGAGGAGCTCACCGTCGCCGAGCAAGAGATGCAGGAAGACACCGCCACGACGGACCGTGGTGCGTGGGCCAGGTCCTGGGTCTACCAGGACGACCTGGACTGGCTCTACCGCACCAGACGCATTCCCGCTGGAGTCATCGCGCGCCTTGCCTCCGTCGAACTCGCCCCCTCACTCAATCCGGGTGAGTACGTTGTGTTCTTGTCTCACTTCCAACGGGGGTTTGGTTTGCCGGTCAGTGATTTCTTCCATGACTGGTTAAGCAGATACGAACTCCAGCCGCACCATCTTCCTACCAACGCAATCACTTCCCTTTCTGCTTTTGCCTCTACGATCGAGGGCTACGCCGGATTATGGCCCACGAAGGAGCTATGGATCCGGTTTTTCGGCCTTCGTCGCAATGTCATTCCGAATATTCAACTCGTTCCGGAGGACAAGCAGCTCACTCAATTCGGAGCTGCATCACCCTGGAGGCTATCCGTTTTCCCCCGAGTCACCGGGCTGGACTCCTGCAAAGGATGGGCCCAGACTTTCTTTTATGTCCAGAACGAGGGCACTGAAGACTTGATCCAGCTGCTTCCCTATGCTCCGGGTCCACCTAACCCGGAGTTGTGGGACGTTGTCCCTAAGAAGCCCACAGTATTGGCCAACCAGGTCAATAAAAGGTTCAAGGAGCTGAAGCATCTCGGGTTGCGCAACGAGGACGCCATGATCACATTTGTCCGTAACCGGATCTCCCCTCTCCAGAAGCGCACTCGCAAGGTGTTCCACATGAGCTGGGGTCGCGACCCCAACCGGACCTCGTCCTTCGAGCTTAGCAACACAGAAATCTACCGCCGGGTCAAGGCGCTCTTCACCACCCACAAGGACTTATCCTCTGAGTGGACGTGGGGAATTGAGCATTATTGCCGGGATAGGCTTCCTCCCATGGTAAGCTTCGTGCCACCAACTCTCTCCGGATTTAGATCTTATGTCGGTTGCCGTCTTATTTTTAACTCTGTTGTCTTTTTTCTCCTTTAGCAATTCCTTCAGCAGACAATTGAGGATGGCCCCGACCCTACCCTCAAATGCGAGCCTGACCGGGAGAGCTCGGACGAGGAAGAACCGGACCAGGAGATGTTCCTCCCAATGTCCGGCGCGACCAAGCGAGCCACCGGTAAACTCTCTTCTATTAGAGATTGGCCCGATGATGAGGATGCCTCGGATATTGAGGTGATGGAAGCTGTTGACCCTGTCCCCCTTTCTTATGCTTCCGGCATCAGCTAACCCCAGTGGGAAGATCCACGAGGACCCTCCCCTTGCCACGGGTGAACCTGTTCCGGTAGCAAAGAAGAGGCGTGGAGCTGCATCAAGCTCCTCCTCCGGACCTTCTCATCCCTCCAAAAGGCGAAAGAAGTCCGGAGACAAAACTGCTTCCAAGCCAGCAGGCAAGGCCCCAGCACGAAGGGCTCGGAAACCCAAGGAGCCCCTGACCTCGGATGCGTAAGCCTCTTTTCCCTCTGCAACTTATTCTTCCTTGCATTGTTTTAGTCTCTCTTCTGACATTATTTGATTTGGCAGTGCTGCGGAGGATGTTCCCCAGAGTGGATCTAGCATCTCTTCACCGCTCCGACCTAGCCCTTCTCCTCCTCGTGACGACGAGTCACGCCCGCTGAGCCCTATTCCAGAGGATTCTGCGGCTGCTCCGGGTTCCAGCTCACCTCGTCAAGAGGGGGGCAACCCTGGAGCGGGGGAGATGGAGCCAGCCGAGGCAGCGGCATCCACCACTTCGGCTCCGCCATAACCAGCAACTACCGAGACTACCTCCGCACCAGCACCAGCACCAGCTTCAGCACCAATTCTGACACCAGCACCAACTCTGGCAGCAAGGACATCAGCAACAGCACCAGCTCCAGCAACAAGGGCACCAGCACCAAGCTCCTCCACCTTGTCCGAGTCTTCTTAGTCTCGGCGAGGAAGTACTCAGGCAGCTCCTAGGGGGAAATCTGCCGCAACCACTTCCTCCTCTCAGCAAGACAAAGGCAAGAAAGCCCCTGACGTCACCAGGGCAGCGTCCACCGGGTCTGGACAGCGCACCCTCGCGTCCATGCTTGCCCAGAAGGCTCCAACACTGAAGGACGCCCCTGCCGATCCAACTAGTGCGCAGCAACTTGTTCTGCACACCAGTCCGGCCCTTGCTCAGGTTGAGAGGAGAGAGGCACATGCGAAGGGCTTGGTGGCGCCCCACATGCTTAGCGGTGAGCGATATCCTCCGACCTTGATCGAGTTTATGAACAACTGGAACAAGGCGGAGTTCGTCTATAACGACGATCTCCCGGAGAAGTTCGGTCCCGCCGAATTCGCTGCTCAGATGAACACAACCGCTAAGGCGATTAACCTCGCGGGCCGGATGATGGAGGTACGTTACTTCACCTTTTCCTTAGCATGCACTAGCGATATAACCATTAGTCCCCAAGCCTCCGGGGGAGTAACTTGTTAGTCGGCCGGATGCTCCTTAGAAAACTAACATAGCTCCCTTACAACTTCAAATATGCACGCACCTAGAGCTGGGTTAAGTTCCACTTGGCCCGGATCTTGTACACTTCGAATATGCACACACCTAGAGCTGGGTTAAGTTCCACTTGGCCCGGATCTTGTACACTTCGAATATGCACACACCTAGAGCCGGGTTAAGTTCCACTTGGCCCGGATCTTGTACACTTCGAATATGAACACACCTAGAGCCGGGTTAAGTTCCACTCGGCCCGGATCTTGTACACTTCGAATATGCACACACCTAGAGCCGGGTTAAGTTCCACTTGGCCCGGATCTTGTACACTTCGAATATGCACACACCTAGAGCCGGGTTAAGTTCCACTTGGCCCAGATTTTGTACACTTCGAATATGCACACACCTAGAGCCGGGTTAAGTTCCACTTGGCCCGGATCTTGTACACTTCGAATATGCACACACCTAGAGCCGGGTTAAGTTCCACTTGGCCCGGATTTTGTACACTTCGAATATGCACAAGGCTTAAGCCAAAATTTGTACTCTTTTCAGGTGACCACCAACCGTCGGAGCACTGAGCTCCAGCGTCTCCTGGATACCCACAAGATGCTGCTCGCAAAGCACAATGCACATCTCGCTGGGCATGAGAAAAGGGGTAAGTTCTCTTCTTCACATTTTTCTGTTTTACTTCATCTTTTTCTATAGAACTAATCCGTCATTCGGTTTTCGCAGCTGGGGTGGAGGCTGAGAACAAGCTCATGAGGAAGAATCTAGATCAGATTAAGGGTAAGCTACTTTTGTCTGACCCTGCTTTGCTTTCCATCTCCTCTTCTTCTTGGCTCGGCAAACATTCATACCTCGGCTCTGCCGGGTCAACACGCTATTTCAGCATCTCTTGAAGATAGTGTGCCCGTGCCTGACATGATGCTGCATTTTCTCAAACAAGCAGGGTAGCATCAGGGCGAGCTGAAAAAGAAAGACGATGAGCTTGCCCTCCTCCGAACCAAGAACGACGAGATTCCCAAGCTAAAGGCAGAAATGAAGAAGATGAAGGCGCAGCACCAAACCGAGCTTGACAAGGCTGGCCAGGACTACACCGAAGAGCTCCAGCGCCTCAATCTCCAAATTGCTAAGGACCGCGAACTTCTCCAGGAGGCCGACGTCAAACTCGAGTCGGCGAACGCTGAACTGGTGCAGCTCTGCCAAAGACGCGATAATTGCATCAATGAATTGACCCGGATCCACAGCCACATTTTACGTAAGTTCCTTTTCCTTATCCGGCATATTTCTTCGGGTTACCTCACATGTCTTTTCATTACTTGCTTCTCTTGTCCCGTTTCTAGGCAAATTTCCAGAGGGTACTCCCATTGCGAGCGTCGCTGTTGCCAATTTCCGCCAAGAGAGGGGTACTCCCGTCGCTCCTGACGGTGAGGATATTCCCTATGACATGGATGACCTGTTGGTCAGCCTGCCATCTCGCGTGGAAATCATCAAGAACTACGGCAAGGATCTCCTCGACGTTTCAGTCCGAGTCTTCAACACGTTCTGGCCTGGCGAGGACACTCCAGAGAGAATCGCAATCCTTGCTGAAAAGCTGACGGAGATCGAGACCCAGCTCGACCTTTGGAGAGAGTCCGCTGGACATGCTGCAGCTGAGACCGTTCTTCACCACATACTCACGTGGTATGAGAAGATCGATCTCAGCCTCCTGACGCGCCTGCGCACCGGATCCAAGTGGACTAATGACCCGGAATGGGTAGCTCGGCGCCAGTCTTGCGCCCATAGTCTCATTGAATATGCTCCCATTCATGAATGGACTAAGGGTCCGAGCTTCCTGGAAGCCGCTGGCGACGAAGAGGTTGAAAATGTTGAAGATGGTTCGGACGAGGATGGAGAGGACGATGTCTCAGATATCGAAGAAGGCAAAGATGACGCCGAACTTCCTCCTCCTGCTGCTCCTTAAGTAAAAACACTTGAAAACTTATCAGATCCCCGGTATGCCGGGTGGAATTGTATCCCGTACTTATGTGATATTTTGCTACTAAGTTTGTATGCCGGATTAACTTGGGCGTAGTCCCCGAGTTTCATTTTCTTGTTCGTCCAATCTTCTAGCTCGATTCGTGTCTACCTTGATTCGGTTTTATGACTTACGAATCCGAGCTTCAAAAATTGTTTTAACTGTTGGGTTCGTAGCATGGAAAACAAAAAATTTCTACCACAAGAACGTACAAAACCCAGATCTAATCTAGACAAAAGCCAAGATCTAATCTACTAGACATGAGCAACAAGATAGATCGGTACTAACCCTCGTAGAACCGAAAGCGTTAACGAGATTAGATCTCGTGGATGATGTAGTCGATCACTTGCCGATCTCAAGATCGTGTGGACGATCCTTCCGGCGCCGTGTTTCGGCAGCGCTTCCGCAGACGGTCACACGTGCGGAGTCGAAGCAGACCTTCCTCTCCCCGTTCCAGCGAGCAGCGGAGGTAGTAGATCTTCTCCACGGAATCCCAGCAGCACGACGGCATGGTGGTGGTGGTGGAGATGAGAATTCTGCAGGGCTTCGCCTATGCCTGTGCAGAAGAAAGGTGGAGGAGAGAGGCGGCAGAGATTGGGAGTTGTGAGAGCCAGGGCAAGAGGGGGCGCCCCCTCCCTTCTATTTAAAGGAGGGAGGCGCGCCTGGGGAGGGGGAGTCCTAGTAGGACTCCCCTCCTAGGGCCGCCGGTGGGAAGGGGGGAGGAGTCCTCCTCCCCCACGACTCCGTGTCTAGCCCCACTTGGACTCCCTTGATCCTTTCTTCGTTTTCAAGTAAACTCCAAGAAATCCTCTAGAACCTTCAAGAACATTCCGAAACCTTCTAGAATCTCCATACAAACACTCCGGAACATTTCCTAACTTAGAAAATGATCCCCAATATATGAATCTTATTATCCGGACCATTCCAGATCTACTCGTGATGTCCCGGATCCATTCCGAGACTCCGAACATCATTCGGTCTCCAACGCATATTCCATATCTACTTAAAACAACTTTGAACCTTAAGTGTGTCACCCTACGGTTCGTGAATATGCAGACATGATGAAGACACCTCTCCGATCAATAACCATTAGCGGGATCTAGAGATCCATAACGGCTCCCACATACTCAACAATGATTTCGTGATCGATTGAACCATTTTACATACGAAACCAATTCCCTTTGTCACGCGATATTCTAATTATCCGAGGTTTGATCGTCGGTATCTACATACCTAGTTCTACCTCGTTACTGATAAGTACTCTTTACTCGTTCCATGTTATGTCATCCCTTGTGACCCAGTCACATGCTTGCAAGCTATCTAGATGACATTCCACCGAGAGGGCCCAGAGTATATCTATCCGTCATATGGATGGACAAATCCCAATCTTGGTCTATGCGCTTCAACACATACTTTCAGAATACCCAATGACACCTTTATAACCGCCCAGTTACGAAGCGGCGTTTGATGTCATCAAAGTACCCATCTGGTGATGGTGATTAACATAACCTCATGGTCGAAGGATTAGGTTACTATGTATTTCAAAGCTTACAGCAATACGAACTTAATGACTTGATCTTATGCTATGCTTACTATGGGTGTGTGTCCATCACATCATTCTCCTAATGATATAACCTTGTTATTAATGACATCCAATGTCCATGATCAGGAAACCATGATCATCTATTAATCAACAAGCTAGTTTAACAAGAGGCTTACTAGGGACTCTTTTATGTTTACAGAGCACACAAGTATTAATGTTTCCGGTTAATACAATTATAGCATGGGATGTAAACATTTATCATAAACATAAAGATATAATAATAACCACTTTATTATTGCCTCTTGATCATATCTCCAACAGTCTCCCACTTGCACTAGAGTCAATAATCTAGTTAAAAACTTGTGCACTCAACACCTATGGCTTTCTGGTGTTGTATAGACACTATTGCTAGTGGTAAACATAATCTTCGGATCTGACACTTCCAGGTCCGTGTGTATTTGCATGTCCTTGCGTCTCTACGCATTACTCATTCTCCAATAAGATGGCATTGTATAAATTTGGTCCTTTGGTGAGACCTTTAGTTCCTTGGGATTAAATCATGTTGATACAATTGTCTTACAATGTATCTTCATAGTATTATCCCGCTATGAACCACACCTAGTTTGATAACAAACTACTTGACGCAAATGCCCTCATTTGCTGCTACAATAGCAGTCACATAGTTAGCCTTTTGTTGTAGTATCTGTCACAATGTTTTAACTTTGGTACTCAACCAAATCCGTTATGGAACTTCCTTTCTATTACATTGTGCCACCCATAGTTTAAATTGAGATAAACTTAATTTGTGACAAAACTAGTATCAATGTAGCAATTTACAATGAACTATTTGTCACCACTATATAAGTAATATATTCTTAGTTCTTCCAAAGATCATAGGAATATCCCTACTATTGTCCAATGATCATCTTATGAGTCATTCTGGTATATGCTCATAACATTTAGAGCATAGGACATATCTGGATGTGTACATCTCAAAGAATGATTGATCAAAATATTCTTGTGATTTCACCAAGTGTCAAAACACTTGAATCTCGTGTCAACACACTTGAATCTTGATTCAGTCATTTCCGTGCGTCAAGAACCTTTCTTGTTGTTTCCACATTGAACTCATCCAACATCTTATCTATGTACATTTGGCAAAACCATATTAGCGCCTCAATCTATCCATATGGACATTGATGCCTAATTCTTGGGTTATGCCTAAGTCTTTCATCGAAATGAAATTCTTAACCTGTGTCAATAAAAGATACATCATTCCTAATCAACGATATGTCTTTCACATAATGTATTATAAATATGTCTTAGTGCTCCCACTTAATTTCTTGCAAAAATGCAAGCATCTTCATCGTCTCTAATGAAATTAAACCTTTTAACGGTTTCATCACGGTGAAGATTCCAACTCCGCGATGCTCACTTCAACCATTGAAGTTTTGCATACTCTTTTAGCATCTTTGAATTAACAAAACCCTTTGGATCGTGTCATGTACACTTCCTAGGTAACCATTCTATTAGAAGAACTTGTTTTGTTTGTTCAACTACCATATACCAAAATATATGTAGTGGTTGCTACATTAATCCATCCAGACTAAATATCGCTATGAAAGATCAAATCTTATCATAGTCAATTCCTTGAACATTGTCGTAAACTCTTTCCGACATGTCGACTATTTTATAGATGTGAAACATCCATGTCTATTTCTTTATAGATCCATATGCGACTGTAAGGTCTTGCACCTTTCCAGAGGGTCTTTCATGAATTCAAAGCTTGATTTCTCGTGTATGGAATTATCACGGATTTTATGGCTTCAAGCCACTTAACGAAGTCAGGGCCCATCATTGTTTCTTTGCATGTAGTCGGTTCATCATTGTCAAACAACAATGATTTAACTCTCAAATCTTGGCATTTGATTACTTACCCGACCTACTTGGTTCAATAGTAACTTAGATCTCCGTGACCACAACCTTTGAGGCACGTGAGCCATGAGCATTGTTGCTGCCTCCGGGACGCTTACCGACGCTGCGCAACTCAGCACATATTAGCCAAGGTTCAACGACCTTGTCAAAGTTCTTTTGTCCTCCCACTTAACTTTTCACCAAAATTCCTTCTCAAGAAACTCGACATTCTAAGCGACAAACACTTTTGTCTTCGGTGTTATGGAGGAATACCCAATGGTTATTCGAAATAACCTACAAAGACATGCTCATCCGACTTTGGTTGTAAACACTTTACTTATGCCTAGCATACCAAAAATTTAAGAAAGGACAACCTGGGTTTTATCCCAAACCATGACTTATATGGTGTCATTTCAGCGGATCATGATGGAGCTCTTTTCAGTGTAAAAGCGGTAGTCACTAAAGCTTTAATCTTTTAAAATATAATGGCAGTTTTATAAATGACACCTTTGATCTTACCATGTCAAACCAGGTTTCATTACATATCTTGAACACTCCATACTCCTATGGTGTTTTGGGAAATGCAAATCCATGGAACGATTCCTCAAATCTTAGGTGTTTTGCTAAACTTGTAACTCAAACATCTTTCTTTATGATCCAATCATAAAAAAATTTATTTTCTTGTTACAATAATTTTCCACTTCATCTTGAAAGTCTTTGAACATTTTTCAAATGTTTCATATTTCTTCCTTATTGAGTAAGTATATACATATACTCACTCAAATCTTCGGAGAAAGCATATGAAGTTGAAATCCATCGCCCACGACTACACATAATGGACTATATACATCAATATGTACAAATTCCAATCAGTTAGTCGTTCGTTCCTCTTTTGGCCTATGAACGGAGTTTTAATTATCTCCAGGAAAGTATCACAAGCGTCATTTGATCAAAATCAAAGACTCCAAAATCCATCAACATGGAGTTTCTTCATGTATCCCTTTCAATATAATTTAAACGACGATGTCACTTCGCAAGTGATCTTTCAATCATTTGTCTTTCGACGTTTTAGCATTAGTTTTATGGATGTGATTCTCCAACGAGATTTGTAAATCATCCATCTATTATGGAATACGGTAATTATTTGAACAACCTTTTGTCATCATAATACCTGATCAAAATAACAATTATTGAAACAAATCTTGAAGGTAAGCTTTGATGTTAACGAGCAACACAACAACCCTTTGTTTGTTTTCGATGAACATCATCACATATTCTCTTGCTAGTTACTTAGGCCATTGCAGTTCATGAATTGTGTTGTCCTGTATGACACTTCATACCAACCAATTCGGTATCCAATACCGCAGAACCACATTGTTTAACAACCAAGGAATACAGCCATAACATGTATCTTCTATATACCTAAGTTGGATATCTCCAATCTTTTCTTTTCTGCCAAATATTTTATAGATTCTCTTTCAACAATTCCTTTTCTTTTAAAAAGAATCTATCAACATCAATAGTGGTGTCATTCACATGACACATAGTACAAAGTGTGTATAGTCATATACTAATACCTTTGGACTTGCACTTTGAAGTGGATCACCTTCATCAAATGTTTGGCATTCTTTCAAAGTTCCATTCTTTAGTAATCTTTTAGTGTAGTAAACATTTTACTTACATCTTCTATTCATCCTTATCATGACAACTTTCATTATCAAGCTGCTATAGCTTATAAAGGTGAAGTGCGAGTATAATGTTTCTTTTCCAAAACCTTTTGGAGGATTAGGACGACTAGCGTCTCCAACCTTCACAAATTCTCATCAAATATGAGGACATATACTCTATCATGTTGTAACCAACATATTGTTTTAGATATCGTAATACCTTTCACATATGATGGTTTCTGAAACATTGCTTTCAGCTCTTAGATAAACTTGATATTAAAAACAATCTTTTGAGTATCAAGAATCATGGAGGCAATCATGATACATTAGATACTAACATTGGAATTGTTACTCTTGATTCAATACTGTTTATTAAACTTCACAGAGTAAACGGAGTTTGCTGAAAGTTTGCAATATGACTTTTAAACTTTAGATTGACACTCAAAACAATACGATACCAGTTCGTAAAGCAAATATCTAGAATTTCTATAGTTCTACTATCTCAACTATAACTAAGCGTAAGGTGGTGAACGGATGCCAATGACTACAACAAACTATGCAAATTCACTTTGATTGTGTTTATGATAAATTGAGTTCGACTAATCCAAATTACAAATGAACTCCCACTCAAAACAACATCCCTCGAGTTGTTTTAGTGATTACACGAACCAAATCCACTACACCAAGTCTGATCATCACGTGAGATGATGTAGCTTCATCGGCGAACAATCTTCATGTTCATCATATCAATCATATGACTCATGCTCTACCTTTCGGTATTCCGTGTTCCAAGACCATGTCTGTACATGCTAGGCTCGTCAAGATTAACTTTAGTTTCTGCATGTGCAAATCTGGCTTGCACCCGTTGTATGCACACGTAGAGTCTATCACACCCGATCATCACGAGATGCTTCGAAACGACGAGTCTTGGCAACGGTGCCAACTAAGGATGAACACTTTATTACTTGATATTTAGTGAGAGGGATCATCTTATAATGCTACCGTTGCAATCTAAGCAATACAAGATGCATAAAGGATTAACATCACAGGCAATTCATAATTAGTGTGATATGATATGGCCCTTTCTTCTTATGCCTTCGATCTCCATCTCCAAAGCACGGACATGATCTCCATCATCACCAGCATTGCGTCAAGGTCCGTGGCGCCGCTTCATGGTTGTCCATCATCACGAGCAACTATTACAACTACTTGGAATAAAGCTATTACAAGATGAATAGACACGCAGGTCTTAACAGAATTAAAGACAACCATTAGGCTCCTGCCGGTTGCCATATTACAATAAGGATCATTGCATACATCAAATACAATCACAATCACATGAAGGCCATATCACATCACAAAACCCCTGCAAAAACAAGTTAGACGCCTCTAATTTTCTTTGTAAGTTTTACGTGGCTTGGGGCTTTTGACTAAGAACGGATCTTACCTACGAAACTGAACCACAACGTTGATACAAGTGCTATCAAGTGCAAAGTGTAGATTGGATCTATACTATGATGGGAGAGACAGACACCCGCAAAGCCACTTGTGCAAAGCAAGTTGCACGTCAAGCGTGGAGCAAGTCTCATGTGCGATGACATGTAATGTTAGCCAGAGCCGCTTCATCCCACCATACCGCAAGATGCAAAGAACACACATAGCAAAAGACAGCACGAGCACCAACACCCACAACCTCATTGTGTTCTACTCGTGCAACAGATCTACGCATAGACAAGGCTCTGATACCACTGTTGGGTTTGTAGCATGGAAAACAAAAATTTTCTACCGCAAGAACGAACAAAACCTAGATCTAATCTAGACAAAAGCCAAGATCTAATCTACTAGACATGAGCAACGAGATAGATCGGTACTAACCCTCGTAGAACTGAAAGTGTTAACGAGATTAGATCTCGTGGATGATGTAGTCGATCACTTGCCGATCTCAAGATCGTGTGGACGATCCTTCCGGCGCCGCGTTCCGGAAGCGCTTCCGCAGACGGTCACACGTGCGGAGTCGAAGCAGACCTTCCTCTCCCTGTTCTAGCGAGCAGCGGAGGTAGTAGATCTTCTCCACGGAATCCCAGCAGCACGATGGCATGGTGGTGGTGGTGGAGATGATAATTCTGCAGGGCTTCGCCTATGCCTGTGCAGAAGGAAGGTGGAGGAGAGAGGCGGTAGAGATTGGGAGTTGTGAGAGCCAGGGCAAGAGGGGCGCCCCCTCCCTTCTATTTAAAGGAGGGAGGCGCGCCTGGGGAGGGGGAGTCCTACTAGGACTCCCCTCCTAGGGCCGCCGGTGGGAAGGGGGGAGGAGTCCTCCTCCCCCACGAATCCGTGTCTAGCCCCACTTGGACTCCCTTGATCCTTTCTTGGTTTTCAAGTAAACTCCAAGAAATCCTCTAGAACCTTCCAGAACATTCCGAAACCTTCTAGAATCTCCATACAAACACTCCGGAACATTTCCTAACTTAGAAAATGATCCCCAATATATGAATCTTATTCTCCGGACCATTCCGGATCTCCTCGTGATGTCCCGGATCCATTCCGAGACTCCGAACATCATTCGGTCTCCAACGCATATTCCATATCTACTTAAAACAACTTCGAACCTTAAGTGTGTCACCCTACGGTTCGTGAATATGCAGACATGATGAAGACACCTCTCCGATCAATAACCATTAGCGGGATCTGGAGATCCATAACGGCTCCCACATACTCAACGATGATTTCGTGATCGATTGAACCATTTTACATACGAAACCAATTCCCTTTGTCACGCTATATCCTACTTATCCGAGGTTTGATCGTCCGTATCTACATACCTAGTTCTACCTCGTTACTGATAAGTACTCTTTACTCGTTCCATGTTATGTCATCCCTTGTGACCCAGTCACATGCTTGCAAGCTATCTAGATGACATTCCACCGAGAGGGCCCAGAGTATATCTATCCGTCATATGGATGGACAAATCCCAATCTTGGTCTATGCGCTTCAACACATACTTTCAGAATACCCAATGACACCTTTATAACCGCCCAGTTATGAAGCGGCATTTGATGTCATCAAAGTACCCATCCGGTGATGGTGATTAACATAACCTCATGGTCGAAGGATTAGGTTACTATGTATTTCAAAGCTTACAGCAATACGAACTTAATGACTTGATCTTATGTTATGCTTACTATGGGTGTGTGTCCATCACATCATTCTCCTAATGATATAACCTTGTTATTAATGACATCCAATGTCCATGATCAGGAAACCATGATCATCTATTAATCAACAAGCTAGTTTAACAAGAGGCTTACTAGGGACTCTTTTATGTTTACAAAACACACAAGTATTAATGTTTCTGGTTAATACAATTATAGCATGGGATGTAAACATTTATCATATACATAAAGATATAATAATAACCACTTTATTATTGCCTCTTGGGCATATCTCCAACATTAACAATACTTAGAAACTTTTAGGCTTAGCTGAAAATAATTCAGCATAATAATTTGAAAGTAAATACAAGGTTAGTCCGAAAACAAATGTCGGCTCGATTAAGTTCTTTTCCTTAGTATTTTTCATGTGCTACGCAATTCCAAACTTGTTCTCTTGCTTGCCATGGAGCCAATTCGTGTTGGACAGTAGCAAGTCGAAGAGTTGGGTTTTTGGTGCTCACACATTACTAATCCGAGTTAAGTAGAACAACTTACTCCAGCTGACGTATAAATGATAAAAGACAACAAATATTATTAAGGTAGTCCCCGAGTTACTGCCCGAGGTGCCAACATTTCATTGATAAGCTCATTGCTGGCATACATACCGACATATGAGAAGACTCGGATACATACACTTCTCTGCTAAGTGTAGAAAGGATGAAGTAGGGCTACGTTCCATGGGCGCTTAGATTCCTCGCCGGACCTGTCCGCCTTGTTCTTTTCCTGTGGCTTTGCATCGATAAGATAATAAGAATCATTGTGCAATGCTTTGCTTATAATGAATGGCCCTTCCCATGGGGGGATAATTTATGCATGCCAGCAGTATGTTGTACCAACCGGAGCACCATATCACCTTCCCGAAAGACTCAGGGGCTTACTTTCTGGCTATGATAGCGTCGGAGATTTTGCTGATATATGGCGGATCTGGACAATGCCAATTCTCTCACTTCTTCCAGCAGATCAACATCATTTTGCCGGGCTTCTTGCACTTCGGCTTCTGTGTATTGGGTGACCCTAGGCGAATCATGCGCTATGTCGGATGGTAATACAGCTTCTGCCCCATATACCAGAAAAAATGGCGTATAGCCTGTTGATCGATTCGGAGTTGTTCTTAAACTCCACAGTACTGCTGGTACTTCTTCTATCCAGCACCCTGCTGATCTTTGCAGTGGCTCGACGAGCCGGGGTTTTATCCCAGATAACATAATCCGTTGGATCTTTCCACCTGTCCGTTCGACGCGGGGTGGGCTACCGAGGCAACGTCCAGCCGGATCTTCTTATCCCGGCAGAATCGCGCAAATGCTCCTTCAGCAAAATTTGTGCCATTATCAGTTATGATACTGTGAGGATAACCGTATCTCAAGATAATGTCTTTGAGAAATGTTACAGCCGTAGCTCCATCACACTTTCTTATAGGCTTCACTTCAATACATTTTGTAAATTTATCCACCATGACCAAAATGTGAGTCATATTTCCCCTTGCTGGTTTAAACGGGCCAACCATATACAAGCACCATATGGCAAATGGCCATGTAATTGGTATGGTCTTGAGTTCTGACATTGGCATATGCGTCTTGGTAGCATACCTCTGACAACCATTGCATTTTCTCACCAGATCTTCTGCTTGTTCTAAGGCACTTGGCCAGTAGAATCCATGCCGGAACGCTTTTGCCACCAAGGCTCGGGACGAGGCATGATGCCCGCACTCCCCTTGATGTATATCTTGGAGGATGTGAAGCCCTTCTTCCGGGGCTTGTATATTTTGACCTATTTGGTCATGCAAACATTTTTGCATACATCTTTGGTACGTTGCACCTACATTACGTAAACCAAACGGCATGGTGCGATAGCAATTAGCCCCATACGGGGTGATAAATGCGGTCTTTATTTGATCATTCGGATTCAGAGGTATCTGGTGGAAACCAGAATATGCATCAATGAATGACAACAGTTCGCATCCCGCGATTGAGTCTATGACCTGATCTATCTTCGGCAGTGGAAATGGATCTTTTGGACACGCCTTGTTCAGGTTCGTGTAATCGATACACATACGCCAAACCACTGCCACGTTCAGGCCATCCTTCTTCTTTTCCACCAACACCGGATTAGAGACCCAATCCGAATAGAGTACTTCCATGATAAATCCTGCTTCTAGCAACCGAGCTATCTCGTCTCCAATGACTTTTCTCCTATCCTCGGCGAAGCGGCGGAGAGGTTGCTTCACCGGCCTTGCTCCTGGTCTCACGTTCAAAGAGTGCTCGGCCAACTCCCTCGGAACACCTTGCAAGTCCTGTGTAGACCAAGCAAAAATATCCCGATTCTCACGGAGGAAGTTGACGAGCTCGCTTTCCTATTTATCATTCAACCCGGCACCAATTGTTACGGTGCGCTCTGGGAACATATCATCAACAGGCACTTTCTTAGTATCCTTTGCGGCTTGGAACGAAACGCTACCATGCGGGTTACTCAACGCCGGCATATACTGCTGCGCGGACTGAGCTAATGCCGCCACCTCTTGGATTTTTCTTTTTCTTGCGCAATCACGAGTGACTCGGCTAGGTTAGACCCGGCTGAGGCACACTCAATGGAACGTTAGAAATCTCCAGCAATAGTAATCACTCCATTTGGCCCGGGCAACTTCATCTTCAGATAACTGATGTGGCAGCTTGCCATGAACTTGTTCAATGCCGGTCTTCCGAGTAACGCGTGATACGCACTTTCCAAGTTCACCACTTCGAATTCCAGATTCTCAGTTCGGCAATTATCTCTCGTGTCGAATAACACGTCAACCCGGACTTTGCCTATGGGCTCACAAGAAATGCCTGGTACAATACCATGGAAAGTTGTTCTTGTAGCTTGGAGCATATTCTCCATGATACCCAACTTGCGCATTGTATCCACATACATGATGTTAATGCTACTGCCATTGTCAATCAGTACCTTAGAGAACCTCACATTGATGTTTGGCCCAATGAATGTCGGGTCCAGCACTAACGCATACGAACCAGGACTCGGCATAAGCTTGGGATGATCTTTGATGTTCCAAGTAATTTCTTGGTCCGACCAAGGCATATACCTCGTCACCACTGGCATTACCGCATTGACCTCCATATGTCGTTGCTGCAAGCTCTTCCTATCTGTCTCCTCGGTGGTAAACACACAGTAACTCTGATGATGCTCCATGTACTCATTTCTCCCCTCATTTCCGGGGTACCTCTGATCCAGCTGATGCTGGTTTTCTACTTGATGCACTGCATCCCTTCTCGCATGGTTATCATACCTCGGCGGAGGGGGAGGCAACATTAGCTGTTGCCTGTTCGCTCCGGAGAGCAATTGCTGCCGGGGTAACTTCTGCCGAGGTTGATCATTCCGGGGTGCCTGAGCATTCCCCGAACCACCTTGTTCTATCTTACGCATCCACTCACATTGCCTCGTTGTATGACCCGCTGGGTTACATGGATTTGGCGTGTGAAATTTACACGGATGATCCAACATCGACTCATAAGTGTACCTCGGACGGTCCTTCTTTTCTTGCCACTATTTCTTCTGTTCTAGCGTCCAAGTTTTCTTGCCATCATTCCTTGGTGTCCATTGTTTCCCTCCAGTTTTCTGACTCTGATTGCTCCCTGTTCCTGGCTAATCTTGATTCACAGCTGCAACTTGTTGCGAACTGTACCGGTGATCCGGTCTATCATCTCTCCTTTTACCTCTGTAATCGTTCCTCCGGGATGATCTAGCTCCATCTCTCTGGTAGTACTCCTCATTTGACTCATTGGACATGAGCCTAGGTTGAGTCGGATCGCCCAAGGCATACGAATCAGCAATCCAGATCATCTCTGCCAACGTAGTTTCTCACTTGCATTTTCCTTTGCAACTTTTGCCACAACTCGCTTGCATACATGCATCCTTCCGCAAACCACGCTATGGCATGTGACTCTATCACGCCCTCACACGAGTTCCTCACGGTACACCACCGGGTCAAGAACTCCCGGTCCGTATCGTTCGGTCTTTGCTTGCACATAGCTAGGGTCTGTGGCCTATTTGGCCTCTGATGCATACTCGAGAAATTGCTGATGAACATTTCCTAAAAATCGATCCATCAGTTAATACTTCCGGGTGGAAAACTGTTCAACCATACCCTTGTTGGCCCCTCCAACATCTGGGGTACGTATCTCACAGCCCATCGCAAGTTACCTGTAGCAATTTTCACAGCCGTAGCATAATTTATCAACCAATCCTCCGGCTTAGTGCTGCCATCATACGTCTTCGTGCATCTGGGTAACTAGAAGTTAGGTACCGGTGGCTCTTTCATGATCTGGGGTCCAAAACACGCAGGACCCAGAGGAACTTGACTTTCAATCTGCTCCGACCTATACAGTCGATCCAGTTTCAACCTGGCATCATCCGGCATCAAATCCCTGCTTCCCAATCTCTACCCTATCACATGATAGTCCGGCCTTGGGTATCCTGCATTCACCATTTCCAAATCTCCATTGTTATACTGGTCTCGCTCTCGTGGCGCATCTCTCTATTGCATACCTCGGCCGGCACTTTGCTCTTGCCTTGGTATATTCCGCTGTTGCGGCTGTCCTATAGAGTTGCGCTGTCCGGCATTGCCGTTAACAGCGTTTCCTTGACCAGCATTGCCTTGGTCACGGTTACCTCGGCTTACACTCCGTCGATCGTCATTTCTTTGTACCTCTTTTGCTTTTCCTGCCCTTGTCGGGTCATACGGAACAATCTGCTTGTTTCTCCTGGCTGAGGTTGCTACCTCCTCTCTCCTAGGACCACCATGAGGAGACGATGCAGCTCCAGCGGATTTCTCCGGGTTACCCACCGCCGAATGAACGATCTTGGAGGCCCCAGCTCTCTCCGGGTTTGCCCTGAGCAGTTCCTCATTTTGCCTGTTCGCGATCCGAACCAACTCATTGACCTGATCTTGCTGTCTCTGACGGGCTTCACCCGTCAGACCCTCTAGCTCGGATGCAGCTGCATCCGCTGCTCTAAGGTTTTTCGTTGGGGTACTGTACTTCGGCAGCCCCACGGACAAACAGTTTTCTGACTCCTCAATCCGAGTGTCACCCTCTTTGTTCATTTCACTCATGAGATTTCTCCCCTTCACTTTTACAGCATCTACTTTATTTGCCTTTGTGTACTCACGCAGCGTCGTGTTCAACGACTGCTGAGCCGCAACAATCTTTTTCGCTCCCTCTAGAATTTTCTGCCTAGTTTCCTCTAGCTTGGCCTGTGCCTGAGCCGGATCTACCACTACTGCTACCGGGTTTGCCAAGCTATCCATAGCTTCCCTCAGTACATTCTCAGGCCTCTCTAGTGGAGGTCCTCTACCTTTCCTTGGTGCCTTAGGTGTTACATCCCGATCCGGTGCTGGATCCTTGCTTGCGCCTGCACCTGGCGCAGTCATCATCACCTCAGCACGGTCCGGGGAACGAGTGATACGCGCCCCGTGAACCACGCTAAGTGGTAGCTCCCCTGCCTCAACGACGTGCTGCGGATGAACGCATGATACGTCCACAGCAACGTAGACCTTGTGCGCACCCAACTTGACGAAGAGGCCGTTGCGCGGAAGTGGGCGCGTGCCGAAGCAGCCAGCATTGTCCCTGACGAAGTCCAGCGCTCCAAAGCGCCGAACGAGCCCGGAGACGATGCGTTCGCTGGTGCCAATGAGGTTTCCCGTCCGGATCTTCACCCCTGCTAGCGCCGCTAGACCCACGGTGGGCGCCAACTATCGTGGTGGTGTCACGGCAGATGCCATGGATAGGCTAAAGGTGGGGACTAATAGCACTAGGGGAATCCAGGGAGGGATAGTGAGGTAATTCCCCACGCAGAAGCTTTGTATTCGATTCAGTTCATAGATTACAAGTGCTCCTAGAGCTGTATTGGCGAGAGGAGGAAGAAGGAGCTCTCTTACTCTCACCCATAGTTAACCCGTACAAGACCCTTAGAACCTACAACCTTACAGAATAGAGGAACCCCCTTCTATAGAGGCCCTAGACCTCCTTATATAGGGGTGGCTAGGTCTCTACTTAGGGCATACGTGGAGGCATATTCCAGGGAATATGCCTCCTCCCAAAATAGCAAACCGACCGGGGCGCTTTTCCCCCGCGTCACCCATGCAGAGGCTACGTGAGCCTCTGCAGCGCCTGCGTCAGCCGACACGGGCGTCGTCACCTCTGTCGTCCGCGCCTCGGTGGTCCTGCCCTCTTTTGCTTCGCTCATGCAGTGCGTACCGGGGCTTCTTTTGACCAGCGAGATTCCTTCCTTCTCCTAGAAGCTAGATATTACCCGGATCATAATGTATCCGGCCACACCCGTTCCTGCATACAAGTTAAATACGCCATTCCGACTTACGGCTTAAGTCGGTTGAGACCTAGTTAGGTGGACGCCCCCTGGTCCGGGTTACCCTGTGATTCGGCCTGCCTTGAGGTGACCCGGCCAGCATCCGCTTTAGCCTTGCCGACCCTCGGCTAACTCGGCCTTTATACCCCGGTGCGACCCTACCCGGGGGTATCCCCCCAACACACAATGACACCAAGAGCAAGCTCTCCTCCATGCCATCAAGCTTCAATGCCCAAAATTTACGTCCTATATGACGCATGCAACTTCATGGATGAGGAAGACGAAGACCTTTACTTCACTAAGTTGGACGAGTACGTCAAGAGGACTACACAAGCCAAGGTCCAAGATGGCGATGACAAGGTCGAGAATGGTGAGCATGGGAGTTTCCCTTCACCAAAGGAGGCGCATGGAGTTGAGAGAACCGAGCCTACCCCCATATGCTTGAGTGATGATGTGGTACCAATCCCATATGAGTATGAGAGCCACTTAGCCCACTTGAGTGAAAGCAAGAATGAGATGAGCGACTCCACCATACGTGAGATTGAGTGCTTCCACTTGGAGGGCATGAGTGATACACCAAGTGAGTTGAGAGTGGTAGTTGATAGGTCATGTGAGACCACTTGGATTTCTAACAACTTACCCTCTACCTATAGTGTATTATCTCATGATGTGCTAGGTTCCATGGATCAAGACGCGCCAAGCATGGAGATGACGATGCCTCCAACCAAGAAGATGTACATGGTGGATGAAGATGATGCCATCCCCATACATGATGAAGAAGTCGCCCACATGAAGGCCAATGCTACCACAACACCCACTTCATATGAGAGGTATGAACAAGGTAAAAACAAGGGTGTTGATGATGCCATGATCCCACTAGTGGACATGATGACTTGTGATGATTGGCATGCTATGGATGATGTTTGTGATATCACATATGACTCATTGGTATTTCCATGTGATACTTTTCCTATGCATAATGTTGAGCATGTGAAATTATTTGATTGTGATGATGTTGCCATAGACATGCCATGCTCTAAACATTACGTTGATGATATCAGTGCTTGCAATTTGTTGAACAATTTCTCTTTCCAATGTTTTGCTTGCAATGCTGTTACCAATGGTACCCCTCGGACCATGCTTTGTCATGAATGTTTTACAATCTCTCTCGTTGCTTGCAATAAGTCGAATAATTGCTCTTTCACTTGTTTTGCTTGCAACAATAATTCTCATATGGTTTATATTGAGATGGCGCCCATAGCTTTCTCAAATTTTGGAGATTTTGGTAAATGCCATGATAAGCATGTTCACCACTTGCATACTCACCATGCATCTATTTCATACTTGATTGACACTCATGGTGATGTGCACAAGAAGAGATACGTCATGATGGATGATGTGTTTCTCTACGATGCACACACGTTCTTCCTTTTGTGTTTGATGTGTGTAGGTACCCGCACAAGAATGTCAAGCTCGGTTGAGCACGAGTTGACAAAAAGAGCTCTAGAGAGCATCCCCCAAGTGAGTTCAAGATCGAACCCAGCTCTGATACCTTTCACATGCTTTGCATCTTTCATGTTGACAAATTGCTCTTTCCTATGGTTTGATTGCAAGCATGTTGATGGTATTCTTTCACCTTGTGACAATCATGTTTCCTTGCTATTGGATATTGATGCTTTGTGTGTTGCAACAGAAAGGTTGAACAATTTCTCTTTCCGATGTTTTGTGTGCAACCATATTGCCATTACGAGCATGTATTGTCATGAGAGCTTCCAAGTCTCTCGTATAGTTGTTGCAACAAACATAAGGACCACTTGCTCTTTCATATGGGTTGTTTGCAAACATGTTGTTTTTGCTTCCGTTTGCGATATGCATACTCCCATAATCTTTGCTTTTGATGATATGTGTATGGCACCCAACATATTGAACAATTGTTCTTTCCAATGGTTGGTTTGCACACATAATGATGTTGTTTTGGATATGTTTCCTCATGTATTTTTGTCGAATTCTCCTCTCCTTGCATCAAAGATGTTGAAGAATATTGTCCATTGCTTTGAGTGCCACACTAATATGTTTTATGGAGTTTTTGAGTTCCCACATTTGGATGATGTTCAAGCAATTTCCATGCACTTTGACCTTGCATATGCATCCCATTTGCTATAGCTGAGCTGTGCTAATAGTGTTGTGAACAAGAATGGACATGCCACATATGACATGCTCCTCTATCACACACAAACATATTTTGCTTGGTCTTTGTTGTGTGAAGGTACAATTGCATACGCGTCAACCTCTATGGATAAAGAGTTGACAAGACAAATCGAAGAGAGTTACCTATGGCTGCCCTTCAATGAGCCATCTCTACATCCTAAGGTGACTTCCTTCTACTTGAGGACTCATACTATAATCTTCATGAATTGGCTACGCTTTGAGTGTTGCTTCGCTTTTGTGGTGAGCTTTGTAGGCTTCATTGAAGGTGAATGACCATTGAGGTGTTGTCAATTCAATCATTCCAAGGACGACTATATGGTGAACCCTAGGATCAAGAAGGTCTCTCGACATCTTTTACTTTGTGATGAGCGTGTAGAGTCGAGGACGACTCTTTTTGAAGGGAGGGGAGATGATGTAGCCCGACCTTCGGTCGTTACCGCATCATGCTCTCCAACTTATGCCAAGTCGTCATGGACTCGAAAGGTGAATCCGTTCCTCTATGCGAGCCCACTTCCTACCCTCTTGAATGGTATACTACTTCATACTCCGTCCCATATCCATGATAGGTTCATACCGACGAGTACGGAGGCAAGGGAGGAAGCCTGGAGCACCAAATTCGACAAGACAGAGGCTTGGAAGAGAAGGAGGAAGAAGCAGCAGCTGGAGCACCGGGGTCTCCGGCCTGCGCACATTGGAGTCTCCGGCCACACCGGAGTCTCCGGCCTGTAGACACCAGTCTCTGGCCTGCAAACCCTGGAGTCTCCGGACCCATCTTCGGACCGCCCCCCAGATGAAGCTCGAGGACAGCCAGAAGGCCCCTCCGGAGACGACACCGGAGACAGAGCGGAGTCTCCAGCCCACACCGGAGTCTCCGGACCTCACGCTAGACTCTCCGGCCTGAGCGTATGGGCCTGCGCTCTGCCAGCTGGGCCTTCGGCCATATACCCCTTAGTCCGCCCAGACTTTCCCCTTTTATTCCTAAAGTACCCTTGAACTAGTGGCTGGCCTATATCTAGTGCCCCCACCCCCTCATGTAACCGGAGGGATAGATGATAGACTAAAGAAAACCCCCTTTGTGGAATCTTTAGTTTTGCCTCATCCCCTTCTACCAAAGGGGATCAACTATCGACACCACCTCGTTGGAGTTTGCATCACGCCTCCCTCATTGTACAAGGCCTTGGCATCGGTGTCCCTTTGCCAAGACGTCAAGACCCTCTGCAAGGTATTCTTCCCTCTCCGCGTGGGATCGAGGGAGCACGTTGACCGATCTTTCCTTGCGAGGATTCTATCGGACCAGTGGCCACCGGTGAGAGCAATCAGCCTTGTATCGTGTGTGTTTTGCGTGTGTTCGTCGTGTTCTTCGCGAGGTGTGCGTCCGCTTCCGCTACCTTCTCCCTTTCCCCTTGCTTTCCCATCGATTTGACCACGAGATCCGTGAAGATCGGGCCACCCATGGGGTTACCCCATAACAATCTATTTTACAACCTGCATCGTTGGACTATGCATTGTCACTTGCGGAGGATGTTTTAGTACCTACTACAACTGAGGAGATTGTTGATGACATTTGATATGGGGTGGTTCGATCATCTCAGCAAGCTCTTGTCGATGGTGATGGTGGATGATAGATAACTAGTCTGTAGCTATGATCTCTCCCGCTCGATCCCTGATGCCAGTGCAACAGATCTCGAACCTTGTAGGATATTCACAACACCACACTCTTGCGCACGCAGCCGTAACCACGAACGGTAGCATGCAATCTACTAATTCCCAATGGAACAATAGATCACACTCAATTATAGTTGATAGATTCGAACACAGGGTAATTCCAGAGGTTCTATGAAAGAAACAACTCCAAAATATTTTAACGTGGTCTAAACCCTAACTTGTGATGGCTACAGAGGTTTATATGAGGGCTGGGGCGTCCTCCCCTCTAAACGGGCCTAAAATCAGCCATATCTTGGCCCAAACTGACTCGGTTCGACTCAAACTGATACATACCGACCCATATATGGGTTCGGCCTTATTGTCACGCAGTCCAAACGTCGTGAAACACCTCAAACATGTAATTCTTGGTGCGCCATCTCTCTCTCTTGCTCATATGTGATTTCCTCATTGCCTCATAGTGCGCATGCCTCCCGCTCCTCCCTCGCGCACTTGTTGATATTGGAAATCAGCGCTTATACTTCTTGATATGGGGTGGCCCGATCTTCTCAGCAAGCTCTTGTCGATGATGATGGTGGATGATAGATAACTAGTGCGTAGCTATGATCTCTCCCGCTCGAACCCTGATGCCCGTGCAACAGATCTCGAACCTTGTAGGATATTCACAACACCACACTCTTGCGCACGCAGCCATGACCACGAACGGTAGTATGCAATCTACTAATCCCAATGGAACAACGAATCACACTCAATTATAGTTGGTAAATTCGAACACAGTGTAATTCCAGAGGTTCTATGAAAGAAACATCTCCAAATTATTTTAACGTGGTCTAAACCTAGATGGATGTGCGCCCCATCTATTTATGAGTCTAGGGGCGGCGACATAAGGGTGGATCCGAGGTGGTCCCACCCAACTAAGGGTACAAACTGACCTAAAGTTGGCCCGATTCAGGTTTCTGCCATGGCAGAATTCCGGCCTGTTTCTCTGCCGTGGCAGCCTGTCGTGGCAGAAAAGGACTCTGTTTCTATGGCGCGGCAGCCTGCCGTGGCAGAGAAAAGTGGCGTTTCTCTGCCGCGCCAGAGATTGTCCACCAAGTGTTGATCTTCAATCTTGTGTGCTCCTTGCGCTTCCTCCCTCTCCTCCCTCGCGCATTCTTCATTGATCAACACGCCTTGTTCCATTAGCTCCTCGCTCCGTGCTACGCCTTCTTCTCCTAAGTACCTGATCATGCAATAATTGAAAGACTTAGGTGGTATAAAATTCTCATTAATTAAAACACCAGGTTCATTAAGAAACAAGTTCACCTGTTGTTCTAGTAGCTTAGCACGAGCTCTTGTGATTGGTCCAATCCTTATCTCTTGGATTGATCTTTCTTTGCAATTGGAACATAATCATTAGCAATTGGGGTAGGTATCATTGTAGGGATGTCCTCATCATCTCCCCCCTTCAAAAGGTGTCGACCTCGACGCTCCAAGGTCTTCTCCAGCATATGGTGATAAATCAGCAACATTGAAGCTGTTGCTAGCACCACCAAACTCCTCAATAGGTATATCAACTGAGTAGGCATTATCATTAATTTTGGCTAGCACTTTGTAAGGACCAGCACCACGTGGCTTCAACTTGGACTTGCGAAGTAGTGGAAATATGTCCTTGCGTAGATGCACCCAAACCATATCTCTAGGCTCGAACAACACTTCCTTTCTTGCTTGATTCCTTGCAGCAACAATGTTCTCATGTATTTTCTTCACATAATCCGCACATTTTGATGCCTCCATATCAACTCTCTCATGTAATGGCAGAGGCAACATATCAAGTGGCGTCAATGGCTTGAAACCATACACCACTTCAAAAGGAAAAAGCTGAGTAGTTGAATGCACAGTCCTGTTGTAAGCAAACTCAACATGTGGCAAACACTCTTCCCACTCCCGCAGATTCTTTTTAATCATGGTCCTTAGCAGCTATGACAATGTTCTATTCACCACCTCCGTTTGACCATCTATTTGGGGATGACATGTAGTACTAAACAACAGCTTCATGCCTAGCTTCCCCCATAAGGTCTTCCAAAAGTAGCTCATGAACTTCACATCTCGGTCAGAAACAATCATCTTTGGTACTCCATGTAATCTCACGATGTCCCTGAAAAACAGGTTAGCAACATGTGACGCATCGTCGCTTTTGTGGCAGGCAATAAAATGAGCCATCTTAGAGAACCTATCCACTACCACAAATATAGAATCATGACCTGTCTGAGTTTTAGGTAGACCTAGCACAAAATCCATACTAATGTCTTCCCATGGAGTAGAAGGTGCAGAGAGAGGTGTATACAAACCATGAGGCTTCAGCTTGGATTTCGACTTATGCCAAGTAATGCATCGGCTCACAAATCTGTACACATCACGCCTCATCTTGAGCCAATAGAAGTGATCAGCAAGCATGAGCAACGTCTTCTCACGCCCAAACTGACCCATCAAACCACCAGCATGTGATTCCTGCAATAAGAACAAACGCAACGACGATTCTGGAATACATAGTTTGTTAGCTCGAAACAAATAGCCATCATGTATGTGATACTTATCGCATGCGTTTCTAAGAGCGCACAAACGATATGGTTCAGCAAAATCATGGTCAGTTGCATAAAGTGCACAAATAGCTTCTAATCCAGGAATTTTAACATCAAGATTGGTTAATAGCATATTCTCCCTAGATAGAGCATCAGCAACAACATTCTCTTTTCCCTTCTTATAGTTAATGATGTAAGGAAAAGACTCAATGAACTCAACCCATTTAGCTAATCTTCTATGCAAGTTTGATTGAGCTTTCAAGTATTTCAATGCTTCATGATCAGAATGTATGATGAATTCCTTTGGCTACAAATAATGTTGCCAAACCTCAAGTACTCTAACAAGTGCATACAATTCTTTATCATAAATTGAATAATTCAAACGAGCACTAGTCAATTTCTCAGAAAAATAAGTTATAGGCCGACCCTCTTGCATCAAAACGCCACCTATGCCTATACCACTAGCATCACATTCAACTTCAAATTGCTTCGAAAAATCAGGTAATGCAATTAATGGTGCAAAAGTAAGCAAACGTTTCATTGTATCAAAGGCAATGTCTTGGGCCGCGCCCCATACAAAAGGAACACCTTTCTTTGTCAAATCATTCAAAGGTGCAGCAATGGTGCTAAAATCTTTCACAAAGCGCCTATAGAAACCAGCGAGACCGTGGAAACTACGCACTTGACTTACATTCATTGGAGTAGGCCAATTCTGAATTGATTCAATTTTAGATTGATCTACCTCTACTCCATGCTTAGAAACAACACATCCTAGGAATATGACCTTATCTTTTGCAAATGTACACTTCTCAAGATTAGCATACAGTTTATTATCACGTAACACTTACAAACCTTGTCTAATATGAGTGCAATGTTCAGATTTGGTGTGGCTGTATATGAGTATATCATCAAAGTAAACAACCACAAAACGACCAATAAACTCTCTCAAAACATGATTCATCAAACGCATGAAGGTACTAGGTGCATTAGTAAGACCAAATGGCATGACTAACCACTCATATAAGCCAAATTTCGTTTTGAAAGCAGTTTTCCACTCATCCCCTTCTTTCATTCTAATTTGATGATAACCACTACACAAGTCTATCTTAGAGAAAACAACAGCACCACTCAATTCATCTAGCATATCCTCTAAGCGTTGAATAGGATGACGATATCGAATAGTGATGTTATTAATCGCTCTACAATCTACACACATGCGCCATGTACCATCTTTCTTAGGAACTAAAATAACAGGAACAACACAAGGGCTAAGAGAGACACGAATGTACCCTTTATCTAGCAATGCTTGTACTTGCTTCTGAATTTCCTTAGTTTCTTCAGGATTAGTCCTGTAAGGTGCACGGTTGGGAAGTGTGGCGCCAGGAACCAGGTCCACTTGATGTTCTATACCACGCAATGGAGGTAAACTTGCGGGTACGTCTTCTAGAAACACATCCCAAAAGTCCTGCAAAACAGAAGAGACACCAAGAGAAATAGGGATCATGTCGTTAGAAACCAATACCTCGCCCTTATACATGAGCACAAGTGGCATGGCTGTAGGATCCTCACGAAACTCTCTCATATCCTCCTTGGTGGCTAGTATCAATAACCCATGCACTCTCTCACTTTTCATTATATCACTCAAGTTGGGCTCAATTACATCAGGAATAGCTATCACACAGTATCGCCGAGTGGTAGTATCTTCCTTCAAGTTCACCTCTATCTTCTGACGAGAATCATTCACAATTTCTTGTGGTGTCATTGGCTGCATAGTAATCTTCTTCCCTTTGAATTCCAAGTGATATGTATTGGCTCGGCCATTGTGTTGCACATGGCGATCATAGAGCCAAGGCCGACCCAATAGTAGGTGACAAACAGTCATAGGAACCACATCAAAATCAATAGAATCTTTGTATGGCCCTATTTGAAAATTCACATGTACCATATGATTTACCTTCATCTCACCATTGTTGCTCAACCATTATATGTAGTATGGCTTGGGATGAGGTAAGTATGTCAAATTCAGTTTGGCACATAGTTCCTTACTTGCAAGATTTCTGCAGCTACCTCCATCAATAATTACCTTGCAAGCTTTGTTAGGTCCAACTAGAGCTTTTGTTTGGAACAAGTTGCAACGCTGGGATTCCTCAACCGGTTACACACTAAGTACATGTGAAGATACGACAATAGTTGGTGGATGCTCAGCATATGCATCAGCACCATCCTCGTCGTCATCAAGATCAGTGTCAGAAGCTTCATCTCCACTTTCTACTTCACCTTGTTCATTAACAAACATAACCTTCCCGTTTGGACAATCTTTCTTGTAGTGCCCTCTACCTCCACAAGTATGGCACACCATATCATGAGTACGTGTCGTAGACATGTTGGAACCCGAACTACCAGCAGGAGCAGCCGGTTTCTGAGCATTAGAACCAAACGAAGGTGTACTTGCTGGTTTGGCCGATGGTGTAAACGGAGCAGCAGCTGGTGGCGCAGCAATAGGAGGAGTAGATCTGGCCGCAAATCTGCTGGAGGATGGAAAACGAGCGCGTGACTTCGCCTCATCTGCCAACTGGGATTCGGCCTATCTAGCATGGTGCAATAGCTCATTCATGGTCTCATACTTGTGATGACGAACTATGCTCTTGATTGGCAACTTCGGATTGTTTAGGAATCGCTACATGGTCATCTCAATAGACTCACGAATTCTAGCACGCTGGATAAGCAGCTCCATCTCCATGTAGTACTCATCAACGGTCATTGTGCCTTGCTTCAATTGCATCAATTTATCAAAAACTGATCGCAAGTAGTTGGTTGGTACGAAACGAGCCTTCATGATTTGCTTCATCTCGCGCCAATCCATCATAGGAAGTTCATTGTCCTCCCTCCTATGTTGCACGAGAGCATCCCACCAACGCAAAGCATAACCATCAAATTCAGATGCTGCAAGCTTGACCTTCTTATCTTCTAGATAGTCAAATAAGTGCCAGAGTTTCTCAATCTTCAACTCCCATGTGAGGTAGTCTTTAGGATCAATGGAACCATCAAACTTGGGAATTGAGAATTTTGTCTTGCCCAAACCATCATCAGCAGCTTGGTTGGGAACGCGTTGAGCACGCCCAAGAGGGGCAAGCCCACGGCCATGAGCAGGTGCATGGGCAGGGGAATAGCACGTCCCCTGCCAACATGTGGAGCATCATCCACTGTGCTACCCTCATCGAAATCATCAAAGGCATCATCATGTTGAGGATCTTCCCTTCTATGTAGGGCGGCTGTCAAACCCTCAATGGAACGCTGCAAAGTGGTGACATTGACATTGAGCGTAGCCACTTGCGTTTGAATAGTATCAACCATTCCAACATGTTGATCCAATCTCATATTCATATCCTGGAGATTCTTGTCAATGGCATCTGTCGTGTTAGTAAACACACGTGTCAAGTGGGACATCAAAGCCTCATATTCACGCCAATTAACAAGCTCCTCATCCTTCTTTTTCTGCAACACAACATTATCATCACTAGAAGACATGATTAGTAGGTTAGTGCAAAAATCAAAATCTGTATGGTGGAAACTCTCATAGCTCACTCACAACTAATAAGAAAGGACATCTTACCATTCCAAAGTGAATAGAGATCCTCTACCAAACCAAATCAAAGACTGATGCACTTGATCTGATGAAGTGAATATCAAAGGTATAGAGAACGATCGCATGGCACACAGGTTAGGATGCGGCCCGCCCTACGGACGCTCCTACATCTACACCAACAAGTCCCCCAAGTGGACCCATGACTCGTGCCCGAGCCAAACTCCTACAAGCTAAGGTGAATTCGCTCCTCTCCTCGTGCCAATTTGATACCTCCTTGGATGGCATGCTACTTCATGCAACTACCCTATGCATCATTAGTTACGAAGCTTCGACACGTCACCAAGCACCCAAGTATGGAGAACAAGGAGCAGAGCGTGAAGCAGGAGCCGCTGGAGCTGCTCATACCGAAGTCTCCGGTCTACGCACACCGGAGTCTCCGGCCTGCCAAAGTCTCCAGCCTGAAGACACCGGAGACTCCGACCCTCCCTCCGGTCTGACCCCCTACACCGGGCCCTGGGACAATCTAAAGGCCCCTCCGGAGGCTGGTCCGGAGGCTACGCCGGATTCTCCGGCCTAGACCGGAGTCTCCGGCCTGCACACCGGAGTCTCCGGTCTGACCGTCGCCAGGCATGAAAAGGCCTTTGGGCCTGCGGCCCATGTACCCCTTAGTCCATCCAGAACTTGTCTTTTATTCCTAAAGTACCCCTGTTTAAGTGGCTGGCCTATATATAGTCCCCCACCTCCATTGTAAACCCTAGGCATGATATTGGAATTAGTGGAAACCCCTTTGTAGATCTATCTAATTCTTGCCTCATGCTCCTTGACTAAGGAGCACCAATATCCCCAAACCTTGTTGGAGTTTGCATCGTGCCTCCGCGTTGTACAAGGCCTAAGCATCGGTGTCCCTTTGCCTAGACGTCAAGATCTCACCGAGTCTCCCATCTCGCCGTGCCAGTTCGAGAGAGAGAGTCCTCCGCCTGACGCCGATCCTAGGGATTGCACCAGACCGGTCACTGCCGGCGTGATCTGTTGGTGTGTATCGTGGTTTTGTGTGTGTGTTCTTCGCGTTCTTCGTGCGTGCGTTCATCGTGTTCATCCTTCCCTCCTCTCCCCGCACTCCATCCTCGATTTGAAAGGGAATCGTGAAAGATCGGGCCACCCTAGAGGTTTGCCCACAACATATTGGTATCAAGAGCTTCGTTGCTCACGATTTCCCCCACAAATTTTTCTTCTATCCACCAAAAATTCGAAAATCCCCAAAAAACAGCCCATATTTTCCTTTGGATCGATCTCTTGATTTGGAGTGTTATTTGTGGTTTTTATCCGACCAAACCTTGTCTTAGGTGTTGGTCCAGCTTTATCCTGCGTTTTCCCAGCCCAATTTTGCTATTTTTCGTGGATTTGAGGACCCAAGGCGTGGATTTCCGCTCAAGAACACGAGCAGTTCACGATCTGACTCTAGACCGGAGTCTCCAGCCTGCACACCGGAGTCTCCAGCCTACCTACACTGGAGTCTCCGGCCCGGACCGGAGTTTCCGGCCTGAAACCCCGAAGTCTCCGGCCTGACGCCTAATTTTGATAGTTTTGCCTCTAATCTTGCACTAGCTAATTTCTTCTTGTTTGTTTGTGCCCGTGTGCGTGTCGTCAACTAACAACAAGCTTCCGCATCGACAACCCCCACGCTCACTGACACCACGGCCCACGAACATCATTCCGCACCACCGACGCCAAGTTCATCATCAAAGAAGGTATAACTCGCGTCACCTTGTTAACCCCTATCTTCCGTTGTGTGTACCTATCCTATGAGAGTGGATCGTCTTGTGTTTGCTTGAGCATTGTGCATTTGTCCTTGGATAGTTAGAGTGTAAGAGCAATATCAAGTGTGACTAGGTAGCACCAAGGGAGAGCAAAAAAAAGCAAAAGAAAGAAAAAGATAACAAGAAAAATAGTCTCCCATTGCCAAAGAGAGTCTCAAAGTTTGTAAGCAAGAGAGAAAGAAGAGCGCCCAAGACAAGTGCAGAAATCCGTTGCTCATTTTTCCTCTTTGCAAACGAGCCAGGGTCTCTCCTTGCATTGGCATGACAACGAGCTTAGTCTTGGTTAGGACATTTTGTTTGCTCATTTTCATAGTCGTGTCAATCCCAACTTTCTCCACGTGTGTGTATATAGTCGTAGGTTCCCGTCACCCTTTTGAGTTGTTAACCTTCGCCTTTGACTTGAATTTTGTTGGATTTTACCCACTTTTGACTATCCCTTTTCTTTTGGTTGGTTCTTTGGCTTTCCACAATCCTAACCTACCACCAACAAGCTTTTGAGAGTTAGTTCTTTCTTTAGTGTGAGTTTTCTTTGCAATTCCACTTTGCACGCTTATAGCTCTCACTTGTGGTTTCTAGTTTGGTGCAATCCCCAAGGTGAGCTACAAGGCTAACACCACCATACTCCACTTCCATATACAATACTTGTGTGTCTTGCATGATGGATAGGCATGGTGAGCCGAGCCAACCACCTCCCCGAGAAGAAGATCAAGGACCATACATGACGCGCGCAAGTCACTTCATCGTTTGACAAGAGTTCCGGGAACGTTGCCAAGCCCTTGAGACGCGACAAGATGAACAATTTGGCGAGACACAAGCCGAGTTCAAGAACATCGACAACCGCTTTGATGGCCTAGAAAGGTAAATGCAAGCAATGCATCACAACTTCGGCCAGCAAAATGAGTCCTTCAACGCTCTGTCGCCGAAACAAATGACAATCTTCGACGCCTCATCGACGGAATGGCAAGGCCATATTCACGCGCATCAAGCTCTTCAAGCTCATCGCGTCGTCATGATTCTCCTCACCAAGATCTTCACCCAAGTGCTCCAAGATGCAATGATGCCACTGTGGTTGAAGATGGAACCTCTTCGAACTATGTAACTTCCCCACGTCACGCTGCAACGTCAAGCTATGATGTGACCTCTCTTCAAGGCCACGAGCAAGGCAAGAAGCACACCGTCATCACGCAAGGGCACTAGTGATACAACAAGAGCAACCATAAGTGCAACCACAAGTGCAACCGCAAGTCTACCACCATCGACCGCGACACATACTTGACACAACAAGTGATGACTCCAATTTGGAGAATCAAGCTCGTCATCGAAATGAAGCTCTCCAAGATCCTCCTCCTCGTCATCAACGTCATGAACGTCCACACAGACACCAAGGTCATCACGAGGCGCCTCCTCCACCTCAACAAAACTTGGAGCGTCAAGTGATACAAATTGAGCGACGCCCACCACGTGAAGAGGCTCATGACCATGTTCTTCGCCGTGAGGCCCATGTGCCTAACCAACATCACCAACCGAGGAACGAGCCTCCTCTTCGGCATCAACCGCGTCAAGAGGCTCCACACCCTCGCCACCATGAGGCCCAAGCGCCTCAACCACGTCAACAACCGTGCCAAGATCAAGAGCAAGCTCCTCAACAACAATATCAAGAGCAAGCTCCGCAACAAGGATGCGAGAACCAAGTTCTGCCTCCCCAACTACAAGATCATCAACAAGGTCACCAAGCTCATCGCAATGACCGCAACGATGAAGAAACTTTTGGCAAGATCCAGTTCACAATGCCCAAGTTCACCGGATCCAATGACCTCGAAGAATACCTCTCATGGGCACTCAAAGTCGACAAGATCTTCCGCATGCACAATTATAGCAATGAAAAGATGGTCGCCATGGCTTCACTTGAGTTTGATGATTACGCCAACCTTTGGTAGGAACAAGTTCAAGTTGCTCGTGATGCAAGACAGGAACCACCAGTCACAACTTGGCATGACATGAAGGCTCACATGAGATCCCGCTTCGTCCCCACGCACTACACGCGTGACCTCTTCAACAACCTTCAATCGCTTCGTCAAGGGACAAAGACCGTGGAAGAGTACTTCAAGGAAATGGAACTCAACTTGATTCGCGCCAACATTCATGAACGCATGGAGCAAACAATGGCAAGTTTCCTTATTGGCTTGAATCACCCAATCAAGCGCATTGTCGAGTTCCAAACATACAATACCATGGTTGAGCTTGTGCACATAGCAACAAAGGCTGAACGTCAAGTGCAAGAGGGCATCAAGTACAACAAGCCCAAGACGTACTTCACCTACAAGAAAGCTTCAACCGCTACACCAACAACTTTCAATGGAAGCTCATCAAGTACCTCCAAGCCTTCCTTCAAGCCCACACTTTCTCAAGGAAAACTGCCCCCAAGTGGCAAGCAGCAAAGAGTGATATACCTTTCAACGGTGAATGCTACAAGTGTGGAGGTAAAGGACACAAGTCGGCCGTTTGTGGAAACAAGAAAGTCTTGTTCATCCATGACAATGGTGATGAAGAGTACTTGAGTGAATATGAGTTTGATGCCCATGTCAAGGGAGCAATGGCAAGGCAACGAGTGGAAGATGACCAAGAACTTCTCATGTGTGAACATGATGAAAGTCCATCGCTTGTCGTCACAAGGATCTTGACCACTCAAGCACAAGAGCATGAAGACCAATGCTCCAATATCTGCCAAACACGAGCCGGCATCAATGGCAAATCTATCAAGGTGATCATTGATGGAGGGAGTTGCCACAACCTTGCTAGCACCAAGTTGTGTGAGAAGCTCAACGTCACCCTCCATCCGCACAAGCACCCCTACCACCTGCAATGGCTAAGTGACCAAGAGTCCGTGAAGATCAAGCATACTGTATCGGTCTCCTTCGCCATTGGTCCTTACAAAGATACGGTGGAGTGTGATGTGGTTCCTATGACAATTTGCCACGTGCTTCTTGGTCGACCGTGGCAATTTGACAAGGCTGCTCAACATGATGGTCGCACCAATATATACACTTTCAAATGGCTCAACAAAACATGTGTTTTGCAACCGATGACTCCTAGCCAAATAATTGCGGACAATGCAAAGGCTTTAGCAAGGGCGCAAAGCACGACACCTACTTGTGAAATGAGCAGCGAGAGAGAGAACTACCTCATAGTGAGTGAGAGCCACAAGACAAACTCGAGTGGAAAAACTAAGAGTGTTCTCCTTGCCATCAAAAGTGAGATGAGAGATGTTCGGAACAACCCATCCATCTTGCACTATGTCCTCCTTTGTAAGGGACTAGCGCAAGGAACTAACGAACTAACCAAGTTTCCTCCATCTTTGATGAGTGTTTTGCAGGAATTCAAGGATGTGTTCCCCGAAGAGCTCTCACATGACTACCTCCTCTTCGCGGCATCGAGCATCGTATTGACCTCATCCCCGGCGCACCACTTCCCAACCGCGCCGCATACCGCACGAACCCGGAGGAGACAAAGGAGATTGAACGTCAAATCAACCAACTCGTCTCCAAAGGTTTGATCCAAGTTAGCACTAGTCCAAGTGACGTACCCGTGATTCTTGTTCCAAAGACGGATGATACGTTACGGTTATGCATGGACTGTCGTCCAATAAATGCTATCACCATGCATTATCGACATCCCATACCACGTCTCGATGACATGCTTGATGAGTTGTGTGGAGCCACTATTTTTTCGAAAATTGATCTTCGTAGTGGTTACCATCAAATACGCATGGCTGAAGGTGATGAGTGGAAAACCGCCTTCAAGACCAAACTTGGTCTCTATGAATGGTTGGTTATGCCCGTTGGTTTGTCTAATTCCCCATCCACCTTCATGCGCCTAGTGAATCATATCTTGCGTTCCCTCATTGGAAAAGTGTTGTTGTCTATTTCGATGATATTCTTGTTTATAGCAAATCACTTGAGGGCCATATAACACATGTCAAGGAAGTTTTGCAAATCCTTCGACATGAAAAGCTTTATGCTAATCTTCCCAAGTGCACTTTTGCTAAAGACAAGTTGATTTTTCTTAGATTTGTCGTTTCTTCGAAGGGAATTGAAGTTGATGTTTCCAAGGTAAAGGACATACGAGATTGGCCCATCCCAACAAATGTGAGTGAACTCTGAAGTTTTCTTGGGTTGGTCGGTTTCTATCGTCGCTTTGTGAAAGACTTTTCAACCATTGCTTGTCCCCTTAATGAATTGAACAAAAAGAATGTCACCTTCGTGTGGGGCAAAGCACAACAAAAAGCTTTTGATGAACTTAAAAAGAGGCTCACCGAAGCACCTCTACTTGCGTTACCGGAATTCACAAAAACTTTTGAGATAGAGTGTGATGCTAGTGGTATTGGCATTGGAGGAGTCCTTATGCAAAACGGTCGTCCTATTGCCTACCATAGCGAGAAACTTGATGGTGCTCGCCTTAACTATCCGATTTATGACAAAGAGATTTTTGCCTTAGTTCATGTGCTTCAAGTTTCGCAACACTACCTTTGGCCCAAGGAATTTATCATACATTCCGACCACGAGTCGTTGAAATACCTCAAAGGCCAAGCTAACTTGAGCAAGAGACACGCTAAGTGGGTTGAGTTCATGGAGTCTTTTCCGTACATTGTCAAGTATAAGAAGGGCAAAGATAATGTAGTTGTGGACGCATTGTCTCGCAAACATACAAGCCTTCTTACGAGACTTGAAATCAACGTGTTGGGTCTTGAGGAAATAAAATCTTTGTATGCTTCCGATCCATTCTTTGAACCAATTTTCGCAAAGTGCTCCAATGACAAAGGAGTTGATGATTTCTATTTGCATGAGGGCTTTCTATTTAAACAAAACAAGCTATGCATTCCAAAGTCGTCGCTTCAACTTTTGCTTCTCCAAGAATCTCATGGTGGAGGCCTCATGGGTCACTTTGGCCGTAACAAGACATTGGACATGCTCTCCACTCACTACTTTTGGCCCAAGATGAAGAGCGACGTGGAGCGCTACGTTCAACGATGCACGACATGTGTTCAAGCTAAGTCGCAAGCTAACCCTTATGGTCTTTATATGCCATTGCCTATTCCTCATACACCTTGGTCCGACATTAGCATGGGTTTCGTGTTGGGATTGCCTAGATCTAAGCATGGTCATGATTCTATATTTTTTGTTGTGGATCATTTTTCCAAAATGGCACACTTCATACTGTGCCATAAGACCGACGATGCTTCACATGTTGCAAATCTGTTTTTCAGGGAAATCGTCCGTCTTCATGGTGTGCCAAGGACAACCCTCTCCGACCGCGACGTCAAATTCATGAGCTACTTATGGAAGACCCTCATGGCCAAGCTCGGCGTCAAGCTCCTCTTTTCATCCGCATCGCATCCTCAAACTAATGGCCAAACCGAAGTTGTCAACCGAAGCCTCGGAACTCTCCTTCGTGTGTTGATCAAGAAAAACCTGAAGGATTGGGAGGAATGCATTCCACACGCCGAGTTCGCCTACAATCAAGGCAAGCACTCAACAACCAAGATGACTCCATTCATGATCGTCTATGGTTTCGAGCCCCTCACCGCACTCGACATCCTACCACTACCTCTCCATGAGCGCACGAACATAGACGTCGAGAAACGCGCACAAGCTATGAAGAAGCTTCGTGAAGAAACAACAGCTACTATCGAACAACAAGTCCTTCGCCAAGCTTTAAGGTTAAACAAGGACAAGAAGGACATGATCTTTGAAGAAGGTGACCTTGTGTGGATACACCTAAGCAAAGACCGTTTCCCCAAGGAACGTGACTCCAAGCTCAAGCCAAGAGGAGATGGTCCCTTCAAGGTCCTCAAGAGAATCAACAACAATGCCTACATCATCGACATACCAACCTCCAAGTACCTCGCAAGCAATACATTCAATGTCAAGGACCTCTCACCCTACCATGGAGATGTTCAAGATGATAACCATGAAGAGTCGAGGACGAATCTTTCCCAAGGGGGGGAGCTGATGCGGCCCGTCCTACGGACGCTCCTACATCTACACCAACAAGTCCCCCAAGGGGACCCATGACTCGTGCCCGAGCCAAACTCCTACAAGCTAAGGTGAACTCGCTCCTCTCCTCGTGCCAATTTGATAGCTCCTTGGATGGCATGCTACTTCATGCAACTACCCTATGCATCATCAAGTATGAAGCTTCGACACGTTACCAAGCACCCAAGTATGGAGAACAAGGAGCAGAGTGTGAAGCAGGAGCCGCTGGAGCTACTCAGACCGGAGTCTCTGGTCTGCGCACACCGGAGTCTCCTGCCTGCCAAAGTCTCTGGCCTGAAGACACCGGAGACTCCGGCCCTCCCTCCGGTCTGACCCCCTGCACCGGGCCCTGGGACAATCTGAAGGCCCCTCCGGAGGCTGGTCCGGAGGCTACATTAGATTCTCCGGCCTAGACCGGAGTCTCCGACCTGCACACCTGAGTCTCCGGTCCGACCATCGCCAGGCATGAAAAGGCCTTTGGGCCTGCGGCCCATGTACCCCTTAGTCCGTCCAGAACTTGTCTTTTATTCCTAAAGTACCCCTGTTTAAGTGGCTGGCCTATATATAGACCCCCACCTCCATTGTAAACCCTAGGCATGATATTGGAATTAGTGGAAACCCCTTTGTGGATCTATCTAATTCTTGCCTCATGCTCCTTGACTAAGGAGCACCAATGTCCCCAAACCTCGTTGGAGTTTGCATCGTGCCTTCGTGTTGTACAAGGCCTAGGCATCGGTGTCCCTTTGCCTAGACGTCAAGATCTCACCGAGTCTCCCATCTCGCCGTGCCGGTTCGAGAGAGTCCTCCGCCCGGCACCGATCCTAGGGATTGCGCCGGACCGGTCACCGCCGGCGTAAGCTATTGGTGTGTATCGTGGTTTTGTGTGTGTGTGTTCTTCGTGTTCTTCGTGCGTGCATTCGTCGTGTTGATCCTCCCCTCCTCTCCCCGCACTCCATCCTCGATTTGAAAGGGAGTCGTGAAAGATCGGGCCACCCTAGAGGTTTGCCCACAACAGGTTATTTAAGGTGGAGCTATAGGTATGGTACCCTATCTACAGCGCAAACAAGTCCTAGTGCTGATCGTACAAATACCCAAGAAACACACACGTAGAGAAAAACTGGCAATGCAACTATAAAGGGTGTTGCACTACGCTCGAGAGACACTAGCAAAGCTCAAAGTAAATAGGCACAAGATTGCTTTTTCTGTTGCTATATTGCTTTTTCTCTTCTTTTTTTGATTTGATATATCACACACGGCCAATTACAAAGTACAACACCAAAATCCTATGAGCAACCTGTAGGAGCGGAAACTAGTCTCAATGGACAAGTTCCTACACCTATCTAATAGAATGGCTGTGGCTAAGGTTGAAGGAAAAGTGGAAATTCACACTTTGTAAAATTTCCTGCTGTGGCAGAAAAACAACACAATTTCGTGTCGTGGCAGGAAATCCTGCCGCGGCAGAAAAACACGTCAAAAACGTGCCGCGGCAGCGAATTCGAGTCGTGGCAGAACAGGACTCCGCGGCAGGAAAACAAGCTATTTCCGTGCCGCGGTAGAGTCGGCAGAATTTTTTTTCCGACTCAGCCAAGAGTAGTAGACTAGGACACTTAGATTAGATCGGATTTGACCTTGTGGTGGCGGAAACAATGGTGGAAACCGACTAGAAAACGACTAGCAAAACAGATCTACGAAGAACAGATCTAGATCTAAACTAAAGGTTGAACACGACCAACAACTATTACTCGTCTATGATGCAATCTAGGCTATGGCAACTCTTTTTGTGGGCCTTTTTCTGTATAGGACGAAAAACACTCTCTAATCTATGGATGGATTGTGGATTACTTACCGAGGCAACGAGGAAATCTGATACCAAGATGATATGGGGTGGCCCGATCTTCTCAGCAAGCTCTTGTCGATGATGATGGTGGATGATAGATAACTAGTGCGTAGCTATGATCTCTCCCGCTCGAACCCTGATGCCCGTGCAACAGATCTCGAACCTTGTAGGATATTCACAACACCACACTCTTGCGCACACAGCCGTGACCATGAACGGTAGTATACAATCTACTAGTTCCGAATGGAACAACAGATCACACTCAATTATAGTTGGTAAATTCGAACACAGGGTAATTCTAGAGGTTCTATGAAAGAAACATCTCCAAAATATTTTAACGTGGTCTAAACCTAGATAGAAGTGCGCCCCATCTATTTATGAGTTTGAGGGCGGCGGCCTAAGGGTGGATCCGAGTTGGTCCCACCCAACTAAGGGTACAAACCGACCTAAAGTTGGTTCGGTTTAGGTTTCTACCGTGGCAGAATTCAGGCCCGTTTCTCTGCCGCGGGAGCCTGCCGTGGCAGAAAAGGACTCTGTTTCTATGCCGCGGCAGCCTGCCGTGGCAGAGAAAAGTGGCGTTTCTCTGCCACGGCAGAGATTGTCCACCAAGTGTTGATCTTCAATCTTGTGTGCTCCTTGCGCTTCCTCCCTCGCCTCCCTCGTGCATTCTTCATTGATCAACATGCCTTGTTCCATTAGCTCCTCGCTCCGTGCTACGCCTTCTTCTCCTAAGTACCTGATCATGCAATAATTCAAAGACTTAGGTAGTATAAAATTCTCATTAATTAAAACACTAGGTTCATTAAGAAACAAGTTCACCTGTTGTTCTAGTAGCTTAGCACGAGCTCTTGTGATTGGTCCAATCCTTATCTCATTGGATTGATCTTTCCTTGCAATTGGAACATCATCATTAGCAATTGGGGTAGGTATCATTGTAGGGATGTCCTCATCACTTCTTGCTACACTCTCCTCCTCCTCGCGCAACGCTTGTGTTATCAATAAACCTGATCATACAAAGATGCATAGACTTAGGTAGTATAAAGTTCTCATTAAGTGAAATATCAGGTTCAATTAGGAGTGAATTCAAATGATAGTAATTATTGATTTGACTCAATATTTCCTTCCAGTTCAGGCAGTCAGAATCATCATAATCCATGTATATATCCTCATCATCCTCCATGTCTTCATGAAAAGCCGTCCTCGGCTTTAGGTAAGCTGAAAGTGGGAGAAACAAAAAGAACAACGTGTACGCAAAGTATATGTATATATAACATGTTGTATTACTGTTGTTCACATGAAAAGTATGTCCAGTATACATCAAGCAACTAAAATTGCAGGTATAAGTGAAGTACAAAGAATCATGATCATGGTGAAAAACAACTAAATAGATAGTCTTGTTCTTCAATATTGAATTCAGTTTTCTCAAAGAAGATCTATGATCAAATTTGTGAACAAGATCAAACCAATTCAATATGTTTGAAAACCAAATTGAATCATGCCATACTTCAACTGCGCTACTATGATTATTATGAACATGACCATGTTGCCCAGTATGTAAAATGCAACTCAATTTGTAAATATAAGTGAAGTATAAAGCATTAGCACAACTAGACAACGAATTTTGGGACAAACATAACGAATATGAAAATTGGGTTCTATTCTAGCAAGATTACAACGATCCAACATAGGTAAAATTACTTGTGTTGGATGCATTATATCAACTAGATCTAACTTTAGTTTCATATTATCACAAATTTTAGCATATATCCCACAACACAAAGTCATCGACACACAACATGTATGGTTGAAAACAGCATGTTTCAGTTCATCGATTCTATCACAAGTAATGCATATGTGATCCACAAGAAAATTTTCATGCATGCTATATTCACCAATCAGATTGAAAGTGAAACAAGGAGAATATGTGCTAGAATTCAGAAATAAAATTTCAGAAACCTTATCCACAACACTACTCATATTCATAGGTTCATTTAGCATGATGTAATACACAATATCAATAGGAGGTATTCGAGCAAGTATTTCCTTATGTGTAATCAATACCACATGATCAAAATTTGAATTTGGTAAACTATCACATGGTGCTGTAACATTAGTGCAAGACAAGTCACAAGGAGGCTTCAGTAAAGGAATAAACTCACAATATGTCGCACATGTTGGCTGAATCTCCAAAATAGTACCAATGACATCAACAATCTTCTCAGCTGTAGTGGGTACTACAACATCCTCATCAAGTGACAATACCAGATCGTGTGATGCAGGTTGTAAAATAGGTGGCTCCCTTTCTTCAAAAGCAACCTGCACATCACAAGATACAACACTAAGAGTAGACATGATTACGTTAGTAGACAACTCACATGTCTCATTAGTGTCCACTCTCAAAATTTCTGGAATAGGCCATTTGTAGTTGTTCAAATACATAGAACGTAGAAATTGCTTGAAATCTTCCCAAAGGATTTTTTTACCCATGACACCATACACAATCCTTGCATCCTTCCACCAACGAGCTACCTCTTCATCCACGCGTCGTTGAGAAAGAATGTATTCTATATGGACTTTAAACTTGCTATCAAAAGTACGACATCTCTCAAAACCAAATCCCATATCAATTTCCCAAATCAGATATTCTGCGGGTGTGGCGGAACTTTCCAATCGCCACTTGATTGTAGTTGGATCATATGCCATGCCAACCACAATAGCTAAATAGTCATGGTAAACATCATCTGATTTCTGAATCACATTAACACTAGTAGAAGTGATGATTAGTACATTAGTGCAAAAACACAAAATATTTTTGGTGGCACACTCACAACTCACTCAAAAACTGACAAGAAAGCAGATCTTACTGTTCCAAAGTGAATAGTGATGCTTACCAATTCGAAATCAAATACTGATACACTGATGTGATGAAGTGAATACCAAAGGTATAGAGAACGATCGCATGACACACAGGTTATTTATGGTGGAGCTGTAGGTATGGTATCCTAATACACCGCAAACAAGTCCTAGTGCTGATCGTATGACAAAGACCCACGAAAACACACACGGTGGAGATAAATGGGGCAATTGCAACTATGAAAAAGAGCTCAAAAATTGAGGTATGTCGGAGGAACGCTCGTGTTGCAATGCACAAGGAGAGACGCTAGCAATGTCTCGACGAAATAGGCACAAGATTGCTAAACTGAGCAGCCCGCAGAGCACTAAGCACGTTAGTCTCGTAGGATAGTTTTAGACACAAAGAAAGGATTACTAAGGCTCACAAGAATAGGTATGCTATGTGGACTCAGTAAAAAAATAAACAAAAAAGAAAAAAAATTGACCTGAGAAGTGGTCTCTGCCACGGCAGAAAAAAGGCCCGAAATCCTGCCGCGGCAGGATGTCAGTAGACACAAAATTTATCGTATGATGACAGACTTGTCTATGGTCAGGCGAGGGGTCCGAATTTTTTTTTTGATTTTTTTTGCTTTCTTGTACAACCACAGAGGGGTCTGGGGTCAGGCGTGAGGCAGCGAGCGGATTTTTTTTCCTCGCGAGTGCTTGCTCAGGTACGTAGTCACCAACAGGTACGATGGAACCTTTTTTTCTCACGTGAAGGAAAACTTGTAGATCGGTTTTTTTTCTCTATCTCTCCTTTGGCAGAACGGATCTACAACTCCAAACTAAAAGAAAACAGATCTAAGACTCAAGAACACGACGAACAATCTAGAAATAGTCTAGGGACTCCGACAATGGATCAAAAACAGACGAAAACTAGACAAAAACTACGATTCAGATTTAGAAGAAAGGCTACACAAAAGGATTACGATCAGCAACTAGAACTCACGAACTGTGTTATCTAGGCTATGGCAATGAACTATGAACCCTAATATTTTTGTGTGGCTTTTTCTGTATAGGACAAAAACAACTAATCTATGGATGAATTTGCGGATGCTTACCGAGGCAACACTGGAAATCCGATACCAAGATGATATGGGGTGCCCCGACCTTCTTAGCAAGCTCTTGTTGATGGTGATGGTGGATGATAGATAACTAGTCTGTAGCTATGATCTCTCCCGCTCGATCCCTGATGCCAGTGCAACAGATCACGAACCTTGTAGGATTTTCACAACACCACACTCTTGCGCATGCAGCCGTGACCACGAACGGTAGTATGCAATCTACTAATTCCCAATGGAACAACAGATCGCAATCAATTATAGTTGATAGATTCGAGCACAGGGTAATTCCAGAGGTTCTATGAAAGAAACAACTCCAAAATATTTTAACGTGGTCTAAACCCTAACTTGTGATGGCTACAGAGGTTTATATGAGGGCTGGGGCGTCCTCCCCTCTAAACGGGCCTAAAAATAGCCATATCTTGGCCCAAACCTACTCGTTTCGACTCAAACTGATACATACCGACCCATATATGAGTTCGGCCTTATTGGCACGCAGTCCAAACGTCGTGGAACACCTCAAAAATGTAATTCTTGGTGCGCCATCTCTCTCTCTCTTGCTCATACGTGATTTCCTCATTGCCTCCTAGTGCGCATGCCTCCCGCTCCTCCCTCGGGCACTTGTTGATATTGGAAATCAGCGCTTATCCTTCTTGCTGCACTCTCCTCCTCCTCGCGCAACACTTGTGTTATCCATAAACCTGATCATACAAAGATGCATAGACTTAGGTAGTATAAAGTTCTCATTAAGTAAAACATCAGGTTCAATTAGGAATGAATTCACCTGATAGTCATTATTGATTTGACTCAATATTTCCTTCCAGTTCAGGCCGTGAGAGCCACAAGCCAAACTCGAGTGGAAAAACTAAGAGTGTTCTCCTTGCCACCAAAAGTGAGATGAGAGATGTTCGGAACAACCCATCCATCTTGCATTATGTCCTCCTTTGCAAGGGACTAGCGCAAGGAACTAATGAATTAACCAATGTTGCACCATCTTTGATGAGTGTTTTGCAGGAATTCAAGGATGTGTTCCCCGACGAGCTCCAACATGGACTACCTCCTCTTCGCGGAACCGCAATGTCGCATTGACCTCATCCCCGGCGCACCTCTTCCAAACCGCACGGCCTACCGCACGAACCCGGAGGAGACGAAGGAGATCGAACGTCAAATCAACCAACTCGTCTCCAAAGGTTTGATCCAAGTTAGCACTAGTCCAAGTGCCGTACCCGTGATTCTTGTTCCAAAGACGGATGATACGTTACGGTTATGCATGGACTGGCGTCCAATCAATGCTATCACCATGCGTTATCGTCATCCAATACCACACCTCGATGACATGCTTGATGAGTTGTGTGGAGCCACTATTTTTTCGAAAATTGATCTTCGTAGCGGTTACCATCAAATAGGCATGCCTGAAGGTGATGACTGGAAAACCGCCTTCAAGACCAAACTTGGTCTCTATGAATGGTTGGTTATGCCCTTTAGTTTTTCTAATGCCCCATCCACCTTCATGCGTCTAATGAATCATATCTTGCGTTCTCTCATTGGAAAAAGTGTTGTTGTCTATTTTGATGATATTCTTGTTTATAGCAAATCACTTGAGGACCATATAACACATGTCAAGGAAGTTTTGCAAATCCTTCGACATGAAAAGCTTTATGCTAATCTTCCCAAGTGCACCTTTGCTAAAGACAAGTTGATTTTTCTTGGATTTGTCGTTTCTTCAAAGGGAATTGAAGTTGATGTTTCCAAGGTCAAGGACATACGAGATTGGCTCATCCCAACAAATGTGAGTGAACTCCGAAGTTCTCATGGGTTTGCCGGTTTCTATTATTGCTTTGTGAAAGACTTTTCCACTATTGCTTGTCCTCTCAATGAGTTAACAAAAAAGAATGTCACCTTCGTGTGGGGCAAAGAACAACAAAAAGCTTTTGACGAACATAAAAAGAGGCTCACCGAAGCACCTCTCCTTGCGTTACCGGATTTCACAAAATCTTTCGAGATAGAGTGTGATGCTAGTGGTATTGGCATTGGAGGAGTCCTTATGCAAAACGGACGTCCTATAGCCTACCATAGCAAGAAACTTGATGGTGCTCGCCATAACTATGCCGTTTATGACAAAGAGCCTTTTGCCTTAGTTCGTGTCCTTCAAGTTTGGCAACACTACCTTTGGCCCAAGGAATTTATCATACACTCCGACCATGAGTCATTGAAATATCTCAAAGGCCAAGCCAACTTGAGCAAGAGACACGCTAAGTGGGTTGAATTCATGGAGTCTTTACCGTACATTGTCAAGTATAAGAAGGGCAAAGATAATGTAGTTGAGGACGCATTGTCCCGCAAACATACAAGCCTTCTTACCAGACTTGAAATCAACGTGTTGGGTCTTGAGGAAATAAAATCTTTGTATGCTTCCGACCCGTTCTTCGAACCAATTTTCGCAAAGTACTCCAATGACAAAGGAGTTGATGATTTCTATTTGCATAAGGGATTTCTATTTAAACAAAACAAACTATGCATTCCGAAGTCGTCGCTTCAACTTTTGCTTCTCCAAGAATCTCATGGTGGAGGCCTCATGGGTCAATTTGGCCGTGACAAGACATTGGACATGCTCTCCAATCACTACTTTTGGCCCAAGATGAAGCGTGACGTGGAGCGCTATGTTCAACGATGCACGACATGTGTTCAAGCTAAGTCGCAAGCTATCCCTTATGGCCTTTATATGCCATTGCCTATTGCTCATACCCCTTGGTCTGACATTAGCATGGATTTCATTTTAGGATTGCCTAGATCTAAGCATGGTGATGATTCTATATTTGTTGTTGTGGATCGTTTTTCCAAAATGGCACACTTCATACCGTGCCATAAGACCGACGATGCTTCACATGTTGCAAATCTATTTTTCACGGAAATCGTCCGTCTTCACGGTGTGCCAAGGGCAATCGTCTCCGACCGCGACGTCAAATTCATGATCTACTTATGGAAGACCCTCATGGCCAAGCTCGGCGTCAAGCTACTCTTCTCATCAGCATCGCATCCCCAAACTGATGGCCAAACTGAAGTTGTCAACCGAAGCCTCGGAACTCTCCTACGCGTGTTGTTCAAGAAAAACTTGAAGGATTGGGAGGAATGCATTCCCCACACCGAGTTCGCCTACAACCGAGCAAAGCACTCAACAACCAAGATGAGTCCATTCATGATCGTCTATGGTTTCGAGCCCCTCACCGCGCTCGACATCCTACCACTACCTCTCCATGAGCGCATGAACATGGACGTCGCAAAGCACACACAAGCTATGAAGAAGCTTCATGAAGAAACAAGAGCTACTATCGAACAACAAGTCCTTCGCCAAGCTTCAAGGTTCAACAAGGACAAGAAGGAGATGATCTTTGAAGAAGGTGACCTTGTGTGGATACACCTAAGCAAAGACTGCTTTCCCAAGGAACGTGACTCCAAGCTCAAGCCAAGAGGAGATGGTCCTTTCAAGGTCCTCAAAAGAATCAACAACAACGCATACATCATCGGCATACCGACCTCCAAGTACCTTGCAAGTAATACATTCAATGTCAAGGATCTCTCACCATTCCATGGAGATATTCAAGATGATATCCATGAAGAGTCGAGGACGACTCTTTCCCAAGGGGGGGAGCTGATGTGGCCCGTCCTACGGACGCTCCTACATCTACACCACCGAGTCCCCCAAGTGGACCCATGACTCGTGCCTGAGCCAAACTCCTACAAGCTAAGGTGAACTCACTCCTCTCCTCGTGCCAATTTGATACCTCCTTAGATGGTGTGCTACTTCATACGACTACTCTGTGCATCATTAGGTTCGAACCCCCGCCGCGTCGACCCTTGAGCCCAGGAGCCGCACCTGCCCTGAAGCAGACTGACCCGGAGTGTCCGCCCAGATCCAGCCAGAGTGTCCGGCCCGACCAGAGTGTCCGGCGTGACTCGGCCGGAGTGTCCGGCCTGCCCCAGCCCGAACCTGGCGTGGACATTCAGAAAGTCAATTCGGACACTCCCCGGACACCACCGGGAGTGTCTGGCCACCTCGGATTATCCGGCCGTTCTGACCCGGACTGTCTGACCCAAGTGATGGGCCTGCGAGCCTAGCTGGGCCCTATGGCCCATGTACCCCTCTACTTCGCCTAGAACTCTACTTTAATGCCTGAATTACCCCTGAACTTGTGGTTGGCCTATATATAGTCCCTCACCTCCATTGTAAACCCTAGGCATTATGTTGGAATTAGTGGAAACCCCTTTGTTGATCTATCTCATTCTTGCCTCATGCTCCTTGACTAAGGAGCACCAATATCCCCAAACCTCGTTGGAGTTTGCATCGTGCCTCCGTGTTGTACAAGGCCTAGGCATCGGTGTCCCTTTGCCTAAACGTCAATATCTCACCGAGTCTCCCATCTCGCCGTGCTGGTTCGAGAGAGAGAGAGTCCTCCGCCCGACCCTGATCCTAGGGATTGTGCCGGACCGGTCAACACCGGCGTGAGCTATTGGTGTATCGTGGTTTTGTGTGTGTGTGTTCTTCGTGTTCTCTGTCCGTGCGTTCGTCGTGTTCATCCTCCCCTCCTCTCCCCACACTCCATCCTCGATTTGGAAGGGAATCGTGAAAGATCGGGCCACCCTAGAGGTTAGCCCTCAACATTTGGACTGCGTGCTAATAAGGCCGAACCCATACATGGGCCGGTATGTCTCAGTTTGAGTCGAACCAAGTCAGTTTGGGCCAAGATATGGCTGTTTTTAGGCCCGTTTAGAGGGGAGGACGCCCCAGCCCTCATTTAAACCTCTGTAGCCGCCGTAGTTAGGGTTGGAGACCACTAAAAATATTTTGGAGTTGTTTCTTTCATAGAACCTCTGAAATTACCCTGTGTTCAAATTCTACAACTATAATTGAGTGTGATCTGTTGTTCCATTGGGAATTAGTAGATTGCATACTACCGTTCATAGCCATGCCTGCATGCGCAAGAGTGTGGTGTTGTGAATATCCTACAAGGTTCGAGATCTGTTGCACTGGCATCGGGGATCGAGCGGGAGAGATCATAGCTACGCACTAGTTATCTATCATCCACCATATCATCGACAAGAGCTTGCTGAGAAGATCGGGCCACCCCATATCACTCTTACAATACCATACCACCATTGTATAGTGTACGAATTAACTTCGAACATTAACCGCTGGTCAAGACTGGCAAATCCAAACATTGCTAACTATTAGATCTTTTATTTTCCCTTAGCATCGAGAAAGATTCTATTGATAGTCTTTAGCACGATAAATGCTAGTATGTGCAAACCACAAAACACACACACTTCATTATTCAGTTTTAGGGTCATTGTGTTAAATGGATGGACTTGGATGCAATTTCATTTTTATGGGGTCCTTGATGTAAGTTGTACTTCCATCAATCGTGTTAACTCTCAAGCACCTCTCTCCTATGAGACCTATAATAGTTAAAAGAAAATGCAACGACCCCAGTTATCACACAAACTAGACCAATGGTTTCTTATACGTAATGCCTATGTTTTTAGTACTAGGATTTTTCAAGCTTCCTAGCAAACTTTGCACACTTGTGATAGATTGCTCTTGAATTAAATTTATTTTCGTAGGTAGATGGGTGCATCTTCTTCTAGTAAACAATGTCGTCGGTGTGAGTTCCTAACTATGAAGAAAGAAAATCCTCAGTTTTCCGAGTGATGACGAGATGGTTCTTTTATGTAAAGAAAGTCTGAAGAATATGGATCTCAATGCCATAAGCCAAGCTTTTAGACATATTAAGTGGACCAACGTGTTTTACTTACGATTACCATGTTTTATGAGTTTTCAAACTCCCTAGATAGCTAATTAACTTTGCCCCACTTGAATGACTTCATGCCTATATTTATCGAAATTTGGTCAAACTTGAACTACAAAAACTAAATTATTGTAGGTTGCTTCTAAAGAATTACAAAAAACATTTGGAGGTGTACCCATTGGGGGCTCAGTTAATGATGTAGCCCGACCTTCGGTCGTTACCACATCATGGTCTCCAACTTATGCCAAGTCGCCATGGACTCCAAAGGTGAATCCGTTCCTCTATGCGAACCAACTTCCTACCCTTTTGAATGGTATAATACTTCATACTCCATCCCATATTCATGATAGGTTCATACCGACGAGTACAGAGGCAAGGGAGAAAGCTCGAAGCACCAAGCTTGACAAGACGAAGGCTTGGAAGAGAAGACGGTCCAGGAGCAGCCAGCTCCAGAACCGGAGTCTTCGCCATCATTGCTTCGGAGAGTCCGCACGATACCAGCCGGAATGTCCGGCGCAACCGGAGTGTCCGGCCAGATCCAGCCGGAGTGTCCGGCCTACCCCAGCCCCATCCAGGCGTGGACCTTCTGTGTGCTACATCGGACTCCACCCGGACTCTACCCGGAGTGTCCGGCCAACTCGGACTGTCCGGTCCACCCGACCCGGACTGTCCGGCCTAAGTGATGGGCCTGCGAGCCAACGTCTGGGCCCTTGGCCCATGTACCCCTCTATTCCACACCAAATCCTAGTTTTATGCCCAAACTACCCCTGAACTTGTGGCTGGCCTACAAATAGAGCCCCCACCCCTCATGTATCCCTTAGGCATAGATGATAGACTAAAAGACAACCCCCTTTTGTGGAATCTCTAGTTTTGCCTCATCCCCTTCTACCAAAGGGGATCAACTATCGTCACCACCTCGTTAGAGTTTGCATCGCGGCTCCCTCGTTGTACAAGGCCTTGGCATCGGTGTCCCTTTTCCAAGACGTCAAGACCCTCTCCAAGGTGTTCTTCCCTCTCCGCGTGGGATCGAGGGAGCACGTTGACCGATCTTTTCTTGCAAGTTTTGCGTGTGTTCATCGTGTTCTTCGTGAGGTGTGCGTCCGCTTCAGCTACCTTCTCCCTTTCCCCTCGCTTTCCATCAATTTGACCACGAGATCCGTGAAGATCGGGCCACCCACGGGGTTACCCCATATCATCTGGTATCAGAGCCAAGTTGCCATGGATTTCACCCTCGTTCTTCCCCACCAAATTTTTTCTTGAAAAACCACAAAATAGCCACAAAATCGAGTGGATCTTGTGTCAACCCATATGATATGGTATCAGCAGCTTTTGGTTGCCATGGATTCCTCATCGATTTGGTCTTTTCCCCATAAATTCGAAAATTTCTACCAAAAATAGCCCCAATTCGTATTTTGGACCGATATGTGATTTGAGTGTGTTTTGGTAGGTTTTGATCCGTGGATTACTTGCTAAACTTGTTGATCTACCTTCCCCGGTGTTTCCATAGCCTAATTCCTTGATTTTTCCCTATCAATTTGAGGTTTTGGTTCGATTTTTTCCGCCAAAACTCGTCCCGTTCGTGTTCTGGAAGTTCTGGTTCGATCGGACCGGACTGTCCGGCCTAAACGGACCGGACTTTCCGCCTCACCGGAGTGTCCATCCCAAATGGACCGGAATCTCCGCCCCGGCCGGACTGTCCGGCCTGCGCGCCCCGGAATGTCCGCCCCTTGCTGATAGAAAAATCCGCTTCACGGTTTTGAGCATAACTTTTGCATACGAACTCAGATTTTGGTGTTCTTTAGCTTGTTTTGAAGAGGAGAAAGAGCTCTACATCATCATCACCGTGGTTGATGCTATATACTCCATCCAAATTCCATAATCAAGGCGGAATCCACCAATAAAGGGTGAAGATCGGCGACGAAAGTTATAAAAATTCCGCGTTTCTCCCCACTTGCTTTCCTTTGTGAGCTATGCTATCTTTGCATTCAACAAACACCTATTGAGACTAGTTCCTCCTATGATTTCTTGGGTTATGCATATTTGATACCTTGTAGAATTCCAAGGAAAAGTTGTGAGCGCGCTATCTCATATAGTTATCTTGTATAGTTGTTGGCACAAGGAAGGGGCAAGTAAAAAAAGAAAAGAAAAGTGAAAAAAATAGAAAAAGAAGAAAAAGAAAGAAAGAAACAAGTGCCTCATAGAATAGGAAGCGCAAGCTCGATGAACATCAACTAGGTGGTACTTATTATGCATATCTTGTAGCCCACCAATTTATTACAATCGAACTAGCATCTCTCCTTGCACTTGTGCGACACGAGCTTATAGTCTTCGCTAGGTAATCATTTGGTTCTTAGCTCACTTTCTCCGTTGCACAAGTCCCATTTATCCCACCGTGTGTGTTTCCTTGTATATAATTCCTATCTTGTGGATTGACTTGTTTTGCTTTGTGATCATCGTGGTTCTTTACTTTCCATTACAACATCTTGATTTCGGATTGGTTCTTGACATGCCACCCTCCATACCTATCCACCATAATCTTTGTGTGTGTGTGTTTTTTAGTGGTTAGTTGGTTTTGGTGTTCCGTGTGAACTTCACTTTGCTTGGTTTTGCTTGCTCTCAATTGTTGCCACTTGCACGATACTATCTTCCAAGGTGAAGTAAGGTTTGACGTTGCATCCCTAACCCCCTACCACTTCTATATACACCACTTGGTCTTGTGAATCATGTCTAGGGACTCCGGAACCGAGGAGGATTTCTATGAAGAATCCACGATGAGCCACCGTGCATATGCCTCCACAAGCATGGATGACATGATGGAGCACTACACCGACAATGACTCCACATGCTTGGGTGATATGGAGTTCTACAACAACAATAACTCCCCAAGCATGGACGACTTCAAGAATGACAACAACAAGCTCCTCATGTCGCATCGACCAAGACGGAGCCTCCACCTCGAGAGCACTAAGGTCCACCATCACATGCACAAGTTCGAAAGCTCCCTCAACAACTTCAAGAGCAACATGGACAATGACTTCGCCAAAACCATGAGCATGATGGCCAAGACTAATGATGCTTTGCGCTCATTACAACACCTCACCAAGAAGAGTGCCAAGGAAAAGGAAAATCATTGCGAGCGTCATGTGGATTACCAAGTGCACCATCTACATCAACCTTTGGCAAGGCATGCCAATGACCTCCGTCGACACCATCATAAGGTGCCTTCAACTACTCGTGCCACCACCAAAATGGCACCAAGAGCAAGCTCTCCTCCACGCCATCAAGCTTCACGCCAAGATTCTACACTTCAAGATGGAGGAAGCCAAGGCCACATATGTGATGTAGTCGATCCGATCATCGCTCTCAACAACAACATGAGCCTACTTCGACCACTACCACAAGGTGGCGACGACAAGGTCGAGAATGGTGAGCATGGGATTTTCCCTTCACCAAAGGAGGCACATGGAGTTGACAGAACTGAGCCTACCCCCATATGCTTAGTGATGATGTGGTACCAATCCCATGTGAGTATGAGAGCCACTTAGCCCACTTGAGAAAACAAGAGTGAGATGAGTGACTCCACCATACGTGAGATTGAGTGCTTCCACTTAGAGGGCATGAGTGATACACCGAGTGAGTTGAGAGTGGTAGTTGATAGGTCACAAGAGACCATTTTGATTTCTAACAACTTACCCTCTACCTCTAGTGTGTTTTCTCGTGATTTGCTAGGTTCCATGGATCAAGAAGCACCAAGATTGAAGATGATGATGCCTCTGACTAAGAAGATGTACATGGTGGATGAAGATGATGCCATCCCCATACAGGATGAAGAAGTCGTCCACATGAGGGCCAAAGCTACCACAGCACCCACTTCATATGAGAGGTATGAACAAGGTAAAAATAAGGGTGTTGATGATGCCATGATCCCACTAGTGGACATGATGACTTGTGATGATTGGCATGCTATGGATGATGTTTCTGATATCGCATATGACTCATTGGTATTTCCATATGATACATTGCCTTTGCATAATGTGGAGCATGTGAAATTATTTGATTGTGATGATGTTGCCATAGACATGCCATGCTCTAAACGTTACGTTGATGATATCATAGCTTGCACTTTGTTGGACAATTGCTCTTCCCAATGTTTTGCTTGCAATGATGTTACCAATGGTACCCCTCGAACCATGGTTTGTCATGAATGTTTTACAATCTCTCCCGTTGCTTGCAATAAGTTGAATAATTGCTCTTTCACTTGTTTTGCTTGCAACAATAATTCTAATATGGTTTATGTTGAGATGGCCCCCATAGCTTTCTCAAATTTTGGAGATTTATGTGAATGCCATGATAAGCATGTTCACCACTTGCATACTCACCATGCACCTATGTTACACTTGCTTCACGCTAATGGTGATGTGCATAAGAAGAGATACGTCATGATGGATGATGTGTTTCTCTATCATGCACACACATTCTTACTTTTGTGTATGATGTGTGTAGGTACCCGCACAAGAATGTCAACCTCGGTTGAGCACGAGTTGACAAAAGGAGTTCTAGAGAGCATCCCCCGAGTGAGTTCAAGATCGAACCCAGCTGTGATACCTTTTGCATGCTTTGCATCTTTCATGTTGACAAATTTCTCTTTCCTATGGTTTACTTGCAAGCATGTTAATGGTATTCTTTCACCTTGTGACAATCATGTTTCGTTGCTATTGGATATTGATGCTTTGTGTGTTGCAACAAAAATGTTGAATAGTTTCTCTTTCCGATGTTTTGTGTGCAACCATATTGCCATTATGAGCATGTATTGTCACGAGAGCTTCCAAGTCTCTCGTATTGTTGTTGCAACAAACATAAGGACCACTTGCTCTTTCATTTGGTTTGTTTGCAAACAGTTGCTTGTGTTTCCGCTTATGATACTCCGATGCCCATGATCTTTGCTTTTGATAATTTGTGCGTGGCATCCAACATATTGATCAATTGTTCTTTCCAATGGTTGGTTTGCACACATAATGATGTTGTTTTGGATATTCTTCCGCATTTGTTTTTGCCGAATTCTCCTATTCTTGCATCAAAGATGTTGATCAATATTTTACTCAATTTCTTGGAGTGCCACACTAAGATGCTTTATGGAGTTTTTGAGTTCCCACATTTGGATGATGTTTAAACAATTCCCATGCACTTTAACCTTGCATATGCATTATGTTTGCTATACTTGAGTTGTGCTAATAGTGTTGTGAACAGGAATGGACATGCCACAAATGACATGCTCCTTTATCACACACAAACATATTTTGCTTGGTCTTTGATGGGTGAAGGTACAATTGCTTACGCGTCAACCTCTATGGACCATAAGTTGACAAGACGAACCATAGAGAGTTACCTATGGCTACCCCCCAACGAGCGATCTCTACATCATAATGTTACTTCACTCTACTTGAGGACTCATGCTATAATCTTCATGAAGTGGCTACGCTTTGAGTATTGCTTCGCTTTTGTGGTGAGCTTTGTAGGCTTCATGGAAGGTGAAGGAACATTGAGGTGTTATCAATTCAATCTTCCCGAGGACGACTATATGGTGAACCCTGATGGCTCAATACACGACGCCCAGAAAAGTGCTTGGTGTGTGGTGTTGATGTAGAGCTCGTTGGGAACCCCAAGAGGAAGGTATGATGAGCACAGCAGCAAGTTTCCCTCAGTTATGAAACCAAGGTTTAATCGAACCAGTAGGAGCAAGGAAACACCTCAAAGGTGTTACTAACTGAGCTTTGGCAGGGCGCACTACCGGTGCTAGTAGCAACATGGAGACCTGCACAACACAACCACAGAACTTTGTCCCCAACTTGCGATGAGGTTGTCAATCTCACCGTGTTTTGCGGAAAACAAAGGATTAAACGTATCGAATGGAAAGAAGTAAAAGTTTGCAGAAAGTAAACACAAAGCAGTAAAAGATTGTAGATTGTATGTAAAGAAAAGGACCGGGATCCATAGTTCAATAGAGGTGGCTCTCCTTAGATAGATAACATGCTGGGTAAACAAATTACAGCGGGGCAATTGACAAACACCGAGAAAGCAATACATGCATATACTAATCATCTTGACTCCTTTGAGACTTGATTGGGCATTACAACATAATACATAGACTGCCATCCAACTGCATCTATGACTAATAATCCACCTTCAGGTTATCATCTGAACCCCCTCCAGTATTAAGTTGCAAGCAACAGATTATTGCTTTATGAACTGCGTGTAAAGTAAACAATACAATTGTTCTATGAACAAAGGATCGTTGTTTTCTCCCTAGTAGCAACATCACATCTAGTACCTTAGAGATTTCTGTCACTTCCCCAGATTACCAGAGGCATGAACCCACTATCGAGCATAAATACTAACTCTTGGAGTTGCTAGCATCTACTTGGCCAAGATAGCTACTAACAACGAAAAGCATGCAAGATCTCAAATAACAAAGACATGATAGAATCAATAATCAATCTGAAATAGCATCTCAGTATCCATCGGATCCCCACAAACACAACATGTATGGATTACAAATAGATGATCTTGATCATGAACGGAGCTCACAAGATCTAAACATGAAAGCCCAAAGGAGGAGAAACCAGCCATCTAGCTACTACATGGATCCGTAGTCGAAGGATGAACTACTCACGCATCATGCATGGTGATGAAGAAGGCCTCCAGGGTGAATTCCCCTCTCCGGCAGGGTGCCGGGAAGAGCTTCAGACCCCCCCTCGATCTAGGGATGGAGATGACGGTGGCTACAGACTCTTTCATGGATTTTTGATCGGGTACTTAGGGTTTTCGTCCCGAGGGCAATATATAGGCAGAAGGAGAGGCCGAGGGGGTGCTGGGGTCAGCCAGACCACCCCCTGGCGCGGGCCAGGCCTGGCCGCGCGGCCAGGTGGTGTGGCCGGCCCCTGGCCCCTCTCCGTCTCGTATTCTGGCACTTGATCCCTTCCGGAAAAATAGGCACTCTGGCTTTTGTCCTGTCCAATTCCGAGAATATTCATTTTTTGACTTTTCTGGAACCAAAAACAACAGAAAACAGGCAGCTGGCACTGTGGCTATTGTTAATAGGTTAGTCCAAGAAACCATAATAAAAGTACTCCAAAGTTGGAAAAAAACACAAGAAAGTGGACAAAACTAAGCATGGAACATCAAAAATTATAGATACATTTGCAATGTATCAAACCCCAGGATCAAGACGGTCTCTCGACATCTTCTAGTTTGTGATGAGCGTGTAGAGTCGAGGACGACTCTTTTTGAAGGGAGGGGAGATGATGTAGCCCGACCTTCGGTCGTTACCACATCATGGTCTCCAACTTATGCCGATTCACCATGGACTCCAAAGGTGAATCTGTTCCTCTATGCGAACCCACTTTCTACCCTTTTGAATGGTATACTACTTAATACTCCATCATATTCATGATAGGTTTATAACAACGAGTACGGAGGCAAGGGAGGAAGCCCGAAGAACCAATCTTGACAAGACGAAGGCTTGGAAGAGAAGACGGTCTAGGACTAGCCAACTCTAGAACCGGAGTCCCGTCGTCATCGCCCCAGAGTCTCTGCCGTCATCACCCTGGAGAGTCCGCATGATACCAGCCGGAATGTCCGGAGCAACCGAAGTGTCTGGCCAGATCCAGCCAGAGTGTCCGACCTACCCCAGCCCCATCCTGGCGCGGACCTTCTGTGTGCTACATCGGACTCCACCCAGACTCTACCCGGAGTGTCCAGCCACCCCGGACTGTCCGGTCCACCCGACCCGGACTATCCGGCCTAAGTGATGGGCCTGCGAGCCAACATCTGGGCCCTTGGCCCATGTACCCCTCTATTCTGCACCAAACCCTAGTTTTATGCCCAAACTACCCCTAAACTTGTGGCTGGCCTATAAATAGAACCCCCACCCCCTCATGTATCCGTTAGGCATAGATGATAGACTAAAGACAACCCCCTTTGGTGGAATCTCTAGTTTTGCCTCATCCCCTTCTACCAAAGGGGATCGACTATCGTCACCACCTCGTTGGAGTTTGCATCACGCCTCCCTCATTGTACAAGGCCTTGGCATTGGTGTCCCTTTGCCAAGACGTCAAGACCCTCTCCAAGGTGTTCTTCCTTTTCGCGTGGGATCGAGGGAGCACGCTGACTAATCTTTCCTTGCGAGGATTCTATCGGACCGGTGGCCACCCGCGTGAGCAATCGGCCTTGTATCGTGTGAGTTTTGCATGTGTTCATCGTGTTCTTCACGAGGTGTGCGTCTGCTTCCGCTACCTTCTCACTTTCCCCTCGCTTTCCCATTGATTTGACCACGAGATCCGTGAAGATCAGGCCACAAACGGGTTACCGCATATCAGTTAATATATCAGAAAACAACCGAGAGTTTTGACAATATGTTTTTAACTCCTTTCTAATTAAGATTTTGCATCTTGACAATTTAACGAAAAATTAGCTCAAACTTGAGCTCCAAGTATGCACGATAGATTTTTCTTTAATTAAATGTCTCTTTGGAGGTAGATGGATGCATCTTCTTGTAGTAATCAGTACCGCTAGTGTGAGTTTCCAACTATCAGGAAAGAACATTCTCAATTTTTCGAGTGATGATGAGATTATTGTTTGTGATATGGGCATGATATGCGCGAGGGAGGAGCGGGAGGTAGGCGCAAGGGAGATCATCAAGAAGAAGGAACGTTCAATTTGGACAGACAGAAGTCCTGAAATTGAAACGGACGTGGATTCCTCATACGAACTCCGAATCAAGAAAATAAGCACTTGTTGGATAGATAATTCCAAGATCTTTCCAATGAGTACTTCCACGGCTCAAGACCCCGGATAATCCGGCCCCCACACCCCGGATAATCCGGCCCTGCTTTGGTATTTCTCCTAAGGACTTCGTCCGCGACGTTCCGTATGGCCCCCGGATAATCCGGCCCACTTAGACCGGATAATCCGGCCCTAAAAGTCTCCATCAGATCCGGACAGATCTGACCCTGTCAGTCACATTTTCGTTTCATGTTGTTTCGACGTTCCAGCCGCCATATAAGCCCTGGAACGCCCTCTAGATTAGGGTTAGCTAGAAATTGAGTCTAAAACTATTGTGTGAGTTGCTTGGTGAGCATCCCTCTGGGGACGGCGATGTTGTGTTATCTATCGTATTGATATTGTCGCGGAGGTTCTTGTGTTCATCAAGGATTGTCGTGTTTTGGTTTGAGGCATGGTGATTTTCTCCATGTTGCTTGCTGGATTCGTTCCTCTTCTTCAGGTGACGTTCATTGGCGTTGATGGAAGAATTCCTATCTAGGTTACTCGCTGTGAAAGATCGGGACAAAACTATAGGATCATCAGCTTGATCCTTATCATGTAGTATCAGAGCACCAGGTATGGTATGCAAACGAGGAAAACTTGCGGAACACGGTGATGGTTGACACGGCGGAAAACAAGATCAAACCCTAAACCTAGACATAAACGAAAAACTAGACTCCTACGAGGAAAAACCTGCAGATCGGATCTACGAGAAGATACAATCAGCAACTAAAACTCGAAAACGATGCAATCTAGTCTATGGCAAATCTTTTTGTAAGGCTTTTTCATATAGGACGAAAAACACTCTCTAATCTATGGATGGATTTGTGGATGCTTACCGAGGCAACAATGGAAATCTGATACCTCATGATAAGGATCAAGCCGATGATCCTATAGTTTTGTCCCGATCTTTCACAGCGAGTAACCTAGATAGGAATTATTCCAACAATGCCAATGAACGTCACCTGAAGAAGAGGAACGAATCTAGAAAGCAACATGGATAAAATCACCACGCCTCAAACCAAAACACGACAATCCTTGATGAACACAAGAACCTCCGCGACAATATCAATACGGTAGATAACACGGCATCGCCGTCCCCGGAGGGATGCTCACCAAGCAACTCACACAATAGTTTTAGACTCAACTTCTAGCTAACCCTAATCTAGAGGGCGTTCCAGGGCTTATATGGTGGCTGGAACGTCGAAACAACACAAAACGAAAACGTGACTGACACGGTCAGATCTGTCCGGATCTGATGGAGACTTTTAGGGCCGAATTATCCGATCTAAGTGGGCCGGATTATCCGGGGGCCATACAGAACGTCGCCCACAAATTCCTTAGCAGAAATACCAAAGCAGGGCCGGATTATCCGGGTGTGGGGGCCGGATTATCCGGGGTCTTGAGCCGTGTAAGTACTCATTGGAAAGATCTTGGAATTATCTATCCAACAAGTGCTTATTTGCTTGATTCAGAGTCCGTATGAGGAATCCACGTCCGTTTCAATTTCAGGACTTCTGTGTGTCCGAATTGAACATTCCTTCTTCTTGATGATCTCCCTTGCGCCTACCTCCCACTCCTCCCTCGCGCATATCATGCCCATATCAGTTTGTTTTCATAAACAAAGTCCGAAGAATATGGACCTGAACGCCACAAGCCAAGCTTTCAAACATATATAGTGGACCCTCATGTTGTACTTATGTTTCCCATGTTTTATGAGTTTCAAACTTATTCCTATAGCTAACTTTGCCCACTTGAAATTGATTTTATGTTGATTTATTGAAATTAGTTCAATTTTGAACTACAAGTAAATTGTAGGTTGCATTGAAAGTTTTATGTTTTTTGGAGGTAAGCATTGGGGGCTGATTTAATATATCACAAACCACCACCGATAGTTTTTACAACAAGTTCAACTTCTTGCTAAGGTTTTGCATCTTGAGAATTTAACAAAATTGAATCAAACTTGAGCTACAAGTAAATGCGATAGATTGCTCTTGAATTAATTGTCTTTTCGGAGGTAGCCGAGTGCATCTTCTTGTAGTAAACAATGTCATCGATGTGAGTTTCCAAATATCAGGAAATATCATTCTTAATTTTCCGAGTGATGACGAGATTGTTCCTTTCTCTAAAGACAGTCTGAAGAGTAATGGATCTGAATGCCACAAGCCATGTTTTTAGACATCTTATCTTACCACTATATAGTGTACGAATAACTTTGAATATTGATCGTTGGATCAAGACTCGCGAAACCGAACATTTCCAGCCATTGGATCTTCTGATGAGGACATCCCTATAGTTACACCTACCCCAATTGCTAATGATGATGTTCCAATTGCAAAGAATGATCAATCCAATGAGATAAGGATTGGACCAATCACAAGAGCTTGTGCTAAGCTACTAGAACAACAGGTGAACTTGTTTCTTAATGAACCTGGTGTTTTAATTAATGAGAATTTTATACTACCTAAGTGTTGAGGGCAAACCTCTAGGGTGGCCCGATCTTTCACGAATCCCACTCAAATCGAGGATGGAGTGTGGGGGAAGGAGGGGAGGACGAACACGACGAACTCACGCACGAAGAATGTGATGAACAGACACACGCAAAACCACGATACACACCAATAGCTCACGCCGGCGGTGACCGGTCTAGCGCAATCCCTAGGATCGGCGTCGGGTGGAGGACTCTCTCTCGAACGGGCACAGCGAGATGGGAGACTCGTTGAGATCTTGAAACCTAGGCAAAGGGACTCTGATGCCTAGGCCTTGTACAATGCGGAAGCACGATGCAAACTCGAACGAGGTTTGGGATATTTGGTGCTCCTTTGTCAAAGGAGCATGAGGCAAGAACAAGATAGATCCACAAGGGGTTTCCACTAATTCCTAATATCATGCCTAGGGTTTACAATGGAGGTGGGGGACTATATATAGGCCAACCACAAGTTCGGCGGTAATTCAGGCACTAAAGTAGAGTTCTGGGCAAAGTAGACGGGTACATGGGCCACAGGGCCCAGCTAAGGCTCGCAGGCTCATCTTCAGGCCGGATAGTCCGGGTCGAGTTGACCGGACAGTCCGGGGTGGCCGGACACACCGGGTAGTATCCGGGTAGTGTCCGAACTGTCACATAGAATGTGCAAGACCGGACGGGGCTGGGTAGGCCAGACACTCCGGCTGGATTCGGGTAGACACTCCGGCTCTGGCAGCTTCAGGACAGGTGCAGCTTCAGGGCTCGTGGGTCGACGCGGCGGGGGTTCATACTTGATGACGCACAGCGTAGTGGTATGAAGTAGCAAGCCATCCAAGTGTATGTCAAAGTCACATGATGAGAGGAGCGAATTCACCTTAGCTTGAAGAAGCTTGGCTCAGGCACGGGTCATCGGTCAACTTGGGGGACTTGGTTGTGTAGATGTAGGAGCGTCCGTAGGACGGGCTGCATCAGTTCCCCCTTGGGAAAGAGTCTTCCTCGACTCTTCATGGTTGTCATCTTGAACATCTCCCTGGTAGGGTGAGAGATCCTGATGTAGCCCAACATACGGAAACCACCTTTGGTCCACATCATGCCACGCTAATCATCACTCCAAAGGTGAACTCCTTCCATGCTTTCCCTTTCGTTGGTTATTATGTGAATGGAATCCTACTTGAGACAAATGCCGATGATGTGACTAGGTCCATGAACATGATGCCAAGAAGATGCATCAAGGATGGCCCTGGAGCCAAGACACCCAAGCAAGAGGCCTGGAAGAGAAGACGCAAGAAGCTGATGAAGCAGGATAGGAGTCTCCGGACCAGCAGACCGGAGTCTCCGGTGTACCACACCGGAGTCTCCGGCCCGTCTCCGGACTGAGCCCTGAACCTGCGCCTGGGATAGTCTGAGACCCCCTCCGGAGGCGACAACGGAGACAGACCGGACCCTGCACCGGAGTCTCCAGACCGAGCATCGTGGGCATGCGCGCCTTAAGCTAGGCTTGGCCCATGTAACGCCCCAAACTTCCTGCTTATGCCTATTTTACCCCTAGCTCGTGGCTGGCCTATATATATGCCCCCACCTCCTTCTTGAAACCGTAGAGATGATGATGAATTAAGGCATGTGCCTAACCCTAGATGGGAACCCCCCTCTCAATTGTAAATCTATGAGTTTTACAAGGCCTTGGAGTCGGTGCCCTTCTCCAAGTTGTTAAGACCCTCCTCAAGTGTTTGGTCTCTCCCTATCAATGATTCTAGTAGTGCTTGGACTCTCCCCTTTGGGATTCTACTTGGTTGCTACTCTCTCCTTGGTTTGGATTCTACCGTCCGCTTGCCGATCTCTCCTTTGGTGATTCTACCGCAAGGTCTCTCGCCGAGGATTCTATTGGATTGTTTGTTCGAACCAACGGGAGCAAATCGAATTGGGTGTGATTTGGCGTGTGTTTGTATCTTTACCTTGCATTCGAGTTGTGTTCATCGCGTTCATCGTCTTTTCCCTCAATTCCGCCTCAAATCCGTGAAGATCGGGCCACTCCAAGGGTAAATGCATAAGGAGACCCATAACAACTGGTATCAGCAGCTTTTGGTTGCCACAGATTTGACTTCGCCCTTCGATTTCCACCATAAACTGAAAAATATCAATAATATAGCCCCAAATTGCTATTGGATCGATCTCTCGCTTTGGTGAGTTGATTGTGGTTTTAGTCCAATAGAAACTTGTCTTTGGAGTTGGTCTACTTGTGCCCTGCGTTTCCCAGCCCAATTTGGTCGAAATTTTCTGGATTTGAGGGTTCAAGGGCCGAATTTCCGCTCAAGAACACGAGTTGTTCATCGCGCTGCCACCAGACCGGAGTTTCCGGACCGGCAGACCGGAGTCTCCGGCCCAGACCGGAGTTTCTGGACCGCAAGACCGTAGTCTCCGGCCTACACCGGAGTGTCTGGCCTAGCAACACCAGAGTCCCCGACCCTGACAAAATTTTTGACCCCCTTTTCCTTTTTCGACTGATTTCCTTTTGACGTTTGTGTTTCGTGTGCATGTCTGTCAACTAGCAAAAGCTTCCACAACGCCTCGACATCGACACCACGGAACTCGAACCATCCCTCCACCAACGGTTGCAAGTGCGACATCACCACAAGGTATAACTTGCACCACCCTTGTTAACCCCTACTTCCTTTGTGTGTTACCTAACCTATCGAGAGTAGCTCATATTGTGTTTGCCGAAGCATTGTGCGCTTTCTCTTGCATAAGTCATAGTGTAGAGGCAATAGCAAAAACTTGACTCCATAGCATAGCAAAGAAAGAGGTACAAAAACAAGCTTATAAGCAAAAGTAAAAGAGAAGGATACCAATACAAAAGAGAGTCCAAAGCTTCTAAGCAAGAGTGCAAGCAAGAGCAAGGCAAGCGTACCAATCCGTTGCTTCTCCATCTTTTGGCAAACGGGCTACGGTCTCTCCTAGTGTTGGCACGACACCAAGCATTAGTCTTTGTTAGGACCAATTTTGATCGTTGCTCATGTTCATAGTCATGTTAGCCACATTAATCTCCAGCGTGTGTGTATAGTCGTAGGATCTCGTCACCCTTTTGACCTTTTCCTTTGACTTTGTTTTTGGTTGGATTTTACCCACTTTTGACAATAACATTTTCGTTTGGTTGTTCCATTTGCTATCCACCTTCCTACCCATCCACCATAGGCCTGTGTGTGTGTGTCTTGTGTATTCGTTTTGCTCTCGGCAAGAACAACCTTTCCAATTTTTGATATGGTGAGGCAAGGTAGCACATACCATACCACCAATACCACCCTCGTTTCACTTGTGGTCAAACAACATGTCTAGGGAAAGCGGAGATGGCAACTTCAACAACCAAGATGGTTTTGCCACGCGCCACAACTTATGGGTGCAACGCCAAGAATTCAATGCCCAATTTGAGAGGCTTGAGAACCGGCTTGATGAAACTTTTCGAGAATTCGACTACCGTGACCGGCAATGCCAAGTGGAGCACAATGCTCAATTCCAAGCTCTTCACCAAGCTATTGCCAACCTCGGCAACCGTCATGGACACCATTCAAGCTCGTCAAGTTCATCTCTCGCGTGCTCCCCAAGTCATCATGGCGACTCCTCATGCTCCCATTCTCATCATGGAGAACCCCACCACCACAATGGGAAACATCAAGCTCGTCATCGCCATGAACAAGTGGTTGAGCCACAACATCAACAACCACACCACACAAGACGTCATCGACACCATGATCACCAGGCGCATCCACAAAACCAAGAAGAACATGGTCGCCCTCCACAACAAGCTATGGTACAAGCGCCGCCACCACCCCAAGAACAAGAACGCCATGGTGAACACAACCGCGTTGATAGGCGCCAACACCCGAACCATGACCATCGCCATCAACAACAAGTTCATCGAGCACCACAATGGGATACAAGTGATGATGACGAGGCTGCACACCGCGTGAGACGCAACAACAGCTATGCTCAACCCCACCATCATCATCAGCAACCAATGAATGCAAATGATCCCGAGCAAAGGCATAGAAGAGACTTTGCGCATCAAGCTCCTCCTCAACCGCGTCCTCGAGAAAATCAAGCTCCTCCTCCACCACCACGTGCGCCAAGTGAAGCGAGCATAAGGCATGATCGCCGCAACTACCACCGTGAACATTTAGAGGGCAAGTTTGGGAAGCTCAAGTTCATTATGCCCAAGTTCAAGGGAGAAGAAGACGCCGATGCATACATTGATTGGGAGCTCAAAGTTGACAAGATCTACCGAGTCCACAACTACTCTGAAGAGAAGAAAGTTGCAATGGCATCCCTTGAGTTTGAGGACTACGCAAATGTTTAGTGGGAAGACTTCCAAAATAACCGCGAGAAGAATGAGGAACCTCCAATTGAAACTTGGACCGAGATGAAGGAAGTGATGTACACACGCTACGTCCCCGAGCATTATCGCCAAGATCTCCTCGACAAACTACAAACTTGAAACAAGGCACCAAGTCAATTGAAGAGTTCTACAAGGAAATGGAGAAAACCATGATGCGATCTGATGTGAGAGAACTCAAAGAGCAAACCATAGCAAGGTTCCTCAACGGTTTGAGCCGCCCAATAAGGAAGATTGTTGACTTTCAACCGTACAAGAACCTCACCGAGCTCCTCCATCAAGCTACCAAGCTGAGCGGCACTTGCAAAAGGAGAATGCATACGAAAAGCAAAAGTCATAATTTGCGTCCATCAATGCAAATGCTCCTGCAAAGCCAACAAACCAAGCAACAAGCTCATCCAAGCAAGCAAAGACCGTGCTAGCAGCCTCCTCCAACAGGACATTGGATAGTCAAGTCACTTGCTTCAAGTGTGGAGTGAAAGGTCACAAGTCATATGAGTGCACCAACTCACGAGTGGTGCTTACGGATGAGAATGGTGCAACCTACTCCGTAAGTGAAGAGGAGTATGAAGCTCTCACTCAACGAGCTATTACAAGGGCAACCGCAATGGAAGAGGATGACACACTTGTATGCGAGCATGATCCGGGCCCCGCACTTGTCATAGCACAAATCTCGCCAACAAACTCCATCCCAAGAGAGGACCAACGCCTCAATATCTTCCAAACTCGTGCCGGAATTGATGGCAAGTCCATAAAAGTGATCATCGATGGAGGTAGTTGCCAAAACCTTGCAAGTACGGAGCTTTGTGAGAAACTAAAGTTGCAATGCATAGAGCACCCTCACCCCTACCATGTCCAATGGCTTGATGACAATGGATCACTCAAGATAACATCAAAGGTCCAAGTCTCCTTCAAGATTGGACCATATGAAGACACTGTCGAGTGTGATGTCATGCCAATGTCCGTGTGTCACATGCTACTTGGAAGGCCATGGCAATACGATAAAGGAGCAATACATCATGGTTCCACCAACCAATACTCCTTCAAGTGGAATGACAAGAAATTGGTGCTCCAACCCATGATGCCTAGCCAAGTCATCACATTCAACATGACACCCGTCAACAAGATAAAGAAAGCTAAAGACCCTTGTGAGACGAGTGGTGAGAGAGTGAACCACCATCAAGAGAGTGAGTGACACAAGCCAAAAATGAGTGGAAAAATCATGAGTGCCACGACGCAAGCCACAAAATGTGAGAAGAGAGACTTGAGTGTGACCCATACTAACAATCATTCATACAACTCTCTCTCTTTGTTGTCGGTTTTGCAAGGTACCCAAGATACACCACCAACTACAAGGATAAGGCTACAAGATCTCCAACAACAACATGATGACAATATGTACCACAAGCTCTTTAACAAGTTTGAGAATGGCTTCAACACCGGTGATCCGACCATGTACAAGAACAAGGCCAAGGACACACCTCCTTCCTTGCATGATGAACGAACATCGTCGAGGTCGAATCGTTTTCAAGCGGGGGGAGATGATGTAGCCCAACATACGGAAACCACCTTTGGTCCACATCATGCCACGCTAATCATCACTCCAAAGGTGAACTCCTTCCATGCTTTGCCTTTCGTTGGTTATTATGCGAATGGAATCCTACTTGAGACAAATGCCCATGATGTGACTAGGTCCATCAACATGATGCCAAGAAGATGCAGCAAGGATGGCCCTAGAGCCAAGACACCCAAGCAAGAGGCCTGGAAGAGAAGACGCAAGTAGCTGCTGAAGCAGGACCAGAGTCTCTGGACCAGCAGACTGGAGTCTCCGGTCTACCACACCGGAGTCTCCGGCCCGTCTCCGTACCGAGCCCTGAACCTACGCCTGGGACAGTCTGAGACCCCTCCGAGGCGACACTGGAGACATACCAAAGTCTCCGGCCCACACCGGAGTCTCCGGACCGAGCATCGTGGGCCTGCGCCTTAAGCTGGGCTTGGCCCATGTAACGCCCCAAACTTCCTACTTATGCCTATTTTACCCCTAGCTCGTGGCTGGCCTATATATATGCCCCCACCCATTCTAGAAACAATAGAGATGATGATGAATTAAGGCATGCGCCTAACCCTAGATGGGAACTCCCCCTCAATAGTAAATCTATGAGTTGTACAAGGCCTTGGAGTTGGTGCCTTTCTCCAAGTTGTCAAGACCCTCCTCAAGTGTTTGGTCTCTCCCTATCAAGGATTCTAGTAGTGCTTGGTCTCTCCCCTTTGGGATTCTACTTGGTTGCTACTCTCTCCTTGGTTTGGATTCTACCGTCCGCTTGCCGATCTCTCCTTTGGTGATTCTACCGCAAGGTCTCTCGCCGAGGATTATATTGGATTGGTTGTTCGAACCAATGGGAGCAAAACGAATTGGGTGTGATTTGGCGTGTGTTTGTATCTTTACCTTGCATTTGAGTTGTGTTCATCATGTTCATCGTGTTTTCCCTCAATTCCGCCTCAAATCCGTGAAGATCGGGCCACTCCAAGGTTAAATCCATAAGGAGACCCATAACAGATCCTTGACGTTGAATGTATTGCTTGCAAGGTACTTGGATGTCGGTATGTCGATGATGTAGGCGTTGTTGTTGATTTGTTTGAGGACCTTGAAGGGACCATCTACTCTTGCCTTGAGCTTGGAGTCGTGTTCCTTGGGGAAGCGGTCTTTGCTTAGGTGTATCCACACAAGATCACCTTATTCAAATATCATCTCCTTCTTGTCCTTGTTTAACCTTGAAGCTTGGTGAAGGATTTGTTGCTCGATAGTAGCTCTTGTTTCTTCATGAAGTTTCTTCATAGCTTGTGCGCGCTTCTCGATGTCCATGTTGGTGCGCTCATGAAGAGGTAGTGGTAGGATGTCGAGCGTGGTGAGGGGCTCGAAACCATAGACGATCATGAAGGGACTCATCTTGGTTGTTGAGTGCTTGGCTCGGTTGTAGGCGAACTCGGCGTGGGGAATGCATTTCTCCCAATCCTTCAAGTTCTTCTTGATCAACACACGTAGAAGAGTTCCGACGCTTCGGTTGACAACCTCGGTTTGTCCATCGGTCTTATGGCACGGTATGAAGTGTGCCATTTTGGAAAAGCGATCCACGACAACAAAGATAGAATCATGACCATGCTTAGATCTAGGCAATCCTAACACAAAATCGATGCTAATGTCAGACCAAGGTGTATGAGGAATAGGCAATGGCATATAAAGAACATAAGGGTTAGCTTGCGACTTAGCTTGAACACATGTCGTGCATCATTGAACGTAGCGCTCCACGTCGCGCTTCATCTTGGGCCAAAAGTAGTGAGTGGAGAGCATGTCCAATGTCTTGTCATGGCCAAAGTGACCCATAAGGCCTCCACCATGAGATTCTTGGAGAAGCAAAAGTTGGAGCAACGATTTCAGAATGCAAAGCTTGTTTTGTTTAAAGAGAAAGCCCTTATGCAAATAGAAATCATCAAATCCTTTGTCAATGGAGCACTTTGCGAAAATTGGTTCAAAGAACGGGTCGGAAGCATACAAAGACTTCATTTCCTCAAGACCCAACACGTTGATTTCAAGTCTCATAAGAAGGCTTGTGTGTTTGTGAGACAAAGCATCAGCAACTACATTATCTTTGCCCTTCTTATACTTGACAATGTACGGAAAATACTCCATGAACTCAAACCACTTAGCGTGTCTCTTACTCAAGTTGGCTTGGCCTTTGAGATATTTCAACGACTCATGGTCGGAATGTATGATAAATTCCTTGGGACATAGGTAGTGTTGCCAAACTTGAAGTACACGAACTAAGGCAAAAAGCTCTTTGTCATAAATTGGATAATTAAGGCGAGCACCATCAAGTTTCGCGCTATGGTATGCTATAGGACGTCCGTTTTGCATAAGGACTCCTCCAATGCCAATACCACTAGCATCACACTCAGTTTTTCCACTCTCGCTATGCTAGTCCCTTGCAAAGGAGGACATAGTGCAAGATGGATAGGTTGTTCCGAACATCTCTCATCTCACTTTTTGTGGCAAGGAGAACACTCTCAGTTTTTCCACTCAAGTTTGGCTTGTGGCTCTCACTCACTATGAGGTGGTTCTCTCTCTCACCGCTCTTCTCACAAGTAGGTGTTGTGCTTTGCACCCTCGCTAAAGCCTTTGCATTGTCCGCAATTATTTGGCTAGGAGTCATTGTTTGAAAAACACATGTTTTGTTGAGCCATTTGAAGGTTTATACATTGGTGCGACCATCATGTTGAGCAGCCTTGTCAAATTGCCATGGTCGACCAAGAAGCATGTGGCAAACTGTCATAGGAACCACATCGCACTCCACCATGTCTTTGTAAGGACCAACGGCAAAGGAGACCGATACGGTATGCTTGATCTTCATGGACCCTTGGTCACTTAGCCATTGCACGTGGTAGGGGTGCTTGTGCGGATGGAGGGTGAGGTTGAGTTTCTCACACAACTCGGTGCTAGCAAGGTTGTGGCAACTCCCTCCGTCAATGATCACCTTGATAGATTTTCCATTGATGTCGGCTCATGTTTGGAAGATATTGGAGCATTGATCTTCATGCTCTTGTGCTTGAGTGGTCAAGATCCTTGTGACGACAAGCAATGGACTTGCATCATGTTCACACATGAGGAGTTCTTGGTCATCATCCACTCATTGTCTTGCCATTGCTTCCTTGACACGGGCATCAAATTCATCTTCACTCAAGTATTCTTCGTCGCCATTGTCATGGATGAACAATACCTTCTTGTTTCCACATTCGGCCGACTTGTGTGCTTTGCCTCCACACTTGTAGCACTCACCGTTGAAAGGTGTGTCACTCTTTGCTTGTTTACCACTTGGGGGTAGTTTTCCTTGAGGAAGTGTGGGCTTGAAGGAAGGCTTGGAGGTACTTGAGGAGCTGCCATTGAAAGTTGTTGGTGCAGTGGTTGAAGCTTACTTGTAGGTGAAGTACGTCTTGGGCTTGTTGTACTTGATATCCTCTTGCACTTGATGTTCAGCCTTTGTTGCGATGTGCACAAGCTCAACCAAGGTGTTGTATGTTTGGAACTCGACGATGCGCTTGATTGGGTGGTTCAACCCAATAAGGAAACATGCCATAGTTTGCTCCATGCGCTCATCAATGTTCGCGCGGATCAGGTTGAGTTCCATTTCTTTGAAGTACTCTTCCATGGTCTTTGTCCCTTGACGAAGCGCTTGAAGGTTGTTGAAGAGGTCGCTCGTGTAATGCGCAGGGACAAAGCGGGATCTCATATGAGCCTTCACGTCATGCCAAGTTGTTCCCACCAAAGGTTGGCGTAATCATCAAACTCAAGTGAATCCATGGCGACCATCTTCTCGTTGCTATAATTGTGCATGCGGAAGATCTTGTCGACTTTGAGTGCCCACGAGAGGTATTCTTCGGGGTCATTGGATCCGGTGAACTTGGGCATTGTGAACTTGAGCTTTCCGAAAGTTTCTTCATCGTTGCGGTCATTGCGATGAGCTGGGTGACCTTGTTGATGATCTTGTAGTTGAGGAGGTGGAACTTGGTTCTCGCGACCTTGTTGCGGAGCTTGCTCTTGATATTGTTGTTGAGGCGCTTGCTCTTTCTCTTGGCGCGGTTGTTGACGTGGTTGAGGCGCTTGGGCCTCATGGTGGCGAGGGTGTGGAGCCTATTGACGCGGTTGACAACGAAGGGGAGGCTCGTTCCTCGGTTGGTGATGTTGGTTAGGCACATGGGCCTCACGGCGAAGGTCATGGTCAGGAGCCTCTTGACGTGGTGGGCGTCGCTTAACTTGTACCACTTGACGCTCCATGTTTTGGTGTGGTGGAGGAGGCGCCTCGTGATAACCATGTTGTCGGTGTGAAAGTTCATGACGTTGATGACGAGGAGGAGGATCTTGGAGAGCTTCACGTCGATGACAAGCTTGATTTTCCAAATTGGGTCATCACTTGTTGTGTCCAGTATGTGTCACGAGCGATGGTGGTAGACTTGCGCTTGCACTTGCGGTTCTTCTTGTGGTTGCTCTTGTTGGATCACCAATGCCCTTGCATGATGACTGTGTGTTTCTTGCCTTGCTCGTGGCCTTGAAGAGAAATCACCATCATAGCTTGGTGTTGCGGCATGCTGTGGGGAAGGTACATAGTTCGAAGAACTTCCATCTTCAACCACGGGGGCATCATTTCGTCTTGGAGCACTTGGATGTAGATCTTGTTGAGGAGGAGCATGACGACGCGAAGAGCTTGAAGAGCTTCAAGCACGTGAACACGGTCTTGCCATTCCGTCGATGAGGCGTCGAAGATTATCATTTGTTTCGGCGACAGAGCATTGAAGCGTTTCATTTTGGTGGCCGAAGTTGTGATGCATTGCATGCATTTGTCATTCGAGGCCGTCGAAGCGGTTGTCGATGTTCTTGAACTCGGCTGTGTCTCACCAAATTGTTCATCTTGTCGCGTCTCAAGGGCTTGGCAACGTTCACGGAACTCTTGTCGAACGATGAAGTGACTTGCGCGCATCATGTACGGTCCTTGATCTTCTTCTTGGGGAGGTGGTTGGCTCGACTCACCGTGCCTATCCATCATGCAAAACACACAAGTATTTTATATGGAAGTGGAATATGGTGGTGTTAGCCTTGTACCTCACCTTGGGGATTGCACCAAACTAGAAACCACAAGTGAGAGCTATAAGCGTGTAAAGTGGAATTGCAAAGAAAACTCACACTAAAGAAAGAACTAACTCTCAAAAGCTTGTTGGTGGTAGGTTAGGATTGTGGAATGCCAAAGAACCAACCAAAAGAAAAGGGATAGTCAAAACTGGGTAAAATCCAACAAAACTCAAGTCAAAGGCGAAGGTCAACAACTCAAAGGGGTGACGGGAACCTACGACTATATACACACACGTGGAGATTGTTGGGATTGACACGACTATGAAAATGATCAAACAAAATGTCCTAACAAAGACTAAGCTCGTTGTCGTGCCAATGCAAGGAGAGATCGTGGCTCGTTTGCAAAGAAGAAAAATGAGCAACGGATTTGTGCACTTGTCTTGGGCGCTCTTCTTTCTCTCTTGCTTACAAGCTTTGAAACTCTCTTTTGCGATGGGAGACTATTTGTCTTTTTCTTTTGCTTTGTATCTTTTTTCTTTCTTTTTTTTTGTTTTGCTCTCCCTTGATACTACCTAGTCACACTTGATATTGCTCTTGCACTCTCACTATCCAAGGACAAATGCATAATGCTCAAGCAAACACAAGATGAGCCACTCTCATGGGATAGGTACACACAAAGGAAGATAGGGGTTAACAAGGTGACGCAAGTCATACCTTCATCGGTGATGATGAACTTGCCGTCGGTGTTGCAGGATGATGTTCGTGGGTCGTGGTGTCAATGAGCGTGGGGGTTGTTGATGCGGAAGCTTGCTGTTAGTTGCTGACACGCACACGGGACACGATCAAACAAAGGAAATTAGCCAATGCGAAAAATGAGGCAAAACTGTCAAAACTGGCGTTACAGCCGGACACTCCGGTCTGGTTCGGCTGGACACTCCGGTCGGGCCAGACACTCCGGTCGAGTCTGTCCGGACACTCTGGCGCGGGTTTCCTGCTCGTGTTCTTGAGCGGAAATCCTCGCCTTAAGGCCTCAAATCCGCAAAAAACTGGCCAAATCGGGTTGGGAAAACGCCGGATAAAGCTGGACCAACTCCTAAGACAAGGTTTGGTCAGATCAAAACCACAAATAACACTCCAAATCAAGAGATTGATCCAAAGGCAAATATGGGGCTATTTTTTGGGGATTTTCGAATTTTTTGGTGGATAGAAGAAAAATTTGTGGGGGAATTCGTGAGCAACGAAGCTCTTGATACCAATATGTTGAGGGAAAACCTCTAGGGTGGCCCGATCTTTCACAAATCCCACTCAAATCGAGGATGGAGTGAGGGGGAAGGAGGGGAGGACGAACACGGCGAACTCACGCACGAAGAAAGCGATGAACACACACACGCAAAACCAAGATACACACCAATAGCTCATGCCAGCGGTTTGCTCCTCTAGGGCGTGCTCAACGTGTTGGCAGGGGACGTGCTATTCCCCCTGTCCATGCACCTGCTCATGGTCGTGGGTTTGCCCATCTTGGGCGTGGTCCACGTGTGCCCAACCAAGCTGCTGATGACGGTTCGGGTAAGCCAAAATTCTCGATTCCTAAGTTTGATGGTTCCATTGATCTTGAAGACTACCTCACCTGGGAATTGAAGATTGATTAACTCTGGCGCTTATTTGACTATCCAGAAGATAAGAAGGGCAAGCTTGCAGCATCTGAATTTGATAGTTATGCTTTACGTTCGTGGGATGCTCTTGTGCAGCATAGAAGGGAGGACAATGAACTTCCGGTGATGGATTGGCACGAGATGAAGCAAATCATAAAGGCTCGTTTCGTACCAACCAACTACTTGCGATCAGTTTTTGATAAGTTGACGCAATTGAAGCAAGGCACCATGACAGTTGATGAGTACTACATGGAGATGGAGATGCTTATGCAGCGTGCTAGAATTCGTGAGTCCATTGAGATGACCATGCAGCAATTTCTAAACAATTTGAAGTTACCAATCAAGAGCATTGTTCGTCATCATAAGTATGAGACAATGAATGAGTTGTTGCACCATGCTAGAGAGGCTGAATCCCAGTTGGCAGAAGAGGCGAAGTCACGTGCTCGTTTTCCGTCTTCCAGCAGATTTTCGGCAAGATCTACACCTCCCACTATCACGCGAGCAACTGCTGCTCCTTTTACACCATCGTCCAAACCAGCAAGTACACCTTCGTTTTGTTCTAATGCTTGGAAACCCGCTGCTCCTGCTGCTAGCTTGGGTTCCAACATGTCTACTGCACGTACTCACGATGTGGTGTGCCATACTTGTGGAGGTAGAGGGCACTACAAGAAGGATTGTCCAAACAGGAAGGTTATTGATGTAGCCCGACCTTCGGTCATTACCACATCATGGTCTCCAACTTATGCCAAGTCGTCATGGACTCCAAAGGTGAATTTGTTACCCTATGCGAGCCCACTTCCTACCCTTTTGGAATGGTATACTACTTCATACTCCATCCCATATTCATGATAGGTTCACACCGACAAGTACGGAGGCAAGGGAGGAAGCCCGGAGCATCAAGCCCGACAAGACGGATGCTTGGAAGAGGAGATGGCGAAAGACACATGCCAGCGGTACTACCGTGCCCCGGTACTACCGCCCGACATGACCGGTACTACCAGCCAATACTGAAGCCCCGGTACTACCGCCCGACATGAGCCTACTTACACCACTACCACAAGATGGCGACGACAAGGTCAAGAATGGTGACCATGTTACTTTCCCTTCACCAAAGGAGGCGCATGGAGTTGAGAGAACCGAGCCTACCCCCATATGCTTGAGTGATGATGTGGTACCAATCCCATGTGAGTATGAGAGCCACTTAGCCCACTTGAGTGAAAGCAAGAGTGAGATGAGCGACTCCACCATATGTGAGGTTGAGTGCTTCCACTTGGAGGGTATGAGTGATACACTGAGTGAGTTGAGAGTGGTAGTTTATAGGTCATGTGAGACCACTTTGATTTCTAACGACTTACCCTCTACCTCTAGTGTGTTTCCTCATGTTGTGCTAGGTTCCATGGATCAAGAAGCGCTGTAACTACCTCGGTGAATTACGCTCTTAGTTACAAGCCTGGATGAGCGGAAATGGTTAAAATAGTACGGTGGGGCCAAATGCCACTCACAGGTAGACCTTTCGGCCGTCCTAACCATTTCCAAAACATCGGGACAAGAACGAGCGGCGTAATCGGCAGGCGAAGGGATCAACTACATACACAAATGAGTATGTATGCAAGCCACCATACAACAGTCCTCAGAGCCATTCCATCTAAAAGAACTAGAAATATTGCAACGCCATACGGCAAGATCCAAATATCCTAGATAGATATAATAGTTTAGGATATCTCCTCATACATCAAACATCAGAGTATCAGGCGGAAGCGGAAAACAAGATCCGAGTACGGATAAGAAGCAAATCGGCTTAAGATGCCCCATAAATAAACTCATCCCGCCCACAGATCTCACGGATCCCCGTTCCCGGAATCTCTACACCGAGTGATCGTTGTCCACATCGTTCGTCTCCTCCACCCAGTATCCATCTTGCGATTATACCTGTTCATCTGAATCAAGCAATTTATCGTGTGAGACCCTAGGGGTACTCAGCAAGTCTTTATGCCTCAAAAGGGGACACAACCTGGGGTGACGCAATTGCAACAAAAGATAATACCTAACAATTCTAGGGATACTCGCTAACCATCCGCCTAACCAAAGATAGACGGATGTCCGTGGATTGATAACAACAGTGATAACAGTAATATTAACAGATCCATCCTCCTCCTCGCTTACCAACGAGGAAGCGGACGAACAGCCCCCCATCCGTTGGCAGTTTTATTATCCATTCGGTTGCACTATTTACTAGTCAGGTACTTAGTCAAATTAAAAGCAGTACTTTAGTTATACTTGTCTATGATCGAGAAACTGTGCTCCAAGTCGTCCATAACCGCGGACACGGCTTTCAGAAAGATTTACCCTGCAGGGGTGCATAAATAGCAACACACACTCGATCAACCTCGGAAAAACCAAATCAAAACCCAACGAGGCATTCACGACAAAGCGATCACAGGATTCAGAAATGTTTCAGGGGGCCACCCCACTAAGCTACCCGCAACGAAGTTGGCCGGCTCCAAAACGGACCCAGGGTTTGTGTGGACGGCGGTAAACGACTGGGAACCCGAAAATGTGACTGGGCTTGTGGATACAGCGAAAACGTGTCACGGTCCTAAACAGTACAGGTGCTCCACGCACAATCTTAAATAAAGCAGTAAAGCATGGCATAAGTACATGATAGTAATAAAGCCCCAAACTACTTTGTGGCCCCAAGAAATAAGAATGAATCAAGCTCTGGCTCAGGGGGGTTCATAAGGCCTCCCGGATGTGGATAGTGCGAATAGTCAAGGAATAGGAATCAAGTACTCGGGGTCCTACGGGACACAAGTGAGCATGAAGAACCAAATAGCAGATATTGCCCACCGGTGCCACTGTCATTAGTTATCCCATTACTACTCAGGTTAAGTTGTTTATGTACCTCGTTATCCATCAGACACTCACATACCCTACACATGCTGTTCTACGACCCGCATGGCTCAAACAACTCCTATAGTAATGGCTCATGGGATGGAGGAACAAGCTTTGGTGGGGTTTAAATGTAAAGGCTATGCAGTACTTGGGATTCAGTTTAATGCAATCGCGACTCAATGATGCAAGAATAAGAGAGAGGCAATAGGTACTATATGTATGCAAGCATGTGGTAGTGCTTGCCTGGCAGCTCGGTTGAAGCGAGGGATGGATCTGGGTAGTGCTCCTGGGTTTCTTGATATATCCCCTGCTCAGCGTCTATTCGAAGAAGAACCAAACAAACAATGGCCAACATAAATAGAGTGCACAAGCATATGAATAAAATGCGACAAGCAAACAATCATGCCATGATGAATGATGCACAATTTGCATGGCAATAATGTAGCATGGCATGGGTGAGGTGTGGAATACAAGAATAAAGCATTTTATGGAGTTTTAGTCACCTTTTATCCTCAAATAAGTTGCTGTATACTTTATGTTTATATGATGCATGCTGCAATTCAGAACATGGAATGCATAGATAGAACGGGCTCGTCGCGCTGATCGATTTAGACATATTATTTGTCAAATTTGGAGTTATAAAACTAAAGTTATTAATTTATTAAGAAAAGGGCATTTTATTGTAATTTTAATCATCTCGAAATTTTAAGTGCTCAAATAATATTTTGAATAGCATATTTGAATTCCTCACATTTTTCTGATTCAAAAACATATATTATTTGTCAAATTTGGAATTACCAATTAAAAGTTATTAAAAACTTGATTTAAAAACATATTAAACATTTCTGAAAATTCATTTTTATTAAGCAGAAAAGGACGCAGACCTTTTGTACTAAGAGAGATCTAGCCACAGACGCTGACGGGTGGGGCTGAGATGCTGAGTCAGCGTGGCCGACGTGGCGGGAACTGGTACGGCTTCTCTTACCGCGGGGAGTTCCAGCCACAGAGGATGACTGGTGGGCCTCCAGGCGGCAGGGCCACAGCACGCGCGCGGGCTATCGGGCGCTGACACGTGTGCTATCCGGGGAGCGCGGGGGTGTTTTCTCAGAAACCGAGGGCCTCTTCAAAAGAAAACGGCGGCGAATGACAGGTGGGGTCGTGGGGGCTGCGGGTTCAGGCGGGAAAAACGGCAGGGTTTTTTCTGAAAAAGCGTCGCCGTCGCCGGACTGTCTGCTGCGCGCCGTCTGCAGAGAACAGGGAATCGGCCTGAGTTCGGACGACGATGGCGACCAAACGGCGGCGAATCTCGTCAAGCCGCAAAAAGGAAAGATGGAGAAGGTGGTGCGGGCTACAACTTCCGTTCAGAAAACAAGAGCAGAAGAGCACCACAGGGAGAGCTAGATCGCGAAGAACACAGGCAGCAACAAGAGGGCTGACACGACTGCGACGGTGCACGCGCACCGCGGCGAGGTCGGCGGCGATGCAAGGTGAGAGGGGGAGGAAGATGATGTCCAGGAGGTCGGTAGGCTCACCTACGACCCTCAGGTGCAGCTAGCGGACTCGGGGAAGCGTAGTTCGACGAGGAAGTATCGGGGCCGGAGTAATCCTGGTGCTCATGGACACGGTGGCGGCGGGGCTTCTCCGGCGAGATCCAGCGGGTGGAGGGCTTCCGGAGGTCGGAGAGGACACAGGAGAACAGGATGGTGCGATTGGCTCGGCCTGGAGCTCACCATACCGACAAGGACACGGGGGTAGACATAGCTAGGGTTTTAGGAGGAGAGGATGGCCATGGCTTTCTAGGGAGGAAGGTGGGAGGAAGATGGGGTGCCTGGCTTCCAGATCTCGCCCTGAGGTTTTCCTGGGGTGGTTGAGGTGATAAGGGAGAGAGGGGAGAGGTACATGGGGTAGCTTCACCTTTTTGGCAAAGTAGAGGAAGGGCCTCGGGTGATTTCTCTCCTCTCTCTCTTGTTGCTTTGCTAAGAGAGGAAGGGAGGGGACCAGGGGAGAGGGCATGCGATGGGGCTGGTGGTGACCTTCTTGGTGTTCAAGCAAACGAGGGAAAACCACGGCAAGGGGTAGGAAAAGAGGGCATCGTGAGAGTAGGGTGGTGGGGTTAGGGTTAGAGAGAGGGGTGCCTCGGCATGGGATGGTGAAGAAGAGAGGTTAGTTGAGCTAGGGTGGTAGATTAGGGTCAAGGAGGGAGGACTAGATGTAGCTAGAAAAGAAAGAGGGAAGGAAGATTTAGGTCACATATATATGATCACATGCAATAGAAAAGATGAACAAGGTTAGGAGGAGAACAAAGAATGAGCTAGGGTTTTGAGGGGCTTTGGTTGGACAGCTGGTGTTGGTGGAGAGATAGAGAGATGAAAATGCCTAGGGTTTTGGTGCCCAAGACAAAGAGAGGAGGTCAAGATGTGAGGGTTTAGGGTTTGAACATGATCCACTCAAAAACCAAAGAAAAAACCAAAGGAGATTAAATGGTGGTGATGGTTGCATGGCCCATGCAAAAACATTAAATGCCATGTTTTAATCTTGTGAAAACAGAATAAATAATCATGGCATTTGTGCATATGCATTCCAAAATATGGAATAAAGCCAAGCTAAAAGAATTAAAAGGATGCCCCATGTGGAGTAGATGGAGATGACCATATTTGAATAAAAATGGGACATGCTAGTGTGTATGTGCCACTAGGTATTTAGTAAGCCCAAAAATATCCCAACATGAGAATAACCCCAAAACAACCCATATGGGAGCTAGAAAAAGGTTCCACTCACAAGGCATGCAAAGGTGGCTCCACATATCACTAATGTGAAAACAACATGATGCTAATATGAGAGCATGTGGAAATAGAATTGGATCCATCCCAACCCACATGAGCTAGAGATAAAACCAAATAAGTTGCAATGCTCATATATGGTGGAATGGTGGAATGATGGGGTGATGACAAGAAAGGTGGTGGAGTTAATAAAAGATATGCCCCCAACTCAACTTGGGCATCAATCATTTATCAAGAAACAAATACAATATATCAAGAGGCAAATACAATTAATAATGCATATGAGATAAGAACCAAAAGAAGAAGGGTTATTTATATGATGCTCAAATGCAAGGTGGCATGATGACATGAGCATGATATAATTATGATGCAACAATTATATATAGGAAGTAGCATTTATATAGACTAGGCTAGTAGCATTGCAATTGTTAGACAATTGGGATGCTACAACTCTCCCCCACTAAACAAGAATCTCGCCCCGAGATTCCTAGAAAAAAGAAAACAACACAAGGAGAGGCGGGTGTTCGAACGAAGGTGACCCTCACGTTCCCAAGTTGATGAACAACGAAAAAAAAAACTTGCTAGACTTGCTGCGAGTCTTGGGTTTTGCTTGAGAAACAACGGTTAGAAGAGTTGAAGGATTGTCGTGAGACAAGAAGGATAGGATGGACATAGCTCCGGTTTTCTCAAGAAACATGATAAGAGAAATAGAACCACTTGTGAAAGAAAGGACAAGATGATGTATCATGGATATAGAAAGGCACACCGTTAAGATTAAAGATTTACCGATACTAGAGAGGATGAATCTTTGTCTCGCCGGAAGAAAAGAGCTAGGTTGGAGAGGTTTGAACCACTATGACAATAGCATCGTATCTTCTCTCGGATTTGAGAAATGAAGTACGGAAACAATATTGCCTTCAAACAATAGAGTCACTTGATATCAACAGAAAGATTTAGTTAGACATCGTCGGATTAGATTCTTGTTGCGCCGGTAAGACCCCAAAGGATCACGCAATTGAGGTGCGCGGATATAACTTCTAGAGACGGATGTGAAGCCAGATCATGGTAGAATCCCGAGGAGCAAAGAATATGGAGGATCTGGAGTTTATTGTAGAGATACTTATTGCTTTCTTTAGCCTTGAGGCTAACGCAATAGATTTGCGGCTGATGGCATCAACCATAATTGGATTTACCACAGAAAAAGAATTGATGAAACAAAGAGAGAGATAGTTTCCTTTCATCTTGTTTGTGGATGTCGAGCATCGATCGAATGACGAGGACAGAAAAGAGTTTGCGTCTGTTTCCACTAGATAATTGAAGATTTTGCTCCATCTAGAATAGACAGACCACCAACAAGGTATTATTGATTACTTTCTTCGAGAGAGCACTCCGGAAAAACAAGGACGGAAGTAAAAGTATCAAGGGATAAAGGCCACTTCTAACTTCCGTGGTATGAGTGAAATCACATTAATTCACCAATTCAATGTACAAGAGCGAATGATAAGAGTAGTGGTATGGTAGCTACTCCATCCCGCACTCAAAGCATTACTCCGCACATGAATAAGAAAACCATGCAACCCAACTACCGAAACAGACTGAAGGTATTGACAAAAACTCGTGGGACTACGCTAAAAAACAAGGATAGATGCAAATGATTTGCCGGGTTCACAGATAGATAAATGATGATGATGTTGTCGTCATGTCGGAAATACCAAGCCCCCGGAAGATATGAAGGAAGATTACGGAGAACAACTGCAAGATCCAACAGCTACAGAAAAGATAGCACCAACTTGAACGAAAGGAATACAAGATCTGGAAGGTCTTCATGGCCTCCGGTGGATTGAGCATAGACGACAGAGCGAGAGGGTTTCAAGAGATTACTTGACGAGACTGAGGTGAAAGAACTCCATGTTCTGCTTGAAATGATTGAGAAAGATTTAGCAGTCTTGAGGAAATCTTCGGCGGAACGACGATGATAACTCGCCAACAAGGAAAGACTCTAGGTTTGATTGAAGATGGAAGATGGAATTAACAATGGACTTGCTGATTCCAGAATTGGAGCGATCTATTTAGTAGAAGGACGTGGCCGAGATAGGTGACTTCAAAAAGTCAGAATTCTCACTTTGAGACTGTGCACACAGGCAGTGCTCATGAAGCTTGAGAGAAAAATACACAGATGATCTTCCATGTCCTTCCATTGATATCGAATAGGCAAGCATATTATCAACATATACCACCATGGATTAACAGGATATTCCCAGAATATCAAGTTCAAGAGGCGGGAGAAACGGACAAATGCTCGAAACGCTTTCTGAGCTCAACGCTCTTTGAAAGATCAACGTTACGAGTAAGGATTCCTGTTGAAGAAGATGCACTGGCAGAATAGGTTATCTGGTCCTTCGGAAGAAAAAGAGATGTCACCTGGTTCACATTCTCGATTGGATCACCGGTTACAAAGATAAAGAGATCTTGGATAAAGAAACGATGATAGCTCATACCTCAAGCAAAGCTACCAGAGACGAAAAGATGCAATTCCCTCGTCTCAAAGAGAATTTTGCAGATATGGAGTTCAAAAAGATGTGCAGCATGATGGACAGATGATAGACCACCGTAGTGCCTTGAGAAACTCCGGATTGCCAAAGATGCTTGAATATGCATAGATATGATCACGGTGTACTCAAAATCACAGGAGATAACCGTCACCATTTGGAGGATAGTGTTGATAGCATTTTCCATATTCCACTCATGATAAGTGTCCTATAGCTATGCTGAGAACCAAATTACAATCACCAACATCGGATCGACACATGTTATGTAATTAGCCCCAGAGAATTGGAGATGAAATAAAACTCCAGGATTAAGCGCCGGTGACAAAAGAATGAGTTAGCATGGACATGCTGATAAAAGGGAGATAGATAATGTTTCACACACGACTGGAAAGGAGTGTGGAAACACAGATGTATCAAAGAAAATTTTTCCGCATTTTCGGCATTAAAATACCAATAGATGCGCAAAATCACTTATCAGGTAGAGATTAGCAACTCCACATTCTGTGAAAGCATGCTGGAAGGAAGAACACCCTTAAGAAGATGGCACCGGTTAACAAGGAGTCAGATAGATCGCGCCGGTTTTCAAAAGCCTGTCAGTATGGAATGTACCAACAGTTGATAACCAAAGGCAGATTGTGATAACAAATTGGATGCAACAGATAGACAAGGAATTACACACACACACACACTTTCTATGGTACTACGGAAACCCAGAACACGTGAATCCTAGTTTGAATTTTAAGAAGAGGATTGAAAACGTTACACTTCCTTACCAGAAAAGGGTGGGTGGGTGGGTAAGAAGAAAAGTGGAAGCAGTCCTACTCTCGCGTTTTGTTTTGTTTTTCCCTAGTATACATAGCTACCAAAAATATTTGCTAGACTGACAACGACCATTTGGCTGAGACCCTGAAGGGCGGGATGGCTCTGATACCAATTGTAACTACCTCGGTGAATTACGCTCTTAGTTACAAGCCTGGATGAGCGGAAATGGTTAAAATAGTACGGTGGGGCCAAATGCCACTCACAGGTAGACCTTTCGGCCGTCCTAACCATTTCCAAAACATCGGGACAAGAACGAGCGGCGTAATCGGCAGGCGAAGGGATCAACTACATACACAAATGAGTATGTATGCAAGCCACCATACAACAGTCCTCAGAGCCATTCCATCTAAAAGAAATAGAAATATTGCAATGCCATACGGCAAGATCCAAATATCCTAGATAGATATAATAGTTTAGGATATCTCCTCATACATCAAACATCAGAGTATCAGGCGGAAGCGGAAAACAAGATCCGAGTACGGATAAGAAGCAAATCGGCTTAAGATGCCCCATAAATAAACTCATCCCGCCCACAGATCTCACGGATCCCCGTTCTCGGAATCTCTACACCGAGTGATCGTTGTCCACATCGTTCGACTCCTCCACCCAGTATCCATCTTGCGAGTATACCTGTTCATCTGAATCAAGCAATTTATCGTGTGAGACCCTAGGGGTACTCAGCAAGTCTTTATGCCTCAAAAGGGGACACAACCTGGGGTGACGCAATTGAAGCAAAAGATAATACCTAACAATTCTAGGGATACTCGCTAACCATCCGCCTAACCAAAGATAGGCGGATGTCCGTGGATTAATAACAACAGTGATAACAGTAATATTAACAGATCCATCCTCCTCCTCGCTTACCAACGAGGAAGCGGACGAACAGCCCCCCATCCGTTGGCAGTTTTATTATCCATTCCATGAGGGTTGCACTATTTACTAGTCAGGTACTTAGTCAAATTAAAAGCAGTACTTTAGTTATACTTGTCTATGATCGAGAAACTGTGCTCCAAGTCGTCCATAACCGCGGACACGGCTTTCAGAAAGATTTACCCTGCAGGGGTGCACAAATAGCAACACACACTCGATCAACCTCGGAAAAACCAAATCAAAACCCAACGAAGCATTCACGACAAAGTGATCACAGGATTCAGAAATGTTTCAGGGGGCCACCCCACTAAGCTACCCGCAACGAAGTTGGCCGGCTCCGAAACGGACCCAGGGTTTGTGTGGACGGCGGTAAACGACTGGGAACCCGAAAATGTGACTGGGCTTGTCGATACAGCGAAAACGTGTCACGGTCCTAAACAGTACAGGTGCTCCACGCACAATCTTAAATAAAGCAGTAAAGCATGGCATAAGTACAGGATAGTAATAAAGCCCCAAACTACTTTGTGGCCCCAAGAAATAAGAATGAATCAAGCTCTGGCTCAGGGGGGTTCATAAGGCCTCCCGGATGTGGATAGTGCGAATAGTCAAGGAACAGGAATCAAGTACTCGGGGTCCTACGGGACACAAGTGAGCATGAAGAACCAAATAACAGATATTGCCCACCGGTGCCACTGTCATTAGTTATCCCATTACTACTCAGGTTAAGTTGTTTATGTACCTCGTTATCCATCAGACACTCACATACCCTACACATGCTGTTCTACGACCCGCATGGCTCAAACAACTCCTATAGTAATGGCTCATGGGATGGAGGAACAAGCTTCGGTGGGGTTTAAATGTAAAGGCTATGCAGTACTTGGGATTCAGTTTAATGCAATCACGACTCAATGATGCAAGAATAAGAGAGAGGCAATAGGTACTATATGTATGCAAGCATGTGGTAGTGCTTGCCTGGCAGCTCGGTTGAAGCGAGGGATGGATCTGGGTAGTGCTCCTGGGTTTCTTGATATATCCCCTGCTCAGCGTCTATTCGAAGAAGAACCAAACAAAAAATGGCCAACATAAATAGAGTGCACAAGCATATGAAGAAAATGCGACAAGCAAACAATCATGCCATGATGAATGATGCACAATTTGCATGGCAATAATGTAGCATGGCATGGGTGAGGTGTGGAATACAAGAATAAAGCATTTTATGGAGTTTTAGTCACCTTTTATCCTCAAATAAGTTGCTGTATACTTTATATTTATATGATGCATGCTGCAATTCAGAACATGGAATGCATAGATAGAACGGGCTCGTCGCGCTGATCGATTTAGACATATTATTTGTCAAATTTGGAGTTATAAAACTAAAGTTATTAATTTATTAAGAAAAGGGCATTTTATTGTAATTTTAATCATCTCGAAATTTTAAGTGCTCAAATAATATTTTGAATAGCATATTTGAATTCCTCACATTTTTCTGATTCAAAAACATATATTATTTGTCAAATTTGGAATTACCAATTAAAAGTTATTAAAAACTTGATTTAAAAACATATTAAACATTTCTGAAAATTCATTTTTATTAAGCAGAAAAGGACGCAGACCTTTTGTACTGAGAGAGATCTAGCCACAGACGCTGACGAGTGGGGCTGAGATGCTGAGTCAGCGCGGCCGACGTGGCGGGAACTGGTACGACTTTTCTTACCGCGGGGAGTTCCAGCCACAGAGGATGACTGGTGGGCCTCCAGGCGGCAGGGCCATAGCACGCGCGCGGGCTATCGGGCGCTAACACGTGTGCTATCCGGGGAGCGCGGGGGTGTTTTCTCAGAAACCGAGGGCCTCTTCAAAAGAAAACGGCGGCGAATGACAGGTGGGGCCGTGGGGGCTGCGGGTTCAGGCGGGAAAAACGGCAGGGTTTTTTCTGAAAAAGCGTCGCCGTCGCCGGACTGTCTGCTGCGCGCCGTCTGCAGAGAACAGGGGATCGGCCGGAGTTCGGACGACGATGGCGACCAAACGGCGGCGAATCTCGCCAAGCCGCAAAAAGGAAAGATGGAGAAGGTGGTGCGGGCTACAACTTCCGTTCAGAAAACAAGAGCAGAAGAGCACCACAGGGAGAGCTAGATCGCGAAGAACATAGGCAGCAACAAGAGGGCTGACATGACTGCGACGGTGCGCGCGCACCGCGGCGAGGTCGGCGGCGATGCAAGGTGAGAGGGGGAGGAAGATGATGTCCAGGAGGTCGGTAGGCTCACCTACGACCCTCAGGTGCAGCTAGCGGATTCGGGGAAGCGTAGTTCGACGAGGAAGTATCGGGGCCGGAGTAATCCTGGTGCTCACGGACACGGCGGCGGCGGGGCTTCTCCGGCGAGATCCAGCGGGTGGAGGGCTTCCGGAGGTCGGAGAGGACGTAGGAGAACAGGATGGTGCGATTGTCTCGGCCTGGAGCTCACCATACCGACAAGGAAACGGGGGTAGACATAGCTAGGGTTTTAGGAGGAGAGGATGGCCATGGCTTTCTAGGGAAGAAGGTGGGAGGAAGATGGGGTGCCTGGCTTCCAGATCTCGCCCTGAGGTTTTCCTGGGGTGGTTGAGGTGATAAGGGAGAGAGGGGAGAGGTACATGGGGTAGCTTCACCTTTTTGGCAAAGTAGAGGAAGGGCCTCGGGTGATTTCTCTCCTCTCTCTCTTGTTGCTTTGCTAAGAGAGGAAGGGAGGGGACCAGGGGAGAGGGCATGCGATGGGGCTGGTGGTGACCTTCTTGGTGTTCAAGCAAACGAGGGAAAACCACGGCAAGGGGTAGGAAAAGAGGGCATCGTGAGAGTAGGGTGGTGGGGTTAGGGTTAGAGAGAGGGGTGCCTCGGCATGGGATGCTGAAGAAGAGAGGTTAGTTGAGCTAGGGTGGTAGATTAGGGTCAAGGAGGGAGGACTAGATGTAGCTAGAAAAGAAAGAGGGAAGGAAGATTTAGGTCACATATATATGATCACATGCAATAGAAAAGATGAACAAGGTTAGGAGGAGAACAAAGAATGAGCTAGGGTTTTGAGGGGCTTTGGTTGGACACCTGGTGTTGGTGGAGAGATAGAGAGATGAAAATGCCTAGGGTTTTGGTGCCCAAGACAAAGAGAGGAGGTCAAGATGTGAGGGTTTAGGGTTTGAACATGATCCACTCAAAAACCAAAGAAAAAACCAAAGGAGATCAAATGGTGGTGATGGTTGCATGGCCCATGCAAAAACATTAAATGCCATGTTTTAATCTTGTGAAAACAGAATAAATAATCATGGCATTTGTGCATATGCATTCCAAAATATGGAATAAAGACAAGCTAAAAGAATTAAAAGGATGCCCCATGTGGAGTAGATGGAGATGACCATATTTGAATAAAAATGGGACATGCTAGTGTGTATGTGCCACTAGGTATTTAGTAAGCCCAAAAATATCCCAACATGAGAATAACCCCAAAACAACCCATATGGGAGCTAGAAAAAGGTTCCACTCACAAGGCATGCAAAGGTGGCTCCACATATCACTAATGTGAAGACAACATGATGCTAATATGAGAGCATGTGGAAATAGAATTGGATCCATCCCAACCCACATGAGCTAGAGATAAAACCAAATAAGTTGCAATGCTCATATATGGTGGAATGGTGGAATGATGGGGTGATGACAAGAAAGGTGGTGGAGTTAATAAAAGATATGCCCCCAACTCAACTTGGGCATCAATCATTTATCAAGAAACAAATACAATATATCAAGAGGCAAATACAATTAATAATGCATATGAGATAAGAACCAAAAGAAGAAGGGTTATTTATATGATGCTCAAATGCAAGGTGGCATGATGACATGAGCATGATATAATTATGATGCAACAATTATATATAGGAAGTAGCATTTATATAGACTAGGCTAGTAGCATTGCAATTGTTAGACAATTGGGATGCTACAAGCGCCAAGCTTCGAGATGATGATGCCTCCAACCAATAAGATGTACATGGTGGATGAAGATGATGCCATCCCCATACATGATGAAGAAGTCGCCCACATGGAGGCCAATTCTACCACAACACCCACTTCATATGAGAGGTATGAACAAGGTAAGAATACGGGTGTTGATGATGCCATGATCCCACTAGTGGACACGATGACTTGTGATGATTGGCATGCTATGGATGATGTTTGTGATATCACATATGATTCATTGATATTTCCATGTGATACTTTACCTTTGCATAATGTTGAGCATGTGAAATCATTTGATTGTGATGATGTTGCCATAGACATGCCATGCTCTAAACGTTACGTTGATGATATCATTGCTTGCACTTTGTTGAACAATTGCTCTTTCCAATGTTTTGCTTGCAATGATGTTACCAATGGTACCCCTCGAACCATGCTTTGTCATGAGTGTTTCACAATTTCTCCCGTTGCTTGCAATAAGTTGAATAATTGCTCTTTCACTTGTTTTGCTTGCAACAATAATTCTCCTATGGTTTATAATGAGATGGCCCCCATAGCTTTCTCAAATGTTGGAGATTTTGATGATTGCCATGATAAGCATGTTCCCCACATGCATACTCACCATGCATATTTTTCATACTTGATTGACATTAATGGTGATGTGCACAAGAAGAGATGCATCATGATGGATGATGTGTTTCTCTACAATGCACACACGTTCTTCCTTTTGTGTTTGATGTGTGTAGGTACCCGCACAATAATGTCAACCTCGGTTGAGCATGAGTTAACAAAAAGAGCTCTAGAGAGCATCCCCAAAGTGAGTTCAAGATCGAACCCAGCTCTGATACCTTTTGCATGCTTTGCATCTTTCATGTTGACAAATTGCTCTTTCCTATGGTTTGCTTGCAAGCATGTTAATGGTATTCTATCACTTTGTGACAATCATGTTTCTTTGCTATTGGATATAGATGCTTTGTGTATTGCCACAAAAATGTTGAACAATTTCTCTTTCTGATGTTTTGTGTGCAACCATAGTGCCATTTTGAGCATGTATTGTCATGAGAGCGTCCAAGTCTCTCATAGTTATTGGAACAAACATAAGGACCACTTGCTCTTTCATATGGTTTGTTTGCACACTTGTTGATTTTGCTTCCGCTTGCGATACTCATACCCCCATGATTTTGGCTTTTGATGATATGTGTATGGCATCCAACATATTGAACAATTGTTCTTTCCAATGGTTGGCTTGCACAAATAATGATGTTGTTTTGGATATCTTTCCTCATGTGTTTTTGCCGAATTCTCCTATCCTTGCATGAAAGATGTTGACCAATATTTTAGTCCATTGCTTTGAGTACCACACTAAGACGTTATATGGAGTTTTCGAGTTCCCACATTTGGATGATGTTCAATTAACATCCATGCACTTTGACCTTGCATATGCATTCCGTTTGCTATACTTGAGTTGTGCTAAAAGTGTTGTCAACAAGAATGGATATGCCACAAATGACATGCTCCTCTATCACACACAAATATATGTTGATTGGTCTTTGTTGTGTGCAGGAACATTGAGGTGTTGTCAATACAACCTTCCCGAGGACGACTATATGGTGAACCCCAGGATCCAGAAGGTCTCTCGACATCTTCTACTTTGTGATGAGCATGTAGAGTCGAGGACGACTCTTTTTGAAGGGAGGGGAGATGATGTAGCCCAACCTTCGGTCGTTACCACATCATGGTCTCCAACTTATGCCAAGTCGTCATGGACTCCAAAGGTGAATTTGTTCCCCTATGCGAGCCCACTTCCTACCCTTTTGGAATGGTATACTACTTCATACTCCGTCCCATATTCATGATAGGTTCACACCGACAAGTACGGAGGCAAGGGAGGAAGCCCGGAGCATCAAGCCTAACAAGACGGATGCTTGGAAGAGGAGATGGCGGAAGACACATGCCAGCGGTACTACTGCTACCGTCAGCGGTACTACCGCGCCCCGGTACTACCGCCCGACATGACCGGTACTACCGGCCAATACTGAAGCCAGCGCCATCGCCTCTAGACTACCCGGTACCAGCTTGCAGTACTACCGGCCCCAAGCGGTACTACCGGTCATCAAGTCCGGTAGTACCGGTCGTGACAGTGCCTGCACGCACAGCAGTTGGGCCACAGCCCATGTATCCCCCTTATTATGATGCAACCCTAGTATTATGCCCAAACTACCCCTATGTAAGTGACTGGCCTATAAATAGAGCCCCCACCCCTCATGTATCCCTTAGGCATAGATGATAGACTAAAGACAACCCCCTTTGTGGAATCTCTAGTTTTGCCTCATCTCCTTTGGTCGAGGGAGCACGTTGACTGATCTTTCCTTGCGAGGATTCTATCAGACCGGTGGCCACCGGTGAGAGCAATCGGCCTTGTATCGTGTGAGTTTTGCCTGTGTTCATCGTGTTCTTCATGAGGTGTGCGTCCGCTTCCGCTACCTTCTCCCTTTCCCCTCGCTTTCCCATTGATTTGACCACGAGATCCGTGAAGATTGGGCCACCCACCAGGTTACCCCATAACAGTTATGTTTGTTAACGAACAAGGCGAAGTAGAGAGTGGAGATGAAGCTTCTGATGATGATGTTGATGATGGCGAGGATGGTGCTGATGCGTACCCTGAGCATGCACCAACTATTGTCGTATCTTCACGTATACTTAGTGTGCAACCGGTTGAGGAATCCCAGCGTTGCAACTTGTTCCAAACAATAGCTCTAGTTGGACCTAACAAGGCTTGCACGGTCATTATTGATGGAGGTAGCTACAGAAATCTTGCAAGTAAGGAACTATGTGCCAAGTTGAATTTGACATACTTACCTCATCCAAAGCCATACTACATACAATGGTTGAGCAACAATGGTGAGATGAAGGTAAATCATATGGTACGTGTGAATTTTCAAATAGGGCCATACAAAGATTCTATTGATTTTGATGTGGTTCCTATGACTGTTTCTCATCTACTATTGGGTCGGCCTTGGCTTTATGATCGCCATGTTCAACACAATGGCCGAGTGATGTGGCCCGTCCTACGGACGCTCCTACATCTACACCAACAAGTCCCCCAAGTAGACCCATGACTCGTGCCCGAGCCAAACTCCTACAACCTAAGGTGAACTCGCTCCTCTCCTCGTGCCAATTTGATACCTCCTTGGATGGTATGCTCCTTCATGCAACTACCCTATGCATCATCAGGTACGAAGCTTTGACACATCACCAAGCACCCAAGGATGGAGAACAAGGAGCAGAGCATGAAGCTGGAGCCGCTGGAGCTACTCAGACCGGAGTCTCCGGTCTACGCACACCGGAGTCTTCGGTCCACCAACATCTCCGGCCTGAAGACACCGAAGTCTCCGGCCCCACCTCCGGTTTTCTCCTAGAATAGGGCCCTAGGACAATCTGAAGGCCCCTCCGGAGGCCGGTCCGGAGACCGACCGGAATCTCCGGTCCAGACCGGAGTCCCGGTCCACCACACCGGAGTCTCGAGTCCGACCGTCGCCAGGCATGAAAAGGCCTTTGGGCCTGCGGCCCATGTACCCCTTAGTCCGTCCAGAACTTGTATTTGATTCCTAAAGTACCCCTGTTTAAGTGGCTGGCCTATATATAGTCCCCCACCTCCATTGTAAACCCTAGGCATGATATTGGAATTAGTGGAAACCCCTTTGTGGATCTATCTAATTCTTGCCTCATGCTCCTTGACCAAGGAGCACCAATATCCCCAAACCTCGTTGGAGTTTGCATCATGCCTCCGCGTTGTACAAGGCCTTGGCATCAGTGTCCCTATGCCAAGACGTCAAGATCTCATCGAGTCTCCCATCTCATCGTGCCGGTTCGAGAGAGAGTCCTCCGCCCGACGCCGATCCTAGGGATTGCGCCGGACCGGTCACCGCCGGCGTGAGCTATTGGTGTGTATCGTGGTTTTGTGTGTTTGTGTTCATCGCCATGCGTTCGTCGTGTTCATCCTCCCCTCCACTTCCCGCACTCCATCCTCGATTTGAAAGGGAATCGTGAAAGATCAGGCCACCCTAGAGGTTTGCCCTCAACATATTGGTATCAAGAGCTTCGTTGCTCACGATTTCCCCCACAAATTTTTCTTCTATCCACCAAAAATTCGAAAATCCCCAAAAAAACAGCCCATATTTGCCTTTGGATCGATCTCTTGATTTGGAGTGTTATTTGTGGTTTTGATCCGACCAAACCTTGTCTTAGGTGTTGGTCCAGCTTTATCCTCCGTTTTCCCAGCCCAATTTGGCCAATTTTTCATGGATTTGAGGACCCAAGGTGCGTATTTCCGCTCAAGAACACGAGCAACTCGCGATCTGACTCTAGACCGGAGTCTCCGGCATGCAGACCGGAGTCTCCGGCCTACCCACACCGGAGTCTCCGGCCTGCACCGGAGTTTCCGGCCTGAAACCCCGGAGTCTCCGGCCTGACGCCTGATTTCGACAATTTTGCCTCTAATCTTGCATTGGCTAATTTCTTCTTGTTCGTTTGTGCCCATGTGCGTGTCGTTAACTAACAACATGCTTCCGCATCGACAACCCTAGCGCTCATCGACACCATGGCCCACGAACATCATTCCGCACCACCGACACCAAGTTCATCATCAAATAAGGTATAACTTGTGTCACCTTGTTAACCCCTATCTTCCTCTGTGTGTACCTATCCTATGAGAGTGGCTCATCTTGTGTTTGCTTGAGCATTGTGCATTTGTCCTTGGATAGTGAGAGTGCAAGAGCAATATCAAGTGTGACTAGGTAGTGATGGGTTCGTAGCATGGAAAACAAAAAAATTCTACCGCAAGAACGAACAAAAACCCAGATCTTATCTAGATAAAAGCCAAGATCTACACAATTAGACATGTGCAACGAGATAGATCTGTACAAACCCTCGTAGAACCAAAAGCGTTACGAGATTAGATCTCGGGATTGATGTAGTCGATCACTTGCCGATCTCAAGATCGTGTGGACGATCCTTCCGGCGCCGCGTTCCGGCAGCGCTTCCGCAGTCGATCACACGTGCGGAGTCGAAGCAGACCTTCCTCTCCCCGTTCCAGCGAGCAGCGGAGGTAGTAGATCTTCTCCACGGAATCCCAACAGCACGACGGTGTGGTGGTGGTGGAGTAGAGAATTATGCAGGGCTTCGCCTAAGCCGGAGCAGAGCGAAGGAGGAGGAGAGAGGCGGCGGCTAGGGTTTGTTATGGGAGAGGTCTTGGGGTTGGCGCCCCCTCCCCTCTATTTAAAGGAGGGAGGCGCCATGGGAGGGGGAGTCCTCGAAGGACTCCCCTCCCTCCTTGGCCGGCGGATTGGGAGGGGGAAGGAGTCCTCCTCCCCCACGAATCCGTGTCTTGCCCCACAAAGACTCCTTGATCCTTTCTTAGTTTTCAAGCAAACTCCAAGAAATCTTCTAGAACCTTCCAGAACATTCCGAAACCTTCTAGAATCTCCATACAAACACTCCAGAACATTTCCTAACTTAGAAAATGATCCCCAATATATGAATCTTATTCTTCGGACAATTCTGGATCTCCTCGTGATGTCCCGGATCCAATCCGAGACTCTGAACAACATTCAGTCTCCAACGCATATTCCATATCTACTTAAAACAACTTTGAACCTTAAGTGTGTCACCCTACGGTTCGTGAATATGCAGACATGATGAAGACACCTCTTCGATCAATAACCATCAGCGGGATCTGGAGATCCATAATGGCTCCCACATATTCAACGATGACTTCGTGATCGATAGAACCATTAACATACGAAACCAATTCCCTTTGTCACGCGATATTCTACTTATCCGAGGTTTGATCGTCGGTATCTCCATACCTAGTTCTTCCTCGTTAGTGATAAGTACTCTTCACTCGTTCCGTGATATGTCATCCCTTGTGACCTAGTCACATGCTTGCAAGCTAACTAGATGACATTCCACCGAGAGGGCCCAGAGCATATCTATCCGTCATATGGATGGACAAATCCCAATCTTGGTCCATGCGCTTCAACACATACTTTCAGAATACCCAATGTCACCTTTATAACCACCAAGTTACGAAGCAGCGTTTGATGTCATCAAAGTACCCATCCGGTGATGGTGATTAACATAACCTCATGGTCGAAGGATTAGGTTACTATGCATTTGAAAGCTTATAGCAATACGAACTAAATGACTTGTTCTTATGCTACGCTTACTATGGGTGTGTGTCCATCACATCATTCTCCTAATGATATAACTTTGTTATTAATGACATCCAATGTCCATGATTAGGAAACCATGATCATCAATTAATCAACAAGCTAGTTCCACAAGAGGCTTACTAGGGACTCTTTTATGTTTACAAAACACACATGTATTAGTGTTTCCTTATAATACAATTATAGCATGGGATGTAAACATTTATCATAAACATAAAGATATAATAATAACCACTTTATTATTGCCTCTTGGGCATATCTCCAACAGGTAGCACCAAGGGAGAGCAAAAAAAAGCAAAAGAAAGAAAAAGATACAAAGAAAAAGCAAAAGAAAAATAGTCTCCCATTGCCAAAGAGAGTCTCAAAGCTTGTAACCAAGAGAGAAAGAAGAGTACCCAAGGCAAGTGCACAAATCCGTTGCTCATTTTCCCTCTTTGCAAACAAGCCACGGTCTCTCCTTGCATTGGCACGACAACGAGCTTAGTCTTTGTTAGGACATTTTGTTTGCTCATTTTCATAGTCGTGTCAATCCCAACTTTCTCCACGTGTGTGTATATAGTCGTAGGTTCCTGTCACCTTTTGAGTTGTTGACCTTCGCCTTTGACTTGAGTTTTGTTGGATTTTACCCACATTTGACTATCCCTTTTCTTTTGGTTGGTTCTTTGGCATTCCACAATCCTGACCTACCACCAACAAGCTTTTGAGAGTTAGTTCTTTCTTTAGTGTGAGTTTTCTTTGCAATTCCACTTTGCACGCTTATAGCTCTCACTTGTGGTTTCTAGTTTGGTGCAATCCCCAAGGTGAGCTACAAGGCTAACACCACCATACTCCACTTCCATATACAATACTTGTGTGTCTTGCATGATGGATAGGCACGGTGAGTCGAGCCAACCACCTCCCCAAGAAGAAGATCAAGGACCGTACATGACACGTGCATGTCACTTCATTGTCCGCCAAGAGTTACGTGAACGTTGCCAAGCCCTTGAGACGCGACAAGATGAAAAATTTGGCGAGACGCAAGCCAAGTGCAAGAACATCGAAAACCGCTTCAACGGCCTCGAACGACAAATGCATGCAATGCATCACAACTTCGGCCACCAAAATGAAGCGCTTCAACCAAGTGCTCCAAGACGCAATGATGCCCCCGTGGTTGAGGATGGAAGCTCTTTGAACTATGTACCTTCCCCAAGGCACGCCGCAACGTCAAGCTATGATGGTGACCTCTCTTCAAGGCCACGAGCAAGGCAAGAAGAACACCGTCATCACGCAAGGGCACTAGTGATCCAACGAGAGAAACCACAAGAGGAACTGCAAGTGCAACCGCAAGTCTACCACCATCGACCGCGACACATACTTGACACAACAAGTGATGACTCCAATTTGGAGAATCAAGCTCGTCATCGACGTGAAGGTCTCCAAGATCCTCCTCCTCATCATCAACGTCATGAACGTCCACACCGACACCATGGTCATCACGAGGCGCCTCCTCCACCTCAACAAAACTTGGAGTGTCAAGTGATACAAATTGAGCGACGCCCACCACGTCAAGAGGCTCATGACCATGTTCTTCGCCGTGAGGCCCATGTGCCTAACCAACATCACCAACTGAGGAACGAGCCTCCTCTTCGGCATCAACCGCGTCAAGAGGCTCCACACCCTCGCCACCATGAGGCCCAAGCACCTCAACCATGTCAACAACCGCGCCAAGAGCAAGAGCAAGCTCCTCTACAACAATATCAAGAGCAAGCTCCACAACAAGGACGCGAGAACCAAGTTCCACCTCCCCAACTACAAGATTATCAACAAGGTCACCAAGCTCGTCGCAATGACCGCAACGATAAAGAAACTTTTGGCAAGCTCAAGTTCACCATGCCCAAGTTCATCGGATCCAATGACCCCGAAGAATACCTCTCATGGGCACTAAAAGTTGACAAGATCTTCCGCATGCACAATTATAGCAACGAAAAGATGGTCGCCATGGCTTCACTTGAGTTTGATGATTATGCCAACCTTTGGTGGGAACAAGTTCAAGTTGCTCCTGATGCAAGACAAGAGCCACCAATCATAACTTGGCATGACATGAAGGCTCACATGAGATCCCGGTTCGTCCCCGCGCACTACACGCGTGACCTCTTCAACAACCTTCAAGCGCTTCGTCAAGGGACAAAGACCGTGGAAGAGTACTTCAAGGAAATGGAACTCAACTTGCTTCGTGCCAACATTGATGAGCGCATCGAGCAAACAATGGCACGTTTCCTTATTGGCTTGAATCACCCAATCAAGCGCATCGTCGAGTTCCAAACATACAACACCATGGTTGAGCTTGTGCACATCGCAACAAAGGCTGAACGTCAAGTGCAAGAGGATATCAAGTACAACAAGCCCAAGACGTACTTCACCTACAAGCAAGCTTCAACCACTACACCAACAACTTTCAATGGAAGCTCCTCAAGTACCTCCAAGCCTTCCTTCAAGCCCATACTTCCTCAAGGAAAACTGCCCCCAAGTGGCAAGCAAGCAAAGAGTGATACACCTTTCAACGGTGAATGCTACAAGTGTGGAGGTAAAGGACACAAGTCGGCCGAATGTGGAAACAAGAAAGTCTTGTTCATCCATGACAATGGTGATGAAGAGTACTTGAGTGAGGATGAGTTTGATGCCTGTGTCAAGGAAGCAATGGCAAGGCAACGAGTGGAAGATGATCAAGAACTCCTAATGTGTGAACATGACGCAAGTCCATCGCTTGTCGTCACAAGGATCTTGACCACTCAAGCACAAGAGCATGAAGACCAACACTCCAATATCTTCCAAACATGAGCCGGCATCAATGCCAAATCTATCAAGTTGATCATTGACGGAGGGAGTTGCCACAACCTTGCTAGCACCGAGTTGTGTGAGAAGCTCAACCTCACCCTCCATCCGCACAAGCACCCCTACCACATGCAATGGCTAAGTGACCAAGGGTCCGTAAAGATCAAGCATACCGTATCGGTCTCCTTCGCCATTGGTCACTACAAAGATACGGTGGAGTGTGATGTGGTTTCTATGACAGTTTGCCACATGCTTCTTGGTTGACTGTGGCAATTTGACAAGGCTGCTCAACATGATGGTCGCACCAATGTATACACCTTCAAATGGCGCAACAAAACATGTGTTTTGCAACCGATGACTCCTAGCCAAATAATTGCGGACAATGCAAAGGCTTTAGCGATGGCGCAAAGCACCACACCTACTGGTGAGAAGAGCGGTGAGAGAGAGACCACCTCATAGTGAGTGAGAGCCACAAGCCAAATTCGAATGGAAAAACTAAGAGTGTTCTACTTGCCACCAAAAGTGAGATGAGAGAAGTTCGGAACAACCCATTAATCTTGCACTATGTCCTCCTTTGCAAGGGACTAGTGCAAGGAACTAACGAATTAACCAATGTTCCTCCATCTTTGATGAGTGTTTTGCAGGAATTCAAGGATGTGTTCCCCGAAGAGCTTTCACATGGACTACCTCCTCTTCACGGCATCGAACATCACATTGACCTCATCCCCGGCGCACCTCTCCCAAACCGCGCCGCCTACCGCATGAACCCGGAGGAGACGAAGGAGATCGAACGTCAAATCAACCAACTCGTCTCCAAAGGTTTGATCCAAGTTAGCACTAGTCCAAGTGTCATACCCGTGATTCTTGTTCCAAAGACGGATGATACGTTACGGTTATGCATGGACTGTTGTCCAATCAATGCTATCACCGTGCGTTATCGACATCCGATACCACGTCTCGATGCCATGCTTGATGAGTTGTGTGGAGCCACTATTTTTTCGAAAATTGATCTTCGTAGTGGTTACCATCAAATACGCATGGCTGAAGGTGATGAGTGGAAAACCGCCTTCAAGACCAAACTTGGTCTCTATGAATGGTTGGTTATGCCCTTTGGTTTGTCTAATGCCCCATCCACCTTCATGCGCCTAAAGAATCATACCTTGCGTTCTCTCATTGGAAAAAGTGTTGTTGTCTATTTCGATGATATTCTTGTTTATAGCAAATCACTTGAGGACCATATAACACATGTCAAGGAAGTTTTGCAAATCCTTCGACATGAAAAGCTTTATGCTAATCTTCCCAAGTGCACTTTTTCTAAAGACAAGTTAATTTTTCTTGGATTTGTCGTTTCTTCGAAGGGAATTGAAGTTGATGTTTCCAAGGTAAAGGACATACGTGATTGGCCCATCCCAACAAATGTGAGTGAACTCCGAAGTTTTCATGGGTTGGCCGGTTTCTATCGTTGCTTTGTGAAAGACTTTTCAACCATTGCTTGTCCCCTTAATGAATTGACTCGCCTTAACTATCCGATTTATGACAAAGAGCTTTTTGCCTTAGTTCGTGTCCTTCAAGTTTGGCAACACTACCTTTGGCCCAAGGAATTTTCATACATTCTGACCACGAGTCATTGAAATATCTCAAAGGCCAAGCTAACTTGAGCAAGAGACACGCTAAGTGGGTTGAGTTCATGGAGTCTTTTCCTTACATTGTCAAGTATAAGAAGGGCAAATATAATGTAGTTGCGGACGCTTTGTCTCGCAAACACACAAGCCTTCTTACGAGACTTGAAATCAACGTGTTGGGTCTTGAGGAAATAAAATCTTTGTATGCTTCCGACATGTTCTTTGAACCAATTTTCGCAAAGTGCTCCAATGACAAAGGAGTTGATGATTTCTATTTGCATAAGGGCTTTCTTTTTAAACAAAATAAGCTATGCATTCCGAAGTCGTCGCTTCAACTCTTGCTTCTCCAAGAATCTCCTGGTGGAGGCCTTATGGGTCACTTTGGTCGTGACAAGACGTTGGACATGCTCTCCAATCACTACTTTTGGCCCAAGATGAAACGTGACGTGGAGCGCCACGTTCAACGGTGCACGACATGTGTTCAAGCTAAGTCGCAAGCTAATCCCTATGGTCTTTATATGCCATTGCCTATTCCTCATACACCTTCGTCCGACATTAGCATGGATTCCGTGTTAGGATTGCCTAGATCTAAGCATGGTCATGATTCTATATTTGTTGTTGTGGATCGCTTTTCCAAAATGGCACACTTCATACCGTGCCACAAGACCGACGATGCTTCACATGTTGCAAATCTGTTTTTTAGGGAAATCGTCCATCTACATGGTGTGCCATGAATAATCGTCTCTGACCGCGACGTCAAATTCATGAGCTACTTATGAAAGACCCTCATGGCCAAGCTCAGCGTCAAGCTACTCTTTTCATCCGCATCGCATCCCCAAACTGATGGTCAAACCAAAGTTGTCAACCGAAGCCTTGGGACACTCCTTCATGTGTTGATCAAGAAGAACTTGAAGGATTGGGAGGAATGCATCCCACACGCCGAGTTCGCCTCCAATCGAGCCAAGCACTCAACAACCAAGATGAGTCCATTCATGATCGTCTATGGTTTCTTGCCCCTCACCGCGCTCGACATCCTACCTATACCTCTCCATGAGCGCACGAACATGGACGTCGAGAAACGCGCACAAGCTATGAAGAAACTTCATGAAGAAACAAGAGCCTCTATCGAACAACAAGTCCTTCGCCAAGCTTCAAGGTTAAACAAGGACAAGAAGGAGATGATCTTTGAAGAAGGTGACCTTGTTTGGATACACCTAAGCAAAGACCGCTTCCCCAAGGAACGTGACTCCAAGCTCAAGCCAAGAGTAGATGGTCCCTTCAAGGTCATCAAAAGAATCAACAACAACACCTACATCATCGACATACCGACCTCCAAGTACCTTGCAAGCAATACATTCAATGTCAAAGATCTCTCACCCTACCATGGAGATGCTCAAGATGATAACCATGAAGAGTCAAGGACGACTCTTTCCCAAGGGGGGGGAGCTGATGCGGCCCGTCCTACGGATGCTCCTACATCTACACAGACAAGTCCCCCAAGTGGACCCATGACTCGTGCCCGAGCCAAACTCTTACAAGCTAAGGTGAACTCGCTCCTCTCCTCGTGCCAATTTGATACCTCCTTGGATGGTATGCTCCTTCATGCAACTACCCTATGCATCATCTGGTACGAAGCTTTGACACATCACCAAACACCCAAGGATGGAGAACAAGGAGCAGAGAATGAAGCTGGAGCCGCTGGAGTTACTCAGACCGGAGGCTCCGGTGTGCGCACGCTGGAGTCTTCGGTCCACCAAAGTCTCCGGCCTGAAGACACCGGAGTCTCCAGCCCCACCTCCGGTCTGCCCCCAGAACAGGGCCCTGGAACAATCTGAAGGCCCCTCCGGAGGCCGGTCCGGAGACCAACCGGAATCTCCGGTCTAGATCGGAGTCTCCGGTCCACCACACCAGAGTCTCCAATCCGATCGTCGCCAGGCATGAAAAGGCCTTTGGGCCTGCGGCCCATGTACCCCTTAGTCCGTCCAGAGCTTGTCTTTTATTCCTAAAGTACCCCTGTTTAAGTGGCTGGCCTATATATAGTCCCCCACCTCCATTGTAAACCCTAGGCATGATATTGGAATTAGTGGAAACCCCTTTATGGATCTATCTAATTCTTGCCTCATGCCCCTTGACCAAGGAGCACCAATATCCCCAAACCTCATTGGAGTTTCCATCGTGCCTCCGCGTTGTACAAGGCCTTGGCATCAGTGTCCCTTTGCCAAGACGTCAAGATCTCACCGAGTCCTCCGCCGAACGACGATCCTAGGGATTGCGCCGGACCGGTCACCGCCGGTGTGAGCTATTGATGTGTATCATGGTTTTGTGTGTGTGTGTTCATCGCGTTCTTTGTGCGTGCGTTCGTCGAGTTCATGCTCCCCTTCTCTTCCCGCAGTCCATCCTCGATTTGAAAGGGAATCGTGAAAGATCGGGCCACCCTAGAGGTTTGCCCTCAACACCGAGCCAATACATATCACTTGGAATTCAAAGGGGAGATGATTACTATGCAGCCAATGACACCACAAAATATTGTGAATGATTCTCGCCAGAAGATAGAGGTGAATTTGAAGGAAGATTCTACAGCTCGGCGAGATTGTGTGACAGCTGTTTCTGATGTAATCGAGCCTAAATTGAGTGATATAACGAAAAGTGAGAGAGTGCCTGGTTTATTAATATTAGCCACCAAGGAAGATGTGAGAGAATTTCGTGAGGATCCTACAACCATGCCACTTGTGCTCATGTATAAGGGTGAGGTATTGGTTTCTAATGACATGACCCCTATTTCTCTTGGTGTATCTTGTGTTCTGCAGGATTTTGGGGATGTGTTTCCAGAAGATGTACCCGCAGGCTTGCCTCCATTGAGTGGTATAGAACACCAAGTGGACCTGATTCCTGGCGCCACAGTTCCCAACCATGCACCCTACAGGACTAATTCTGAAGAAACTAAGGAAATTCAGAAGCAAGTACAAGCGTTGCTGGATAAAGGGTACATTCGTGTTTCTCTTAGCCCTTGTGATGTTCCTATTATTTTAGTTCCTAAGAAATATGGTACATGGCGCATGTGTGTAGATTGTAGAGCGATTAATAACATCACTATTCGATATCGTCATCCTATTCCACGCTTAGAGGATATGTGATGAGGATATATATAGGGATTATGATGATTCTGACTGCCTGAACTGGAAGGAAATATTGAGTCAAATCAATAATGACTATCAGGTGAATTCATTCTTAATTGAACCTGATGTTTTACTTAATGAGAACTTTATACTACCTAAGTCTATGCATCTTTGTATGATCAGGTTTATTGATAACACAAGCGTTGCGCGAGGAGGAGGAGAGTTGCAGCAAGAAGAACAAGCGCTGATTTCCAATATCAACAAGTGCGCGAGGGAGGAGCGGGAGGCATGCGCACTAGGAGGCAATGAAGAAATCACGTATGAGCAAGAGAGAGAGATGGCGCACCCAGAATTACATGTTTGAGGTGTTCTGCGACGTTTGGACTGCGTGCCAATAAGGCAGAACCCATATATGGGTCGGTATGTATCAGTTTGAGTCGAACCGAGTCAGTTTGGGCCAAGTTATGGCTGTTTTTAGGCCCGTTTAGAGGGGAGGACGCCCCAGCCCTCATATAAACCTCTGTAGCCGTCACAAGTTACGGGGAAGACCACGTTAAAATATTTTGGAGTTGTTTCTTTCATAGAACCTCTGGAATTACCCTGTGTTCGAATCTACCAACTATAATTGAGTGTGATCTGTTGTTCCATTGGGAATTAGTAGATTGCAGACTACCGTTCGTGGTCACGGCTACGTGCGCAAGAGCGTGGTGTTGTGAATATACCTGATCATACAAAGATGCATAGACTTAGGTAGTATAAAGTTCTCATTAAGTAAAACATCAGGTTCAATTAAGAATGAATTCACCTGATAGTCATTATTGATTTGACTCAATATTTCCTTCCAGTTCAGGCAGTCAGAATCATCATAATCCCTGTATATATCCTCATCATCTTGGTATCAGATTTCCTCGTTGCCTCGGTAAGCAATCCGCAATCCATCCATAGATTCGAGAGTGTTTTTCATCCTATACAGAAAAATCCCCACAAAACGAGTTGCCATAGCCTAGATTACATCGTAATCGAGTAATAGTTGCTGGTCGAGTTCCTCTTTTCGATTAGATTTAGATCTGTTCTTCGTAGATTGGTTTTCTAGTTGTTCTAGTTGTTTTCCACCATCTTTTTCCGCTACCATCAAGTCAGATCCGACCAAGTAAAGAGTCCTAGTTGCATACTGCTTGGCAAGTCGGAATAAAAAAAAAATAAAAAAAAATTGGCTCGCTGCCTCACGCCTGACCGCAGACAGGTCTGTGCTCCGGCGTGGAAAAAAAAACAAAAATTGGCTCGCTGCCTCACGCCTGACCGCAGACAGGTCTGTGCTCCGGCGTGAAAAAAAAAATTGACCGTCGCCTCACCACAGACCGGTCTGCCCTCATACGAGCAAAAAAAAAAATTCTGCCGCCATCCTGCCGCGGCAGGATTTTAGGCCGTTTTTCTGCCGTGGCAGAGACCAATTCTCAGGTCAAAATTTTTTCTTTTTTTGTTTATTTTTTTTACTGAGTCCACATAGCGTACCTATCCTTGTGAGCCTTAGTAAACCTTTCTTTGTGTCTAAAACTATCCTACGAGACTAGCGTGCTCAGTGCTCTGCGGGCTGCTCAGTTTAGCAATCTTGTGCCCGTTTCGTTGAGACATTGCTAGCGTCTCTCCTTGTGCATTGCAACACGAGAATTCCTCCGACATACCTTACTTTATTGAGCTCATTTTCATAGTTGCAATTGCCCCATTTATCTCCACCGTGTGTGTTTCCGTGGGTCTTTGTCATACGATCAGCACTAGGACTTGTTTGCGGTGTAGTTAGGATACCATACCTACAGCTCCACCATAAATAACCTGTGTGCCTTGCGATCATTCTCTATACCTTTGGTATTCACTTCATCACATCAGTGCATCAGTCTTTGATTTCGAATTGGTAAGCATCACTATTCACTTTGGAACGGTAAGATCTGCTTTCTTGTCAGTTTTTGAGTGAGTTGTGAGTGTGCCACCAAAACAATTTTGTATTTTTGCACTAATGTACTAATCATGACTTCTACTAGTGTTGATGTGATGCAGAAATCAGATGATGTTTACCATGACTATTTAGCTATTGTGGTTGGCATGGCATATGATCCAACTACAATCGAGTGGCGATTGGAAAGTTCCGCCACACCCGCAGAATATCAGATTTGGGAAATTGATATGGGATTTGGTTTTGCGAGATGTCGTACTTTCGATAGCAAGTTTAATAGCCATATAGAATACATTCTTGCTCACCGACGTGTGGATGAAGAGGTAGCTTGTTGGTGGAAGGACGCAAGGATTGTGTATGGTGTCATGGGTAAAAAAATCCTTTGGGAAGATTTCAAGCAATTTCTACGTTCTATGTTTTTGAACAACTACAAATGGCCTATTCCAGAAATTTTGAGAGTGGACACTAATGAGACATGTGAGTTGTCTACTAACGTAATCATGTCTACTCCTAGTGTTGTATCTTGTGATGTACAGGTTGCTTTTGAAGAAAGGGAGCCGCCTATTTTACAACCTGCATCACACGATATGGTATTGTCACTTGAGGAGGATGCCGTAGTACCTACTACAGCTGAGAATATTGTTGATGACATTGGTACTAATTTGGAGCTTCAGCCAACATGTGCCACATATTGTGAGTTTATTCCTTTACTGAAGCCTCCTTGTGATTTGCCTTACACTATTGTTTCAGCACCATGTGATAGTTTACCAAATTCCAATTTTGATCATGTGGTACTGATTACACATAAAGAAATACTTGCTCGAATACCACCTGCTGATATTGTGTTTTCCATCATGCTAAATGAACCTATGAGTATGAGTAGTGCTATGGACAAGATTTCTGAAATTTCATGTCTAAATTCTAGCACATATTCTCCTTGTTTCACTTTCAATCTAATTGGTGAATATAGCATGCATGAAATTTTTCTTGTGGATCACATATGCATTACTTGTGATAGAATCGCTGAACTAAAACATGCTGTTTTCAGCCATACTTGTTGTGTGTCGATGACTTGTTGTGGGACATATGCTGAAATTTGTGATAGTATGAAACTAAAGTCAGATCTAGTTGATATAATACAGCCAACACAAGTAATTTTACCTATGTTGGATCGTTGTAATCTTGCTAGAATAGAACCCAAGTTTTCATATCCTTTGTGTTTGTCCCAAAAGTCTTTGTCTAGCTATGCTACTGATCTATACTTCACTTATATTTGCAAATTGAGTTGCATCTTCCATACTGGACAACATGATCATGTTTATATTAATCAGAGTAGCGCAGTTGAAGCATGGTGTGAATCAATTTGGTTTTCACACATATTGAATTGGTTAGATCTTGTCCACAAATTTGATCATAGATCTTCTTTAAGAAAACTGAATTTAATATTGAAGAACAAGACTATCTATTTAGTTGTTTTTCACCATGATCATGATTCTTTGTACTTCACTTATACCTACAATTTAAGTTGCTTGATGTATACTGGACATACTTTTCATGTGAACAACAATAATACAACATGTTATATATACATATACTTTGCGTACACGTTGTTCTTTTTGTTTATCCCACTTTCAGCTTACCTAAAGCCGAGGACGGCTTTTCATGAAGAAAGGGAGGATGATGAGGATATATACAGGGATTATGATGATTCTGACTGCCTGAACTGGAAGGAAATATTGAGTCAAATCAATAATGACTATCAGGTGAATTCATTCTTAATTGAACCTGATGTTTTACTTAATGAGAACTTTATACTATCTAAGTCTATGCATCTTTGTATGATCAGGTTTATTGATAACACAAGCGTTGCGCGAGGAGGAGGAGAGTTGCAGCAAGAAGGACAAGCGCTGATTTCCAATATCAACAAGTGCGCGAGGGAGGAGCGGGAGGCATGCGCACTAGGAGGCAATGAAGAAATCACGTATGAGCAAGAGAGAGAGATGGTGCACCCAGAATTACATGTTTGAGGTGTTCCGCGACGTTTGGACTGCGTGCCAATAAGGCCGAACCCATATATGGGTCGGTATGTATCAGTTTGAGTCGAACCGAGTTAGTTTGGGCCAAGTTATGGCTGTTTTTAGGCCCGTTTAGAGGGGAGGACGCCCCAGCCCTCATATAAACCTCTGTAGCCGTCACAAGTTAGGGTGAAGACCACGTTAAAATATTTTGGAGTTGTTTCTTTCATAGAACCTCTGGAATTACCCTGTGTTTGAATCTAACAACTATAATTGAGTGTGATCTGTTGTTCCATTGGGAATTAGTAGATTGCAGACTACCGTTCGTGGTCACGGCTACGTGCGCAAGAGCGTGGTGTTGTGAATATCCTACAAGGTTCGAGAGCTGTTGCATTGGCATCAGGGATCGAGCGGGTGAGTTCATAGCTACAGGCTAGTTATCTATCATCCACCATCATCATCGCCATCCGCTTACTGAGAAGATCGGGCCACCCCATATAAAACATATTTTGCTTGGTCTTTGTTATGTGAAGGTACAATTGCATACGCGTCAACCTCTATGGATAAAGAGTTGACAAGACGGATCGAAGAGAGTTACCTATGGCTGCCCTTCAACGAGCCATCTCTACATCCTAAGGTGACTTCCTTCTACTTGAAGACTCATACTTTAATCTTCATGAATTGGCTACGCTTTGAGTGTTGCTTTGCTTTTGTGGTGAGCTTTGTAGGCTTCATTGAAGGTGAAGGAACATTGAGGTGTTATCAATTCAATCATTGCGAGGACGACTATATGGTGAACCCCAGGATCAAGAAGGTCTCTCGACATCTTCTACTTTGTGATGAGCGTGTAGAGTCGAGGACGACTCTTTTTGAAGGGAGGGGAGATGATGTAGCCCGACCTTCAGTCGTTACCACATCATGGTCTCCAACTTATGCCAAGTCGTCATGGACTCCAAAGGTGAATCCGTTCCTCTATGCGTGCCCACTTCCTACCCTCTTGAATGGTATACTACTTCATACTCCGTCCCATATCCATGATAGGTTCATACCGACGAGTACGGAGGCAAGGGAGGAAGCCTGGAGCACCAAGCCCGACAAGACGGAGGCTTGGAATTGAAGACGGAAGAAGTATTAGCTGGAGCACGGGAGTCTCCGGCCTGCGCATACCGGAGTCTCCGGCCACAACGGTGTCTCCGGCTTGAAGACACCGGAGTCTCCGGACCCCACACCAGAGTCTCCGGCCTGAGCGTATGGGCCTGCGCGCCATCAGCTGGGCCTTTGGCCCATGTACCCCTTAGTCTGCCCAGACTTTCCCCTTTTATTCCTAAAGTACCCTTGAACTAGTGGTTGGCCTATATATAGTGCCCCACCCCCTCATGTAACCCTAGGCATAGATGATAGACTAAAGAAAACCCCCTCTGTGGAATCTCTAGTTTTGCCTCATCCCCTTCTACCAAAGGAGATCGACTATCGTCACCACCTCGTTGGAGTTTGCATCGCGCCTCCCTCGTTGTACAAGGCCCTGGCATCGGTGTCCCTTTGCCAAGACATCAAGACCCTCTCCAAGGTGTTCTTCCCTCTCCGTGTGGGATCGAGGGAGCACGTTGACCGATCTTTCCTTGCGAGGATTCTATCGGACCGGTGGCCACCGGTGAGAGCAATCAGCCTTGTATCGTGTGTGTTTTGCGTGTGTTCATCGTGTTCTTTGTGAGGTGTGCGTCCACTTCCGTACCTTCTCCCTTTCCCCTCGCTTTCCCATCGCTTTGACCACGAGATCCGTGAAGATCGGGCCATCCACGGGGTTACCCCATAACAGAACTATATGCCAAACTGAATTTGACATACTTACCTCATCCCAGGCCATACTACATACAATGGTTAAGCAACAATGGTGAGATGAAGTTAAATCATATGGTACGTGTGAATTTTCAAATAGGGCCATACAAAGATTCTATTGATTTTGATGTGGTTCCTATGACTGTTTGTCACCTACTATTGGGTCGGCCTTGGCTCTATGATCGACATGTGCAACACAATGGCCGAGCCAATACATATCACTTGGAATTCAAAGGGAAAAAGATTACTATGCAGCCAATGACACCACAAGATATTGTGAATGATTCTCGCCAGAAGATAGAGGTGAACTTGAAGGAAGATTCTACCACTCGGCGAGACTGTGTGATAGATGTTCCTGATGTAATTGAGCCTAAATTGAGTGATATAACAAAAAGTGAGAGAGTGCCTGGGTTATTGATACTAGCCACCAAGGAGGATATGAGAGAGTTTCGTGAGGATCCTACAGCCATGCCACTTGTGCTCATGTATAAGGGCGAGATATTGGTTTCTACCGACATGACCCCTATTTCTCTTGGTGTCTCTTCTGTTTTGCAGGACTTTGGGGATGTGTTTCCAGAAGATGTACCAGCAGGTTTACCTCCATTGCGTGGTATAGAACATAAAGTGGACCTGATTCTTGGCGCCACACTTCCCAACCGTGCACCCTACAGGACTAACCCCGAAGAAACTAAGGAAATTCGGAAGCAAGTACACGCGTTGCTGGATAAAGGGTACATTCGTGTCTCTCTTAGCCCTTGTGGTATTCCTGTTATTTTAGTTCCTAAGAAAGATGGTACATGGCGCATGTGTGTTGATTATAGAGCGATTAATAACATCACTATTCGATATCGTCATCCTATTCCACGCTTAGAGGATATGCTAGATGAATTGAGTGGTGCTGATGTTTTCTCTAAAATTGACTTGCGTAGTGGTTATCATCAAATTAGGATGAAAGAAGGGGATGAATGGAAAACTGCTTTCAAAACTAAATTCGGCTTGTATGAGTGGTTAGTCATGCTGTTTGGTCTTACTAATGCATCTAGTACTTTCATGCGTTTGATGAATCATGTTTTGAGAGAGTTTATTGGTCGTTCTGTGGTTGGTGGCGCTAGCAACAGCTTCAACGTTGCTGGTTTGTCACGTGGTGCTGGTCCTTACAAGGTGCTAGCCAAAATTAATGATAATGCCTACTCAGTTGATATACCTATTGAGGAGTTTGGCGGTGCTAGCAACAACTTTAATGTTGCTGATTTGTCACCATATGCTGGAGACGACCTTGGAGCGTCGAGGTCGACGCCTTTTGAAGGGGGGGAGATGATGAGGACATCCCTACAATTACACCTACCCTAATTGATAATGAAGATGTTCCAATTGCAAAGAAAGATCAATCCAATGAGATAAGGATTGGACCAATCACAAGATCTCATGCTAAGCTGCTAGAACAATAGGTGAACTTGTTTCTTAATGAACCTGGTGTTTTTATTAATGAGAATTTCATACTACCTAAGTCTTTGAATTATTTCATGATTAGGTACTTAGGAGAAGAAGGCATAGCAAGGAGCGAGGAGCAAATGGAACAAGGCGTGTTGATCAATGAAGAATGCGCGAGGGAGGAGAGGGAGGAAGCGCAAGGAGCTATCCAAGCCAAACATCAACAAGAGATGGACGTTCTCTGTCGTGGCAGAGAAAAGCCCTAGTTCTCTGCCATGGCAGGAAAACGGAGTCCAGCTCTGCCACAGCAGGCTGCCGCGGCAGAGAAACCGACTAGTACTCTGCCACGGCAGAGTCAATTTGGCCAAGCCACTTTGTGGCCGGTTTGTATCCAGTTTGGGTTGACCCAACTCGGGTTCCACCATAGGCCGCCACCCCCTGAACTCATAAATAGATGGGGGCACTGTAGATTAGGGTTAGACCATGTTAAAATATTTTGGAGTTGATTCTTTCATAGAACCTCTGAAATTACCCTGTGTTCGAATTCTATAATATAATTGAGTGTGATCTGTTGTTCCATTGGGAATTAGTAGATTGCATACTACCGTTCGTGGTCACGGCTGCGTGCGCAAGTGTGGTGTTGTGAATATCCTACAAGGTTCGAGAGTTGTTGCATTGGCATCAGGGATCGAGCGGGAGAGATCATAGCTACGCACTAGTTATCTATCATCCACCATATCACCATCGACAAGTGCTTGCTGAGAAGATCGGGCCACCCCACATCAAAAGATATGTTTCATGGCTTTGCACCCATCCTGGATAGGTTATTTATTTCGAATCTTAATGACGATTCGGTCTATAACATAAATGTGAAAAGGCTAAAACCAAATGATCTGAATATTACTTACTTTTGGCATTGTCAACTTGGTCATATAAGTTGGAAACACATGAATAAGATCCATGATGGACTTTCTTTGACTTGGAGTTATTTGAGACATGTGATTCTTGCCTAGTTGGCAAAATTACCAAGGCACCTTTTGCAAAGAGTTTTGAAAGGGTGTCCTCCTTGTTGGGACTTGTACATAGTTATGTATGTGGCCCAATGAGCATGACAGCTAGAGGTGGCTATGAGTACTTCATTACCTTCACTGATGATTTGAATAGGTATGGATATATCTACTTGATGAAACACAAGTTGGAAGCCTTTGAAAATTTTAAGGAATTCCAAAGTGAGGTATAGAATCAACTCGGAAATAAAATAAAGTTTCTTTAGTTGGACTAAGGAGGCGAGTACATGAGCCATGAGTTTGATGACCATCTAAGAGTTGTTTGAATAGTTCCTCAGCTCACTCCATTAGGAACACCGTAGATGAATGTGTGTCGGGACGGCGGAATCAGATCTTGCTGGACATGGTACAATCAATGATGAGTCGGACAGATCTGGCTTTATCATTTTGGGGTTATTGTCTAGAAACTGCATCGCTCACACTAAACAGAGTACCATCAAAGTTGGTAGAGAAGACAACGCATGAGATGTGGACTAGCAAAAAGCCAATTTTGTCTTTTCTTAACATTTGGGGTTGTGAAGCATTTGTCAAGTGACTTCAGTTGGACAAGCTCGCGGCCAAGTCGGATAAGTGTATTTTCGTGGGGTATCCGAGGGAAACCTGGGGTTACTAGTTCTACAACCGAGAAGAGGGCAAAGTGTTTGTCGCTTAGAACAGTGTCTTCCTTGGGAAAGTGTTCCTCAATCAGGGAGTTAGTGGGAGAACAGTGCAGGTCGAAGAAATTTGAGAGGAACCAGCTAGTAGCGTGTTGGAAAAAACCTTAGAGGTTGAGCCAATCGTGGTAGTTGAGTCAGTAACTACACCCAAACCACAAAGATCGGCCAGATTGCGAAGTATTCGTGATGTGTTGTTGTTATACACTACAAGAAAAGTTGGCTTTTACAACAGATGATTTTCGTGGTTGAAGGCCTGTTTTTCGTGGCCAAAGAGTCTTCTGCGACGGATGGCCTTCGTGGTAAAAGCCCCGTCACAAATGAATTAACCATGGTTTTTTTACCGACCGTGGAGGATGGCACCCTTCAGCCACGAAAACGTGTTCTGTCGTAGATTTGTTCGCCAGACACGCTGACTGCTGACGTCATGCAAACTGCCAGGTGGCAGCCACCGTTAGCGGCCGGTTACCACCGTTAATGGCCATAAAAATCGTGCCATAAGCCATGCCCAGCCAAGGCCTGCTAAATACTAACTGGGATGACCCATAAGGGGAGCCCAATAAGAAGATGGCTCGTTACTATTTTGTCCTGCAGTGTTTGAAATGGGCCCAAAAATGCAGCCAGCAGCGGCCAGTGAACTTTCAGGCATGATTCAGTTTCGGTCTACAGAAGGCCCATGTTGGTCCGAAACTGTGCGGCTCATTAGCAGCATGCGCCAAGTCGCTCATGTAAACATAAGGCCTGTGGTCAGCCCATCACTGTTATCGCAGCCCATCGTCGAGCCTACTAACGGCCCTTCTCTGAGATGGTTAGTTAAGTAATGGCATCTTACTGTTCTGGCCTTTTACTGTTCTGGTCTTTAGCTGTTCAGGCCCACAAAAGGCCCTTTACTGTTCTAGCCTGGTAAATTTCTCGGCTTGTTACTACCCTCGTCCGGGAATTTCTCGATCCATATTGTTCAGGCTCTTCACTGTTCTAGACTTTTACTGTTGTGGCCCACTACTATTACGGCATGTTACTGTTACGGCCTGCTTCAGTTACAACATGTTTCTGTTATGGCCTATTACTGTTACGGCCCATTAGGCCTATTACATTTACGGGATGTTACTGTTACAGCCTGTTACCACATGCGCATTGGCCCGTTACGTTTACGGCCTTTTATAGTTTCGTCATTTCTGAAGCCCATGCCAATATCATAAAACTTGTATAATAATCCAGCATTTTTTACTGTTCGTCGTCGGTCGAATACAACACGGTATTGTTCCCTAATCGCCATGCCTGGCGTAGTTACCATAACGACTACCACAATGTGTGGATGGCATCAACTAAATTCCTACATGGCCTACGTGAGTTATCTAGATATTACATCAGCTGCAAACTTCTTAAAATTATGACATATTATCAACTCAGGGGAAAGAAAAATCGGCATTTCAGTTGACAATCAAGTTGATAGAAATAGTCCTTAGTTTGCTTTCTCAATCGATCACCTGCATCTTCCATTGAGTGTAACAGCTACATTGGAGGAGACATGATCTTGCAGCCCCCTCTTTGGTGGGGCTAGCAATAATTGCAGTCTGAAACTAAGTAATAACAAGTTAATACATCAAACAAGACAAACTACTCATTTGAGTGATATGGCAGGAGCTATGAACTGGAGTTTATAAATGGTCAATGGTTCAATTATTGACCAACACGTCAAACAAACATGACAAGCAAGCACGCATTAAACAAGTGTGACTACCGTGAAACGAGCAATCAAAAAATGTGTGTGTGTGTGGCTTAGAATTTCAGCAGATATAAACTAGCCAGGTCATTTTGAACAAATATATATGGAAGCAGTTCTATACCCTAAAATGCAAGAGACGTTGGGTGACTCTGAATTTGCGATGAGCCACAAAATGGCATGCAGTTACTATCATAGCGAAGAATGAACTAGATAGAAATTATAACCGCATCATACGAGAACCTGTAGAGCAGGAATGCAAACCACGAATGAACTATATATTGTAGAGGATAGTTATGGCATGACTTAGGACGAACTAGACCCAGAACCAGATGCGAGATATAATGGCGTCGCTTGTGAACCTGTAGAATAGGACAAACAAGCATTAGGCAAGTGTGCCTAGAATGAAACGAGCAATTAAACTAAATGTTTCTTAGAATTTCAGCAAATATATATGGAAGCAGTGGCATCTCCTGGAATGCATAGAGTCCTTGGGTGACTCAGAATTTGCGGTGCACAATGGCATGTAGTTAATGTGATAGCTAAAAATCAACCAGATAGAAATTATAATGGCATCATAAGAGAAATTCTAGAGCAGGAATGCAGACCACGAGTGAACTATATAGTGGAGTATAGTTATGTCGTTGCTCAGGACGAACCAGCACCAGATAAGGAAGTAATGGCATCCCTTGTGAACCTGTAGAATAGGCTACGAAAACCAACATGTTCATTGTTCCATTTTGAGCTCTATGCAAGAAAAAGGAAATAGTTAGTGATGCAGCTTTTGAAGAACCAGATGGCATTATGGCAACAAAAAAATTATAATTGAATTAGTACGAAGAGTTTAAATGGCTACTATAGGATAGCAGAATGATGCCAAGGAGGAAATAATAGCAGCAACTGATCTCAGGACGAACCAGATAGATTCAGCAACTATAGAGCAGGGAATCCACACTAATATTTTCCACTAACTACAGATATTTTAAGAATTACACGGTAGCAGGCAATTACTGGTGTATGGAGTAGCTAAGAACATGTGCATGACTTGAAATTTGTAGAGCAGCGAATGCAAACCAATATGTCTAATGACTTGCATGTACTAGCACGAAGAACATGCGTGCCCAGTGACTTGTATGTACTAGCACGATTACAAAAATGCAGTTCACTGTGATAGGCTTGAACCTGCTATACCGCTGACAAAACAAAAACGGGTTGGAGATTTGGTTAACCTTGGTCGGAGAGGTGTCTAAGCATCGTCGGTACCATGCGAGTGACGTCTAGGTCACCGAGGGTGCTGCGGTTGCGGTGGCTATTGGCGTCGAGGAAGAAGATCTTGGGTGGTCCATGCCGGCTTAAAAGCGGTGGACGAGAGCGTCGCTGAGGCAGATCCGTTGCAGTGAACGGTGACGACCATGCATCTAGTCTGGAGTGGTGGACATGGAACTCTTTGAACTAGATCAGACCCAGTGGACACCGGTGAAGCGGATCCGGTACGGTTGGGTAGCTTTCGGGGGCGAGGAAGTAGAGCTTGGGCGGTCGATGACGCCATCGGCGTGGTGAACGACACACCTGCTCCTAGATCTAGTGCGTGAGCGTCAGTGAAGCGGCTATGTGGCGATGCACGAGACCACAGCTCAAGCTGGTGCGCGCGGTGGTCGTGGAGGGGACAGAGGAGCTTGGTTTTTTTTGGAAGGGCCGGCGGGAAAAACTAGGGGAATGGGACCATAGAGGTGAGCAGAAAAAATAATTACGATCGTGCCCTCAAATTACCGACTTTAGCTTGCCCATTTGTCGTCTGAACAATGGGTAGATTTGTAATTTTAAATTCTAAAGTTTTTGAAATGGAAGGGCGCGAAATGCTTCAAGGTCGGTGTGTGGTTTTGCCGCTCGATTGAGGATTTGAATTTGGCTTGCGCCCATCTAATAATAATAATAGAAAAATGGTACTCCCCCGGTCAGTGGGATATTTTGGCTCAAAGTTTTTGAAATGATGGGGCAAGAAATGCTTGGTAAGTGGGTGATTTGGCCGCTCGATTGAGATTTTGAATTTGGCTAGCCTCCATCTACTAATAGAAAAAAGGTAGTAGACCGTATGTTATCTGTCCAGGAATTCAAGACGGAGAGTCACATCAATTGATCATCCATAAACATTTTTTTGCACAGAAACATGGATACCTTCCATTCACACAGCATAGGAGGTAAATTTTGTCGCTTGACTCAGATTTTTAATTTGGCTAGGGTCCATGTAATAATATAAAAATGGTACTACCTTGGTGGGTGTTTTTGCCTAAAAATGTTTGAAACAGAGGGGGTGCGAAATGCTTCGGGGTCGGTGGGTTATTTTCCCGCTCGATTATGATTCTAAATTTGGCTTCAGCCAAGTTTTTATTACTAGAAAAAAGGTTGTGTAGTTTGAACGCCTTCTGGTCAGGAGTTTAAGGCGAGACTCACATCACTGATGCCTCTGATTCTAACGGGGTAGGCGGTAGGTTATGGCGGTCGACAGTGATTTTGAATTTAGATATTATCCGAAGAATAATTAAAAAAATAAGCCATTCACCCTCTATTTCAGGGATCCAAGTCAGGGAGAGTGATTATCTACCACTCGTATGAAAATGCAGATCTCCGATACAAGAATGTTTGTTTAACATAACAACAAACAAATGTCTGAAGTAGATATGATTCAAGCATGTGAAAATGGTGTGCAACCAAGGTCTACTAACTATTTAGGCGTCGGCATAAACTCTTCTACAGGAAGCACTAACTAAATGGTAGTACTAATTTAGATCAAATAAAAAGCCTGCTGCTAAACAAATACTCCTACTACAACATAGTATCAAAACACAAAGAGCAGCTAAAGTATATGTAGAACAAATAAAACAAGATTTCATCACGCATACACTACTATATAGAGAACACCATTTCATCATGTAAAACAATGTTTTATCAGACACACATAGGCCCCCAAAACTAACAGACAGCTCTAATATTCCAGCCCCTTCCACTGTGACTGCAACATAAATAAAGGTGCCGCCACAGTTCCATCAGCTACCAAAACAAATAAATATCAGACTACAGCTCCAAATAACACAACCCGGGCAAACACATGCTTGCCCAAACAAGCCTTGCTTGTTCATTCGAGTGTTATTTTCATCTCCTTAATGTTGTAGTCTGAATCAGCTGTGTTGCTGACAGGACTTCCTTTTCGTTTCTTTGATTTAGCACTCCGAATCACGTCAGTTGCTGAAGGAAATGAATCAAATGATCACCAAAATCATACGTGTAAAAAAATGACAAGGATATATTTTATGAATATGATGATTCTAATTGTCTTAGCTGGAAGGAAATATTAAGCCTAACCATAATTTATATAAGGTTAATTCTTTCCTAGTTGGAATTAATGTTTGTGATAATCGTAAATTTACACTACCTAGGTTATATTGCATATTGTGTGATTACGAGGTTTGTTGATAACACAAGCGTTGTGCGAGGAGCAGAAGAGATGCATCAAGAGGAACCAGACGTGTTGATCACCAATGTGTGCGCGAGGGAGGAGAGGGAGGGAGGCGCACTAGAGGAGATCAAGCAACGTTAAGGAAGTCGCGTGGCGTGAGGTGCACCATGATGTTTGGCCTGCGTGCCAAGTAGGCCGAACCCATCTATAGGTCGTATGTATCAGTTTGAGTCGAACCGGGTCAGTTTGGGCCAAAATAAGACTGGTTGTACGCCTGGTTTGTGGGGAGCTCGCCCCAATCTCTATAAGTATTCCCACGGCCGCCGCAATTAGGGTTGGACCATGTTTAGATTAAAGTAATACTTGTTTCGTTGAACTACTGAAAGCATTCATCTGAAATTATATGTTCCTCTTTGATTCGATCAGGAATATCTACCATACCTCCACTTTGATTCAATCTGGAGTTTTCTACTGAAAGTTCTTGTGTTTTCTGCTGTTCCATTGGGAATTGGTAGAATGCAAACCGCTTCGTGGTCGGCGGCTACGTGCGCAAGTATGTGAAGTTGCGAATACCATCTGGGTTGAGATTTGTTGCATTGGCAACGGGGGAACAACCAATGATTCACATCATCCCACAAGTTATCTCCATTACATCCACCATCATCTACGACGTGCTCAACGAGAAGATCGGGCCACCCCTTATCATCTTGGTATGAGAGCTTAATTTCAGATGAATGCTTGCAGCAGTTCAATGAAACAAGTATTGGTTTAATCTAAACATGGTCTAACCCTAATTGCGGCGGCTGTGGGAATACTTATAGAGGTTGGGGCGAGCTCCCCACAAACCAGGCCTAAAACCGGCCTTATTTTGGCCCAAACTGACCCGATTCGACTCAAACTGATAAATACCGACCCATAGATGAGTTCGTCCTACTTGGCACGCAGGCCAAACATCGTGGTGCACCTCACGCCACGCGACTTCCTCCACGTTGCTTGATCTCCTCTAGTGCGCCTGCCTCCCTCTTCTCCCTCGTGTACATATTCGTGATCAACACGTCCGGTTCCTCTTGATGCATCTCTTCTCCTCCTCGCGCAATGCTTGTGTTATCAACAAACCTAGTAATCACACAAAGTGCAATATATAATTCCAACTAGGAAAGAATTAACCTTATATAAATTATGGTTAGGCTTAATATTTCCTTCCAGCTGAGACAATTAGAATCATCATATTCATAGAATATATCCTCATCATCCTCCCTTTCTTCATGAAAAGCCGTCCTCGGTTTTGGATAAGCTGAAAATGGAAGCTACAAAAAGAACAACATGTACGCAGAATAGATGTATTTATAACCCGTGATATTAGTTTTAGAAAACACAATGATTATTTCCAAATGACAATATGCAAACATGTAACACAACTTGACATCTTGAAGAAGTGAGCATTGCATCAAATAGTAACCATAATTGCAGATATAAGTGAAGTTCATATAGTCATAATCATAATAAAGAACACATATGTGGGGAGTCTTATTGTTCAGTATTAATTCAAGTGTCTTCACAGAAGATCGATGGTCATATTTGTTCCAAGCAAGGTCAAACAAATCCAAAACGGTCATATGTATATATGTTGGATACCATGCTTCAACAATGTTACATTGATTTATATGATCATGATTATTACTCGTAGCATATAAGATGCAACTCAATTTGCAAATATAAGTGATGTTTAATCCAATAGTACAACTAGGCATCAATGCGTCGGACAGACAGCAAGAATATGACAAATCACATCTAATTCTAGGAAAACCTGAACCAACCAGCATAGTAAAGGTTATTTTTTTTGGCTGCACAATATCAACAAGATCTGAATGTATATTCATACTATTTGGAACATGAGCTACTCTCCCAAAGCAATCAGAAATTCACACATTGCATACTTGACTAAAAACATTAAGATCGAAATCCGTAAGTCTATCACAAGTAATGCATATGTGATCCACCAGAAAACAATCATTCATGCTATATTCACCACTTAGATGAAAAGTGAAATAAGGAGCATATATGCTAGAATTCAGACATGAAATTTCAGAAATCGTATTCAAAGCACAATGCAATCTAATAGGTTCATTTAGCATAATAGAATATAAAATATCAGAAGGTGGAATACGTGCAAGCAATTCCTTATGTGTAATCAGTACTACATGCTTAAAATTTAGATTTTGCAAAGCATCACACGATACTGAAATTTTTGTGCTTGTCAAGTCACAAGAATCAACGAGCAAAGGAATAGACTCACCGAATGCCTCATTGGCTGACTATAGACCAAAATCAGTACCATTATCAATGTCATCCTCCTCATATAGTGGGTACTAGAACATCTTTCTCAAGTGATGATGCAGGTTGTACCACTTGTTGCTCCCTTTCTTCAAAACCAACCTGTATATCACAAGACACAACACTAGGAGTAGAGATGATCATGTTAGTAGAAACCTCATAAGTCTCATCAACTCCCACTCTTAGTTTTTCTGGATCAACATGGAGTTTTATTATGGTGGTTGTAGGTGGACGTAAGTTTTAACACCTAATCTCCTAAAATTGCTTAATGGTACTAGGTGCTAACCACGTGTGCTTCCTATTTCAAAATACGGAAGGATCAGAACAACCACTATCAAAAACAACCTGGAATTGATCACACCAATGCTTTCCCAACATAAGATGGCAGGAATTAAACGCCATGGGAACTACATCACACCGAATATATTCAGTATGGCCATAAATGGTGAGAGGAAACAGTGTGTGCCAACTAACTTGTAGTGCATGATTAGAAGTAGCTAACAAATATGGAAAAGTTTTTGAATATGTATGCAATTGTAGCTTTTCAACAACCTCAACACTAACCAAGTTCATTAACGAACAATTATCAATGGTAATAGCAGCATGTCTACCACTGATGTCTGCCGTGAAGTGGAACAAACCGAAGTAGGTGCCACTCCAGCATCCTCCTCCCAAAAGAGTTGCTGCAAAGAAACTTCAATGGTAATGGAAACCTCAAAGAATCAGTTTCCATTGTTAGTTAATACAAAGGAGGTGGTAGCAAAGGATATATATGGGGCAACTCTCAACTCACTCAAAACTGAAAAGACTGTGGATCTTACCGTTTCAAAGTGAATTAGGATAGCTTACCAACTTGTATGAGCAGCACGTGCACGGATGTGATGAAGCGAATACTGAGGACAAAAACTATCACACCACAACCAGGGGTATAAAGTGGAGCTTGGTATGGATACCTAACAACACCAATTCAGAAATCCTAGTGCTGATCGTATGTCACAGACCCAGAAAAACACACACGGTAGAGATCAATGGAGCAATTGCAACTATAAAAAAGAGCTCAAAATTGATATATGTCGGAATATTGCTCGTTTTACAATGCACAAGAAGAGACGCTAGCAATGTCTCAACGAAACGGGCACACGATTGCTAAACTGAGTAGCCCGCAGAGCACTAAGCATGCTACTCTTGTAGGATAGTTTTAGACACCAAAAAAGGCTTACTAAGGCTCACAAGGATAGGTGCGCTACATGGACTCAGTAAAAAAATAAACAAAAAAAATTGACCTGAGAATTTGGTCTCTGCCACGATAGAAAAAAGGCTCAAAATTCTACCACGGTAGGCTGCTCGGCAGGAATTTTTTTTTCTTATACGATGATAGACTTGTCTGTGGTCAGACGAGGGGTCCGAATTTTTTTCCGATTTTTTTTAGCTTTCACGTACGATCACAGAAGGGTCTGGAGTCAGACGCGAGGCAGCGAGCGGAATTTTTTTCCTCGCAGAGTGCTTGCTCACCTACCTGTCTGCGATCGAACCGTACCTTGATTCAGGGACGCAGGTGGAGATCGATCAGCTCTTTTTTTTAGTTGAAGCAAGACTCACGTATAGGATTAGGACCCGATCGGCTGTTCTCTTTTTTTTTTCTTAACTCCAACCGATCTACAAACTCCAATCTAGAAGATAAAATAGATCTAGTAGATCTAACCTCAAGAACACAAGAAACAGTTTAGAGACTCTGACGACGCAACAAAAACAGATGAAATCTAGACAAAAACTACGAATTTAGAAGAAAGGCTACACAAAAGGATTACGATCAGCGACTAGGACTCATGAATAGTGTTATCTAGGCTATGGCAAACACTAACAATCCTAATAATTTTGTATGGCTTTTTATGTATGGGACAAAAACAACTAATCTATAGGATGAATTGCTCACCGAGTAAACCTGAGAATCTTGGGCATAATGAACTTGAGCTTCCCAAACTTGCCCTCTTCATGTTCACGGTGGTAGTTGCGGCGATCTTGCCTTATGCTCGCTTCACTTGGTGCATGTGGTGGTGGAGGAGGAGCTTGATTTTCTCAAGGACGCGGTTGAGGAAGAGCTTGATGCGCAAAGTCTCTTCTACGCCTTTGCTCGGGATCATTTGCATTCATTGGTTGTTGATGACGATGGTGGGGTTGAGCATAGCGGTGTTGCGTCTCGCGCGGTGTGCAGCCTCGTCATCATCACATGTATCCCATTGTGGTGCTCGATGAACTTGTTGTTGATGGCGATGGTCATGGTTCGGGTGTTGGCGCCTATCAACGCGGTTGTGTTCACCATGGCGTTCTTGTTCTTGGGGTGGTGGCGGCGCTTGTACCATAGCTTGTTGTGGAGGGCGACCATGTTCTTCTTGGTTTTGTGGATGCGCCTGGTGATCATGGTGTCGATGACGTCTTGCGTGGTGCGGTTGTTGATGTTGTGGCTCAATCACTTTTTCAGGGAGATGACGAACTTGATGTTCCCCATTGTGGTGGTGGGGTTCTCCATGATGAGAATGGGAGCGCGAGGAGTCGCCATGATGACTTGAGGAGCGTGCACGAGACGAACTTGACGAGCTTGAATGGTGTCCATGATGGTTGCCATGGTTGGCAATAGCTTGGTGAAGAGCTTGGAATTGAGCAGTGTGCTCCACTTGGCGTTGCCGGTCACGGTAGTCGAATTCTCGAAAAGTTTCATCAAGCCGGTTCTCAAGCCACTCAAATTGGGCATTGAATTCTTGGCGTTGCACCCATAATTTGTGGCGCATGGCAAAACCATCTTGGTTGTTGAAGTTGCCATCTCCGCTTTCTCTGCTTTCTCCGCTTTCCCTAGATATGTTGTTTGACTACAAGTGAAACGAGGGTGGTATTGGTGGTATGGTATGTGCTACCTTGCCTCACCAAGTTAAAAATTGGAAAGGTTGTTCTTGCCGAGAGCAAAGCGAATACACAAGACACACACACAAAGGCCTATGGTGGATGGGTAGGAAGGTGGATAGCAAATGGAACAACCAAACGAAAATGTTATTGTCAAAAGTGGGTAAAATCCAACCAAAAACAAGGTGAAAGGAAAAGGTCAAAAGGGTGACGAGAACCTACGACTATACACACATGGTGGAGATTAATGTGGCTAACACGACTATGAAAATGAGCAACGAAGAAAATTGGTCCTAACGAAGACTAATGCTCGGTGTCGTGCCAACACTAGGAGAGACCGTATCCCGTTTGCCAAAAGATGGAGAAGCAACGGATTTGTACGCTTGCCTTTCTCTTGCTCGCACTCTTGCTTAGAAGCTTTGGACTCTCTTTTGTATTGGTATCTTTCTCTTTTTCTTTTTCTTATAAGATTTTTTTTGATTTTGTTTTGTACCTCTTTCTTTGCTATGCTATGGAGTCAAGTTTATGTTATTGCCTCTACACTATGACTTATGCAAGAGCAAGCGCACAATTCTTCAGCAAACACAAGATGAGCTACTCTCAATAGGTTAGGTAACACACAAAGGAAGAAGGGGTTAACAAGGGTGGTGCAAGTTATACCTTGTGGTGATGTCGCACTTGCAACCGTTGGTGGAGGGATGGTTCGAGTTCCGTGGTGTTGATGTCTAGTGCGAGGCATTGCGGAAGCTTTTGTTAGTTGACAGACACGCACACGAAACACAAACGTCAAAAGGAAATCAGTCAAAAAGGAAAAGGGGGTCAAAATTTTTGTCAGGGACGGAGACTCCGGTGTTGCTGGGCCGGACACTCTGGTGTAGGCCAGAGACTCCGGTCTTGCGGTTCGGAAACTCCGGTCTGGGCCGGAAACTCTGGTCTGCCGGTCCGGAAACTCCGGTCTGGAGGCAGCGCGACGAACAACTCATGTTCTTGAGCGGAAATTCGGCCCTTGAACGCTCAAATCCAGAAAATTACGACCAAATTGGGCTGGGAAACGCAGGGCACAAGTAGACCAACTCCAAAGACAAGTTTCTATTGGACTAAAACCACAATCAACTCACCAAAACTAGAGATCGATCCAAAGGCAATTTGGGGCTATATTTTTGGTATTTTTCAGTTTATGTGGAAATCGAAGGGCGAAGTCAAATCCGTGGCAACCAAAAGCTGCTGATACTAGTTGTTATGGGTCTCCTTGTGGATTTACCCTTGGAGTGGCCCGATCTTCACGGATTTGAGGTGGAAGTGAGGGAAAACATGATGAACACGATGAACACAACTCGAATGCAAGGTAAAGATACAAACACACGCCAAAACACACCCAATTCAATTTGCTCCCGTTGGTTCGAACAACCAATCCAATAGAATCCTCGGTGAGAGACCTTGCGGTAGAATTACCAAAGGAGAGATCGGCAAGTGGACGGTAGAATCCAAACCAAGGAGAGAGTAGCAACCAAGTAGAATCCCAAAGGGGAGAGACCAAGCACTACTAGAATCCTTGATAGGGAGAGACCAAACACTTGAGGAGGGTCTTGACAACTTGGAGAAGGGCACCGACTCCAAGGCCTTGTACAACTCATAGATTTACTATTGAGAGGGGGTTCCCATCTAGGGTTAGGCACATTCCTTAATTCATAATCATCTCTAGGGTTTCAAGGAGGGGGTGGGGGCATATATATAGGCCAACCACAAGCTAGGGGTAAAATAGGCATAAACAGGAAGTTTGGGACGTTACATGGGCCAAGCCCAGCTTGAGGCGCATAGGCCCACGATGCTCGGTCTAGAGACTCCGGTCGGGGCCGGAGACTCTGGTCGATCTCTGGTTTAACCTCCGGAGGGGGTCACTGACTGTCCCAGATGCTGGTTCGGGGCTCGGTCCGGAGACGGGCCGGAGACTCCGGTGTGGTAGACCGGAGACTCTGGTCTGCTGGTCCGGAGACTCCGGTCCTGCTTCAGCAGCTTCTTGCATCTTCTCTTCCAGGCCTCTTGCTTGGGTGTCTTGGCTCCAGATCCATCCTTGCTGCATCTCCTTGGCATCATGTTCATGGACCTAGTCACATCATGGGCATTTGTCTCAAGTAGGATTACATTTGCATCATAACCAACAAAAGGCAAAGCATGGAAGGAGTTCAACTTTTGAGTGATGATTAGTGTGGCATGATGTGGACCAAAGGTGGTTTCCGTATGTTGGGCTATATCACATCTAGTACCTTAGAGATTTCTGTCACTTCCCCAAATTACTAGAGGCATGAACCCACTATCGAGCATAAATACTAACTCTTGGAGTTCCTAGCATCTACTTGGCCAAGATAGCTACTAACAACGGAAAGCATGCAAGATCACAAATAACAAAGATATGATAGAATCAATAATCAATCTGAAATAGCATCCCAATATCCATCAGATCCCCGCAAATACAACATGTAAGATTACAAATAGATGATCTTGATCATGAACGGAGCTCACAAGATCTAGGGATGATAGCACAAAGGAGGAGAACCAGCAATCTAGCTAGTACATGGACCCGTAGTCCAAGGATGAACTACTCGCGCATCACACCGGAGGTTTGCATGATGATGAAGAATGCCTCCAGGGTAAATTCTCCCCTCTGGCAGGGTGCCGGGAAGAGCTTCAGATCCCTCCCGATCTAGGGATGGAGATGACGGCGGCTACAGACTCTTTAGTGGATTTTTGATCGGGTCCTTAGGGTTTCTGTATCGGAGGCATCTTATAGGCGAAAGGGGAGGCCGAGGGGGTGCCGGAGGCGACCAGACCACCCCCTGGCGCAGGCCAGGCTGGGCCGCACGGCCAGGTGGTGTGGCACCCTCTGGCCCCTCTCCGTCTCGTATTCTGGCTCCTTGTGTCCCTCGGTGAAAAACTGACTTTGGCTTTTGTCCCGTCCAATTCCGAGAATATTCATTTTCTGACTTTCTTGGAACCAAAAACAGCAGAAAACAGGCAGCTGACACTATGGCTTTTTTTAATAGGTTAGTCCAAGAAAGTGTATAGAAAGTACTCCAAAGTTGGAACAAAACATAAGAAAGTAGATAAAACCAAGCATGGAACATCAAAATTTATGGATACGTTAGCAACGAATCAACATCCCCAAGCTTAACTCCTTCTCGTCCTTGAGTAGGTAAGTGATAAAAAGAAAGAATAATTTTTGAGGTGACATGCACCATCATAAACTTCATCAAAGTAGTTGTAAAACATTGATAGCTGGGATCATAGTACTTCAACATAGCATGAAAGACAAAGTTCTAACAATAAGACATAGCAACTATGTTGCAACATGAATAGGCATAAACAAAAGATTCATGAATAACAATGCTTTGCAAGACGTTTGTTTGTTTCACATAAAGAAAAAATAGCATAATGGCATTCAGCTTGTCCCTCATAGAGTAGCAAACATAAATGCATAGGACACCTTCAAAGTTCATAAGAGTGACTAGATACAAATAGTTTAAAACAAGCAATATCAAAGCTATGCATCAATCAACAAGTATTGGGACAATGCACATAGAACTAATAATGGCCACTATGCTCTGAAAGTAGGTGCATAAAGATATAAGGTGGAGACTCAACATAAAAGTAAAAGAAAGGCCTTCATAGAAGGAAGTAGGGATTCAAGTTTCATAAAGAGCTTCCAAAAATTATGGTACTTGTTAGCTTTCAGCTCTCATTGCCCCTATCATAAGCATCTTGAAGTGATTAAGGTTAAAGTGAACAAACTATGGTGTATATGCTTGACGAAGTATAAGTTGGAAATCTCATGTCCCTTGTATACGAGGGTCGCTCCTCATGCTACTCAAGTTTAGTTACCGGTAAGTTCTTGTCATAGTAAGTACATGTGTATCATAGAGAACCGCCAACGGGGTACCCCTTTGACCGATGATACGGAAGAATCCCCATATCAAAATGACAAGGCAAGCAGACAACGAGCATCTCAGTAATCTTCTTATTTACCATGGGAAAATGGTGTTTTTTTCTCTCTTTCCTCTTTTCTCAAATTTCTTTTTTTGTTTTTTTCTCTTCTTTCTCAATATCTGACTCTTTTTTTATAAGAAGAATGCTTCATAGAGCGCTCATTATGGTTACGCTGCAGGTTTCCACCATGACAACATGGATTAGACCAGCGGCCTAGGCATTTCTCTAACACACATACACAACTCCATGGACTTACAAGCTCCCTTTCATTTCACACCGACGACATCCATAGACAAAAGAGCATGATATCAACTAGGTACAAAGTACAAGTGCAATGTTGAAAGCGTTCCTCATGACAGCATGGTTCTGCTAATCCCCAACATATAAGTGCAAGCATATACAACATAGACGACACAATGGTTCAAGTTTATTAAGGGCAAGAAAAGTAAAGAGTGCCATCAAGTTCATGAGAGCTTTAATCACTAGTTTTCTCATAACAAGTTTAATTCGGAAGGTAGATAAAAACGTGAATATACTTGGAATAGCATATGCTAATAGGTAGGTATGGTGGACTCTTTGGAATAACTTGGTTTTAGGAATTGGATGCATTAGTGGAACTCTTGCTTGGTTATGGAGGCTAGCAAAAGACTGGGAGCGACCAACTAAGAGAGAAATAATGGCCATAATGATGCAGAGCGACAAAACATCATTAATCAAAGCATAAAGTGATACTACAAGTTGAAAACTAAAGGATCATAAAGGCTATGGTGACTTGGGATAGTCATAACATGGTGTGAGCATGCGCCAAGTCAACCCAAATAAAGCATCAAAGGAGAATACCACAATACTATGCTTTAATATGCTAAAACAACGCATGATTCTTCAAAGGCACATTAAGCAATCTCAATTGTTTATAACAATTCATGCTACAGCAAAGAATACTAAGCATAAAGCCAAAACAATATCAAGCATGGCATGACAAAGCATAGGCCACAGTCAAAAACAAGCTCTCTTACCACTTAAGCATGAACTTTTCCTACTCTTTTCCAATCCAAACCAAACTATTTGAAAACCAATGTATTAAAGAGGGGGTCCAACCAATTTATTCAGCAAACTAAGCAAACCAAGAAAACGAAAAACCAAAATGAAAACGAAAAAGAAGATGCTCCAAGAACAACACAACTGTGCATGAAACAATAAAAATGAAGTGTTTGGAAAAAACCTGGGATTTTTATTGATGAAGAAGGGGATGCCTTGGGCATCCCCAAGCTTTGACGCTTGTACCTCTTGAATATTTCTTGGGGTGACACGGGGTGGCATCCCCAAGCTTGAGCTTTAGTCCATTCTTCATCTTATTACATTATTCCTTCCATACACCTGAAATTTTTCTTCATACAAAACTTCACACAATCTTTATTAGCAACATTAGTGCACTCAAGATAATAGGTATTTTAGGTTCAGTTCCACCACGAATAAAACTTCCATTAAAACACAAGCAACTTTAGCACTTTCCTCAAAAAGCTCAATTCCCCAAAAGAACTCAAAAAGGAACCAACAAGAAACAAATGCAAATAATGGCAGAAATCTGTCAAAACAGACCAGCAGGTAAAGACGAATTTTTTCGAAGACCTTCTGTTGCTCAAATCGAAAATTGTTAAACTAATGAAAGTTAGATAACAACCTGGGGAAGAAGCACAAAAATTTACGCCTCAAAAGTACGTACAGAGATTTTACACGAATTTCTACGGTGAAGCACAGAAATCTGTTTCGGGACAGCAACTTTTCCAATTATTACTTCTCTCTCATTAGAGGTTACTCTTGGCACAAAAAGCAAATAAAAAGGATAAGGCGAAGTTATTACTGAAGTAATAACTTCCAAGACTCATCTAAAAAACTTTTGGGTTATCTTCCAATAAGTACTTTTCTTTAACGCCTTTAAGTTAGGCATAAGAAACAAGAAAAAAGATCAAGTGTTCTCAAATGAAGAAGCATTAAGAGCAAATTTTGTTTTCATAGGAGAGGCAAAAGAAATTTTCTCTTTCTTCTTAGGGAAGTGTTCTATACATTTCTTGAGTGGGAGTTGATATTTAATGGTGCCTTCTTTCATATCAATAATGGCACCAACAGTTCTAAGAAAAGGTCTTCCCAACGTAATAGGACAAGAAGCATTGCATTCAACATCCAAAACATAGAAATCAACGGGGACATAGGCATTGTTAACCATAATAAGAACATCATTAATACTCCATGTGAGTTTATTTTTAGCATTATCATCAAGTGGGACATTCAAATAACAATCTTCCAATGGTGGCAAATCAAGCATATCATAAATCCTTCTAGGCATAATTGAAACACTACTATCAAGATCACATAAAGCTTTGAAATCAAAATCATTCACTTTCATATTAATGATGGGTTGCCAACCATCTTCTTGTTTCATAGGAATAGAAGCTTTATGTTTCATCTTTTCTTCTTTAATTTTTATGAGAGCATCAGTAATGTGTTTTGTAAAGGCCATATTCATAGCACTAGCATTAGGACTTTTAGCAAGCTTTTGTAGGAACTTAATAACTTCAGAGATATTGCAACCATCAAGATCAAAATCATAATTATCATCTAAAGTAGTAGAGCTATTACTAGCCTCAACATTAGTGGCAGTGATAGTAGAAACACTAATGTTTCTAGCAATTTCATCTTCTCTTTCCCACTTAGCATGCAATTCAGCTAATAGTCTAACATTTTCATCAATTCTAACTTGTATGTCATTAGTAGCAGCAAAGGGATTATCATTAGTTTTAGGTTTAGCAGCCATTTTAATCAAAAAAAATGAGCTTCAGCCAATGATGCTATATTTCTTTCAGCATTAGAGAGTTTCTCCTCAATAGTTTTATTGAAAGCAGTTTGTTTACTAATAAAATCTTTAAGCGTAACTTCAAGTTCAGAGGGAGCACTCTTATTATTGTTGTAGGAATTTCCATAAGCATTACCATTGTTGGGAGGATACGACCTATAATTATTATTACCAAAATTATTCATGTAGGCATTGTTGCTAAAATTGTTATTTCTTATAAAGTTCACATCAACTTGCTCTTCTTGAGCAACCAAAGAGGCTAAGGGAACATGATTTGGATCAATATGAGATTTCCCATTAACAAGCATAGACATAATAACATCAATTTTATCACTCAAGGAGGAGGTTTCTTCAACATAATTTACCTTTTTACCTTGTGGAGCTCTTTCAGTATGCCATTCAGAATAGTTAACCATCATATTATCTAGAAGCTTTGTTGCAGCACCCAAAGTAATGGTCATAAAGGTACCTCCAGCAGCAGAATCCAATAGATTTCTTGAAGAATAGTTCAATCCTGCATAAAAGGTTTGGACAATCATCCAAGCAGTCAGTCCATGAGTGGGAAAATTCTTTACCAAAGATTTCATTCGTCCCAAGCTTGAGCAACATGTTCATTATCAGATTGTTTAAATTTCATTATTTCACTTCTCATAGATATAATCTTAGCAGGAGGATAGTATTTTCCAATGAAAGCATCTTTGCATTTAGTCCAAGAATCAATACTATTCCTAGTTAAGGAATTTAACCCTTTAGCTTTTCCTCTCAACGAGAAAGGAAACAATTTAAGCTTAATAATATTCCCATCTATATCCCTATGCTTTTGCATCTCACAAAGTTCAACTGAGTTATTTAGATGAGCAGTAGCATCTTCATTACCAATACCAAAAAATTGTTCTGTCATAACAAGATTGAGTAAAGTAGGTTTTATTTCAAAGAAAGTAGCTTCAGGAATAGGTGGAGCAATAGGTGTGCTCATGAAATCATTGTTGTTGGTGCTAGTGAAGTCACACAACTTAGTATTTTCTAGAGTAGTCATTTTTTGTGTTTTTAATAAAGAAAGCAAACTAGTAAAACTATTTTGTTTGTGTTTTTTATAAAGAAGCAAGCAAACAAAGCAAAAGTAAACTAAGCAAAACAAAAATAACAAAGTAAAGAGATTGGTTATGAGGGACTCCCCTTGTGAAGATGTCCTTGACTCCCTGGCAACGGCGCCAGAAAAAGCTTTGATGGCCCAAGATATCTCGAGCTCGTTGGGGAACCCCAAGAGGAAGGTATGATGAGCACAACAGCAAGTTTTCCCTCAGTTATGAAACCAAGGTTTAATCGAACCAGTAGGAGCAAGGAAATACCCCAAAGGTGTTGCTAGCTGATCTTTGGCAGGGCGCACTACCGGTGCCAGCAGCAACGTGGAGACCTGCACAACACAATCACAGAATTTTGTCCCCAACTTACAGTGAGGTTGTCAATCTCACCGGTTTTGCTGAAAACAAAGGATTAAATGTATTGTGTGGAAGAAAGTAATAGTTTGCAGAAAGTAAACAGGAAGCAGTAAACAGTTGATTGTAGATTGATGATAAAAGAAAGGACCGGGGTCCCTAGTTCACTAGTGGTGGCTCTCCTTAAGATAGATGACATGTTGGGTGAACAAATTATAGCAGGGCAACTGACAAACATCGAGAAAGCAATCATGCATATACTACTCATCCTAACTCCTTTGAGATTTGATTGGGCATTACAACATTATACATAGACCGTAATCCAACTGCATCTATGACTAATAATCCACCTTCAGGTTATCATCCAAACCCCCTCAAGTTTTTAGTTGCAAGCAACAGATAATTGCATTACGCATTGCGTGTAAAGTAAACAATACGATTGTTCTATGAACAAAGGATTGTTGTTTTCTCCCTAGTAGCAACAGCACATCTAGTACCTTAGTGATTTCTTTCACTTCCCCAGATTACTAGAGGCATGAACCCACTATCGAGCATAAATACTAACCCTTGGAGTTGCTAGCATCTACTTGGCCATGATAGCTACTAACAACGGAAAGCATGCAAGATCACAAATAACAAAGACATGATAGAATCAATAATCAATCTAAAACAGCATCTCAATATCCATCGGATCCCCGCAAACACAACATGTAAGATTACAAATAGATGGTCTTGATCATGAACGGAGCTCACAAGATCTAGACATGATAGCACAAAGGAGGAGAGCCAGCCATCTAGCTACTACATGGACCCGTAGTCCAAGGATGAACTACTCACGCATCACACCGGAGGCTTGCATGATGATGAAGAAGGCCTCCAGGGTGAATTCTCCCCTCCGGCAGGGTGCGGGGAAGAGCTTCAGATCCCTCCCGATCTAGGGATGGAGACGACGGCGGCTACAGACTCTTTCGTGGATTTTTGATCGGGTCCTTAGGGTTTCTGTATCGGAGGCATCTTATAGGTGAAAGGGGAGGCCGAGGGCATGCCGGAGGTGGCAAGACCACCCCTTGGCGTGGGCCAGGCTAGGTCGTGCGGCTAGGTAGTGTGGGGGCCCCTGGCCTCTTTTGTCTCGTATTCTGGCTCCTTGTGTCCCTCGATGAAAAACTGACTTTGGCTTTTGTTGAGGGCAAACCTCTAGGGTGGCCCAATCTTTCACGATTCCCTTTCAAATCGAGGATGGATTACGGGGAGAGGAGGGGAGGATGAACACGATGAACTCACGCACGAAGAAACGATGAACACACACACAAAATGATACGAATAGTTTGCCCAATCTTTCAAGATGCACCTCCTGATCTAATGGATCTGATAGTTCTCCCAATCATGTGAGCGGAACACGTAACCTGGAGATGGGGAACGCCAATCCCGCGAGCAACTCGACGATCAACGACGAACCTCACACCAGGATAGACACGCCAAATCTCGACAACCCTCGATAACTCGAGGACCTTCGTGCCCACACGATTACTCTTGACAATTCAAGAACCCTCGTGTCTTTATTATGGATAACTGGACGAACGTCCGAGATGCCGTCACACACGCCGATCCCAGAGGGACGATGATAATATGAACTTTAAGTTCTACATTATTCTGAATAAACTCAAAGCTAAGCTAAACCCTAGAACGGCCATCTCCTTATATGAGGGCTAGGGCAGACCGACTCGACCTAGTCGGTTGGACAGGCCCAAACCGACATCTAAACTAACTGGACTCTGAACAGGATACATCCGGTTCGGACTGGTCCAAACACGACCGGACAGCCGGATTCTCCGGGCTTAGTCCCTCATCATCCTCCCATTCTTCAAAAGGCGTTGTCCTCAACGCTAGAGGGTAGTCTCCAGAACATGGTGTCAGATCAGCAACATCGCCAATATGGGCATGAAGGAGGAGGTGAAGCCTAATTTTAGGACTCCACCAAGCTAGGTGATACGGGCGCATCCTATTGATGATTGACACGCCAGGACGACCTACGGTATGTAATGATAACTCTAAGATTGTGTCAAATATTGTTTCTATGTTATTGAGTCCGAGTCCATGTTAGGTTCGAGTCCGTTTGTGTGTTCGGTTCGGGTCTATCCAACCGACTAGTTGCGGGCCTCCTATATAAAGGAGCCAGCCGTCTAGGGTTTAGGGGAGTTCAGTTGTTTAGTCTACAAACTATATTGTGCTCCACCATGTATCATCCCTCCGGAGACGGCGATACCGTTATCAGATTATTATTGCTACGGAGGTTTTTGTGTTCATCAAGGATTGTCGTGCTCAGGTTTGAGGCATGGTGATCTTCATCATGTTACTTGCTGGATTAATTCCTCTTCTTTATGTGACGTTCATCATGTTATTGGGAGATCATCTATCTGGTTGAATCGCTGTGAAAGATCGGGACAAAACTCAAAGATTATTGGCTTGATCCGTATCAGGTGGTATCAGAGCTTTCATTGATCACAGTGTGTTTTTGGATCATCTGTGGACTATTTTTCTACAAGTAGTTTACAGATCAGTTAATTTGGAGAAGAGATTGAAAGTTGAAGTTTGAGAATGGATCGTGTTCTTGAAGGCGGTTTCACGTTTTTCTCCAGATCTTTACTAGATTTCGACCGGCAAAGAAAAGAAGGAGCAACTCGATCGTACTCCAAATCGATTCCGAGCGGGATTGATCTTATGGTCTGATCGGAGTGCAGCTTCAGATCGGTAATTCCCAGGGAAATTAATGGAAGGCAGCGCACACCTGAGAAAGTTTGTTAAAAACACTAATCGCTGCCGGCCGCCTCGTTTTGGATCGGAAAGGGATCGGAGGTCGTTTTCCATCGCCAACAGGGATCACGTGTCCGGTTGTATTTCTTACGCACAAGATCCAAATCCGGGGAGTACAGATCCGATCGTAATTGAAAAAAAAGGGAGACCCGCCGCCGTACGCCTCGCTCTCCGCTCGTGAAGAAAAAAAAAGGGAGACCCGCCGTCGCACGCGCTCGTGAAGGAAACGCCTGGCGGCGCCGCTCGTGGCCGATCCCACGCTCGCGTGGCCGAATCAAAAAAAAAGGAAAGTGGCGATCGAGGGAACTGACTCGCACCTGCCTGGGCCGCCTAGCGTTGCCCCGCTTGCCCGCACGCCTAAGGACAGACTATCCTCGAGCAAGGCCGCGCGTGCTCGGTAGGATCAGGAAAGAGGCTGCCGTACGCCTGCCGTTTGTTTTTTTCGCCTCGCTAGACCACAGCGGGCGTCTGCCCTTGAGCGAGCTGTATTGCAGGAGCGTTGTCATTCTTTCTCTGTACGTACTGCTCTAAGAATTGGATCAGTGAATATCAAGAAACAGTTACTTGGACTCTAGTAAAGGAAAGAAAAAGGAGATCAAAAAATAGATCGCTGCGGTATCTGTGTGATTTTTGGTCAGAGTTCTGCTAAAATTTAGAGATGGATCTTGAGGGTAATATTAGAGATTTTTCAGCGCAAGACGTCTACAATGATTATCTAGACCTGAAAAATTATGTGCGTTGGGATTCTAATAAATTAAAGTGGAAGCTCCTACATAGAGCAACCTCGACAGAATACAAGTTATGGGAAGAGACAATGCAAGCTGGTTTTTCTCTTATGTGTTGATCTTGCTCCAGATCTGCAGTTTGACGACACTATCGCTTTTCATCTTGCAAAAAGGCGTGAGGATGCGCGAATTTTCCAGTGGTGGAATATGGACACACGTACGCGAGGTGTCTCAATAAATACTGTTTGGGCGGACTAAAAGTTTTTACATGCTAAATTTTTGGCACCATCAGAGATAGAGGACAGGGTGATTGTTCCGGAGGATGTTGTACCATTGAGTGGGCTGAATTTGCAACTCAAGAAAGTACAAGATGATACTTGCATGACAGTTGACAAGGGCCAGCGTTGGAATTTATTTCAAGCGTAGTGTATGATCAAAGGCAAAGCATGCAAGTTGATTGTTGATGGAGGAAGCTGTACTAATGGCATTAGCAAGGCAATGGTGGCAGCATTGGGGTTGTCCACATGACGTATTCCTGAACCTAAGCATCTACAGTGGTTAAATAGCTGCGGTATGGTGAAGGTAACTCATAAGGTGCGTGTGCCATTTATAGTTGGTGATTATATTGATGATATTGAGTGCGATGTGTTGCCATTGGAGGTATGTGGGTTGTTACTTGGTCGTCCATGGCAGTATGATCGCAACGTTACACATGCTAGAAGAGCAAATACATATTCTTTTGTGCATGGTGGCAAACAACAGACTTTGAAGCCTATGCAGGATGATCACATAAAGTCTGATGTAGAGCTGGTGGTGCATAAGGAGAAGGTGCGCAAGGCTAAGTCAAAATATGGGCTAGCTAAGGTGCAGGATGGAGAGCATGATGCACAGTGCGACAATATTGATATTGCTTTAGCTATACCTGTAGATGACAAGCCAGTGGAACTTGTTAGTGACAAGCCAGTTGAAGTGCATCCTCTTATTGCTGAGAGGAAGGATGTTGCAGCATGTGTTTCGAAGGTTGTATGTGTTGACACAGGTGTTCAGACGAAGGATATTTGTGCTCCTGATGTTCTAGTGCATGTGGTGCAGCGGGGTAACAAGAGCAGTTTTGTTAGCACACCTATGAGGCATTTTGTTGGGACAGTTGTGCGGATGCATAGACGCAAGGATGGACATGTTCGTCAGTTGTGTGGTCCAGGCATTACTCATCTTATGCAGGGCCATGCAAAGAAGGTCCATGTTCAGCAACCACGGGTTCCAACAAGAGTTGAGAAGAAGAAGAAGACGGTGCCGCCTAGGTCCAAGCTCGTATGGAGACGCAAGGAGGTGCAGGCACCGAGGGCTGTATCAAGTCGAGCAGGCCAAGAGGGAGGATGTGGTGAGGAAGGCAAGCAAGACTTGGAGATGGCGAAGACGCGTGAAGCGATTGTTCATATCACGCCACCTTTCCGACCCGACCCGCAAGCGTTGGGGACAACGCTTCTTGAAGGGGGGATGATGATATGGGCATGAAGGAGGAGGTGAAGCCTAATTTTAGGACTCCACCAAGCTTGGTGGTGCGGGCGCATCCCATTGATGATTGACACACCAGGACGACCTACGATATGTAATGATAAGTCTAAGGTTGTGTTAAATATTGTTTCTATGTTATTGAGTCCGAGTCCATGTTAGGTTCGAGTCCGTTTGTGTGTTCGGTTAGGGTCTATCCAACCGACTAGTTGCAGGCCTCCTATATAAAGGAGCCAGCCGCCTAGGGTTTAGGGGAGTTCAATTGTTTAGTCTACAAACTATATTGTGCTCCACCATGTATCATCCCTCCAGGGACGGCGATACCGTTATCAGATTATTATTGCTACGGAGGTTCTTGTGTTCATCAAGGATTGTTGTGCTCAGGTTTGAGGCGTGGTGATCTTCATCACGTTACTTGTTGGATTGATTCCTCTTCTTCAGGTGACGTTCATCGCGTTATTGGGAGATCTTCTATCTGGTTGAATCGCTGTGAAAGATCGGGACAAAACTCAAGGATCATTGGCTTGATCCGTATCACAAAACCACGATACACACCAATAGCTCACGCTGGCGGTGACCGGTACGGCGCAATCCCTAGAATCGGCGTCGGGCGGAGGACTCTCTCTCGAACCGGCACGGCGAGATGGGAGACTCGGTGAGATCTTGACGTCTTGGCAAAGGGACACCGATGCCAAGGCCTTGTACAACAGGGAGGCACGATGAAAACTCCAACGAGGTTTGGTGATATTGGTGCTCCTTGGTCAAGGAGCATGAGGCAAGAATTAGATAAATCCACAAAGGGGTTTCCACTAATTCCAATATCAAGCCTAGGGTTTACAATGGAGGTGGGGGACTATATATAGGCCATCCACTTAAACAGGGCTACTTTAGGAATAAACTACAAGTTCTGGATGGACTAAGGGGTACATGGGCCGTAGGCCCAAAGGCCTTTTCATGCCTGGTGACGGTCGGTACGGAGACTCCGGTGTGGTGGACCGGAGATTCCGGTCGGTCTTCGGACCGGCCTCTGGAGGGGCCTTCAGATTGTCCCAAGGCTCGGCTCTAGGGGAAGACCGGAGGTGGGGACGGAGACTCCGGTGTCTTCAGGCCAGAGACTTTGGTGGACCGGAGACTCCGGTGTGCGCATACCGGAGACTCCGGTCCGAGCAGCTCCAGCGGCTCCAGCTTCATGCTCTGCTCCTTGTTCTCCATCCTTGGGTTCTTGGTGATGTGTCGAAGCTTTGTACCTGATGATGCATAGGGTAGTTGCATGAAGTAGCATACCATCCAAGGAGGTATCAAATTGGCACGAGGAGAGGAGCGATTTCACCTTAGCTTGTAGGAGTTTGGCTCGGGCACGAGTCATGGGTCCACTCGGGGGACTTGTTGGTGTACATGTAGGAGCGACCGTAGGACGGGCCGCATCAGCTCCCCCCCCTTGGGAAAGAGTTGTCCTCGACTCTTTGTGGTTATCATCTTGAGCATCTCCATGGTATGGTGAGAGATCCTTGACATTGAATGTATTGCTTGCAAGGTACTTGGAGGTCGGTATGTCGATGATGTAGGCGTTGTTGTTGATTCGTTTGATGACCTTGAAGGGACCATCTCCTCTTGGCTTGAGCTTGGAGTCACGTTCCTTGGGGAAGCGGTCTTTGCTTAGGTGTATCCACACAAGGTCACCTTCTTCAAAGATCATCTCCTTCTTGTCCTTGTTTAACCTTGAAGCTTAGCGAAGGACTTGTTGTTCGATAGTAGCTCTTGTTTCTTCATGAAGTTTCTTCATAGCTTGTGCGTGTTTCTCGACGTCCATGTTCGTGCGCTCACGGAGAGGTAGTGGTAGGATGTCGAGTGCGGTGAGGGGCTCGAAACCATAGACGATCATGAATGGACTCCTCTTGGTTGTTGAGTGCTTGGCTCGATTGTAGGCGAACTTGGCGTGTGGGATGCATTCCTCCCAATCCTTCAAGTTCTTCTTGATCAACACACGAAGGAGTGTCCTGAGGCTTCGGTTGACAACTTCGGTTTGACCATCAGTTTGAGGATGCGATGTGGATGAAAAGAGTAGCTTGACGCCAAGCTTGTCCATGAGGGTCTTCCGTAAGTAGATCATGAATTTGACGTCGCGGTCGGAGACGATTGTTCGTGGCACACCATGTAGACGGACGATTTCCCTGAAAAACAGATTTGCAACATGTGAAGCATCGTTGGTCTTATGGCACGGTATGAAGTGTGCCATTTTGGAACAGTGATCCACAACAACAAATATAGAATCATGACCATGCTTAGATCTAGGTAATCCTAACAAGAAATACATGCTAATGTCGGACCAAGGTGTATGAGGAATAGGCAATGGCATATAAAGACCATAGGGATTAGCTTGCGACTTAGCTTGAACACATGTCGTGCATCGTTGAACGTAGTGCTCCACGTCGCGCTTCATCTTGGGCCAAAAGTAGTGAGTGGAGAGCATGTCCAATGTCTTGTTACGGCCAAAGTGACCTATGAGGCCTCCACCATGAGATTCTTGGAGAAGCAAAAGTTGAAGCAACGACTTCGGAATGCATAACTTGTTTTTTTTAAATAGAAACCCCTCATGCAAATAGAAATCATCAACTCCTCTGTCATTGGAGCACTTTGCTAAAATTGGTTCAAAGAACGGATCAGAAGTATACAAAGATTTTATTTCCTCAAGACCCAACACGTTGATTTCAAGTCTCGTAAGAACGCTTGTATGTTTGCGAGACAATGCGTCCGCAACTACATTATCTTTGCCCTTCTTATACTTGACAATCTACGGAAAAGACTCCATGAACTCAACCCACTTAGCGTGTCTCTTTCTCAAGTTGGCTTGGCCTTTGAGATATTTCAACGACTCGTGGTCGGAATGTATGATAAATTCCTTGGGCCAACGGTAGTGTTTCCAAACTTGAAGGACACGAACTAAGGCAAAAAGCTCTTTGTCATAAATCGGATAGTTAAGGCGAGCACCATGAAGTTTCTCGCTATGGTAGGCTATAGGACGTCTGTTTTGCACAAGGACTCCTCCAATGCCAATACCACTAGCATCACACTCTATCTCAAAAGTTTTTGTGAAATCCGGTAAAGCAAGAAGAGGTGCTTCGGTGAGCCTCTTTTTAAGTTCGTCAAAAGCTTTTTGTTGTGCTTTGCCCCACACGAAGGTGACATTCTTTTTGGTCAATTCATTAAGGGGGCAAGCAATGGTTGAAAAGTCTTTCACAAAGCGACGATAGAAACCGGCCAACCCATGAAAACTTCGGAGTTCACTCACATTTGTTGAGGTGGGCCAATCTCATATGTCTTTTACCTTGGAAATATCAACTTCAATTCCCTTCGAAGAAACGGCAAATCCAAGAAAAATCAACTTGTCTTTAGCAAAAGTGCACTTGGGAAGATAAGCATAAAGCTTTTCATGTCGAAGGATTTGCAAAACTTCCTTGACATGTGTTATATGGTCCTCAAGTGATTTGCTATAAACAAGAATATCATCAAAATAGACAACAACACTTTTTCCAATGAGAGAACGCAAAATATGATTCATGAGGCGCATGAAGGTGGATGGGGCATTAGATAATCCAAAGGTCATAACCAACCATTCATAGAGACCAAGTTTGGTCTTGAAGGCAGTTTTCCACTCATCACCTTCAGCCATGCGTATTTGATGGTAACTACTACGAAGATCAATTTTCGAAAAAATAGTGGCTCCACACAACTCATCAAGCATGCCATCGAGACGTGGTATGGGATGTCGATAACACATGGTGATAGCATTGATTGTACGGCAGTCCATGCATAACCGTAACGTATCATCTGTCTTTGGAACGAGAATCACGGGTACGATACTTGGAGTAGTGCTAACTTGGATCAAACCTTTGGAGACGAGTTGGTTGATTTGACGTTCGATCTCCTTCGTCTCCTCAGGGTTCGTGCGGTAGGCGGCGCGGTTTGGAAGAGGTGCACCGGGGATGAGGTCAATGCGATGTCCGATGCCGCGAAGAGGAGGTAGTCCATGTGGGAGCTCCTCGGGGAACACATCCTTGAATTCCTGCAAAACACTCATCAAAGATGGAGGAACATTGGTTAATTCATTAGTTCCTTGCGCTAGTCCCTTGCAAATGAGGACATAGTGTAAGATGGATGGGTTGTTCCGAACATCTCTCATCTCACTTTTGGTGGCAAGGAGAACACTCTTAGTTTTTCCACTCGAGTTTGGCTTGTGGCTCTCACTCACTATGAGGTGGTTCTCTCTCTCACCGCTCTTCTCACAAGTAGGTGTTGTGCTTTGCACCCTCGCTAAAGCCTTTGCATTATCTGCAATTATTTGGCTAGGAGTCATCAGTTGCAAAACACATGTTTTGTTGAGCCATTTGAAGGTGTATACATTGGTGCGACCATCATGTTGCGCATCCTTGTCAAATTGCTACGGTTGACCAAGAAGCATGTGGAAAACTGTCATAGGAACCACATCACACTCCACCGTATCTTTGTAAGGACCAACGGCGAAGGAGACCGATACGGTATTCTTGATCTTTACAGGCCCTTGGTCACTTAGCCATTTCACGTGGTAGGGTGCTTGTGCGGATGGAGGGTGAGGTTGAGCTTCTCGCACAGCTCAGTGCTAGCAAGGTTGTGACAACTCCCTCCGTCAATGATCACCTTGATAGATTTGCCATTGATGTCGGCTCATGTTTGGAAGATATTGGAGCGCTGGTCTTCATGATCTTGTGCTTGAGTGGTCAAGAGCCTTGTGACGACAAGCGATGGACTTGCGTCATGTTCACACATGAGGAGTTCTTGATCATCTTCCACTCGTTGCCTTGCCATTGCTTCCTTGACATGGGCATCAAACTCATCTTCACTCAAGTACTCTTCATCACCATTGTCATGGATGAACAAGACTTTCTTGTTTCCACATTCAGCCGACTTGTGTCCTTTACCTCCACACTTGTAGCATTCACCATTGAAAGGTGTATCACTTTTTGCTTGCTTGCCACTTGGGGGCAGTTTTCCTTGAGGAAGTGTGGGCTTGAAGGAAGGCTTGGAGGTACTTGAAGAGCTTCCATTGAAAGTTGTTGGTGTAGCGTTTGAAGCTTGCTTATAGGTGAAATATGTCTTGGGCTTGTTTTACTTGATGTCCCCTTGCACTTGACGTTCCGCCTTTGTTGCTATGTGCACAAGCTCAACCATGGTGTTGTATGTTTGGAACTCGACGATGTGCTTGATTGGGTGATTCAAGCCAATAAGGAAATGTGCCATTGTTTGCTCCATGCGCTCATCAATGTTGGCACGAATCAAGTTGAGTTCCATTTCCTTGAAGTACTCTTCCACGGTCTTTGTCCCTTGACGAAGCGCTTGAAGGTTGTTGAAGAGGTCACACGTGTAGTGCGCGGGGACGAACCGGGATCTCATGTGAGCTTTCATGTCATGCTAAGTTGTGATTGGCGGCTCTTGTCTTGCATCACGAGCAACTTGAACTTGTTCCCACCAAAGGTTGGCGTAATCATCAAACTCAAGTGAAGCCATGACAACCATCTTTTCGTTGCTATAATTGTGCATGTGGAAGATCTTGTCGACTTTGAGTGCCCATGAGAGGTATTCTTCAGGGTCATTGGATCCGGTGAACTTGGGCATTGTGAACTTGACCTTGCCAAAAGTTTCTCCATCATTGTGGTCATTGCGACGAGCAAGGTGACCTTGTTGATGATCTTGTAGTTGGGGAGGTGGAACTTGGTTCTCGCGTCCTTGTTGCGGAGCTTGCTCTTGATATTGTTGTTGAGGAGCTTGCTCTTGCTCTTGGCAAGGTTGTTGACGTGGTTGAGTCGCGTGGGCCTCATGGTGGCGGGGGTGTGGAGCCTCTTTATGCGGATGATGCCGAAGAGGAGGCTCGTTCCTTGGTTGGTGATGTTGGTTAGGCACATGGGCCTCACGGCGAAGAACATGGTCATGAGCCTCTTGACGTGGTGGGCGTCGCTCAATTTGTATCACTTGACGCTCCAAGTTTTGTTGAGGTGGAGGAGGCGCCTCGTGATGACCATGGTGTCGGTGTGGACGTTCATGACGTTGATGACGAGGAGGAGGAGGATCTTGGAGAGCTTCACGTCGATGACGAGCTTGATTCTCCAAATTGGAGTCATCAGTTGTTGTGTCAAGTATGTGTCGCGGTCGATGGTGGTAGACTTGCGGTTGCGCTTGCGGTTCCTCTTGTGGTTGCTCTTGTTGGATCACTAGTGCCCTTGCGTGATGACGGTGTGCTTCTTGCCTTGCTCGTAGCCTTCAAGAGAGGTCACCATCATAGCTTGACGTTGCGGCATGCCGTGGGGAAGGTACATAGTTCGAAGAGGTTCCATCTTCAACCATGGGGGCATCATTGCGTCTTGGAGCACTTGGAGGTAGATCTTGTTGTGGAGGTGCACGACGACGCGAAGAACTTGAAGAGCTTGAAGCACGTGAACGCGGTCTTGACATTCCGTCGATGAGGCGTCAAAGATTGTTATTTGTTTCAGTGACGGAGCCTTGAAGTGACTCATTTTGGTGGCCAAAGTTGTGATGCATTGCTTGCATTTGCCTTTCGAGGCCATCGAAGCGGTTGTCGATGTTCTTGAACTCGGCTTGGCAACGTTCACAGAACTCTTGGCGGACGATGAAGTGACTTGCGCGTGTCATGTATGGTCCTTGATCTTCTTCTTGGGGAGGTGGTTGGCTCGCCTCACCGTGCCTATCCATCATGCAAGATACATAAGTATTGTATATGGAAGAGGAATATGGTGGTGTTAGCCTTGTACCTCACCTTGGGGATTGTGCCAAACTAGAAACCACAAGTGAGAGCTATAAGCGTGGAAAGTAGAAATGCAAAGAAAACTCACACTAAAGAAAGAACTAACTCTCAAAAGCTTGTTGGTGGTAGGTTAGGATTGTGGAATGCCAAAGAACCAACCAAAAGAAAAGGGATAGTCAAAAGTGGGTAAAATCCAACAAAACTCAAGTCAAAGGCGAAGGTCAACAACTCAAAAGGGTGACGGGAACCTACGACTATATACACACACGTGGAGAAAGTTGGGATTGACACGACTATGAAAATGAGCAAACAAAATGTCCTAACGAAGACTAAGCTCGTTGTCGTGCTAATGCAAGGAGAGACCGTGGCTCGTTTGCAAAGAGGGACACCAATGCCAAGGCCTTGTACAACGCAGAGGCACGGTGCAAACTCCAACGAGGTTTGGTGATATTGGTGCTCCTTGGTCAAGGAGCATGAGGCAAGAATTAGATAGATCCACAAAGGGGTTTCCACTAATTCCAATATCAAGCCTAGGGTTTACAATGGAGGTGGGGGACTATATATAGGCCAGCCACTTAAATAGGGGTACTTTAGGAATAAAAGACAAGTTCTGGACGGACTAAGGGGTACATGGGCCGCAGGCCCAAAGGCCTTTTCATGCCTGGCGACGGTCGGTCCGGAGACTCTGGTGTGGTTGTAGCATCCCAATTGTCTAACAATTGCAATGCTACTAGCCTAGTCTATATATATGCTACTTCCTACATATAATTGTTGCATCATCATTATATCATGCTCATGTCATCATGCCACCTTGCATTTGAGCATCATATAAAACCCTTTTTCATTTGGTTCATCTCTCATATGCATTGTTAATTGTATTTGCCTCTTGATATTGTATTTGGGTCTTGATATATTGTTTAAATGCCCAAGTTGAGTTGGGGCATATCTTTTATTAACTCCACCACCCTTTCTTTCACCACCTTATAATTCCACCATCCAACTAAATATGAGCTTTGCACCTTATTGGGTTTTACCTCTAGCTCATGTGGGTTGGGATGGATCCAATTCTTTTTCCACATGCTCTCATCTTAGCATCATGTTGTTTTCACAATATTGGTTTATGAGAGCCACATGGCCATCTTTGCATGCCTTGTGAGTGGGACCTTTCCTAGCTTCCATATGGGTTGTTTTGGGGGTTATCATCATGTTTGGATATTTTTGGGCTTATTAAATGCCTAGTGGCACATACACACTAGCAAGTCCCAATTTTATTCACACATGGCCATCTCCAACTACTCCACATGGGGCATCCTTTCATTTCTTTTGCTTGGCTTTATTCCACCTTTGGAAATGCAAATGAATAATGCCATGTAATAATATTGTTTTCACAATAATCAACATGGTATTAAATATTTTGCATGGGCCATGCAAGTACCACCTTTTGCTTGTCATTTGGATTTTATTTGATTTTTGAGTGGATCATCTCTATCTCTATCCCTTCTTTGGCTTGATCTACTTTGATCTTGTTAAACCCTCACCACCTCTTCTCTCCTCTCTCTTTTCACCTCTTGTTTGATCATGCTTCAAATCCTAGCTACCACCACATCTCTCTCTCTTTTCTTCACCTCACTCTCCTTTTCACCTCCATCCATGCTTGTCTTGTGGGTTATTTCTAAACCCTAATCCTAGGCCCCACCTTACCTCTCCTCTATCCTAAACCCTAGTCCCTCATCTAACCTAACCCGAGACCACCTCTCTCTAACCCTAAGCTAGACCTAACCCGAGCCCAAACTACCCTGACCCGAGGCTACACCCTAACCACTCCATACCGAGCCATCCCTCTCCATCCTACCCTAGCTCTGCCCTCCCATGGTTCCTCTCCTTTTCCTCTCTTTAGCTAAGGCAAAGAGAAAAGAGGGAGAAACCTACCCAGCCCGAGCCCCCTCTTGCTTTTGCAAAAAGGTGGAGACCACCCCATGTGCCTCCCTCCTCTCTCCCTATCTCCCCAACCACCCCAGCTCACCATGACCACCAGCTCGAGATCCAGGAGGCGCCCAGACCCCTCTCCCTCCTCCCTCCTTCCCCCAAGCCAGGCCATGCCCACCACCTCGCTAAACCCTAGCTGCTTCAGCCCTGCTCAAGATCTGCCCAACCTGCTGCTCTCCGAGGCCCCCAGGCGCACTGACGAGTTACTCTGCGTCTCCTTCTTCGGCTCGAACCAGTACCTGGGCCGGAACCTCGCCGGAGCGCCGCCGTCGCCACCATGCCGAGAGGGAGCCAAGGAAGCCGTCCTTGAGCCCGGTGCCAGACCCCCTCCACCTCCGCACGATCCACCACGCCAGCAGCACCTAGGTGAGCTCCTCTTCCCCCTAGACATGGTCCCCCTCTCCCTCCTGCGCCGTAGAGCCGTCGCGCTCCGTCGAACGCCCTGCGCGCTGCCGCTGCTGCCGCCCGCTGTATCTGTCCGCACTGGGGCCTCTGTTCTTCGCGTTTTCCCCGACGCTGGAGGCCTCCTTCGCGAAATCCCCAAACACCAAAAGCGTAGCCCTAGTTTCCCTCGTCAAAACGCCTACCCATACGCCCGAAACCGTCCATCGTAGCCCTCGCCATCGTCGTCGAAAGTCAGCCAGATCCGCCGCCGTCAGGGACGGATTCGTCAGCAGCGCAGCAGCAGCCGATGTCGTTTTGCGTTTAGCCCCCTGTAGTTTTTCCCGCCTCAACCCAAGCTCCCTGGTGCCCCACTTGTCAGCCGCGGTATCTTTTTGCAAAAGAACCCCGGAAGTTCCTGGCCATCACGGACCGGTCCCTCCCCGCGTCTTGGGATCGCCCACGTGGCGTGCGCCTGCTGGACGCGCCCGCGAGTGGACCCGCTGGACGCCGGTCCCATCTGTCATCCGCACCGGCTAGCCCACCCCGCGGTGACAAAAGTCCCCACGCCAGGTCCCGCCGCGTCACCTGTGCTGAGTCAGCAGTGAGCCCACCCGTCAGCGTCAGTGGCTGGGTCTGTCTAAGTATAAAACGTTTTTCTTGTAATCTGTTTTAATTCAAATATTTTCAAATTGATTTAAATTCAAATTTAAATCTGTTTTTAAATAACTTTTGAAATATAAATCCAAATAATACAAATAATATATGTTTTCAAATCAGAAAAATGTGAGGAATTCAAATATGCCCTTCAAAATATATTTTGAACACTTTATTTTCCAAGTTAATTAAAATTACAACAAAATGCCCTTTTACCTTAATTAATTAATAACTTTTGATTTATAACTTCAAATTTAACAAATAATATGTCTAAAATGATTAGCTCGACGAGACCTTTCTGTTTATGCAATCCTTTGTCTGTTTTGCAGCATGCATCATATAAATATAATGTGTACAGCAACTAATATGGGTATAAAATGGGATTAAAACTCAATAAAATGATTTAATCTTGTATTCCACACCTCACCCATGCCATGCTACTTTAATGCCATGCAAATTGTGCATCATCCATCATGGCATGATTGTTTGCTTGTCGCATTTTATTCATATGCTTGTGCACTTTATTTATGTTGGCCCTTGTTTGTTTGGTTCTTCTTCGAATAGACGCTGAGCAGGGGATATATCAAGAAACCCAGGAGCACCACCCAGATCCACCCCTTGCTTCAGCTGAGCTGCCAGGCAAGCACTACCACATGCTTGCATACATATAGTACCTATTTGCCTCTATCTTACTCTTGCATCATTGAGTCGCGATTGCATTAAATGGAATCCCAAGTATTGCATAGCCTTTACTTTTAAACCCCACCGCAGCTTGTTCCTCCATCCCATGAGCCATTACTACAGGAGTTGTTTGAGCCATGCGAGTCGTAGAACAGCATGTGTAGGGTATGTGAGTGTCTGATGGATAACGAGGTACCTAAACAACTTAACCTGAGTAGTAATGGGATAACTAATGAAAGTGGCATCGGTGAGCCATATTCGCTATTTGGTTTTTCAGGCTCACTTGTGTCCCGTAGGACCCCGAGTACTTGATTCCCGTTCCTTGAATATTCGCGCTATCCACATCCGGGAGGCTTATGAACCCCCCTGAGCCAGAGCTTGATTCATTCTTATTTCTTGGGGCCACAAACTAGTTTGAGGTTTTATTTACTATCCTGTACTTATGCCATGCTTTACTGCTTTATTTAAATTGTGCGAGGTACTGCACACTGTACTGTTTAGGTCCGTGACCCGTTTTCGCTGTATCGACAAGCCCAGTCACACTTTCGGGTTCCCAGTCGTTTACAGCCGGCCACACAAACCTTGAGTCCGTCTCGTAGCCGGCCAGCTTTGTTGCGAGTAGCTTAATGGGGTGGCCCCCTGAAATATTTCTGAATCCTGTAATTGCTTTGTCGTGACTGCCTCGTTGGGTTTTGATTTGGTTTTTCCGAGGCATATCGAGTGTGTGTTGCTATTTGTGCACCCCTGCAGGGTAAAACTTTCTGAAAGCCGTGTCCGCGGTTATGGACGACTTGGAGCACATTTTCTCGATCATAGACAAGCATAACTAAAGTATCGCTTTAATTTGACTAGACTAGATACCTGACTAGTAAATAGTGCAACACTCATGGAATGGATAATAAAACTGCCAACGGATGGGGGTGTTGTTCGTCCGCTTCCTCGTCGGTAAGCGAGGAGGAGGATGGATCTGTTAAGATTACCGTTATAACTGTTATAACTGTTGTTATTAATTCACGGACATCCGTCTATCTCTGGTTAGGCGGATGGTTAGCGAGTATCTATAGAATTGCTAGGGTTTATCTTTTGCTGCAATTGCGTCACCCCAGGTTGTGTCCCCTTTAGAGGTATAAAGACTTGCTGAGTACCCCTAGGGTCTCACACGATAAATTATTGGTTCAGATGAACAGGTACACTCGCAAGATGGATACTGGGTGGAAGAGACGGACGATGTGGGCAACGGTCATTCGGTGTAGAGATTCCGGGAACGGGGATCCGTGAGATCTGTGGGCGGGATGTGCTTATTTATGGGGCATCTTATGCCGATTTGCTTCTTATCCGTACTCGGATTTTGTCTTCCGCTTCCGCCTGATACTCTGATGTTTGATGTATGAGGAGATATCCTAAACTATTATATCTATCTAGGATGTTTGGATCTTGTCGTATGGCGTTGCTATATTTCCTTTCTTTTTAGATGGAATGGCTCTGATGTACTGTTGTATGGTGGCTTGCATACATACTCATTTGTGTATGTAGTTGATCCCTTCGCCTGCCGATTACGCCGCCCGTTCTTGTCCCGATGTTTAGAAATGGTTGGGACGGCCGAAAGGTCTACCTGTGAGTGGCATTTGGGCCCCACCGTACTATTTCAACCATTTCTGCTCATCCAGGCTTGTAACTAGGAGCGTAATTCACCGAGGTAGTTACAGTGGTGGACCGGAGACTCCGGTCAGGACCGGAGATTCCGGTCGGTCTCCGGACCGGCCTCCGGAGGGGCCTTCAGATTGTCCTAGGGCTCGGTTCTGGGGGCAGACCGGAGTTGGGGCCGGAGATTCCGGTGTCTTCAGGCCGGAGACTTTGGTGGACCGGAGACTCCGGTGTGCGCAGACCGGAGACTCCAGTCTGAGCAGCTCCAGCGGCTCCAGCTTCATGCTCTGCTCCTTGTTCTCCATCCTTGGGTGCTTGGTGATGTGTCGAAGCTTCATACCTGATGATGCATAGGGTAGTTGCATGAAGTAGCATACCATCCAAGGAGGTATCAAATTGGCACGAGGAGAGGAGCGAGTTCACCTTAGCTTGTAGGAGTTTGGCTCGGGCACGAGTCATGGGTCCACTTGGGGGACTTGTTGGTGTAGATGTAGGAGCGTCCATAGGACAGGTTGCATCAGCTTTTGTCCCATCCAATTCCGAGAATATTCATTTTCTGACTTTCCTGGAACCAAAAACAGCAGAAAACAGGCAGATGTCACTGTGGCTCTTGTTAATAGGTTAGTCCAAGAATGTGTATAGAAAGTACTCCAAAGTTGGAACAAAACATAAGAAAGTAGATAAAACCAAGCATGGAACATCAAAAATGATGGATACGTTAGCAACATATCAAGTACCTCTGCACCAGTGCTTGGTTACCATTCGTTACTATCCAAACAACCCAGAAATTGCTGCAACAGTGTGATGACAATTACCCATGATTTCTAGAATAGAGAATTGTGCCGCTATCATACTCACATCTCCGCCAAATTGGTTGTTCTGGTATCACTGTTTCACTTCCAATGATTGGATCCCAGGCCTTTGCCATGTTAGACCCTTGCAGATAATGAAGTAGCACCGTACCATTGCAACATCCGAGTATATATGGTTTGTAGGATTTATGTACTTCCACCAGCATGTTCAGCTTCTGGAAGATGGATTGGTCAAGATTATGATCTGTTAAGAATCGAGTGTCCTCAGAGCTATTGGTGGAAAACCCAAGTAACGGCATTCCTATGTTGTGTGACAGGGTTAGACTTTTGAAATCGTTGGTTACCATGAAGTCCATCCAACATTTTTGGGCCAATGATGCCCTTAGTATGCAGGATGGGTGCGGAGGAACCCTGACAAGAATCTGACCAAATACATCGCCTGGAAAGTCATTGATTGTTGCATATGTTCTTCCACCGAAGCTGGTAGGATGATGCAAATAGCACAAGTGCATCATCAGAATTAAGTAAACAACACAATGCACAATGCCAACCCTAAAATAAGAATTAATTAAACACCACAATGCATCATACAATTTTACAGGAAAATTTATCATCGAAATTTCCTAAACTGCACCCATATGAAAAACTACCTAAAAAGCAGAGTTTGTCAACAAAATAACCTAAACAGCACAAGGAATCAACTAGTGTAGTATGAAAGCACAGAAAAATGCTTCAGCATGTCAGAACTGGGCAAAGGGAATGAAGAACTTTTTTAGGTCACCGGGGAGGACAGAAAGGCCCCCACCTGAATTTTCTGGTTTTATCATAAAGAAGAGGAGAAAAAACAAACGCAGCTTCAGTGACTTGGTGAACCCAAGTCTCACGGGGACTTGCCCCAAGATCCACCTTCCATCTTAGATCAAACGTATGACAATAGCTCAGATTTTGAACTAAAAAGTAAAAACTATTCAAAAAATTGACAAAAAATCAGTAAATCATCGGTGCCTAGGTTTGAATCCTGTGAAAGTTTCATCCCATTTGGATCACTAGTTTGTGATTAAATAGATTTTTATGTTACTAGTACTACTAGTTTAAACTAATATCCAGTACGTCCAGAAAAAACCCCGGAGCAGAATACACAAAAGAGGGAGGAAGTCACGGAGACAAAATCCAACACAGAACTTACAATGGGGTCGACGAGTTCTGAGCAGATGTAGCAGGCGCCGCTGATGAATGACGAGCCATAGCCGTTGACGCTGAAGAAGCACGACCACGAGCTGACGCATTCCTAGCATCCCACGCAACCGTCGCTTTGGCAGCAGTAGCCAACATAGCCGAATTTGTTCCAGCAGCAGTCGACGAGGATTTTGACTGCGCCTCCACCGCTTTGCAAGTATCACTCAACACTGCCAAAGACTCCGATGCGGTACAAGCATCGGCCTCCGCATCCGCTTGACATGTATCCGTTGGTGCTGCTTCAGCATCCACCTCTTGTTTACAAGCGTCCGTCGATGCAGAAAATGCATCCACCAACGCGGTTCCATTTCATGTAAACACCACGAGCTTATTGAGCTCGCAATGCCCAAAAATCAATGCATTCTATCCTTCAGAAAGCCTGTAATGGCTGTAGGTTGGGGACATACATACCAGCGAACGGCGGTACGGTGGTGTTCAATGGTGAAGCGGCGGGGACAGTCCGGTCGAGGGAGGGTGGCCAAGCAGAGAAGATGACGATGGGGTCGAGGGGCACATGACTGAGCGACCTTGAAATCGAAACTAACTTTCGCCCTACTATTTTTTTTGCGAACCCCGTTTTTTAGGGGAAACCCCGGCTGTATTAATAGTAGCAACCACATGACTGATACAAGTTTGTGCACTTGTGTTGCTCAGTTTCCCACCTACAGACATCAAGTTTGTGCACTTATTCGTGTGATACAATCAATTGCTCGGTAAAATATTCCAGGTGGTAGAAGCCTGCCCTTTCTATGACATCAAGATCTACAGTTTAAACATCGACCTAAAATTCCACAATCTACAACTACAGTTTTTGGTTTACTACCAGAAACATGCTAACAAATCACTCGCAACTAGCATTAAGATCATCATTAACAAAGCTGAAAAGGAAAAAAATTGAAAGATAAAAAACCACCGCAAGTTCGAATAAGATGGTTGTTGTTGCCAAATATAGTCACATAAAGCGAGGTCCAATATATATGTCATAATAGTACATCAAATATATATATTAGTGGACACCACACACCAGCAGAGCAAAAAAACAGTTATAGTACCTAACTTGACAAACAGTCATCCTCACAAGAGACCCAAACCCTTCAAAAATGGAAGTAGAGCGGTCAATATGGTTTACATATTTCCTCATCTTTTGCGGGATCAGGACTGTATGGGCATGGAGAATCTCGAATTTCTGTCAGGGTCTCATCTGCTTCTAGAGCCCAATTGAAAAGATTGTCAGCTTGTATTCCCACCTATTCCAAGATCCGGTCGTACACCTGGCCAATCAGCTCGTCGCCATCCACATCAGGAAACTCGGGACCTAAGTTGTCAGCCATGAACTTTTGAAAATCAACAGAAGCATCATGAGCAACTGAAATTGATGTATTCCATCCTACAGTCAAATCAGCTATCCGCTTAGTGGATGTGGACACTTCTTCCTTTAGGCGCCTAATATGTTCGTCCTGGTGTTTCACTTTCTCTTGAAGGCACGAAATGATGTGTCTATGAGCTTTGTATTTCTCTCAGAGACGGGCAATTGTCAAATCCTTGTAGTGACCAACACCATTACGCCATGAGCAATATGGGTAAGGTGGAAACTGCAGATAACAAATCCAAAATTAAACCAGATTCTCATTTCAAAAAAAATAAACCAAATTCTCGTTTCACAATCCAAATTCAGCTACACACATCGTGCAAGCTCCATAGTGGTACCGCGAATGGCAAAGAACCATAGAGGCATATTTCCCAAACATGGGAAACAGAACCGACATGAAAAGGACCGTACTTTAGGGTTTGCCTTCTTAGCTGGCACCTGAGCAGTCCTGGCCTTAGTAATAAGTGGCAATAGATCAGACTGACTTCATTTATCCAAATCATGATGCAACAAAAATGATCAGTATATTTTAGGGGACATTTTAAGTAATAAAGCGCTCTTTGTCGAAAAAAATGTTTTCGGGGACAAAGCATAGATTACTGAAATTCCAGCAAAGCAGCTGGATACATAAAAACACTTGTCACTCGATAATGCCTCTTCCACGGGTTGGACATGCGCATGATGCTAAATGAAATGTAGCAAAAACAGTAAATTTTAGGAAAGAACACTTCAACTTCGCAATGCGAAGAAGGATACGTGCATTAATCTGAAGCCAAGGATTGGGCGTGTTTCCCTTTAACGAACAATATAATTTAAAGAACTCAGCAATGCAGGACACCAGCAAACAACAATCTGTTTGTGAACGATATGCAGCAAATTACATCTGCATTGTTCAGTAGAGGACCGTTCTGTGAAATAAAGCCAGGGCAAGCTTCCCATCCTCAAAAGACTCTTCTTGGCAGCATATACTTACTTATTTTCAGTGGACCTTATAACTAATTCCATGGCTACATCCATGGTGATCCTAGCTTTCTAATGTGGCATATAGATCTACTATTTCAAATAGAAATCACCTAAACAACTATCCGAATGGTTGCAGACTCACCGGAGATTGCACTAATGCGATGGAAAGGTGGACGCTGCTGGGTAAAGAAGGTGCGCGATAGGGGAGGTGCACAAATGTGAAAAAATGTAGCGATACTCATATATAGATAGAGATAGCAGCAACATATAAACCAGATCAATTAGTAGTAACCACAAACTCCAGAAGGGCTGTAATCAGACTGTCAACTACTCCCATATTAATTAACCTAGTGTAATTTAACGTGGCAGTACTATGAGATGGTGAGTACTAGTAAACAAAAGAGGATTACTTAATTATTAGTGGAATCTATAGCTGGCCAACAAAAGCATCATGAGCATGCTAAATATCTAGATTGTAGACCATACTTGGTTAAGAACCTAATGTCTAGCTCTAATTACCCAAATCTAAGAGCATCTATCCTATTTACGACTGAGTGCAGTGAGTTGGAGACATCCATTAACTTTGCAGCCATCTCGTCGGCATGCATCTGATGGCGCTCCTGCTCCTCCTTTTCGAGATCATCGTTGTTCTCGAGCTATAACCACAACGACATCATCGCGCGCTGCAGGGAAAGTGAGTGCAGTAGATCTACCCAGTGGACGAACATGCAGCACTCACATTCATAGTTGCAACCCAAGAACCTGCGGCCGAAGTTCGTTCCCTCGAACGCGATGCGGCGATGGGGCGCCAGGGCGCAGTCGCACCAGAGCCGGAGATCCGCATCGTTAACTGCTGCGGCCTGTCCTACGGACGCTCCTACATCTACACCAACAAGTCCCCCAAGTGGACCCATGACTCGTGCCCGAGCCAAACTCCTACAAGCTAAGGTGAACTCACTACTCTCCTCGTGCCAATTTGATACCTCCTTGGATGGTATGCTACTTCATGCAACTACCCTATGCATCATCAGGTACGAAGCTTCGACACATCACCAAGCACCCAAGGATGGATAACAAGGAGCAGAGCATGAAGCTGGAGCTGCTCAGACCGGAGTCTCTGGTCTGCGCACACCGGAGTCTACGGTCCACCAAAGTCTCCGGCCTGAAGACACCGGAATCTTCGGCCCCACCTCCGGTCTGCCCCTAGAACCGAGCCCTGGGACAATCTGAAGGCCCCTCTGGAGGCTGGTCCGGAGATCGACCAGAATCTCCGGCCTAGACCGGAGTCTCCGGTCCACCACACCGGAGTCTCTGGACCGACCGTCGCCAGGCATGAAAAGACCTTTGGGCCTACGGCCCATGTATACCTTAGTCCGTCCAGAAGTTGTCTTTTATTCCTAAAGTACCCCTATCTAAGTGGCTGGCCTATATATAGTCACCCACCTCCATTGTAAACCCTAGGCATGATATTGGAATTAGTGGAAACCCCTTTGTGGATCTATCTAATTCTTGCCTCATGCTCCTTGACCAAGGAGCACCAATATCCCCAAACCTCGTTGGAGTTTGCATCATGCCTCCGTGTTGTACAAGGCCTTGGCATCGGTGTCCCTTTGCCAAGATGTTAAGATCTCACCGAGTCTCCCATCTCGCCGTGCAGGTTCGAGAGAGAGTCCTCCGCCCGACGCCGATCCTAGGGATTATGCCGGACCGGTCACCGCTGGCGTGAGCTATTGGTGTGTATCATGGTTTTGTGTGTGTGTGTGTGTGTGTTCTTCGCGTTCTTCGTGCGTGTGTCCGTCGTGTTCATCCTATCCTCCTCTCCCCGCACTCCATCCTTGATTTGAAAGGGAATTGTGAAAGATCGGGCCACCCTAGAGGTTTGCCCTCAACATATTGGTATCAAGAGCTTCGTTGCTCACGATTTCCCCCACAAAATTTTCTTCTATCCACCAAAAATTCGAAAATCCCCAAAAAACAGCCCATATTTGCCTTTGGATCGATCTCTTGATTTGGAGTGTTATTTGTGGTTTTGATCCGACCAAACCTTGTCTTAGGTATTGGTCCAGCTTTATCCTGCGTTTTCCCAGCCCAATTTGGCCAATTTTTCGCGGATTTGAGGACCCAAGGCATGGATTTCCGCTCAAGAACACGAGTAGTTCGTGATCTGACTCCAGACCAGAGTCTCTGGCCTGCACACCTCCGGCCTACCCTCACCAGAGTCTCTGGCCTGTACCAGAGTTTCCGGCCTGAAACCCCGGAGTCTCCGGCCTGACGCCTGATTTTGATAGTTTGCCTCTAATCTTGCATTGGCTAATTTCTTCTTGTTTGTTTGTGCCCGTGTGCGTGTCGTCAACTAACAACAAGCTTCCGCATCAACAAAACCCGCGCTCATCGACACCACGGCCCATGAACATCATCTCGCACCACCGACGCCAAGTTCATCATCACCAACGAAGGTATAAGTTGCGTCACCTTGTTAACCCCTATCTTCCTTTGTGTGTACCTATCCTATCAGAGTGGCTCGTCTTGTTTTTTCTTGAGCATTGTGCATTTTTCCTTGGATAGTGAGAGTGCAAGACCAATATCAAGTGTGACTAGGTAGCATCAAGGGAGAGCAAAAAAAAGATACAAAGAAAAAGCAAAAGAAAAATAGTCTCCCTTTGCCAAAGAGAGTCTTAAAGCTTGTAAGCAAGAGAGAAAGAAGAGCGCCCAAGGCAAGTGCAAAAAATCCATTGCTCATTTTCCCTCTTTGCAAACGAGCCACGGTCTCTCCTTGCATTGGCACGACAACGAGCTTAGTCTTTGTTAGGCCATTTTGTCTGCTCATTTTCATAGTCGTGTCAATCCCAACTTTCTCCACGTGTGTGTATATAGTCGTAGGTTTCCATCACCCTTTTGACTTGTTGACCTTCGCCTTTCACTTGAGTTTTGTTGGATTTTACCCACATTTGACTATCCCTTTTCTTTTGGTTGGTTCTTTGGCTTTCCACAATCCTAACCTACCACCAACAAGCTTTTGAGAGATAGTTATTTCTTTAGTGTGAGTTTTCTTCGCATTTCCACTTTGCACCCTTATAGCTCTCACTTGTGGTTTTTAGTTTGGTGCAATCCCCAAGGTGAGGTACAAGGCTAACACCACCATATTCCAATTCCATATACAATACTTGTGTGTTTTGCATGATGGATAGGCACGGTGAGACGAGCCAACCACCTCCCCAAGAAGAAGATCAAGGTCCGTACATGACGCGTGCAAGTCAGTTCATCGTCCGCCAAGAGTTCCGTGAACATTGCCAACCCCTTGAGACACGACAAGATGAACAATTTGGCGAGACGCAAGCCGAGTTCAAGAACATCGACAACCGCTTCGATGGCCTTGAAAGGCAAATGCAAGCAATGCATCACAACTTCGGCCAGCAAAATTAGTCGCTTCAACGCTCCGTCGCTGAAACAAATGACAACCTTTGACGCCTCATCGACGGAATGGCAAGACCGCGTTCACGTGCTTCAAGCTCTTCAAGTTCTTCGCATCGTCATGCACCTACGCAACAAGATCTACCTCCAAGTGCTCCAAGACGCAATGATGCCCCCGTGGTTAAAGATGGAACCTCTTCAAACTATGTACCTTTCCCACGGCACGCCGCAACATCAAGCTATGATGGTGACCTCTCTTCAAGGCCACGAGCAAGGCAAGAAGCACACCGTCATCACGCAAGGGTACTAATGATCCAACAAGAGAAACCACAAGAGGAACCGCAAGCGCAACCGCAAGTGCAACCGCAAGTCTACCACCATCGACCGCGACACGTACTTGACACAACAAGTGATGACTCCAATTTGGAGAATCAGGCTCGTCATCGATGTGCAGCTCTCCAAGATCCTCCTCCTCATCATCAACGTCATGAACGTCCACACCGACACCATGGTCATCACGAGGCGTCTCCTCCACCTCAACAAAACATGGAGCATCATGTGATACAAATTGAGCGACGCCCACCACGTCAAGAGGCTCATGACCATGTTCTTCACCGTGAGGCCCATGTACCTAACCAACATCACCAACCAAGGAACGAGCCTCCTCTTCGACATCAACCGCGTCAAGAGGCTCCACACCCTCGCCACCATGAGGCCCAAGCGCCTCAGCCACGTCAACAACCGCGCCAAGAGAAAGAGCAAGCTCCTCAACAACAATATCAAGAGCAAGCTCCGCAACAAGGACACGAGAACCAAGTTCCACCTCCCCAACTACAAGATCATCAACAAGGTCACCATGCTTGTTGCAATGACCGCAATGATGAAGAAACTTTTGGCAAGCTCAAGTTCACAATGCCCAAGTTCACCGGATCCAGTGAACCCGAAGAATACCTCTCGTGGGCACTCAAAGTCGACAAGATCTTCCGCATGCACAACTATAGCAACGAGAAGATGGTCGCCATGGCTTCGCTTAAGTTTGATGATTACGCCAACCTTTGGTGGGAACAAGTTCAAGTTGCTCGTGATGCAAGACAAGAGCCGCCAATCACAACTTGGCATGACATGAAGGCTCACATGAGATCCCGGTTCGTCCCCGCACACTACACGCGTGACCTCTTCAACAACCTTCAAGCGCTTCATCAAGGGACAAAGACCGTGGAAGAGTACTTCAAGGAAATGGAACTCAACTTGATTCGCGCCAACATTGATGAGCGCATGGAGCAAACAATGGCATGTTTCCTTATTGGCTTGAATCACCCAATCAAGCGCATCGTCGAGTTCCAAACATACAACACCATGGTTGATCTTGTGCACATAGCAACAAAGGCTGAACGTCAAGTGCAAGAGGACATCAAGTACAACAAGCCCAAGACGTACTTCACCTACAAGCAAGCTTCAACCGCTACACCAACAACTTTCAATGGAAGCTCCTCAATTACCTCCAAGCCTTCCTTCAAGCCCACACTCCCTCAAGGAAAACTGCCCCCAAGTGGCAAGCAAGCAAAGAGTGATACACCTTTCAACGGTGAATGCTACAGGTGGTGAGGTAAAGGACACAAGTCGGCCGAATGTGGAAACAAGAAAGTCTTGTTCATCCATGAACATGGTGATGAAGTGTACTTGAGTGAAGATGAGTTTGATGCCCGTGTCAAGGAAGCAATGGCAAGGAAACGAGTGGAAGATGATCAAGAACTCCTCATGTGTGAACATGAAGCAAGTCCATCGCTTGTCATCACCAGGATCTTGACCACTCAAGCACAAGAGCATGAATACCAATGCTCCAATATCTTCCAAACACGAGCCGGCATCAATGGCAAATCTATCAAGGTGATCATTGAAGGAGGGAGTTGCCACAACCTTGCTAGCAGCGAGTTGTGTGAGAAGCTCAACATCACCCTCCATCCGCACAAGCACCCCTACCACGTGCAATGGCTAAGTGACGAAGGGTCCGTGAATATCAAGCATACCGTATCGGTCTCCTTCACCATTGGTCCTTACAAAGATACGGTGGAGTGTTATGTGGTTCCTATGACAGTTTGCCACATGCTTCTTGATCGACCGTGGCAATTTAACAAGGCTACTCAACATGATGGTCGCACCAATGTATACACCTTCAAATGGCTCAACAAAACATGTGTTTTGCAACCGATGACTCCTAGCCAAATAATTGCGGACAATGCAAAGGCTTTAGCGAGGGCGGAAAGCACAACACCTACTTGTGAGAAGAGCAGTGAGAGAGAGAACCACCTCATACTGAGTGACAACCACAAGCCAAACTTGAGTGGAAAAACTAAGAGTGTTCTCCTTGCCACCAAAAGTGAGATGAGAGATGTTCGGAACAACCCATCCATCTTGCACTATGTCCTCCTTTGCAAGGGACTAGCGCAAGGAACTAATGAATTAACCAATGTTCCTCCATCTTTGATGAGTGTTTTGCAGGAATTCAAGGATGTGTTCCCCGAAGAGCTCCCACATGGACTACCTCCTCTTCGCGGCATCGAACATCGCATCGACCTCATCCCCGGTGCACCACTTCCCAACCGCGCCGCTTACCGAACGAACCCGGAGGAGACAAAGGAGATGACGTCAAATCAACCAACTCTTCTCCAAAGGTTTGATCCAAGTTAGCACTAGTCCAAGTGCCGTACCCGTGATTGTTGTTCCAAAGACGGATGATACGTTACGGTTATGCATGGACTGTCGTCCAATCAATGATATCACCGTGCGTTATCGACATCCCATACCACGTCTCGATGACATGCTTGATGAGTTGTGTGGAGCCACTATTTTTTCGAAAATTGATCTTCGTAGTGGTTACCATCCAATACGCATGGCTGAAGGTGATGAGTGGAAAACCGCCTTCAAGACCAAACTTGGTCTCTATGAATGGTTGGTTATGCCCTTTGGTTTATCTAATGCCCCATCCACCTTCATGCGCCTCATGAATCATATTTTGCGTTCTCTCATTGGAAAAAGTGTTGTTGTCTATTTCGATGATATTCTTGTTTATAGCAAATCACATGAGGACCATATAACACATGTCAAGGAAGTTTTGCAAATCCTTCGACATGAAAAGCTTTATGCTATTCTTCCCAAGTGCACTTTTGCTAAAGACAAGTTGATTTTTCTTGGATTTGTCGTTTCTTCGAAGGGAATTGAAGTTGATATTTCCAAGGTAAAAGACATACGAGAGAGGCCCATCGCAACAAATGTTAGTGAACTCCGAAGTTTTCATGGGTTGGCCGGTTTCTATCGTCGCTTTGTGAAAGGCTTTTCAACCATTGCTTGCCCCCTTAATGAATTGACCAAAAAGAATGTCACCTTCGTGTGGGGCAAAGCACAACAAAAAGCTTTTGACGAACTTAAAAAGAGGGTCATCGAAGCACCTCTTGTTGCTTTACCGGATTTCACAAAAACTTTTGAGATAGAGTGTGATGCTAGTGGTATTGGCATTGGAGGAGTCCTTATGCAAAACGGACGTCCTATAGCCTACCATAGCGAGAAACTTGATGGTGCTCGCCTTAACTATCCGATTTATGACAAAGACCTTTTGCCTTAGTTCGTGTCCTTCAAGTTTGGAAACACTACCTTTGGCCCAAGGAATTTATCATACATTCCAACCAGGAGTCGTTGAAATATCTCCAAGTCCAAGCCATCTTGAGCAAGAGACACGTTAAGTGGGTTGAGTTCATGGAGTCTTTTCCGTACATTGTCAAGTATAAGAAGGGCAGAGATAATGTAGTTGCGGACGTATTGTCTCGCAAACATACAAGCCTTCTTACGAGACTTGAAATCAACGTGTTGGGTCTTGAGGAAATAAAATCTTTGTATGCTTCCGATCCGTTCTTTGAACCAATTTTCGCAAAGTGCTCCAATGACAAAGGAGTTGAGGATTTCTATTTGCATGAGGGCTTTCTATTTAAACAAAACAAGCTATGCATTCCGAAGTCGTCGCTTCAACTTTTGCTTCTCCAAGAATCTCATGGTGGAGGCCTCATGGGTCACTTTGGCCGTAACAAGACATTGGACATGCTCTCCACTCACTACTTTTGGCCCAAGATGAAGCGTGACATGGAGCGCTACGTTCAACGATGCGCGACATGTGTTCAAGCTAAGTCGCAAGCTAATCCCTATGGTCTTTATATGCCATTGCCTATTCCTCATACACCTTGGTCCGACATTAGCATGGATTTTGTGTTAGGATTGCTAGATCTAAGCATGGTCATGATTCTATATTTGTTGTTGTGGATCGCTTTTCCAAAATGGCACAGTTCATACCATGCCACAAGACCGACGATGCTTCACATGTTGCAAATCTGTTTTTCAGCGAAATTGTTCGTCTACATGGTGTGCCACGAATTATCGTCTCCGACCGCGACGTCAAATTCATGAGCTACTTATGGAAGACCCTCATGGCCAAGCTCGGCGTCAAGCTACTCTTTTCATCCGCTTCGCATCCCCAAACTGATGGTCAAACCGAAGTTGTCAACCGAAGCCTCGGGACTCTCCTTCGTGTGTTGATCAAGAAGAACTTGAAGGATTGGGAGGAATGCATCCCACACACCGAGTTCTCCTATGTGACACCCTCAGAATCGGCCCTATGCAAGTTTTAGCGAATCCCGCCAAACCCGCATAGAAACGATTCAAAGGTGCCCACCAGCCACTTTCGTGCGGGTGGAAAAACGAAGTAATATCATTACACAATAGTCCACGATGGAACCCACAGAACAGATATATACAACAACGACTCGAAGAGTCAAGAGTACATATATACAATACAAAGATCCAAATCACCTTTAAAACGATATAGCGTCCGAGTACGGACAAGATGCAAATTGAGCTAAGAGCCCTGAAGAATAACCAATGGCGTCCATAACCCTGCCCAGGCCAAGCCGGAAGGGTAACCCTGCTAACGACGTCGATCTCAAACCTGCTTAAACAAAAGGGGTGCCGACAAAGGGCAAAGGAAAAAAGAGAGCGGTCAGTACTGAGGCCAGTACACGGCGAGACTAGAATTCGGCGGTCCTCGCCTACATAGGTATGGTGGACTGAAGCGGCAGCGCAGCATGCACTAAACAACCTATAGAGACTCGATATAACTGTCGGCTATCAGAGAGGGATAAGAAAGACCTATCCGGAACCAACCTGATACTACCACCAAACATACCCATCCTGGTGTTTCCCCCCTCGAGACCAAACGAGGAAGTCAACCGAGGAACTCACACCGTTGGCAGTTTTTTTATTCAGTTATTGTTGCAGCAATTACTAGTCAGGTATAGATAGTCATCCTGATATAATAAGCAGTGGGCACTTTTAGTTAACCATTCCGTGGTAGTTGCAACACTTACTAGTCAGATACAATTAGCATGAGATATCCCAAACCCAGCAGTTGTTGGTACTTTTATTTAGCCATTCCATTGTAGTGGAGCTGAGTACTAGTCATATCGGCTACAAGTCAAATTATAACAGTAAACTTTAGTTATAGTTGTCTATGATCGAGAACTGTGCTCCAAGTCGTCCATAACCGCGGACACGGCTTTTCGAAAAGATTTAACCCTGCAGGGGTGCACCAAAGTATCCACACACACTTCGACCCTTTTTGCCAGATCAGTTAACATACACCCATCGGTATGTCGGCGGGGCCTAAGTCATGACGTTTCCTAGATCCAAAGCAAGTACATGGGGGCCACCCCACTAAGCTACCCGCAACGAAGTCGGCCGGTCTCCGAGACGGACTCAGGGTTTGCGTCAGTGGCTGTAAACGACTGGGAACCCGAAAGTGTGACTGGGCTTGTCGATACCGCGAAAACACTCCGCAATCCTAAACAGTATAGGTGCAGTACCTCGCACAATTTTAAATAAAGCAGTAAAGCATGGCATAAGTACATGATAGTAATAAAGCCCCAAACTACTTGTGGCCCCCAGTACAATACTTTGAAATCAGGTACTAATCGATGGGGGTGCCCACACACCCAACCTGTGGTTAGCGCGCTCGATCTCGGAACAGGTGTCAAGAACTCGGGGTCCTACGTGACACAAGTGGACGGTTAACAACCAAATAACATCTATTGCCCACCTATGCCTCTGCATTTACCTACTTCAATTTTAGTTATTAAACAATAATTAAAGCCATGATCATCTCCAGCATTAACCACACGGCAATACTCCAACAACTGTGGTACTGGTCGACACACAACAGCACTTGAGCAAGCGACTATGACGCGCAAGTCCAACTATCTACCAATCAACAGGTAATAGGATGTGTCCAAGGCAATATAAGGCTGCAAGGGATATCACGAGTACGAAAACTAGAGCATCGCAACACAGATAGAAATAGATCAACAGGAGGGAATAAATACTATAAAAGTAAGGTAGGTAGAAAGGGGGAGATGCTCGCCTGAAAACATTGCTGAAGGTTCATCCGAAGATCGGGTCGACACTCGCATCAACTCAATGGCCTTATCCGCGAAGAAGCAAAACACTAGAATAAACAGCGGATGCACTATTTAATACTACGGCAAAAGATCGGGCATGATGCATGTATGATGTATGGCATGGCAAAGGTGCGGTGCAATTAGGCAATATTAAGCGGAACCGGGGTCCCGACAACTAATTAATAGGTTCATGTTATTTAGATACCCTGCAATTTAAATGTTGGATTAGCAAGACAAAACATGGCTTCGGTTCGCTATGCCAATTTAAATGAAGTCCGGAATAAGGCAAAGATATCCCGCATATAGACTCCATATTTAATTATGAGATGAATTGGCATAATGCCCCCAAACCATAGACAAGTATGCATGCATGAACAATTTAATATGCATCAGTTGATAATGTCATATTATAAAAATAATGGGGTCTCGGATAGGGAATCACATTAGGGTTCGGCGAGCTTGGGCTCCGAGGGGTTCGGGGTCGGTCTCAGGGTTCGACGGTAGAACGGCTCGACGAGATCGGTCTCGGACAACGGAAGTCGAACTTGTCGCATCCGAGAAGAAGAACTTGGTTGGCGTCGGGGGCACATCGGATCCGTCCTGGGCGGTGCCGATCTTGTCGTCACGAGGATCTTGTCGGGTCCTTGGTTTCGATTGTCGGTGTCGAACTCGGGTCTCGGTGCTGGGAGCTCTTGGTGTTCCGGGCATCTTCCGGTCAGGGTCTCGGTGTTCATGAAGAAGATCACGTCGATCCACGGGGTTCGGTCTTCGGGGTCTTGATGTCCGTGTAGGAGGTCATGGCGTTCCGCGTCGAAGGATCTTCAGATACGCCGGATCCTTGAGGTGGAACTCGGAGTCACTGCAGAACTTGAACGGATCGACACCAATGGTCTTCGCGTGTTGAGTCATGTCGTTCTTGTCCATCGGATGGAGAACTGGTGTGGCGTCAGTGGCTTCGTGTTCATCTTCAGGCATCAACGTTTGTGCGCGATGACGGACATAGAGGAAGTGGCCATGGAGGAGAAACAAACACGCACAGACACACCAGCAGCACATCAGGCGCACCAGCAGCAAGGGAACCGCACAGGTACAAGCATCCTGAGCTGTAGCACATGAACAGAACGATATCCTGCAGAAGCAGAGGCGACCATGTCGTCGAACGAGAGGAGTTCGCAGACCAGCGGCGACGGGGACAAAGGTGCGGAGCAGGTCCCGCGGCGGGGCGACCTGGATGCGATAGAGGCGGCGGCCTCGGCGCGGAAGGCGCCAGGGCAAACTCGGTGGTCGGTGCTAGGGCACGCCAGAGAGGAAGGGGCACCGGCAAGGACGGAGGCCGGCCGGAGGCCGGCCGGAGGAGGGTTGGCGGCCCACGGCGCTGGCGGGGGATGGAGGCGAGGGCCGAGCGGGGAGGGCGCGCGCGGGGCGTAGACGGGGCCACCGAGAGGCGCGGGCGAGGCGGGCCTCTGGCCGGAGCAGAGCGGGGGCCCGGTGCGGCGGAAGGTGGAGGTCGGCAGCTGGCGGGGCCTCAAGCTCCTGGCGGCGGCCGGGGAGCTCGCTAGAGGTGAGGTCGGCGCGGGCGCGGCCGATGGGGAGGTCGAGCAGCGGCGAGGTGGGGGCCCGCGATGACGCGGTGGAGGGGGCGGTCGGAGGAGCTCCGGCGTAGGCGAGGAGGCGCAGGCGGCAGCGCGCGGAGACCGGCGAGGTCGAGGCGGAGGAGGCCGATGGCGGCGACGGGGAGGCGGCCGGGGCCGGGGAGAGGGGCGGGGACGAGGGAGGGGATACGGGGGACGCGAGGCGCGTCTCGCGCTGGTGGGGCCGGGCGCAGGGAACGGGGTGGGGTGGGGAGATCGAGCGGGACAGAGGGGTTGGTGGGTGGTGACCGCATCGGGAGAGATGAGAGCGTGGGCCGGCAGGGTGGGGATCGGTGGGGCTGCGGCTGTCCACTGGTGGACCGGTCGATCAGGTGGGGATCGGTGCGCGTGCAGGGGTTGGTGAGCGCCGCACGGGAAGCAGGGTGGGGCCAGGCTGGAGGGGCGCGTGTGCGGGGTGGGCCAGCAGGGCTGCAGGCGGCGGGATGGTGAGGTGGAGGAAGAAGGGGAGAAGGTTGGTGAGGTGGCGCGCCGCTATTGGTGGGAGTGAGGTGGCTGTGAAAGGTGGAGAAAGGGTATTGGTCAGGGTGATGTGGACGGGGTGAGGTGGCGGGGCTGGGTATAATAGGATGGGGTAGAAAAAGATTTGGGGTGGCTCTGGTTTTTGTACTGGGGGTGGCCGACTGGGTCGGATCGGCCCGGTACGGCTGCCCCCTGAAAAATAAAATAAATATTTTATTATTTAAAACTGGGCTTTTAAAATCCATTGATAGACGAAACAAAATAACCGGAGACCCGGGTTTTGGATTTGAAATAACAGCGGGGTATTTAGAAAACAAAAGTATGTTTTTCGAAAATAGTTTCAGACAAACAAATGCATGATGATGACGATGCTCAAATGCAATGTGGCATGATGACATGAGCATGCGGTCATGATGATGCAATACACAAAAACAACGCGATTTTCTAGTAGTGGTTTTTGCGGGGCGCCACATCCTACAATCGAGCCAAGCACTCAACAACCAAGATGAGTCCATTCATGATCATCTACGGTTTCGAGCCCCTCATCGCGCTCGACATCCTAACACTATCTATCCATGAGCGCACGAACATGGACGTCGAGAAACGCGCACAAGCTATAAAGAAACTTCATGAAGAAATAAGAGCTACTATCGAACAACAAGTCCTTCACCAAGCTTCAAGGTTAAACAAGGACAAGAAGGATATGATCTTTGAAGAAGGTGACCTTGTGTGGATACACCTAAGCAAAGACCGCTTCCCCAAGGAACGTCAAAAGAATCAACAACAACGCCTACATCATCGACATACCGACCTCCAAGTACCTTGCAAGCAATACGTTCAATGTCAAAGATCTCTCACCCTACCATGGAGATGCTCAACATGATAACCATGAAGAGTCGAGGATGATTCTTTCCCAAGGGGGGGAGCTGATGCGGCCTGTCCTACGGACGCTCCTACATCTACACCAACAAGTCCCCCAAGTGAACCTATGACTCGTGCCCGAGCCAAACTCCTACAAGCTAAGGTGAACTCGCTCCTCTCCTCGTGCCAATTTGATACCTCCTTGGATGGTATGCTACTTCATGCAACTACCCTATGCATCACCAGGTACGAAGCTTCGACACATCACCAAGCACCCAAGGATGGAGAACAAGGAGCAGAGCATGAAGTCGGAGCCGCTGGAGCTGCTCAGACCGGAGTCTCCGGTCTGTGCACACCGGAGTCTCCGGTCCACCAAAGTCTCCGGCCTGAAGACACCGGAGTCTCCGGCCCCACCTCTGGTCTGCCCCCAGAACCGAGCCCTAGGACAATCTGAAGGCCCCTCTGGAGGCCGGTCCGGAGATCGACGGGAATCTCCAGCCTAGACCGGAGTCACTGGTCCACCTCACCGGAGTCTCCAGACCGACCATCGCCAGGCATGAAAAGGCCTTTGGGCCTGCGCCCCATGTACCCATTAGACCGTCCAGAACTTGTCTTTTATTCCTAAAGTACCCCTGTTTAAGTGGCTGGCCTAGATATAGTCCCCCACCTCCATTGTAAACCCTAGGCATGATATTGGAATTAGTGGAAACCCCTTTGTGGATCTATATAATTCTTGCCTCATGCTCCTCGACCAAGGAGCACCAATATCCCCAAACCTGGTTGGAGTTTGCATCGTGCCTCCGCGTTGTACAAGGCCTTGGCATCGGTGTCCCTTTGCCAAGACGTCAAGATCTCATCGAGTCTCCCATATCGCCGTGCCGGTTCGAGAGAGAGTCCTCCGCCCAACGCCGATCCTAGGGATTACGCCGGACCGGTCACCGCCGGCGTGAGCTATTAGTGTGTATCATGGTTTTGTGTGTGTTCATCGTTTCTTCGTGCGTGAGTTTGTCGTGTTCATCCTCCCCTCCTCTCCCCGTACTCCATCCTTGATTTGAAAGGGAATCATGAAAGATCGGGCCACCCTAGAGGTTTGCCCTCAACATTAACTATGTCGTATCACTCCGTGTCTACCATCCGTGCCGGCATCTGAACCCAAGAAACATCGTCGATCGAGACGGGTATAATAGAGAAAAACCCCAAAAGGAGAGAACCCATAAGCTGAATTCGAGAAAATAAACTAAGACCGTGAACTCTGGCATACTTACCCTAGCCTGGTTGCCTTGCGCATCAAGATCACCCATCGTTTGCCGTACCGGCATGACTGAATCCGCCGACATTGCTAGAAAAAAGAGCACGCCTTCAAAGCCTAGCGTAGAGGCTTCATGGAGAAGGAAGAGGTAGGGGAGCCGGTCCTCACATTCGCTGGCTACTACTCCGTATTGGATTTAACTCGACCACTGATAACTGGGGCATGCGCTAGAGAGCACATGGGCCCCCAAACATCACACACCTAGTTTGACTTGCATTACATGGAGTACTTTTGGAAAACAGATCAAAACTCAATAAATAAACCGAAGGCCCGCATCTTTTTTTGCGAAAACCTATTACAAAACGGAGACGCTCACAAATGCGTACACTCACTCACCCCTATGAATGCAGGTACGCACACCCTACACCTATGAGCACTTCAGAAAGACTGGATCTTGAGACTGATCCTGCAGGGCTTGAGCTTGACAACGTCACCATAGGCACCTCGCTATATATTGACGGGAACATCGCCTCTCACTACCCTCATAACCATCCTTCAAAGTCGAGCGTCGAGGCTTCGTGGTGAAGGAAGTGCTAGGGGGTTGGATCTCATATTCATTGGCTGCTATGGGATGTAATTGAACCACTAATAATGTGGCCCCCGATTAGTGAGCCCATAGACCCTAGACACTAGTGACCATTACAATTACTTTGGGAAAACCAAGCAAAACTTAATACAAACGGAAGGCCCATCTCTCTCATTTTTGTGAAAATCCACTACAAAACGCACACGCTCACAAATGCATACACACACTCACCCATATGAACACATGAACACACATCCTACTCCTATGAGCACCTCCTAAAGATTGTGTCTTCAGACTGTCTGGTGGGGGGGGGGGGGGGGCTTGAGCTTGATGAAGTCACCATAGGCACCTACTGCCCTCGTAATCATCCTTCAAAGTCGAGCATCGAGGCTTCATCGAGAAGGAAGAGCTAGAGGAGTCAGAGCTAACATTCGTTGGCTACTATAGGATATAACTAGACCACTAATAACATTGGGGCCCCACGGTAGTGAGGCCATTGGCCCCAGACATCAAAGCAAGCACGGTGTCAAGTCTTAAACATATATCTTAACGGTGGAGTGGGTAGTGCTACCAAAAAGATTCTTCAAGGTGATTCTAGTGCTAGACTTATGTCTAAGAGAATCAATTGGGAGGGCCCACTATTCAGTGGATAACAATATGTTTTTCTTTTTAGCATGGTTGTGTGGACCCACTTTAGTTCTAAACGCTAGACCAAAAGTAGTGTTCATAGCTACTTCTAGACACTACACACGCCCTTACTATACGTAGCTTAGAAATTCACTAGCCTCGTGTCTAAGAAAATTGTAGTTTGCTTTGAAAGTTTTTGGAAAAAGCTTTTGGAGGTACCCATCGAGGGGTCAATTAATATATCACAAAACACCAAGAGTTTTGACAATAGGTTTAACTTCTTGCTAAGATAGATTTTGCATCTTGACAATTTAACGAAATTAGGTCAAACTTGACCTACAAGTAAGCGCGAAATAGATTGCTCTTGAATTAAATGTCTTTTCGGAGGTCTATAGGTGCATCTTGTTGTAGTAAACAATTCCATCACTATGAGTTTCCTACTATCTAAGGAAAGAACATTCTCAATTTTCAAGTGTGATGACGAGATTGTTCTTTTCCCGTAAAGAAAGTCTGCAGAATATGGATCTGAATGACACACAAGGCAAGTTTTCAGACATATATTGTGGACCAACATGTTGTACTTACGATTTCCCATGTTTTATGAGTTCTCAAACTTCCTAGCTAACTTCGCCCACTTGATTGATTTTATGCCGATTTATCAAAAGTATTAGGTACAAATTGAACTGCCACAAGTAAATTGTAGGTTGCTTTGAAAGTTTGACGAAAGATCTCTCTTGGAGGTACCCATATATATCGGGGGGAGGGGTCAATTAATATATGGGAAACCACTAAGAGTTTTGATGATATATAGGTACGGTTCAACTTCTTGCTAAGATTTTGCATCAATTTAATGAAATTAAGTTAGACTTGAGCTACAAGTAAGCATGATAGACTGCTCTTGAATTAAATGTCTTTTCAGAGGTAGATGGGTGCATCTTCTTGTAGTAAACAATGTCGTCGGTGTGAGTTTCCAACTACCAAGAAAGGACATTCTCAATTTTCCGAGCGATGTCATGATCATTCTCTCCCGTAAAGGAAGTCCGAAGAATATTGATCTAAATAAAAGCCACAAGCCAAAGTTTTCACACGCACACACACACAGGAACGTGCTACACTCGTATATACTGTATGAAATGTGATTTAATGAACATTAAGTTGTTATTAACCAATAGTCTTGTTAGAGAAAAAGGCATACATTAAGTATATTAATAATAACTATCTAGAACATGGTGGAATTTGCTCTAGATACTATTCAACACGAATCCAACTACTCTGAACCATTGGATCTAACAACACAACGGTCACGATTGGTGATATGGATCCAATTCAAAACTGCCTACCTAACTCCACCCACTTGAATGACTTTATGTCAATTTATCGAAAATAGGTCAGATTTGAACTAGTATAAGTAAATTTTAGGTTACTATGAAAGTTCTACGAAAAATCTTTTGGAGGTACCCATCCGGGTTCACAATTAATATAAGAGAAATCATCCAATGAGAGTTTTGACAACAAGTTGGATCAAGACTCACAAATCTAAACATTTTGCTAACTGTTGGATCTTCTTTTCCATTCTTAGCATATAAAAAGATTCTACTAATAGTCTTGATGAGAATGATGCACGCTAGTATGTGCAAACCTCAAAACACACACTTCATTGCTTAGTTTTAGGGTCCTTGTGCTAAATGCATGGACTTGGATGCAATTTTCATTTTTTATGAGGTCCTTGATATGTAACTTGTACTTCCACCGACCATGTTCACTCTCAAGCACATCGCACCTACTAGACAAACCATTAGATCGGCCATTCGTAGTACTTCTTATTATCTTATCTTTATCTTGTCTTATCTCTTACAATATCATACCATACCACGCATCACTACATATAGTGTACGGATTAACTTTGAACATTGACCATTGGATCGAGATTGGCAAATCCAAACATTGCTACCCGTTGGATCTTCTTTTCCATTCTTAGCATCTAGAAAGATTCTACTAATAGTCTTTAGCACGATGACCGCTAGTATACGTAAACCTCTAGCTCAAAACACACACTTCATTGCTTAGTTTCAGGGTCGTCCTTGTGCTAAATGCATGGACTTGGATGCAATTTTCATTTTTTATGTGGTCCTTGATGTAAATTGTAATTCTACCCACCGTGTTAACTCTCAAAGAACCTCGCTCCTACGAGACCTACCATTCGATCGACCATTTGCAGTATTTCATATCTTACCTTTATCTTGTCTCTTATCTCTTACAATACCATGCATACCACCACTACATAGTGTAGGGATTAACTTATTTGAACATTGACCATTGGATCAAGACTGGCAAATCCAAACATTGCTAACCGTTGGATCTTCTTTCCATTCTTAGCATCTAGAAAGATTCTAATGGTAGTCTTTAGCACGATGAACACTAGTATGCACAAACCTCAAAACACATAGTACTTCATTACTCAGTTTAAGGGTCCTTGTGCTAAATGCACGGACTTGTTGGATGCAATTTTCATTTTTATGAGGTCCTTAATGTAACTTTTACTTCCACCGACCGTGTTAACTCTCAAGCACCTCGCTCTTACGAGACCTACTATTAGATCGGCCATTAATAGTACTTCTTATCTTATCTTTATCTTGTCTTCTATCTCTTACAATACCATACTAATACATATAGTGTAGAGATTAACTTTGAACTTTAACAGTTGGATCAAGACTGGCAAATCCAAACATTGCTAACAGTTGGATCTTCTTTTCCATTCTTAGCATCTAGAAAGATTCTACTAATAGTCTTTAGCACGATGAATGCTAGTATGCGCAAACCTCAAAACACAGTACTTCATTACTTAGTTTCAGGGTCCTTGTGCTAAATGCATGCATGGACTTGGATGCAATTTTCATTCTTTACGGGGTCCTTGATGTAACTTGTACGTACTTCCACCGACTGTGTTAACTCTCAAGCACCTCGCTCCTACGAGACCTACCAAGGTTAAAAGAAAATGCAACCGCCCCAATTATCACACAAACTCGACCACGGTTTCTTATACGTAATACCCAAGTTTTTAGTACTAGTATTCCTAGCTAACTTCATGCACTTTGGTGACTTCTTGTCAATTTAACAAAATTAAGTCAAACTTTAGCTACAAGTAAGTGTGATAGATTTCTCTTGAATTAATTGTCTTTTTGGAGGTAGATGTGTGCATCTTCTTGTAGTAAAGAATGTCCCCGGTGTGAGTTTCCACCAATTAGGAAAGAAAATTCTCAGTTTTCTGAGTGACGACGAGATGATTCTTTTCCATAAAGAAAGTCCAAAGAATATGGATCTCAATGCCATAAGACAAGCTTCTAGACATATTAGCTAGGTGGACCAGTGTGTTTTACTTACGATTCCCATGTTTTATGAGTTTTCAAGGTTCCTAGCTGACCCCGTCCACTTGTTGAATGACTTTATGTCAATGTATTGAAATAAAGGTCAAATTTGAACTACAAGCAATAAATTGTAGCTTGGTTTGAAAGTTTTATGTAAAAAGCTTTGGGGGTACCCATCGAGCGGTCAATTAATATATCAGTTGATATTGTTCGACTTCTAGCTACTAAGATTTTGCCTCTTGAAAATTTTGAACCCCTTTTGAAAACGATCACATGAAATAAGGAGAGAGGGGCAATGATTTTTCTATTCTCTATGGTCAACACACAAGCTTGAGGTGCACTTTAGGCTTAAAGATACTTTATAGATTCCACTATGTATAAGGTGAACCTTAGAGGATGCGACATAGTAGGCCTTGCTAAGGTGTGTTTTTTATCTATATCTACTACTATAATGGAGCAGTTTTGAATTGGATCCATATATAGCACCAATCTTGACCGTTGGGCTCTTAGGTCTAATGGTTCAGAGCAGCTGGATTCGTGTTGAATAGTACCTAGAGAAAACTCCACCATGTTCTAGAACCATCATGTCACCAACCCCAAAATTTCAAAGCACAATAGGTTGTATTCTCAATATGTGTAGATAGTTATTATTAATAGACTTAATTTATGCATTTTGGGGGTGGTGACATGATGGTTCTAGAACATGGTGGAGTTTGCTCTAGGTCTATACTCCCTCGCTCCATCCCAAAATATAAGGCGCCTAAGGATTGGTCAAAAGTCAAACCTTACTAACTTCGACCAAATATTTAGAAAAAAAATCTACATCTACAATATTGAATGGACATATTAAGAAAATATACTTTTTGGTGAATCTATTGATATTAATTTAGTATTCTAAATTTTTATATTTTTGTGTATAATCATGGTCAAACTTAAAAAATGTTGACTTTTGACTAATCCTTAGGCGCCTTATATTTTGGCGGAGGGAGTACTATTCAACACGAATCCAGTTGCTCTGAACCATTGGATCTAACAGCCCAACGGTCATGATTAGTGTTATGGATCCAATTCAAAACTGCTCCACTATAGTAGTAAGTAGAGAGAATAAAGTATATTGTGCTATGAAATTTTGGGGGTGGTGACATGATGGTTCTAGAACATGCATGGTGGAGTTTGCTCTAGGTACTATTCAACACGAATCCAGCTTCTCTGAACCATTGGATCCAACAGCCCAACGGTAAAGATTGGTGCTATGGATCCAATTCAAAACTGCTCCACTACAGTAGTAGAGATGGAGATAGCTTATCTTATCTTATCTTACCACTATATAGTGTACGAATAACTTTGAATATTGACCGTTGGATCAAGACACGTGAATACCAACATTTCCAGCCATTCGATCTTCTTTTCCATTCTAGCATCTAGAAGATTCTATTGATAGTCTTCAGCATAATGAATGCTATCCACAAACCTCAAAACACACTTCTCCATCATACTGGAATCTTCTCCCTCACAGCTAATAATCATTGACTTTTACATGATCTTATCTTATCTTACCACTATATAGTGTACAGATAACTTTGAATGTTGACCGTTGGATCAAGACTCGCGAATCCTAGCATTTCTAGCTGTTGGATCTTCTTTTCCATTCTAGCATCTAGAAGATTCTATTGATAGTCTTGAACACAATGAATGCACTATGCATAAACCTCTCAAAACACACTTCTCCATCATACTAGAATCTTCTCCCTTGTTTCTCTAGACCATGTTACCAAAAATTTCAAGTGTTAGGTAGCTAATAATCTTTGACTTCTACACATGATGATACAAAGTACAAGGACCAAATATAGACCCATACCTTATAGATGTTGATCAAATTTATAATTTGTTGTGCTTTAGCAATTATAATTTTATATAGTGATGATATGTCATACGTTTACTATCTGAGCCTTATTAAGGGGTGCTTTTTTACACAATGCGGGAGTAGTATATTTCTTTGCTTCAACATATGGTCACCTCTATCCACGCGTTGTACATGCTGAGAGAATAAAACATTGGCAGGGGAAGAGGGCAGCAGATAAGAGAAGTTGAAGGAGGTTCCATGTCAGAGCAAAGTTATGATGGGTCTCCTGCGGCCTTACAGTGTACACTCTATTAGTAGTAAATTTCAGGACCTATGCACACAAAACAAATCGTGTGTTTTCTCTCTCCTTCCCTATGCTCCATCTCTCCTACCCTTTCCCCTCGCGCACCGGTCCGGCTGATCTCCCTCCCCTCGTCCACAACGTCGCGCTGTGCACGTGTCCTTGGTACGGCGGCTTTGTGTCTCTGGCGTGTTCGGCAGCCGCACGTTGGTGTGGAATAGGGACGGGGAATACATAGGAAGGAAACCACTTTGGTCCTTGGCAGCAAAAAAATTCAAAGTTTTCCGGTTTTCAAAATTTTCACTTGCTTCCCAAACATCGGGAGGGAAGGTTATTCAAAAGATCGGCAAAACATCAGGAGGGAAGGCAATTTTGAACCCGTTTTTAACATTGACCGTTGGATCAAGACTGGCAAATCCAAACTTTGAACATTGACCGTTGGATCAAGACTGGCAAATCCAAACTTTGTTAACCGTTGGATCTTCTTTTCCATTATTAGCATCTAGAAAGATTCTACCAATAGTCCTTAGCACAATGGACGCTAGTATGCACAAACCTCAAAACACACACTTCATTGCTCAGTTTCAGGGTCCTTGTGATGCGGCCCGACCTACGGACGCTCCTACATCTAAACCAACAAGTCCCCCAAGTGGACACATGACTCGTACCCGAGCCAAACTTCTACAAGCTAAGGTGAACTCGCTCCTCTCCTCGTGCCAATTTGATACCTCCTTTGATGGTATGCTACTTCATGCAACTACCCTATGCATCATCAGGTACAAAGCTTTGACACATCATCAAGCACCCAAGGATGGAGAACAAGGCACAGAGCATGAAGCTGGAGCCGCTGGAGCTGCTCAGACCGGAGTCTCCGGTCTGTGCACACCGGAGTCTCCGGACCACCAAAGTCTCCGGCCTGAAGACACCGGAGTCTCCGGCCTGCCCCCAGAACCGGGCCCTGGGACAATCTGAAGACCCCTTCGGAGGCTGGTCCGGAGACTGACCGGAATCTCCGGTCTAGACCGAAGTCTCCGGTCCACCACACTAATATTGGAATTAGTGGAAACCCCTTTGTGGATCTATCTAATTCTTGGCTCATGCTCCTTGACCAAGGAGCACCAATATCCCCAAACCTCGTTGGAGTTTGCATCATGCCTCCATGTTGTACAAGGCCTTGGCATTGGCGTCCCTTTGCCAAGACGTTAAGATCTCACCGAGTCTCAAGAGAGAGTCCTCCGCCCGACGCCGATCCTAGGGATTATGCCGGACCGGTCACCGTCGGCGTGAGCTATTGGTGTGTATCGTGGTTTTGTGTGTGTGTGTGTTCTTCGCGTTCTTCATGCGTGCGTTCGTCGTGTTCATCCTCTCCTCCTCTCCCTGCACTCCATCCTCGATTTGAAAGGGAATCGTGAAAGATCGGGCCAACCGAGAGGTTTGCCCTCAACATATTGGTCTCAAGAGCTTCGTTGCTCACGATTTCCCCCACAAAATTTTCTTCTATCCACCAAAAATTCGAAAATCCCCAAAAAAAACATCCCATATTTGCCTTTGGATCGATCTCTTGATTTGGAGTGTTATTTGTGGTTTTGATCCGACAAAACCTTGTCTTAGGTGTTGGTCCATCTTTATCCCGCATTTTCCCAGCCCAATTTGGCCAATTTTTCGCGGATTTGAGGATCCAAGGCGTGGATTTCCGCTCAAGAACACGAGCAGTTCGCGATCTGACTCCAGACCGGAGTCTTTGGCCTGCAGACCGGAGTCTCCGGCCTACCCACACCGGAGTCTCTGGCCTGGACCGGAGTTTCCGGCCTGAAACCCTGGAATCTCCGGCCTGCCGCCTGATTTTGACAGTTTTGCCTCTAATCTTGCATTTGCTAATTTCCTCTTATTTGTTTGTGCCCGTGTGCGTGTCGTCAACTAACAACAAGCTTCCGCATCGACAACCCCCGTGCTCACCGACACCACAGCCGACGAACATCATCCCACACCACCGACGCCAAGTTCATCATCACCAACGAAGGTATATCTTGCGTCACCTTGTTAACCCCTATCTTCCTTTGTGTGTACCTATCCTATGAGAGTGGCTCATCTTGTGTTTGCTTGAGCATTGTGCATTTGTCCTTGGATAGTGAGAGTGCAAGAGCAATATCAAGTGTGACTAGGTAGCATCAAGGGAGAGCAAAAAAAAGATACAAAGAAAAAGCAAAAGAAAAATAGTTTCCCATTGCCAAAGAGAGTCTCAAAGCTTGTCAGCAAGAGAGAAAGAAGAGCGCCCAAGGCAAGTGCACAAATCTGTTGCTCATTTTCCCTCTTTGCAAACGAGCCACGGTCTCTCCTTGCATTGGCACGACAACAAGCTTAGTCTTCGTTAGGACATTTTGTTTGCTCATTTTCATAGTCGTGTCAATCCCAACTATCTCCACGTGTGTGTACATAGTCGTAGGCTCCCGTCACCCTTTTGACTTGTTGACCTTCGCCTTTGACTTGAGTTTTGTTGGATTTTACCCACATTTGACTATCCCTTTTCTTTTGGTTGGTTCTTTGGCATTCCACAATCCTAACCTACCACCAACAAGCTTTTGAGAGTTAGTTCTTTCTTTAGTGTGAGTTTTCTTTGCAATTCCACTTTGCATGCTTATAGCTCTCACTTGTGGTGTCTAGTTTGGTGCAATCCCCAAGGTGAGGTACAAGGCTAACACCACCATATTCCACTTCCATATACAATACTTGTGTGTCTTGCATGATGGATAGGCACGGTGAGCCGAGCCAACCACCTCCCCAAGAAGAAGATCAAGGAACGTACATGACGCGTGCAAGTCACTTCATCGTTCGACAAGAGTTCCGTGAACATTGCCAAGCCTGATGTGGCCCGTCCTACGGACGCTCCTACATCTACACGACCGAGTCCCCCAACTAGACCCATGACTCGTGCCCGAGCCAAACTCCTACAAGCCAAGGTGAACTCACTCCTCAACTCATGCCAATTTGATACCTCCTTGGATGGTGTGCTACTTCATATGACTACTCTGTGCATCATCAGGTACGAACCCCCGCCGTGTCGACCCTCGAGCCTAGGAGATGTACCTGCCCTGAAGCAGACTGACCCGGAGTGTCCGCCCGGATCCAGCCGGAGTGTCCGGCCCGACCGGAGTGTTTGGCGTGACTTGGCCGGAGTGTCTGGCCTGTCCCAGCCCGAACCTGGCGTGGACATTCAGAAGGTCAATTCGGACACTCCCTGGACACCACCCAGAGTGTCCGGCCACCCCGGACTGTCCGGTCGTTCCGACCCGGACTGTCCGGCCCAAGTGATGGGCCTGCGAACCTAGCTGGGCCCTATGGCCCATTTACCCCTCTACTTCGCCCAGAACTCTACTTTAATGCCTGAATTACCCTTGAACTTGTGGTTGGCCTATATATAGTCCCCCACCTCCATTGTAAATCCAAGGCATGATACTGGAATTAGTGGAAACCCCTTTGTGGATCTATCTAATTCTTGCCTCAGGCTCCTTGACCAAGGAGCACCAATATCACCAAACCTCGTTGGAGTTTGCATCGTGCCTCCGCGTTGTACAAGGCCTAGGCATCAGCGTCCCTTTGCCTAGACGTCAAGATCTCACCGAGTCTCCCATCTCGCCATGCTGGTTCGAGAGAGAGTCCTCCGCCCGACTTTGATCCTACGGATTGCGCCGGACCGGTCACCGCGGACATGAGCTATTGGTGTGTATCGTGGTTTTGTGTGTGTGTTCTTCGCGTTCTTCGTGCGTGTGTTCGTCGTGTTCATCCTCCCCTCCTCTCCCCGCACTCCATCCTCGATTTATAAGGGAATCGTGAAAGATCGGGCCACCCTAGAGGTTTGCCCTCAACATATTGGTATCAAGAGCTTCGTTGCTCACGATTTCCCCCACAAAATTTTCTTTTCTCCACCAAAAATTCGAAAATCCCCCAAAAAGACATCCCATATTTGCCTTTGGATCGATCTCTTGATTTGGAGTGTTATCTGTGGTTTTGATCCGACCAAACCTTGTCTAAGGAGTTGGTCCAGCTTTATCCTACGTTTTCCTAGCCCGATTTGGCCAGTTTTTCGCGGATTTGAGGCCCAAAGGCGAGGATTTCCGCTAAAAAACACGAGCAGGAAACCCGCGCCGGAGTGTCCGGCTCGTACCGACCGGAGTGTCCGGCCAGACCAGAGTGTCCGGCCGAACTAGACTGGAGTATCCGGCCAGACCGGAGTGTCCGGCCCAGACAGATCGGAGTGTCCGGCTGTAACGCCAGTTTTGACAGTTTTGCCTCATTTTTTGCGTTGGCTAATCTCCTTTGTTTGCTCGTGTCCCGTGTGCGTGTTAGCAACTACCAGCAAGCTTCCGCATCATCAACTTCCGTGCTCATCGACACCACAGCCCACGAACATCATCCCGCTCCACCGACGCCAAGTTCATCATCAAAGAAGGTATAACTTGCGTCACCTCGTTAACCCCCATCTTCCTTTGTGCGTCCTATCCCATGAGAGTGGCTCATCTTGTATTTATTTGAGCATTGTGCATTTGTCGTTGGATAGTGAGTGTGCAAGAGCAATATCAAGTGTGACTAGGTAGCATCAAGGGAGAGCAGAAAAAAAGAAGAAAGAAAAGGTACAAAGAAAAAGCAAAAAAAAGTCTCCCATTGCCAAAGAGAGTCTCAAAGCTTGTAAGCAAGAGAGAAAGAAGAGCGCCCAAGGCAAGTGCAAAAATCCGTTGCTCACTTTTCTTCTTTGCAAACGCGCCACAGTCTCTCCTTGCATTGGCACGACAACGAGAAAAGTCTTCGTTAGGACATTTTGTTTGCTCATTTTCATAGTCGTATCAATCCCAACTTTCTCCACGTGTGTGTATATAGTCGTAGGTTCCCGTCACACTTTTGAGTTGTTGACCTTCGCCTTTGACTTGAGTTTTGTTGGATTTTACCCACTTTTGACTATCCCTTTTCTTTTGGTTGGTTCTTTGGCATTCGACAATCCTAACCTACCACCAACAAGCTTTTGAGAGTTAGTTCTTTCTTTAGTGTGAGTTTTCATTGCATTTCCACTTTGCACGCTTATAGCTCTCACTTGTGGTTTCTAGTTTGGTGCAATCCCCAAGGTGAGGTACAAGGCTAACACCACCATATTCCACTTCCAACAATACTTGTGTGTCTTGCATGATGGATAGGCATGGTGAGTCGAGCCAACCACCTCCCCAAGAAGAAGATCAAGGTCTGTACATGACGCACGCAAGTCACTTCATCGTTCGACAAGAGTTCCGTGAACGTTGCCAAGCCCTTGAGACGCGACAAGATGAACAATTTGGCGAGACGCAAGCCGAGTTCAAGAACATCAACAACCGCTTCGATGGCCTCGAACGACAAATGCATGCAATGCATCACAACTTCGGCCACCAAAATGAAGCGCTTCAACGCTCCGTCGCCAAAACAAATGAGCATCTTTGACGCCTCATTGACGGAATTACAAGGCCACGTTCACGCGCATCAAGCTCTTCAAGCTCATCGCGTCGTCATGCTCCTCCTCAACAAGATCTTCACCCAAGTGCTCCAAGACGCAATGATGCCCCCGTGGTTGAAGATGGAACCTCTTCGAACTATGTACCTTCCCCACGACATGCCGCAACGTCAAGCTATGATGGTGATCTCTCTTCAAGGCCACGAGCAAGGCAAGAAGCACACCATAATCACGCAAGGGCACTAGTGATCCAACAAGAGCAACCACAAGAGGAACCGCAAGCGCAACCGCAAGTGTAACCGCAAGTCTACCACCATCGACCGCGACACATACTTGACACAACAAGTGATGACTCCAATTTGGAGAATCAAGCTCGTCATTGACGTGAAGCTCTCCAAGATCCTCCTCCTCGTCATCAACGTCATGAACGTCCGCACCGACAACATGGTCATCACGAGGCGCCTCCTCCACCTAAACAAAATTTGGAGCGTCAAGTGATACAAGTTGAGCGACGCCCACCACGTCAAGAGGCTCATGACCATGTTCTTCGCCGTGAGGCCAATGTGCCTAACCAACATCACCAACCGAGGAACGAGCCTCCTCTTCGTCATCAACCGCGTCAAGAGGCTCCACACCCTCCCCACCATGAGGCCCAAGCGCCTTAACCATGTCAACAACGATGCCAAGAGCAAGAGCAAGGTCCTCAACAACAATATCAAGAGCAAGCTCCGCAACAAGGATGCGAGAACCAAGTTCCACCTCCCCAACTACAAGATCATCAACAAGGTCACCAAGCTCGTCGCAATGACCGCACCGATGAAGAAACTTTTGGCAAGCTCAAGTTCACAATGCCCAAGTTCACCGGATCCAATGAACCCGAAGAATACCTCTCGTGGACACTCAAAGTCGACAAGATCTTCCGCATGCACAACTATAGCAACGAGAACATGGTCGCCATGGCTTCGCTTGAGTTTTATGATTACGCCAACCTTTGGTGGGAACAAGTTCAAGTTGCTTGTGATGCAAGACAAGAGCCGCCAATCACAACTTGGCATGACATGAAGGCTCATATGAGATCCCGCATTGTCCTCGCGCACTACACGCGTGACCTCTTCAACAACCTTCAAGCGCTTCGTCAAGGGACAAAGACCGTGGAAGAGTACTTCAAGGAAATGGAACTCAACTTGATTCGAGCCAACATTGATGAACGCATGGAGCAAACAATGGCACGTTTCCTTATTGGATTAAATCACCCAATCAAGAGCATCGTCGATTTCCAAACATACAACAACATGGTTGAGCTTGTGCACATCGCAACAAAGGCTGAACGTCAAGTGCAAGAGGATATCAAGTACAACAAGCCCAAGACGTACTTCACCTACAAGCAAGCTTCAACCGCTACACCAACAACTTTCAATGGAAGCTCCTCAAGTACCTCCAAGCCTTCCTTCAAGCCCACACTTCCTCAAGGAAAACTGCCCCCAAGTGGCAAGCAAGCAAAGAGTGATACACCTTTCAACGGTGGATGCTACAAGTGTGGAGGTAAAGGACACAAGTTGGCTGAATGTGGAAACAAGAAAGTCTTGTTCATCCATGACAATGGTGATGAAGAGTACTTGAGTGAAGATGAGTTTGATGCCCGTGTCAAGGAAGCAATGGCAAGGCAACGAGTGGAAGATGATCAAGAACTCCTCATGTGTGAACATGTCGCAAGTCCATCGCTTGTCGTCACAAGGATCTTGACCACTCAAGCACAAGAGCATGAAGACCAACGCTCCAATATCTTCCAAACACGAGCCAGCATCAATGGCAAATCTATCAAGGTGCTCTCCTCAACTATCCGATTTATGACAAAGAGCTTTTTGCCTTAGTTCCTGTCCTTCAAGTTTGGCAACACTACCTTTGGCCCAAGGAATTTATCATACATTCTGACCATGAGTCGTTGAAATATCTCAAAGGCCAAGCCAACTTGAGCAAGAGACACGCTAAGTGGGTTGAGTTCATGGAGTCTTTGTCGTACATTGTCAAGTATAAGAAGGGCAAAGATAATGTAGTTGCAGACATATTGTCTCGCAAACATACAAGCCTTCTTATGAGACTTGAAATCAACGTGTTGGGTCTTGAGGAAATAAAATCTTTGTATGCTTCCGATCCGTTCTTTGAACCAATTTTCGTAGAGTGCTCCAATGACAAAGGAGTTGATGATTTCTATTTGCATGAGGGCTTTCTATTTAAACAAAACAAGCTATGCATTCCGAAGTCGTCGCTTCAACTTTTGCTTCTCCAAGAATCTCATGGTGGAGGCCTCATGGGTCACTTTGGCCAACAAGACATTGGACATGCTCTCCACTCACTACTTTTGGCCCAAGATGAAGCGCGACGTGGAGCGCTATGTTCAACGATGCACGACATGTGTTCAAGCTAAGTCACAAGCTAATCCCTATGGTCTTTATATGCCATTGCCTATTCCTCATGCACCTTGGTCCGACATTAGCATGGATTTCGTGTTAGGATTACCTAGATCTAAGCATGGTCATGATTCTATATTTGTTGTTGTGGATCGTTTTTCCAAAATGGCACACTTCATACCGTGCCATAAGACCGACGATGCTTCACATGTTGCAAATCTATTTTTCAGGGAAATCGTCCGTCTTCACGGTGTGCCAAGGATAATCGTCTCCGACCCCGACGTCAAATTCATGAGCTACTTATGGAAGACCCTCATGGCCAAGCTCGGCGTCAAGCTACTCTTCTCATCCACATCGCATCCCCAAACTGATGGCCAAACTGAAGTTGTCAACCGAAGCCTCGGAACTCTCCTACGTGTGTTGATCAAGAAAAACTTGAAGGATTCGGAGGAATGCATTCCCCACGCCGAGTTCGCCTACAACCGAGCAAAGCACTCAACAACCAAGATGAGTCCATTCATGATCGTCTATGGTTTCGAGCCCCTCACCGCGCTCGGCATCCTACCACTACCTCTCCATGAGCGCACGAACATGGACGTCGAGAAGCACGCACAAGCTATGAAGAAGCTTCACGAAGAAACAAGAGCTACTATCGAACAACAAGTCCTTCGCCAAGCTTCAAGGTTAAACAAGGATAAGAAGGAGATGATCTTTGAAGAAGGTGACCTTGTGTGGATACACCTAAGCAAAGACCGCTTCCCCAAGGAACGTGACTCCAAGCTCAAGCCAAGAGGAGATGGTCCTTTCAAGGTCCTCAAAAGAATCAACAACAATGCCTACATCATCAACATACCGACCTCCAACTACCTTCCAAGCAATACATTCAATGTCAAGGATCTCTCACCCTTCCATGGAGATGTTCAAGAGGATATCCATGAAGAGTCGAGGACGACTCTTTCCCAAGGGGGGAGATGATGCGGCCCGTCCTATGGACGCTCCTACATCTACACCACCGAGTCCCCCAAGTGGACCCATGACTTGTGCCCGAGCCAAACTCCTACAAGCTAAGGTGAACTCACTCCTCTCCTCTTGCCAATTTGATACCTCCTTGGATTGTGTGCTACTTCATATGACTACTCTGTGCATCATCAGGTACGAACTCCCGCCGCGTCGACCCTCGAGCCTAGGAGCTGTACCTGCCCTAAAGCAGACTGACCCGGAGTGTCCGGCCCGACCGGAGTGTCCGGCGCAACTCGGCCAGAGTGTCCGGCCTGCCCCAGCCCGAACCTGGCGTGCACATTCAGAAGGTCAATTCGGACACTCCCCGGACACCACCCGGAGTGTCCGGCCACCCCGGACTGTCCAGTCGTTCCGACCCGGACTGTCCGGCCCAAGTGATGGGCCTGCGAGCCAAGCTGGGCCCTATGGCCCATGTACCCCTCTACTTCGCCCAGAACTCTACTTTAATGCCTGAATTACCCCTGAAGTTGTGGTTGGCCTATATATAGTCCCCCACCTCCATTGTAAACCCTAGACATGATATTGGAATTAGTGCAAACCCCTTTGTGGATCTATCTAATTCTTGCCTCAGGCTCCTTGACCAAGGAGCACCAATATCACCAAACCTCGTTGGAGTTTGCATCATGCCTCCGTGTTGTACAAGGCCTAGGCATCGGTGTCCCTTTGCCTAGACGTCAAGATCTCACCAAGTCTCCCATCTCGCCATGCCGGTTCGAGAGAGAGTCCTCCGCCCGACGCTGATCCTAGGGATTGCGCCGGACCGGTCACCGCCGGTGTGAGCTATTGGTGTGTATCGTGGTTTTGTGTGTGCATGTGTTCTTTGCGTTCTTCATGCGTGTGTTCGTCATGTTCATCCTCCCCTCCTCTCCCTGCACTCCATCCTTGATTTGAAAGGGAATCGTGAAAGATCGGGCCACCCTAGAGGTTTGCCCTCAACAAAGCCCTTGAGACGCGACAAGATGAACAATTTGGCGAGACGCAAGCCGAGTTCAAGAACATCGACAACCGCTTCGACGGCCTCGAATGACAAATGCATGCAATGCATCAGAACTTCCGCCACCAAAATAAAGCGCTTCAATGATCCATCGCCGAAACAAATGACAATCTTCGACGCCTCATCGACGGAATGGCTAGACCGTGTTCACGTGCTTCAAGCTCTTCAAGTTCTTTGCGTCGTCATGCACCTCCGCAACAAGGTCTACCTCCAAGTGCTCCAAGACGCAATGATGCCCCCGTGGTTGAAGATGGAAGCTGATGCGGCCCGTCCTACGGACGCTCCTACATCTACACCAACAAGTCCCCTAGGTGGACCAATGACTCGTGCCCGAGCCAAACTCCTACAAGCTAAGGTGAACTCCCTACTTTCCTCATGCCAATTTGATACCTCCTAGGACGGTGTGATACTTCATGCATCTACACTATGTATCATCAGGTACGAAGCTTCGACACATCACCAAGCACCCAAGGATGGAGAACAAGGAGCAGAGCATGAAGTCGGAGCCGCTGGAGCTGCTCAGACCGGAGTCTCCGGTCTGTGCAGACCGGAGTCTCCGGTCCACCAAAGTGTCTGGCCTGAAGACACCGGAGTCTCCGGCCCCACCTCTGGTCTGCCCCTAGGACAATCTGAAGGCCCCTCTAGAGGCCGGTCCGGAGATCGACCGGAATCTCCAGCCTAGACCGGAGTCATCGGTCCACCTCACCGGAGTCTCCAGACCGACCGTCGCCAGGCATGAAAAGGCCTTTGGGCCTGCGGCCCATGTACCCCTTAGTCCATCCAGAACTTGTCTTTTATACCTAAAGTACCCCTGTTTAAGTGGCTGGCCTATATATAGTCCCCCACCTCCATTGTAAACCCTAGGCATGATATTGGAATTAGTGGAAACCCCTTTGTGGATCTATCTAATTCTTGCCTCATGCTCCTTGACTAAGGAGCACCAATATCCCCAAACCTCGTTGGAGTTTGCATCGTGCCTCCGCATTGTACAAGGCCTAGGCATAGGTGTCCCTTTGCCTAGACGTCAAGATCTCACCGAGTCTCCCATCTCGCCATGCTGGTTCGAGAGAGAGTCCTCCGCCCGATGCCGATCCTAGGGATTGCGCCAGACCGGTCACCGCCGGCGTGAGCTATTGGTGTGTATCATGGTTTTGTGTGTGTGTGTTCATCGCGTTCTTCGTGCGTGTGTTTGTTGTGTTCATCCTCCCCTCCTCTCCCCGCACTCCATCCTCGATTTGAAAGGGAATCGTGAAAGATCAGCCACCCTAGAGGTTTGCCCTCAACATATTGGTATCAAGAGCTTTGTTGCTCACGATTTCCACCACAAATTTTTCTTCTGTCCACCAAAAATTCGAAAATCCCCAAAAAACAGCCCATATTTTCCTTTGGATCAATCTCTTGATTTGGAGTGTTATTTGTGGTTTTGATCCGATCAAACCTTGATTTAGGTGTTGGTCTAGCTTTATCCTGCGTTTTCCCAGCCCAATTTGGCCAATTTTTCGCGGATTTGAGGACCCAAGGCGTGGCTTGTAGCTTAAGAACACGAGCAGTTCGCGATCTGACTCCAGACCGTAGTCTCCGGCCTGCACAATGGAGTTTTCGGCCTGAAACCCCGGAGTCTTCGGCCTAACGCCTGATTTTGACAATTTTTCCTCTAATCTTGCATTGGCTAATTTCTTCTTGTTTGTTTTGCCCGTGTGCGTGTCGTCAACTAACAACAAGCTTCCGCATCGACAATCCCCACGCTCATCGACACCACGGCCCACGAACATCATCCCGCACCACCGACGCCAAGTTCATCATCATCAAAGAAGGTATAACTTGTGTCACATTGTTAACCCCTATCTTCCTTTGTGTGTACCTATCCTATGGGAGTGGCTCATCTTGTGTTTTCTTGAGCATTGTGCATTTGTCCTTGGATAGTGAGTGTGCAAGAGCAATATCAAATGTTACTAGCTGCATCAAGGGAGAGCAAAAAAAAGCAAAAGAAAGAAAAATATACATAGAAAAAGCAAAATAAAAATAGTCTCCCATTGCCATAGAGAGTCTCAAAGCTTGTAAGCAAGAGAGAAAGAAGAGCTGATATGGAGTGGCCCGCTCTTCTCAGTAAGCGGATGGCGGTGATGATGGTGGATGATAGATAACTAGCATGTAGCTATGAACTCTCTCGCTCGATCCTTGATGCCAATGCAACAGCTCTCGAACCTTGTAGGATATTCACAACACCACGCTCTTGCACACGCAGCCGTGACCACGAACGGTAGTATGCAATCTACTAATTCCCAATGGAACAACAGATCACACTCAATTATAGTTGGTAGATTCGAACACAGGATAATTCCATAGGTTCTATGAAAGAAACAACTCCAAAATATTTTAACTTGGTCTAAACCCTAACTTGTGACGGCTACGGAGGTTTATATGAGGGCTGGGGCGTCCTCCCCTCTAAACGGGCCTAAAAACAGCCATAACTTGGCCCAAACTGACTCGGTTCGACTCAAACTGATACATACCGACCCATATATGGGTTCGGCCTTATTGGCACGCGGTCCAAACATCGTGGAACACCTCAAACATGTAATTACTGGTGCGCCATCTCTCTCTCTTGATCATACGTGATTTCCTCATTGCCTCCTAGTGCGCATGCCTCCCGCTCCTCCCTCGCGCACTTGTTGATATTGGAAATCAGCGCTTGTCCTTCTTGCTGCAACTCTCCTCCTCCTCGCGCAACGCTTGTGTTATCAATAAACCTGATCATACAAAGATGCATAGACTTAGGTAGTATAAAGTTCTCATTAAGTAAAACATTAGGTTCAATTAAGAGCGAATTCACCTGTTGCTCAATCAGCTTTGCACGAGCTGTTGTAATGGGTCCAATCCTGATTTCATTGGACTTGTTATTTGCAGCAACATCTTCATTGTGAATAGGTGTAGGAGATAGTGGAATAGTATGGATGTCCTCATCATCTCCCCCCCCTTCAAAAGGTGTCGACCTCGACGCTCCAAGGTCTTCTCCAGCATATGGTGATAAATCAGCAACGTTGAAGCTGTTGCTAGCACCACCAAACTCCTCAATAGGTATATCAACTAGGTAGGCATTATCATTAATTTTGGCTAGCACTTTGTAAGGTCTAGCACCACGTGGCTTCAACTTGGACTTGTGAACTAGTGGAAATCTGTCCTTGTGTAGCTGCACCCAAACCATATCTCCAGGCTCGAACAACACTTCTTTTCTTGCTTGATTCCTTGCAGCAGCAATGTTCTTGCCTTTCTTCTCAATAGCCTCTCGAGTCTTCTCATGTATTTTCTTCACATAATCAGCACATTTTGATGCCTCCATATCAACTCTCTCATGTAATGGCAGAGGCAACATATCAAGTGGCGTCAATGGCTTGAAGCCATACACCACCTCAAAAGGACAAAGCTGAGTAGTTGAATGCACAACCCTGTTGTAACCGAGCTCAACATGTGGCAAACACTCTTCCCACTCTCGCAGATTCTTTTTAATCATGGTCCTTAGCAGCCGTGACAATGTTCTATTCACCACCTCCGTTTGACCATCTGTTTGGGGGTGACATGTAGTACTAAACAACAACTTCGTTCCTAGCTTCCCCCATAAGGTCTTCCAAAAGTAGCTCATGAACTTCACATCACGGTCAAAAACAATCGTCTTTGGTACGCCATGTAATCTCACGATGTCTCTGAAAAATAGGTTAGCAACATGCGACGCATCGTCGCTTTTGTGGCAGGCAATAAAATGAGCCATCTTACAGAACCTATCCACTACCACAAATATAGAATCATGACCTCTCTGAGTTTTAGGTTGACCTAGCACAAAATCCATACTAATGTCTTCCCATGGAGTAGTAGGTGCAGAGAGAGGTGTATACAAACTGTGAGGCTTCAGCTTGGATTTCGACTTGTGGCAAGTAATACATCGGCTGACAAATCTGTACACATCACGCCTCATATTGGGCCAATAAAAATGATCAGCAAGCATGAGCAACGTCTTCTCACGCCCAAAGTGACCTATCAAACCACCAGCATGTGATTCCTGCACTAAGAACAAACGCAACGACAATTCTGGAATACATAGTTTGTTAGCTCGAAACAAATATCCATCATGCATATGATACTTATCCCATGTGTTTCTAAGAGCACATAAACGATATGGTTCAGCAAAATCATGGTCAGTTGCATAAAGTGCACAAATAGCTTCTAATCCAGGAATTTTAACATCAAGATTGGTTAATAGCATGTTCTTCCTAGATAGAGCATCAGCAACAACATTCTCTTTTCCCTTCTTATAATTAATGATGTAAGGAAAAGACTCAATGAACTCAACCCATTTAGCTAATCTTCTATGCAAGTTTGATTGAGCTTTCAAGTTGATGAGGATATATACAGGGATTATGATGATTCTGACTGCCTGAACTGGAAGGAAATATTGAGTCAAATCAATAATGACTATCAGGTGAATTCATTCTTAATTGAACCTGATGTTTTACTTAATGAGAACTTTATACTACCTAAGTCTATGCATCTTTGTATGATCAGGTTTATTGATAACACAAGCGTTGCGCGAGGAGGAGGAGAGTTGCAGCAAGAAGGACAAGCGCTGATTTCCAATATCAACAAGTGCGCGAGGGAGGAGCGGGAGGCATGCGCACTAGGAGGCAATGAAGGAATCACGTATGTGCAAGAGAGAGAGAGAGAGAGATGGCGCACCAAGAATTACACGTTTGAGGTGTTCCACGACATTTGGACTGCGTGCCAATAAGGCCGAACCCATATATGGGTCGGTATGTATCAGTTTGAGTCGAACCGAGTCAGTTTGGGCCAAGTTATGGCTGTTTTTAGGCCCGTTTAGAGGGGAGGACGCCCCAGCCCTCATATAAACCTCCGTAGCCGTCACAAGTTAGGGTGAAGACCACGTTAAAATATTTTGGAGTTGTTTCTTTCATAGAACCTCTGGAATTACCCTGTGTTCGAATCTACCAACTATAATTGAGTGTGATCTGTTATTCCATTGGGAATTAGTAGATTGCAGACTACCGTTCGTGGTCACGGCTGCGCGCGCAAGAGCGTGGTGTTGTGAATATCCTACAAGGTTCGAGAGCTGTTGCATTGGCATCAGGGATCGAGCGGGAGAGTTCATAGCTACAGGCTAGTTATCTATCATCCACCATCATCATCGCCATCCGCTTACTGAGAAGATCGGGCCACCCCATATCATCTTGGTATCATCTTGGTATCAGATTTCCTCGTTGCCTCGGTAAGCAATCCACAATCCACCATAGATTCGAGAGTGTTTTTCATCCTATACAGAAAAAGCCCCACAAAACGAGTTGCCATAGCCTAGATTACATCGTAATCGAGTAATAGTTGCTGGTCGAGTTCCTCTTTTCGATTAGATTTAGATTTGTTCTTCGTAGATTGGTTTTCTAGTTGTTCTAGTTGTTTTCCACCATCTTTTTCCGCTACCATCAAGTCAGATCCGACCAAGTAAAGAGTCCTAGTTGCGTACTGCTTGGCAAGTCAAAAAAAAAAAAAATTGGCTCGCTGCCTCACGCCTGACCGCAGACAGGTCTGTGCTCCGGCGTGAAAAAGAAAAATTGACCGTCGCCTCACCACAGACCGGTCTGCCCTCATATGAGCAAAAAAAAAAATTCTGCCGCCATCCTGCCGCGGCAGGATTTTAGGCCGTTTTTCTGCCGTGGCAGAGACCAATTCTCAGGTCAAATTTTTTTTTGTTTATTTTTTTTACTGAGTCCACATAGCGTACCTATCCTTGTGAGCCTTAGTAAGCCTTTCTTTGTGTCTAAAACTATCCTACGAGACTAGCGTGCTTAGTGCTCTGCGGGCTGCTCAGTTTAGCAATCTTGTGCCCGTTTCGTTGAGACATTGCTAGCGTCTCTCCTTGTGCATTGCAACACGAGCATTCCTCTGACATACCTTACTTTATTGAGCTCATTTTCATATTTGCAATTGCCCCATTTATCTCCACCGTGTGTGTTTTCGTGGGTCTTTGTCATACGATCAGCACTAGGACTTGTTTGCGGTGTAGTTAGGATACCATACCTACAGCTCCACCATAAATAACCTGTGTGCCCTGCGATCGTTCTCTATACCTTTGGTATTCACTTCATTACATAAGTGCATCAGTCCTTGATTTCGAATTGGTAAGCATCACTATTCACTTTGGAACGGTAAGATCTGCTTTCTTGTCAGTTTTTGAGTGAGTTGTGAGTGTGCCACCAAAACAGTTTTGTGTTTTTGCACTAATGTACTAATCATGACTTCTACTAGTGTTGATGTGATGCAGAAATCAGATGATGTTTACCATGACTATTTAGCTATTGTGGTTGGCATGGCATATGATCCAACTACAATCAAGTGGCGATTGGAAAGTTCCGCCACACCCGCAGAATATCAGATTTGGGAAATTGATATGGGATTTGGTTTTGCGAGATGTCGTACTTTCGATAGCAAGTTTAATGGCCATATAGAATACATTCTTGCTCACCGACGTGTGGATCAAGAGGTAGCTTGTTGGTGGAAGGACGCAAGGATTGTGTATGGTGTCATGGGTAAAAAAATCCTTTGGGAAGATTTCAAGCAATTTCTACGTTCTATGTTTTTGAACAACTACAAATGGCCTATTCCAGAAATTTTGAGAGTGGACACTAATGAGACATGTGAGTTGTCTACTAACGTAATCATGTCTACTCCTAGTGTTGTATCTTGTGATGTACAGGTTGCTTTTGAAGAAAGGGAGCTGCCTATTTTACAACCTACATCACACGATCTGGTATTGTCACTTGAGGAGGATGCCGTAGTACCTACTTAAGCTGAGAAGGTTGTTGATGACATTGGTACTAATTTGGAGCTTCAGCCAACATGTGCCACATATTGTGAGTCTATTCCTTTACTGAAGCCTCCTTGTGATTTGCCTTACACTATTGTTTCAGCACCATGTGATAGTTTACCAAATTCCAATTTTGATCATGTGGTACTGATTACACATAAAGAAATACTTGCTCGAATACCACCTGCTGACATTGTGTTTTCCATCATGCTAAATGAACCTATGAGTATGAGTTGTGCTATGGACAAGATTTCTAAAATTTCATGTCTAAATTCTAGCACATATTCTCCTTGTTTCACTTTCAATCTAATTGGTGAATATAGCATGCATGAAAATTTTCTTGTGGATCACATATGCATTACTTGTGATAGAATCGCTGAACTGAAACATGCTGTTTTTAGACATACTTGTTGTGTGTCGATGACTTGTTGTGGGACATATGCTGAAATTTGTGATAGTATGAAACTAAAGTCAGATCTAGTTGATATAATGCAGCCAACACAAGTAATTTTACCTATGTTGGATCGTTGTAATCTTGCTAGAATAGAACCCAAGTTTTCATATCCTTTGTGTTTGTCCCAAAAGTCTTTGTCTAGCTGTGCTACTGCTCTATACTTCACTTATATTTGCAAATTGAGTTGCATCTTCCATACTGGACAACATGATCATGTTTATATTAATCAGAGTAGCGCAGTTGAAGCATGGTGTGAATCAATTTGGTTTTCACACATATTGAATTGGTTAGATCTTGTCCACAAATTTGATCATAGATCTTCTTTAAGAAAACTGAATTTGATATTGAAGAATAAGACTATCTATTTAGTTGTTTTTCACCATGATCATGATTCTTTGTACTTCACTTCTACCTGCAATTTAAGTTGCTTGATGTATACTGGACATACTTTTCATGTGAACAACAATAATACAACATGTTATATATACATATACTTTGCGTACACGTTGTTCTTTTTGTTTCTCCCACTTTCAGCTTACCTAAAGCCGAGGACGGCTTTTCATGAAGAAAGGGATGATGATGAGGATATATACAGGGATTATGATGATTCTGACTGCCTGAACTGGAAGGAAATATTGAGTCAAATCAATAATGACTATCAGGTGAATTCATTCTTAATTGAACCTGATGTTTTACTTAATGAGAACTTTATACTACCTAAGTCTATGCATCTTTGTATGATCAGGTTTATTGATAACACAAACGTTGCGCGAGGAGGAGGAGAGTTGCAGCAAGAAGGACAAGCGCTGATTTCCAATATCAACAAGTGCGCGAGGGAGGAGCGGGAGGCATGCGCACTAGGAGGCAATGAAGGAATCACGTATGTGCAAGAGAGAGAGAGAGATGGCGCACCAAGAATTACACGCTTGAGGTGTTCCACGATGTTTGGACTGCGTGCCAATAAGGCCGAACCCATATATGGGTCGGTATGTATCAGTTTGAGTCGAACCGAGTCAGTTTGGGCCAAGTTATGGCTGTTTTTAGGCCCGTTTAGAGGGGAGGACGCCTCAGCCCTCATATAAACCTCCGTAGCCGTCACAAGTTAGGGTGAAGACCACGTTAAAATATTTTGGAGTTGTTTCTTTCATAGAACCTCTGGAATTACCCTGTGTTCGAATCTACCAACTATAATTGAGTGTGATATGTTGTTCCATTGGGAATTAGTAGATTGCAGACTACCGTTCGTGGTCACGGCTGCGTGCGCAAGAGCGTGGTGTTGTGAATATCCTACAAGGTTCGAGAGTTGTTGCATTGGCATCAAGGATCGAGCGGGAGAGTTCATAGCTACAGGCTAGTTATCTATCATCCACCATCATCATCGCATCCGCTTACTGAGAAGATCGGGCCACCCCATATCACAAGTATTTCAATGCTTCATGATCAGAATGTATGATGAATTCCTTTGGCCACAAATAATGTTGCCACACTTCAAGTACTCTCACAAGTGCATACAATTATTTATCATAGATTGAATAATTCAAACGAGCACCAGTCAATTTCTTAGAAAAATAAGCTATAGGCCTACCCTCTTGCATCAAAACGCCACCTATGCCTATACCACTAGCATCACATTCAACTTCAAATTGCTTCGAAAAATCAAGTAATGCAAGCAATGGTTTAGAAGTAAGAAAACGTTTCAATGTATCAAATGCAATGTCTTGGGCCGCGCCCCATACAAAAGGAACACCTTTCTTTGTCAAATCATTTAATGGTGCAGAAATGGTGCTAAAATCTTTCACAAAGCGCCTATAGAAACCAGCGAGGCCGTGGAAACTACGCACTTGACTTACATTCATTGGAGTAGGGCAATTCTGAATTGATTCAATTTTAGACTGATCTACCTCTACTCCATGCTTAGAAACAACAAATCCTAGGAATATGACCTTATCTTTTGCAAATCTACACTTCTCAAGATTATCATACAATTTATTATCACGTAACACTTGCAAAACTTGTCTACTATGAGTGCAATGTTCAGATTCGGTGTGGCTGTATATGAGTATATCATCAAAGTAAACAACCACAAAACGACCAATAAACTCTCTCAAAACATGATTCATCAAACGCATGAAAGTACTAGGTGCATTAGTAAGACCAAACGGCATGACTAACCACTCATACAAGCCGAATTTTGTTTTGAAAGAAGTTTTCCATTCATCCCCTTCTTTCATCCTAATTTGATGATAACCACTATGCAAGTCAATTTTAGAGAAAACAGCAGCACCACTCAATTCATCTAGCATATTCTCTAAGCGTGGAATAGGATGACGATATCGAATAGTGATGTTATTAATCGCTCTACAGTAAACACACATGCGCCATGTACCATCTTTCTTAGGAACTAAAATAACAGGAACAGCACAAGGGCTAAAAGAAACACGAATGTACCCTTTATCCAGCAATGCTTGTACTTGCTTCTGAGTTTCCTTAGTTTCTTCGGGATTAGTCCTGTAGGGTGCACGGTTGGGAAGTGTGGTGCCAGGAATCAAGTCCACTTGATGTTCTATACCACGCAATGGAGGTAGGCCTGCGGGTACATCTTCTGGAAACACATCCCCAAAGTCCTGCAAAACAGATGAGACACCAAGAGAAATAGGGGTCATGTCGTTAGAAACCAATACCTCGCCCTTATACATGAGCACAAGTGGCATGGATGTAGGATCCTCACGAAATTCTCTCATATCTTCCTTAGTGGCTAATATCAATAAACCAGGCACTCTCTCACTTTTCGTTATATCACTCAATTTAGGCTCAATTACATCAGGAACAGCTGTCACGCAATCTCGCCGAGTGGTAGTATCTTCCTTCAAATTCACCTCTATCTTCTGGCGAGAATCATTCACAATTTATTGTGGTGTCATTGGCTGCATAGTAATCTTCTTTCCTTTGAATTCCAAGTGATATGTATTGGCTCGGCCATTGTGTTGCACATGGCGATCATAGAGCCAAGGCCGACCCAATAGTAGGTGACAAACAGTCATACGAACCACATCAAAATCAATAAAATCTTCGTATGGCCCTATTTGAAAGTTCACTCGTACCATATGATTTACCTTCATCTCACCATTGTTGCTCAAACTTTGTATGTAGTATGGCTTGGGATGAGGTAAGTATGTCAAATTCAGTTTGGCACATAGTTCCTTACTTGCAAGATTTCTGCAGCTACCTCCATCAATAATGACCTTGCAAGCTTTATTTGGTCCAACTAGAGCTTTTGTTTGGAACAAGTTGCAACGCTGGGATTCCTCAACCGGTTGCACACTAAGTACACGTGAAGACACGACAATAGTTGGTGCACGCTCAGCATATGCATCAGCACCATCCTCGCCATCATCAATATCATCATCAGAAGCTTCATCTCCACTTTCTACTTCACCTTGTTCATTAACAAACATAACCTTGCTGTTTGGACAATCCTTCTTGTAGTGACCTCTACCTCCACAGCTTTGGCACACCACATCACGAGTACATGTAGTAGACATGTTGGAACCCGAGCTAGCAGCAGGAGCAGCGGGTTTCCGAGCATTAGAACCAAACGAAGGTGTACTTGCTGGTTTGGACGATGGTGTAAATGGAACAGCAGCTGGTGGCGTGACTGTAGGAGGAATAAATCTGGCCGAAAATCTGCTGGAGGATGGAAAACGAGCGTGTGACTTCGCCTCTTCCGCCAACTGGGATTCGGCCTCTCTAGCATGGTGCAATAGCTCATTCATGGTCTCATACTTGTGATGACGCACTATGCTCTTGATTGGCAACTTCAAATTGTGTAGGAATCGCTGCATGGTCATCTCAATGGACTCGCGAACTCGAGCACGCTGCATAAGTAGCTCCATGTCCATGTAGTACTCATCTACTGTCATTGTGCCTTGCTTCAATTGCGGCGTCAATTTATCAAAAACTGATCGCAAGTAGTTGGTTGGAACGAAACGAGCCTTTATGATTTGCTTCATCTCGCGCCAATCCATCACAGGAAGTTCATTATCCTTCCTCCTATGTTGCACAAGAGCATCCCACCAACGCAAAGCATAACCATCAAATTCAGATGCTGCAAGCTTGACCTTCTTGTCTTCTGGATAGTCAAATAAGTGCCAGAGTTTCTCAATCTTCAACTCCGATGTGAGGTAATCTTCAGGATCAATGGAACCATCAAACTTCGGGAACGAAAAGTTTGGCTTGCCCAAACCATCATCAGCAGCTTGGTTGTGAACACGTTGAGCACGCCCAAGAGGGGCAAACCCACGGCCATGAGCAGGTGCATGGGCAGGGGGAATAGCACGGCCCCTGCCAACATGTGGAGCAGCATCCACAGCGCTACCCTCATCGAAATCATCAAAGGCATCATCATGTTGAGGATCTTCCCTTCTATGTAAAGCGGTTGTTAAACCCTCAATGGAACGCTGCAAAGTGGTGACATTAACATTGAGCATAGCCACTTGCGTTTGAATAGTATCAACCGTTCCAACATGCTGATCCAATCTCATATTCATATCCTGGAGATTCTTGTCAATGGCATCTGTCGTGTTAGTAAACACACCTGTCAAGTGGGACTTCAAAGCCTCATATTCACGCCAATTAACAAGCTCCTCATCCTTCTTTTTCTGCATCACAACATCATCATCACTAGAAGACATGATTAGTAGGTTAGTGCAAAAATCAAAATCTGTATCGTGGAACTCTCACAGCTCACTCACAACTAATAAGAAAGGAGATCTTACCGTTCCAAAGTGAATAGAGATGCTCTACCAAACGAAATCAGAAATTGATGCACTGATGTGATGAAGTGAATATCAAAGGTATAGAGAACGATCACAGGGCACACAGGGTATTTATGGTGGTGCTGTAGGTATGGTATCCTAACTACACCGCAAACAAGTCCTAGTGCTGATCGTATGACAAAGACCCACGGAAACACACACGATGGAGATAAATGGGGCAATTGCAACTATGAAAATGAGCTCAAAAAAGTGAGGTATGTTGGAGGAACGCTCGTGTTGCAATGCACAAGGAGAGACGCTAGCAATGTCTCAAGGAAACGGGCACAAGATTGCTAAACTGAGCAGCCCGCAGAGCACTAGACACGCTAGTCTCGTAGGATAGTTTTAGACACAAAGAAAGGTTTACTAAGGCTCACAAGGATAGGTAGGCTATGTGGACTCAGTAAAAAAATAAACAAAAAAAGAAAAAAATTTGACCTGAGAATTTGTCTCTGCCACCGCAGAAAAACGGCCTAAAATCCTGCCGCGGCAGGATGGCGGCAGAATATATTTTTTTCTCGTACTAGCATAGACTGGTCTGTAGTGCAGCGAGCGCCGTTTTTTTTTTCGGATTTTTTTTCGTGAGGACCCAAGGCGTGGATTTCCGCTCAAGAACACGAGCAGTTCGCGATCTGACTCCAGACCGGAGTCTCCGGCCTGCACCGGAGTCTCCAGCCTGAAACCCCGGAGTCTCCGGCCTGACGCCTGATTTTGACAGTTTTGCCTCTAATCTTGCATTGGCTAATTTCTTCTTGTTTGTTTGTGCCCGTGTGCGTGTCGTCACTAACAACAAGCTTCCGCATCGACAATCCCCGCGGTCATCGACACCACGGCCCACGAACATCATCCCGCACCACCGACGCCAAGTTCATCATCATCAAAGAAGGTACAACTTGCGTCACATTGTTAACCCCTATCTTCCTTTGTGTGTACCTATCCTATGAGAGTGGCTCATCTTGTTTGCTTGAGCATTGTGCATTTGTCCTTGGATAGTGAGTGTGCAAGAGCAATATCAAGTGTTACTAGGTGCATCAAGGGAGAGCAAAAAAAAAGCAAAAGAAAGAAAAAGATACATAGAAAAAGCAAAAGAAAAATAGTCTCCCATTTCCATAGAGAGTCTCAAAGCTTGTAAGCAAGAGAGAAAGAAGAGCTGATATGGAGTGGCCCGCTCTTCTTAGTAAGCGGATGGCGGTGATGATGGTGGATGATAGATAACTAGCATGTAGCTATGAACTCTCCCGCTCGATCCCTGATGCCAATGCAACAACTCTCGAACCTTGTAGGATATTCACAACACAACGATCTTGCGCACGCAGCCGTGACCATGAACGGTAGTATGCAATCTACTAATTCCCAATGGAACAACAGATCACACTCAATTATAGTTGGTAGATTCGAACACAGGATAATTCCAGAGGTTTTATGAAAGAAACAACTCCAAAATATTTTAACGTGGTCTAAACCCTAACTTGTGACGGCTACGGAGGTTTATATGAGGGCTGGGGCGTCCTCCCCTCTCAACGGGCCTAAAAACAGCCATAACTTCGCCCAAACTGACTCGGTTCGACTCAAACTGATACATACCGACCCATATATGGGTTCGGCCTTATTGGCACGCGGTCCAAACATCGTGGAACACCTCAAACATGTAATTATTGGTGCGCCATCTCTCTCTCTTGATCATACGTGATTTCCTCATTGCCTCCTAGTGCGCATGCCTCCCGCTCCTCCCTCGCGCACTTGTTGATATTGGAAATCAGCGCTTGTCCTTCTTGCTGCAACTCTCCTCCTCCTCGGGCAATGCTTGTGTTATCAATAAACCTGATCATACAAAGATGCATAGACTTAGGTAGTATAAAGTTCTCATTAAGTAAAACATCAGGTTCAATTAAGAGCGAATTCACCTGTTGCTCAAACAGCTTTGCACGATTTGTTGTAATGGGTCCAATCCTGATTTCATTGGACTTGTTCTTTGCAGCAACATCTGTGAATAGGAGTAGGAGATAGTGGAATAGTATGGATGTCCTCATCAAGAGCGCCCAAGGCAAGTGCACCAATCCGTTGCTCACTTTTCTTCTTTGCAAACTTGCCATGGTCTCTCCTTGCATTGGCACGACAACGAGCTTAGTCTTCGTTAGGACATTTTGTTTCCTCATTTTCATAGTCGTGTCAATCCCAACTTTCTCCACGTGTGTATATAGTCGTAGGTTCCCGTCACCCTTTTGAGTTGTTGACCTTTGCCTTTGACTTGAGTTTTGTTGGATTTTACCCACTTTTGACTATCCCTTTTCTTTTGGTTGGTTCTTTGGCTTTCCACAATCCTAACCTACCACCAACAAGCTTTTGAGAGTTAGTTCTTTCTTTAGTGTGAGTTTTCTTTGCATTTCCACTTTGCACGCTTATAGCTCTCAGTTGTGGTTTTTAGTTTGGTGAAATCCCCAAGGTGAGGTACAAGGCTAACACCACCATATTCCAATTCCATATAATACTTGTGTGTTTTGCATGATGGATAGGCACGGTGAGACGAGCCAACCACCTCCCCAAGAAGAAGATCAAGGTCCGTACATGACGTGTGCAAGTCACTTCATCGTCCGCCAAGAGTTCCGTGAACATTGCCAACCCCTTGAGACACTACAAGATGAACAATTTGGCGAGACGCAAGCCGAGTTCAAGAACATCGACAACCGCTTTGATGGCCTTGAAAGGCAAATGCAAGCAATGCATCACAACTTCGGCCAGCAAAATTAGTCGCTTCAACGCTCCGTCGCTGAAACAAATGACAACCTTCGACGCCTCATCGACGGAATGGCAAGACCGCGTTCACGTGCTTCAAGCTCTTCAAGTTCTTCGCGTCTTCATGCACCTACGCAACAAGATCTACCTCCAAGTGCTCCAAGACGCAATGATGCCCCCGTGGTTGAAGATGGAACCTCTTCAAACTATGTACCTTTCCCACGACACGCCGCAACATCAAGCTATGATGGTGACCTCTCCTCAAGGCCACGAGCAAGGCAAGAAGCACACCGTCATAACGCAAGGGCACTAGTGATCCAACAAGAGCAACCACAAGAGGAACCGCAAGCGCAACCGCAAGTGCAACCGCAAGTCTACCACCATCGTCCGCGGCACATACTTGACACAACGAGTGATGACTCCAATTTGGTGAATAAAGCTCGTCATCGAAGTGAAGCTCTCCAAGATCCTCCTCCTCGTCATCACTTGGAGCGTCAAGTGATACAAGTTGAGAGACGCCCACCACGTCAAGAGGCTCATAACCATGTTCTTCCACGTGAGGCCCATGTGCCTAACCAACATCACCAACCGAGGAACGAGCCTCCAATTCGTCATCAACCGCGCCATGATGCTCCACACCCTCGCCACCATGAGGCCCAAGTGCCTCAACCACGTCAACAACCGCGCCAAGAGCAAGAGCAAGCTCCTCAACATCAATACCAAGAACAAGCTCCGCAACAAGGACGCGAGAACCAAGTTCCACCTCTCCAACTACAAGATCATCAACAAGTTCACCAAGCTCGTCGCAATGACCGCAACGATGAAGAAACTTTTGGCAAGCTCAAGTTCACAATGCCCAAGTTCACCGGATCTAATGACCCCGAAGAATACCTCTCGTGGGCACTCAAAGTCAACAAGATCTTCCGCATGCATAACTATAGCAACGAGAAGATGGTCGCCATGGCTTCGCTTCAGTTTGATGATTACGCCAACCTTTGGTGGGAACAAGTTCAAGTTGCTCGTGATGCAAGACATGAGCCGCCAATCACAACTTGGCATGACATGAAGGCTCACATGAGATCCCGGTTCGTCCCCGCGCACTACACGCGTGACCTCTTCAACAACCTTCAAGCGCTTCATCAAGGGACAAAGACCGTGGAAGAGTACTTCAAGGAAAAGGAACTCAATTTGATTCGCAACAACATTGATGAACGAATGGGGCAAACAATGCCATGTTTCCTTATTGGCTTGAATCACCCAATTAAGTGCATCGTCGAGTTCCAAACATACAACACCATGGTTGAGCTTGTGCACATAGCAACAAAGGCTGAACGTCAAGTGCAAGAGGATATCAAGTACAACAAGCCCAAGACGTACTTCACCTACAAGCAAGATTCAACCGCTACACCAACAACTTTCAGTGGAAGCCCCTCAAGTACCCCAAGCCTACCTTCAAGCCCACACTCCCTCAAGGAAAACTGCCCCCAAGTAGCAAGCAAGCAAAAAGTGATACACCTTTCAACGGTGAATGCTATAAGTGTGGAGGTAAAGGACACAAGTCGTCCGAATGTGCAAACAAGAAAGTCTTGTTCATCCATGACAATGGTGATGAAGAGTACTTGAGTGAAGATGAGTTTGATGCCCGTGTCAAGGAAGCAATGGCAAGCCAACGAGTGGAAGATGATCAAGAACTCCTCATGTGTGAACATGACGCAAGTCCATCGCTTGTCATCACAAGGATCTTGACCACTCAAGCACAAGAGCATGAAGATCAACGCTCCAATATCTTCCAAACACGACCCGGCATCAATGGCAAATCTGTCAAGGTGATCATTGACGGAGGGAGTTGTCACAACCTTGCTAGTACCAAGTTGTGTGAGAAGCTCAACCTCACCCTCCATCCGCACAAGCACCCCTACCACATGCAATGGCTAAGTGACCAAGGGTCCGTAAAGATCAAGCATACCGTATCGGTCTCCTTCGCCATTGGTCACTACAAAGATACGGTGGAGTGTGATGTGGTTTCTATGACAGTTTGCCACATGCTTCTTGGTTGACTGTGGCAATTTGACAAGGCTGCTCAACATGATGGTCACACCAATGTATACACCTTCAAATGGCGCAACAAAACATGTGTTTTGCAACCGATGACTCCTAGCCAAATAATTGCGGACAATGCAAAGGCTTTAGCGAGGGCGCAAAGCACCACACCTACTGGTGAGAAGAGCGGTGAGAGAGAGACCACCTCATAGTGAGTGAGAGCCACAAGCCAAATTCGAATGGAAAAACTAAGAGTGTTCACTTGCCACCAAAAGTGAGATGAGAGAAGTTCGGAACAACCCATTAATCTTGCACTATGTCCTCCTTTGCAAGGGACTAGTGCAAGGAACTAACGAATTAACCAATGTTCCTCCATCTTTGATGAGTGTTTTGCAGGAATTCAAGGATGTCTTCCCCGAAGAGCTTTCACATGGACTACCTCCTCTTCACGGCATCGAACATCGCATTGACCTCACAAACCGCCTTCAAGACCAAACTTGGTCTCTATGAATGGTTGGTTATGCCCTTTGGTTTGTCTAATTCCCCACCCACCTTCATGCGCCTAATGAATCATATCTTGCGTTCTCTCATTGGAAAAGTGTTGTTGTCTATTTCGATGATATTCTTGTTTATAGCAAATCACTTGAGGACCATATAACACATGTCAAGGAAGTTTTGCAAATCCTTCGACATGAAAAGCTTTATGCTAGTCTTCCCAAGTGCACTTTTGCTAAAGACAAGTTGATTTTTCTTGGATTTGTCGTTTCTTCGAAGGGAATTGAAGTTGATGTTTCCAAGGTAAAAGACATACGAGATTGGCCCATCCCAACAAATGTGAGTGAACTCTAAAGTTTTCATGGGTTGGTTGGTTTCTATCGTTAGTTTGTGAAAGACTTCTCCACTATTGCTTGTCCTCTCACCGAGTTGACGAAAAAGAATGTCACCTTCGTGTGGGGCAAAGCACAAGAAAAAGCTTTTGATGAACTCAAAAAGAGGCTCACCGAAGCACCTCTCCTTGCTTTACCGGATTTCACAAAAACTTTTGAGATAGAGTGCGATGCTAGTGGTATTGGCATTGGAGGAGGCCTTATGCAAAATGGACGTCCTATAGCCTACCATAGCGAGAAACTTGATGGTGCTCGCCTCAATTATCCGATTTATGACAAAGAGCTTTTTGCCTTAGTTCGTGTCCTTCAAGTTTGGCAACACTACCTTTGGCCCAAGGAATTTATCATACATTCCGACCACGAGTCATTGAAATATCTCAAAGGCCAAGCTAACTTGAGCAAGAGACACGCTAAGTGGGTTGAGTTCATGGAATCTTTTATGTACATTGTCAAGTATAAGAAGGGCAAAGATAATGTAGTTGCAGACGCATTGTCTCGCAAACATACAAGCCTTCTTACGAGACTTGAAATCAACGTGTTGGGTCTTGAGGAAATAAAATCTTTGTATGCTTCCGATCCGTTCTTTGAACCAATTTTCGCAAAGTGCTCCAATGACAAAGGAGTTGATGATTTCTATTTGCATAAGGGCTTTCTATTTAAACAAAACAAGCTATGCATTCCGAAGTCGTCGCTTCCACTTTTGCTCCTCCAAGAATCTCATGGTGGAGGCCTTATGGGTCACTTTGGTCGACAAGACATTGGACATGCTCTCCAATCACTACTTTTGGCCCAAGATGAAGCGTGACGTGGAGCACTACGTTCAACGATGCACGACATGTGTTCAAGCTAAGTCGCAAGCTAATCCCTATGGTCTTTATATGCCATTGCCTATTCCTCATACACCTTGGTCTGACATTAGCATGGATTTCGTGTTAGGATTGCCTAGATCTAAGTATGGTCATGATTCTATATTTTTTGTTGTGGATCGTTTTTCCAAAATGGCACACTTCATACCGTGCCACAAGACCGACGATGCTTCACATGATGCAAATCTGTTTTTCAGGGAAATCGTCCGTCTTCATGGTGTGCCAAGGACAATCGTCTCTGACCGCGACGTCAAATTCATGATCTACTTGTGGAAGACCCTCATGGCCAAGCTCGGCGTCAAGCTCCTCTTCTCATCTGCATCACATCCTCAAACTGATGGCCAAACCGAAGTTGTCAACCGAAGCCTCGGAACTCTCCTTCGTGTGTTGATCAAGAAAAACCTGATGGATTGGGAGGAATGCATTCCACACGCAGAGTTCGCCTACAATCGAGCCAAGCACTCAACAACCAAGATGAGTCCATTCATGATCGTCTATGGTTTTGAGCCCCTCACTGCACTCGACATCCTACCACTACCTCTACATGAGCGAATGAACATGGACGTCGAGAAACACGCACGAGCTATGAACAAACTTCATGAAGAAACAAGAGCTACTATCGAACAACAAGTCCTTCCCAAGCTTCAAGGTTAAACAAGGACAAGAAGTAGATGATCTTTGAAGAAGGTGACCTTGTGTGGATACACCTAAGCAAAGACCGCTTCCCTAAGGAACGTGACTCCAAGCTCAAGCCAAGAGGAGATGGTCCCTTCAAGGTCCTCAAAAGAATCAACAACAATGCCTACATCATCGACATACCGACCTCCAAGTACCTTGCAAGCAATACATTCAATGTCAAGGATCTCTCACCCTTCCATGGAGATGTTCAAGATGATAACCATGAAGAGTCGAGGACAACTATTTCCCAAGGGGGGAGCTGATGCAGCCCGTCCTACGGACGCTCCTACATCTACACCAACAAGTCCCCCAAGTGGACCCATGACTCGTGCCCGAGCCAAACTCCTACAAGCTAAGGTGAACTCGCTCCTTTCCTCGTGCCAGTTTGATACCTCCTGGGATGGTGTGCTACTTCATGCATCTACACTATGTATCATCAGGTACGAAGCTTCGACACATCACCAAGCACCCCAGGATGGAGAACAAGGAGCAGATCGTGAAGCAGAAGGCGCTGGAGCTACTCAGACCGGAGTCTCCGGTCCGCGCACACCAGAGTCTCCGGTCCACCAAAGTCTCCCGCCTGAAGATACCGGACTCTCCTGTCCTCTCTCCGGTCTGGCCCCCTGCACCAGGCCCTAGGACAGTCTGACGACCCCTCCGGAGGCTAGTCGGGAGACTACACCGGAATCTCCGGCCTAGACCGGAGTCTTTGGTCCACCACACCGGAGTCTCCGTTCCGACCGTCGCCAGGCATGAAAAGGCCTTTGGGCCTGCGGCCCATGTACCCCTTAGTCCGTCTAGAACTTGTCTTTTACTCCTAAGGTACCCCTGTTTAAGTGGCTGGCCTATATATAGACCCCCACCTCCATTGTAAACCCTAGGCATGATATTGGAATTAGTGGAAAACCCTTTGTGGATCTATCTAATTCTTGCCTCATGCTCCTTGACTAAGGAGCACCAATATCCTCAAACCTCGTTGGAGTTTGCATCGTGCCTCCGCATTGTACAAGGCCTAGGCATCGGTGTCCCTTTGCCTAGACGTCAAGATCTCACCAAGTCTCCCATCTCGTCGTGCCGGTTCGAGAGAGAGTCCTCCGCCCGACGCTGATCCTAGGGATTGCGCCGGACCGGTCACCGCCGGCGTGAGCTATTGGTGTGTATCGTGGTTTTGTGTGTGTGTGTTCATCGCGTTTTTCGTGTGTGTGTTCGTCGTGTTCATCCTGCCCTCCTCTCCCTGCACTCCATCCTCAATTCGAAAGGGAATCGTGAAACATCGGGCCACCCTAGAGGTTTGCCCTCAATAGAAGCTCTTCGAACTGTGTACCTTCCCCACGGCACGCCGCAACGTCAAGCTATGATGGTGACCTCTCTTCAAGGCCACGAGCAAGGCAAGAAGCACAACGTCATCATGCAAGGGCACTAGTGATCCAACAAGAGCAACCACAAGAGGAACCGCAAGCGCAACCGCAAGTGCAACCGCAAGTCTACCACCATCGACCGCGACGCATACTTGACACAACAAGTGATGACTCCAATTTGGAGAATCAAGCTCGTCATCGACGTGAAGCTTTCTAAGATCCTCCTCCTCGTCATCAACGTTATGAACGTCCGCACCGACACCATGGTCATCACGAGGCGCCTCCTCCACCTCAACAAAACTTGGAGCGTCAAGTGATACAACTTGAGCGACTCCCACCACGTCAAGAGGCTCATGACCATGTTCTTCGCCGTGAGGCCCATGTGCCTAACCAACATCACCAACCGAGGAACGAGCCTCCTCTTTGTCATCAACCACGTCAAGAGGCTCCACACCCTCAGGCCCAAGCGCCTCAACCACGTCAACAACCGCGCCAAGAGCAAGAGCAAGCTCCTCAACAACAATATCAAGAGCAAGCTCCGCAACAAGGACACGAGAACCAAGTTCCACCGCATCACCATCAAGATCACCAAGCTCGTCGCAATGACCGCAACGCTGAAGAAACTTTTGGCAAGCTCAAGTTCACAATGCCAAAGTTCACCGGATCCAATGACCCCGAAGAGTACCTTTCATGGGCACTCAAAGTCGACAAGATCTTCCGCATGCACAATTATAGCAACGAAAAGATGGTCGCCATGGCTTCGCTTGAGTTTGATGATTACGCCAACCTTTGGTGGGAACAAGTTCAAGTGGCTCGTGATGCAAGACAAGAGCCGCCAATCACAACTTGGCATGACATGAAGGCTCACATGAGATCCCGGTTCGTCCCCGCGCACTACACGCGTGAACTCTTCAACAACCTTCAAGCGCTTCATCAAGGGACAAAGACCGTGGAAGAATACTTCAAGGAAATGGAACTCAACTTGATTCGTGCCAACATTGATGAGCGCATGGAGCAAACAATGGAACGTTTCCTTATTGGGTTGAACCATCCCATCAAGCACATCGTCGAGTTCTAAACATACAACACCATGGTTGAGCTTGTGCACATCGCAACAAAGGCTGAACGTCAAGTACAAGAGGATATCAAGTACAACAAGCCCAAGACGTACTTCACCTACAAGCCAGCTTCAACGGCTACACCAACAACTTTCAACGGAAGCTCCTCAAGTACCTCCAAGCCTTCCTTCAAGCCCACACTTCAAGGAAAACTGCCCCCAAGTGGCAAGCAAGCAAAGAGTGATACACCTTTCAACAGTGAATGCTACAAGTGTGGAGGTAAAGGACATAAGTCGACCGAATGTGGAAACAAGAAAGTCTTGTTCATCCATGACAATGGTGATGAAGAGTACTTGAGTGAAGATGAGTTTGATGCCCATGTCAAGGAAGCAATGGCAAGGCAACGAGTGGAAGATGATCAAGAACTCCTCATGTGTGAACATGACGCAAGTCCATCGCTTGTCGTCACATGGATCTTGACCACTCAAGCACAAGAGCATGAAGACCAAAGCTCCAATATCTTCCAAACACGAGCCGACATCAATGGAAAATCTATCAAGGCGATCATTGACGGAGGGAGTTGCCACAACCTTGCTAGCACCGAGTTGTGTGAGAAGCTCAACCTCACCCGCCATCCACACAAGCACCCCTACCACGTGCAATGGCTAAGTGACCAAGGGTCCGTGAAGATCAAGCATACCGTTTCGGTCTCCTTCACCATTGGTCCTTACAAAGATACGGTGGAGTGTGATGTGGTTCCTATGACAGTTTGCCACATGCTTCTTGGTCTACCGTTGCAATTTTACAAGGCTGCTCAACATGATGGTCGCACCAATGTATATACCTTCAAATGGCTCAACAAAACATGTGTTTTGCAACCCATGACTCCTAGCCAAATAATTGCGGACAATGCAAAGGCTTTAGCGAGGGCGCAAAGCACAACACCTACTTGTGAGAAGAGCGGTGAGAGAGAGAACCACCTCATAATGAGTGAGAGCCACAAGCCAAACTCGTGTGGAAAAACTAAGAGTGTTCTCCTTGCCACCAAAAGTGAGATGAGAGATGTTCGGAACAACCCATCCATCTTGCACTATGTCCTCATTTGCAAGGGACTAGCGCAAGGAACTAACGAATTAACCAATGTTCCTCCATCTTTGATGAGTGTTTTGCAGGAATTCAAGGATGTGTTCCCTGAAGAGCTTCCACATGGACTACCTCCTCTTCGCGGCATCGAACATCGCATTGACCTCATCCCCGGTGCACCACTTCCCAACCATGCCGCTTACCGCATGAACCCGGAGGAGAGAAAGGAGATCGAACGTCAAATCAACCAACTCGTCTCCAAAGGTTTGATCCAAGTTAGCACTAGTCCAAGTGCAGTACCCGTGATTCTTGTTCCAAAGACGGATGATACATTACGGTTATGCATGGACTGCGGTCCAATCAATGCTATCACCGTGCGTTATCGACATCCCATACCATATCTCGATGACATGCTTGATGAGTTGTGTGGAGCCACTATTTTTTCGAAAGTTGATCTTCGTAGTGGTTACCATCAAATACGCATGGCTGAAGGTGATGAGTGGAAAACCGCCTTCAAGACCAAACTTGGTCTCTATGAATGCTTGGTTATGCCCTTTGGTTTATCAAATGCCCCATCCACCTTCATGCGCCTTATGAATCACATCTTGTGTTCTCTCATTGGAAAAAGTGTCGTTGTCTATTTCGATGATATTACTGTTTATAGCAAATCACTTGAGGACCATATAACACATGTCAATGAAGTTTTGCAAATCCTTCGACATGAAAAGCTTTATGCTAATCTTCCCAAGTGCGCTTTTGCTAAAGCCAAGTTGATTTTACTTGGATTTGTTGATACAGGCATCATATACAGTTTGATACACTAGGATAACCAATGATATGTAATAATTTAGTCTAAGGTCGTGTCAAACGTTTGTTCTATGTTTATGAGTCAAAGTCCAATTAGGTCGAGTTAGTCCGACTCCAGTAGGGTCAGCCACCCCTACCCCTTTGTCCTATATAAACAAGGGGGTGCCACAATATTAGGGGGGCTGAAAATCATGTAGAACTTTTAGTTCCTCGTTTGTATACCCATCCCTCCGAGGTTGGCATCGTGACGGCGTCTCTGCGCTTGTCTCATTATCTATCTTATTGATATTTGTGTGAAGGTGCTTGTTATTCAAGTATTGCCGTGCTATGGCGTGAGGCTTGTTGTTTATCATCAAGTTGTTTGTTGGATTGATCTATTCAAGCGGGAAGTTCGTCGTTCATCGCTGAGTTGCTCGCAAGATTGGGTTTCCCCATCTTCAGGTTACGTGTATCACGTGCTTGGAAGATTTCTATCAGATCCATTGGATAAAAAGGTGCATCGTGAAAGATCGGGCCAAACAGTTTTCATCATCTGGTATCAGAGCGCTAGGTTGATCACTTTGCAGTTGTTGTTGACGGGCTGATCGTTTTGATCATTAGTCGACGAGGTTTGTTGGTTGTTGCATGATCAGCAAGATTAGCGAGGTGCTGATGATTGCCGCTGGTTTTCTACAATTGTGGGCTGATCTGAGTTACTGGGCACGATTTGATTTGTCGTTCGTGAGGCGTCTACCGATCTCGTCGATATCGGTTGGTACAGGATCTGGTGAGGCAAGCTGTTCTTTCGAGTTGGAGTCCCAAGCGTTTACGTGAGGGGCGCTGCAATTTTTGGCAGGAGTGCACCTGAATTACATTGCAATCAACTGCGTTTTGTTTGTGTCGTGGCTGTTAGGAAAAAAGAGAAGGAAAGTTGGATCGGTTTTGGTATGTGTAGATCGCAAAAGTTTTGGACACTCGCCAGATTCACAGTCGAGTCAAAGTCATAAAAAAATAGAAAGAAAAGGATGGCAAGACTTGACGACAGATAGTGGCGATTTTGCTAATATGACGCCACATGCTGGAGAAGACCTTCCGGTGTTGAGGACAACGCCTTTCTAAGGGGGAGAGGATGATACGGGCATCATATATAGTTTGATACACTAGGACAACCAATGATATGTAATAATTTAGTCTAAGGTCGTGTCAAACGTTTGTTCTATGTTTATGAGGTAGAGTCCAATTAGGTCGAGTCAGTCCGACTCCAGTAGGGTCAGCCACCCCTACCCCTTTGTCCTATATAAACAAGGGGTGCCACAATATTAGGGGGGCTGAAAATCATGTAGAACTTTTAGTTCCTCGTTTGTATACCATCCCTCTGGGGTTGGCATCGTGACGGCGTATCTGCGCTCGTCTCATTATCTATCTTATTGATATTTGCGTGAAGGTGCTTGTTATTCAAGTATTGTCGTGCTTTGGCGTGAGGCTCGTTGTTTATCATCAAGTTCCTTGTTGGATTGATCTATTCAAGCGTGGGGTTCGTCGTTCAGCGCCGAGTTGCTCACAAGATTGGGTTTCCCCATCTTCAGGTTACGTGTATCACATGATTGCAAGATTTCTATCAGATCCATTGGATCAGGAGGTGCATCGTGAAAGATCGGGCCAAACAGTTTTCATCATTTGTCGTTTCTTTGAAGGGAATTGAAGTTGATGTTTCCAAGGTAAAGGACATACGAGATTGGCCCATCCCAACAAATGTGAGTGAACTCTGAAGTTTTCATGGGTTGGCCGGTTTCTATCGTCGCTTTGTGAAAGACTTTTCAACCATTGCTTGTCCCCTTAATGAATTGACCAAAAAGAATGTCACCTTCGTGTGGGGCAAAGCACAACAAAAAGCTTTTGATGAACTTAAAAAGAGGATCATCGAAGCACCTCTCCTTGCGTTACCAGATTTCACAAAAACTTTTGAGATAGAGTGTGATGCTAGTGGTATTGGCATTGGAGGAGTCCTTATGCAAAACGGACGTCCTATAGCCTACCATAGCGAGAAACTCGATGGTGCTCGCCTTAATTATCCAATTTATGACAAAGAGCTTTTTGCCTTAGTTCGTGTCCTTCAAGTTTGGCAACACTACCTTTGGCCCAAGGAATTTATCATACATTCTGACCACGAGTCATTGAAATATCTCAAAGGCCAAGCTAACTTGAGCAAGAGACACGCTAAGTGGGTTGAGTTCATGGAGTATTTTCCGTACATTGTCAAGTATAAGAAGGGCAAAGATAATGTAGTTACAGATGCATTGTCTCGCAAACATACAAGCCTTCTTACGAGACTTGAAATCAATGTGTTGGGTCTTGAGGAAATAAAATCTTTGTATGCTTCCGACATGTTCTTTGAACCAATTTTTGCAAAGTTCTCCAATGAAAAAGGAGTTGATGATTTCTATTTGCATGAGGGATTTCTATTTAAACAAAACAAGCTGTGCATTCCGAAGTCTTCGCTTCAACTTTTGCTTCTCCAAGAATCTCATGGTGGACGCCTCATGGGTCACTTTGGCCGTAACAAGACATTGGACATGCTCTCCACTCACTACTTTTGTCCCAAGATGAAGCGCGACGTGGAGCGGTACGTTCAACGATGCACGACATGTGTTCAAGCTAAGTCGCAAGCTAATCCCTATGGTCTTTGTATGCCATTGCCTATCCCTCATACACCTTGGTCCGACATTAGCATGGATTTCGTGTTAGGATTACCTAGATCTAAGCATGGTCATGATTCTATATTTGTTGTTGTGTATCGCTTTTCCAAAATGGCACACTTCATACCATGCCATAAGACCGACGATGCTTCACATGTTGGAAATATATTTTTCAGCGAAATCGTCCGTCTACATGGTGTGCCACGAACAATCGTCTCCGACCGCAACATCAAATTCGTGAGATACTTATGGAAGACCCTCATGGCCAAGCTCCGCGTCAAGCTCCTCTTTTCATCCGCCTCACATCCTCAAACTGATGGCCAAACCGAAGTTGTCAACCGAAGCCTCGGAACACTCCTTCGTGTGTTGATCAAGAAAAACCTGAAGGATTGGGAGGAATGCATTCCACACGCCGAGTTCGCCTACAATCGAGCCAACCACTCAACAACCAAGATGAGTCCATTCATGATCGTCTATGGTTTCGAGCCCCTAACCGCACTCGACATCCTACCACTACCTCTCCATGAGCGCTCGAACATGGATGTCGAGAAGCATGCACAAGCTATGAAGACACTTCATGAAGAAACAAGAGCTACTATTGAACAACAAGTCCTTCGCCAAGCTTCAAGGTTAAATAAGGACAAGGAGGAGATGATCTTTGAAAAAGGTGACCTTGTGTGGATACACCTAAGCAAAGACCGCTTTCCCAAAGAACGTGACTCCAAGCTCAAGCCAAGAGGAGATAGTCCCTTCAAGGTCATGAAAAGAATCAACAACAACGCCTACATCATCGACATACAACCTCCAAGTACCTTGCAAGCAATACATTCAATGTCAAGGACCTTTCACCCTACCATGGAGATGTTCCAAATGAAAACCATGAAGTGTCGAGGACGACTCTTTCCCAAGGGGGGGGGGAGCTGATGTGGCCCGTCCTACAGATGCTCCTACATCTACACCAACAAGTCCCCCAAGCGGACCCATGACTCGTGCCCGAGCCAAACTCCTACAAGCTAAGTTGAACTCGCTCCTCTCCTCGTGCTAATTTGATACCTCCTTGGATGGTATGCTACTTCATGCAACTACCCTATGCATCATCAGGTATGAAGCTTCGACACATCACCAAGCACCCAAGGATGGAGAACAAGGAGCAGAGCATGAAGCTGGAGCCGTTGGAGCTGCTCAGACCGGAGTCTCCGGTCTGCGCACACCAGAGTCTTCAGACCACCAAAGTCTCCGGCCTGAAGACACCGGAGTCTCCGGCGCCACCTCCGGTCTGCCCCCGGAACCGGGCCCTGGGACAATCTGAAGGCCCCTCCGGAGGCTGGTCCGGAGATTGACCGGAATCTCCGGCCTAGACCGGAGTCTCCGGTCCACCACACCGGAGTCTCCGGTCCGACCATCGCCAAACATGAAAAGGCCTTTGGGCCTGTGGCCGATGTACCCCTTAGTCCATCCAGAACTTGTCTTTTATTCCTAAAGTACCCCTGTTTAAGTGGCTGGCCTATATATAGTCCCCCACCTCCATTATAAACCCTAGGCATGATATTGGAATTAGTGGAAACCGCTTTGTGGATCTATCTATTTCTTGCCTCATGCTCCTTGACCAAGGAGCACCAATATCCCCAAACCTCATTGTAGCTTGCATCGTGCCTCCGCGTTGTACAAGGCCTTGGCATCGGTGTCCCTTTGCCAAGACGTTAAGATCTCACCAAGTCTCCCATCTCACCATGCCAGTTCGAGAGAGAGTCCTCCGCCCGACGCCGATCCTAGGGATTACGCCGGACCGGTCACCGCCGGCGTGAGCTATTGGTGTGTATCGTGGTTTTTTGTGTGTGTGTTCTTCGCGTTCTTCGTGCGTGCGTTCGTCGTGTTCATCCTCTCCTCCTCTCCCCGCACTCCATCCTTGATTTCAAAGGGAATCGTGAAAGATCGGGCCACCCTAGAGGTTTTCCCTCAACACCTTGTGCTAAATGCATGCATGGACTTGGATGCAATTTTCATTTTTTGTGAGGTCCTTGATGTAACTTATACTTCCACTGACTGTCTTAACTTTCAAGCACCTCGCTCCTACGAGACCACCCATTAGATCGGCCATTCGTGGTACTTCTTATCTTATCTTTATCTTGTCTTATCTCTTTGATGAGGATATATACAGGGATTATGATGATTCTGACTACCTGAACTGGAAGGAAATATTGAGTCAAATCAATAATGACTATTAGGTGAATTCATTCCTAATTGAACCTGATGTTTTACTTAATGAGAACTTTATACTACCTAAGTCTATGCATCTTTGTATGATCAGGTTTATTGATAACACAAGCATTGCACGAGGAGGAGGAGAGTTGCAGCAAGAAGGATAAGCGCTGATTTCCAATATCAACAAGTGCGCGAGGGAGGAGCGGGAGGCATGCGCACTAGGAGGCAATGTGGAAATCACGTATGAGCAAGAGAGAGAGATGGCGCACCAAGAATTACATGTTTGAGGTGTTCCACAACGTTTGGACTGGGTGCCAATAAGGCCGAACCCATATATGGGTCGGTATGTATCAGTTTGAGTCGAACCAAGTCAGTTTGGGCCAAGATATGGCTGTTTTTAGGCCCATTTAGAGAGGAGGACGCCCCAGCGCTCATATAAACCTCCGTAGCCGCCGTAGTTAGGGTTGGAGACCACGTTAAAATATTTTGGAGTTGTTTCTTTCATAGAACCTCTGAAATTACCCTGTGTTCGAATTCTACAACTATAATTGAGTGTGATCTGTTGTTCCATTGGGAATTAGTAGATTGCATACTACCATTCGTGGTCACGGCTACGTGCGTAAGAGTGTGGTGTTGTGAATATCCTACAAGGTTCGAGATCTGTGGCACTGACATCAGGGATCGAGCGGGAGAGATCATAGCTACGCACTAGTTATCTATGATCCACCATATCATCGACAAGAGCTTGCTAAGAATATCGGGCCACCCCATATTATCTTGGTATCAGAGCACTGGGTTTACTCGGTGAGCAATATCATCTTGGTATCAGATTTCCAGCGTTGCCTCGGTAAGCATCCATAAATCCATCCATAGATTAGTTATTTTTGTCCTATACAGAAAAATCCAGACAAAAAGATTAGGATTCATAGTGTTTGCCATAGCCTAGATAACACTGTTCATAAGTTCTAGTTGCTGGTCGTAGTCCTTTTGTGTAGCCATTCTTCTAAATCTGAGTCGTAGTTTTCGTCTATTTTTGATCCGTTGTTGGAGTCCCTATACTATTTCTAGACTGTTCGTCGTATTCTTGAGTCTTAGATCTATTAGTTCTGTTTTCTTTTAGTCTGGGTTGTAGATCCGTTTGAAAGAAAAAAACACAGAACCTGTTTCGTGTACGTGCGTGAACGTGAGGGAGAAGGAAAGTAAGAAAAAAACAAATCCGATCGTATCTCCTATACGTAAGCTTCCTCACACGGGATTCAAAAAAATACCGCTTCGATCCTCGCTACAGGGCAGATGCTTCTGTGCTACGTGAGCATCCTCACGTTAAAAAAATCAAAAACGGACGCTCGCCTGACCACAGACAAGTCTGTCATCGTACGAGAATTTTTTTTCCTGCCGAGACCCTGCCGCGGCAGGATTTCGGGCCTTTTTTCTGCCGTGGCAGAGACCAATTCTCAGGTCAATTTTTTCTTTTTTGTTTATTTTTTTACTGAGTCCACATAGGTACCTATCCTTGTGAGCCTTTGTAAGCCTTTCTTTGTGTCTAATACTATCCTACGAGACTAGCGTGCTTAGTGCTCTGCGGCTACTCTGTTTAGCAATCTTGTGTCCGTTCTATTTGAGCTATTGATGCAGCCCGTCCTACGGACGCTCCTACATCGACACAACAAGTTCCCCAAGTGGACCCATGACGCGTGCCCGAGCCAAACTCCTACAAGCTAAGGTGAACTCGCTTCTCTCCTCGTGCCAATTTGATACCTCCTTGGATGGTGTGCTACTTCGTGCAACTACACGATGCACCATCAGGTATGAAGCCTCGACTCATCTCCAAGCACATAAGGATGGAGAATAAGGAGCAGAGCGTGAAGCAGGAGCCGCTGGAGCTGCTTATACCGGAGTCTCCAGTCTGCGCACACCGGAGTCTCCGGTCCACCAAAGTCTCCGGCCTGAAGACACCGGAGTCTCCGGGCCCACCTCCGGTCTGCCCCCAGAACCAGGCCCTCGGACAATCTGAAGGCCCCTCCGGAAGCCGGTCCGGAGACCGACCGGAATCTCCAGTCCACCACACCGGAGTCTCCGGACCGACCGTCGCCAGGCATGAAAAGGCCTTTGGGCCTGCGGCCCATGTACCCCTTAGTCCATCCATAACTTGTATTTTATTCCTAAAGTACACCTGTTTAAGTGGATGGCCTATATATAGTCCTCCACCTCCATTGTAAACCCTAGGCATGATATTGGAATTAGTGGAAACCCCTTTGTGGATCTATCTAGTTTTTGCCTCATGCTCCTTGACCAAGGAGCACCAATATCACCAAACCTCGTTGGAATTTGCATCGTGCCTCCGCCTTGTACAAGGCCTTGGCATCGGTGTCCCTTTGCCAAGACGTCAAGACCTCACCGAGTCTCCCATCTCGCCGTGCCGGTTCGAGAGAGAGTCCTCCGCCTGACGCCGATCCTAGGGATTGCGCCGGACCGGTCACCGCCGACATGAGCTATTGGTGTGTATCGTGGTCTTGTGTGTGTGTGTTCATCGCGTTCTTCGTGCGTACGTTTGTCGTGTTCATCCTCCCCTCCTCTCCCCGCACTCCATCCTCGATTTAAAAGGGAATCGTGAAAGATCCGGCCACCCTAGAGGTTTGCCCTCAACATATTGGTATCAAGTGCTTCGTTGCTCACGATTTCTCCCACAAATTTTTCTTCTATCCACCAAAAAATTCGAAAATCCCCCAAAACAGCCCAAATTTGCCTTTGGATCGATATCTTGATTTGGAGTGTTATTTGTGGTTTTGATTCGACCAAACCTTGTTTTAGGTGTTGGTCCAGCTTTATCCTGCGTTTTCCCAGCCCAATTTGGCCAATTTTTCGTGGATTTGAGGACCCAAGGCATGGATTTCCGCTCAAGAACACGAGCAGTTCGCGAACTGACTCCACACCGGAGTCTCCGGCCTACACCAGAGTCTCTGGTCTACCCACACTCGAGTCTCCGTCCTAGACCAGAGTTTCCAGCCTGAAACCCGGAGTCTTTGGCCTGACGCCTGATTTTGACAGTTTTGCCTCTAATCTTGCATTGGCTAATTTTCTCTTGTTTGTTTGTGCCCGTGTGCGTGTTGTCAACTAACAACAAGCCTCTGCATCGACAACCCCCATGCTCACCGACACCACGGCCCACAAACATCATCCTGCACCACCGACGCCAAGTTCATCATCACCAACGAAGGTATAACTTGCGTCACCTTGTTAACCCCTATCTTCCTTTGTGTGTACCTATCCTATGAGAGTGGCTCATCTTGTGTTTGCTTGAGCATTGTGTATTTTCCCTTGGATAGTGAGAGTGCAAGAGCAATATCAAGTGTGACTAGGTAGCATCAAGGGAGAGCAAAAAAAAGATACAAAGAAAAAGAAAAAGCAAAAGAAAAATAGTCTCCCATTGCCAAAGAGAGTCTCAAAGCTTGTAAGCAATAGAGAAAGAAGAGCTCCCAAATCAAGTGCACAAATCCGTTACTCACTTTTCTTCTTTGCAAACGAGCCATGGTCTCTCCTTGTATTGGCACGACAATGAGCTTAGTCTTTGTTAGGACATTTTGTTTTCTCATAATCATAGTCATGTCAATCCCAACTTTCTCCACGTGTGTGTATATAGTCGTAGCTTCCCGTCACCCTTTTGAGATGTTAACCTTCGCCTTTGACTTGAGTTTTGTTGGATTTTACTCACATGTGACTATCCCTTTTCTTTTGGTTGGTTCTTTGGCTTTCCACAATCCTAACCTACCACCAACAAGCTTTTGAGAGTTAGTTCTTTCTTTAGTGTGAGTTTTCTTTGCATTTCCACTTTGCACGCTTATAGCTCTCACTTGTGGTTTCTAGTTTGGTGCAATTCCCAAGGTGAGGTACAAGGCTAACACCACCATATTCCACTTCCATATACAATACTTGTGTGTCTTGCATGATGGATAGGCACAGTGAGTCGAGCCAACCACCTCCCCAAGAAGAAGATGAAGGACCGTACATGACGCGCGCAAGTCACTTCATCGTCCGCCAAGAGTTCCGTGAATGTTGCCAAGCCCTTGAGACGAGACAAGATGAACAATTTGGAGAGATGCAAGACGAGTTCAAGAACATTGACAACCGCTTCGACGGCCTCGAACGACAAATGCATGCAATGCATCACAACTTCGGCCACCGAAATGAAGCGCTTCAATGATCCGTCGCCGAAACAAATGACAATCTTTGATGCCTCATCGACGGAATGTCAAGACCGTGTTCACGTGCTTCAAGCTCTTCAAGTTCTTCGCGTCGTCATGTACCTCTTCAACAAGATCTACATCCAAGTGCTCCAAGACGCAATGATGCCCCCGTAGTTGAAGATGGAAGTTCCTCGAACTATGTACCTTCCCCACGGCACGCCGCAATGTCAAGCTATGATGGTGATTTCTCTTCAAGGCCAAGAGCAAGGCAAGAAGCACACCGTCATCACGCAAGGGCATTAGTGATCCAACAAGAGCAACCGCCAGAGAAACCGCAAGTGCAACCACAAGTGCAACCGCAAGTGTACCACCATCGACCACGACACATACTTGACACAACAAGTGATGACTCCAATTTGGAGAATCAAGCTTGTCATCGACGTGAAGCTCTCCAAGATCCTCCTCCTCGTCATCAACGTCATGAACGTCCACACAGACACCATGGTCATCACGAGGCGCCTTCTCCACCCCAACAAAACTTGGAGCGTCAAGTGATACAAATTGAGTGACGCCCACCACGTGAAGAGGCTCATGACCATGTTCTTCGTCGTGAGGCCCATGTGCCTAACCAACATCACCAACCGAGGAACGAGCCTCCTCTTCGGCATCAACCGCGTCAAGAGGCTCCACACCCTCGCCACCATGAGGCCCAAGAGCCTCAACCACGTCTACAACCGCGCCAAGAGCAAGAGAAAGATCCTCAACAACAATATCAAGAGCAAGCTCCGCAACAAGGACGCGAGAACCAAGTTCCACCTCCCCAACTACAAGATCATCAAAAAGGTCACCATGCTCGTCGCAATGACCGCAATGATGAAGAAACTTTTGGCAAGCTCAAGTTCACAATGCCCAAGTTCACCGGATCCAATGACCCTGAAGAATACCTCTCATGGGCACTGAAAGTCGACAAGATCTTCCGCATGCACAATTATAGCAGCGAAAAGATGGTCTCCATGGCTTCACTTGATTTTGATGATTACGCCAAACTTTGGTGGGAACAAGTTCAAGTTGCTCATGATGCAAGACAGGAACCGCCAATCACAAGTTGGCATGACATGAAGGCTCACATGAGATCCTGGTTCGTCCCCGCGCACTACACGCGTGACCTCTTCAACAACCTTCAAGCGCTTCGTTAAGGGACAAAGACCATGGAAGAGTACATCAAGCAAATGGAACTCAACTTGATTCGTGCCAACATTGATGAACGCATGGAGCAAAAAATGGCACGTTTCCTTATTGGCTTGAATCACCCAATCAAGCGCATCGTCGAGTTCCAAACATACAACACCATGGTTGAGCTTGTGCACATAGCAACAAAGGCTGAACGTCAAGTGCAAGAGGACATCAAGTACAACAAGCCCAAGATGTACTTCACCTACAAGCAAGATTCAACCGCTAAACCAACAACTTTCAATGGAAGCTCATCAAGTACCTCCACGCCTTCCTTCAAGCCCACACTTCCTCAAGGAAAACTGCCCCCAAGTGGCAAGCAAGCAAAGAGTGATACACCTTTCTACGGTGAATGCTACAAGTGTGGAGGTAAAGGACACAACTTGGCCGAATGTGGAAACAAGAAATTCTTGTTCATCCATGACAATGGGGAAGAAGAGTATTTGAGTGAAGATGAGTTTGATGCCCGTGTCAAGGAAGCAATGGCAAGGCAACGAGTGGAAGATGATCAAGAACTCATGTGTGAACATGACGCAAGTCCATTGCTTGTCGTCACAAGGATCTTGACCACTCAACCGCAAGAGCATGAAGACCAACGCTCCAATATCTTCCAAACACGAGCCAGCATCAATGGGAAATCTATCAAGGTGATCATTGCCGGAGGGAGTTGCCACGACCTGGCTAGCACCAAGTTCTGTGAGAAGCTCAACCTCACCCTCCAGCCCCACAAGCACCCCTACCACGTGCAATGGCTAAGTGACCAAGGGTCCGTGAAGATCAAGCATACCGTATCGGTCTCCTTCACCATTGGTCCTTACAAAGATACAGTGGAGTGCGATGTGGTTCCTATGACAGTTTGCCACATGCTTCTTGGTCGACCATGGCAATTTGACAAGGCTGCTCAACATGATGGTCGCACCAATGTATACACCTTCAAATGGCTCAACAAAACATGTGTTTCGCAATCGATGACTCCTAGCCAAATAATTGCGGACAATGCAAAGGCTTTAGCGAGGGTGCAAAGCACAACATCTACTTGTGAGAAGAGCGGTCAGAGAGAGAACCACCTCATAGTGAGTGAGATCCACAAGCCAAACTCGAGTGGAAAAACTAAGAGTGTTCTCCTTGCCACCAAAAGTGAGATGAGAGATGTTCGGAACAACCCATCCATCTTGCACTATGTCCTCCTTTGGAAGGGACTAGCGCAAGGAATTAACCAATGTTCCTCCATCTTTGATGAGTGTTTTGCAGGAATTCAAGGATGTGTTCCCCGAAGAGCTCCCACATGGACTACCTCCTCTTCGCGGCATCGAACATCGCACTGAACTCATCCCCGGTGCACCACTTCCCAACCCTGCCACCTACCGCACGAACCCGGAGGAGAGAAATGAGATAGAACGTCAAATCAACCAACTCGTCTCCAAAGGTTTGATCCAAGTTAGCACAAGTCCAAGTGCCGTACCCGTGATTCTTGTTCCAAAGACGGATGATACATTACGGTTATGCATGGACTGCGGTCCAATCAATGCTATCACCGTGCGTTATCGACATCCCACACCACGTCTCGATGACATGCTTGATGAGCTGTGTGGAGCCACTATTTTTTCGAAAATTGATCTTCGTAGTGGTTACCATCAAATACGCATGGCTGAAGGTGATGAGTGGAAAACCGCCTTCAAGACCAAACTTGGTCTCTACGAATGGTTGGTTATGCCCTTTGGTTTGTCTAATTCCCCATCCACCTTCATGCGCCTAATGAATCATATCTTGCATTCTCTCATTGGAAAAAGTGTTGTTGTCTATTTCGATGATATTCTTGTTTATAGCAAATACTTGAGGACCATATAACACATGTCAAGGCAGTTTTGCAAATCCTTCGACATGAAAAGCTTTATGCTAGTCTTCCCAAGTCCACTTTTGCTAAAAACAAGTTGATTTTTCTTGGATTTGTCGTTTCTTCGAAGGGAATTGAAGTTGATGTCTCCAAGGTCAAGGACATACGAGATTGGCCCATCCCAACAAATGTGAGTGAACTCCGAAGTTTTCATGGGTTGGCCGGTTTCTATCGTCGCTTTGTGAAAGACTTTTCAACCATTGCTTGTCCCCTTAATGAATTGACCAAAAAGAATGTCACCTTCGTGTGGGGTAAAGCACAACAAAAAGCTTTTGACGAACTTAAAAAGAGGCTCACCGAAGCACCTCTTCTGGCTTTACCGGATTTCACAAAAACTTTTGAGATAGAGTGTGATGCTAGTGGTATTGGCATTGGAGGAGTCCTTATGCAAAACGGACGTCCTATAGCCTGCCATAGCGAGAAACTTGATGGTGCTCACCTTAACTATCCAATTTATGACAAAGAGCTTTTTGCCTTAGTTTGTGTCCTTCAAGTTTGGCAACATTACCTTTGGCCCAAGGAATTTATCATACATTCCGACCACGAGTCGTTGAAATATCTCAAAGGCCATGCTAACTTGAGCAAGAGACACGCTAAGTGGGTTGAGTTCATGGAGTCTTTTCCGTACATTGTCAACTATAAGAAGGGCAAAGATAATGTAGTTGCGGACACTTTGTCTCGCAAACACACAAGCCTTCTTACGAGACTTGAAATCAATGTGTTGGGTCTTGAGGAAATAAAATCTTTGTACGCTTCCGACCCGTTCTTTGAACCAATTTTGGCAAAGTCCTCCAATGACAAATGAGTTGATGATTTCTATTTGCATAAGGGCTTTCTTTTTAAACAAAACAAGCTATGCATTCCGTAGTCGTCGCTTCAGCTTTTGCTTCTCCAAGAATCTCATGGTGGAGGCCTTATGGGTCACTTTGGTCACGACAAGACATTGGACATGCTCTCCAATCACTACTTTTGGCCCAAGATGAAGCGTGACGTGGAGCGCTACGTTGAACGATGCACGACATGCGTTCAAGCTAAGTCGCAAGCTAACCCTTATGGTCTTTATATGCCATTGCCTATTCCTCATACCCCTTGGTCCGACATTAGCATGGATTTCGTGTTCAAGATCTAAACATGGTCATGATTCTATATTTGTTATTGTGGATCGTTTTTCCAAAATGGCACACTTCATACCGTGCCATAAGACCGATGATGCTTCACATGTTGCAAATCTGTTTTTTAGGGAAATCGTTCGTCTTCACGGTGTGCCAAGGACAATTGTCTTTGACCGCGACGTCAAATTCATGAGCTACTTATGGAAGACCCTCATGACCAAGCTCAGCGTCAAGCTCCTCTTTTCATCTGCATCGCATCCTCAAACTGACGGCCAAACCGAAGTTGTCAACCGAAGCCTCGGAACTCTCCTTCGTGTGTTGATCAAGAAAAACCTGAAGGATTGGGAGGAATGCATTCCACACACTGAGTTCGCCTACAATCGAGCCAAGCACTCAACAACCAAGATGAGTCAATTCATGATCGTCTATGGTTTCGAGCCCCTCACTGCACTTGACATCCTACCACTACCTCTCCATGAGCGAACGAACATGGACGTCGAGAAACAAGCAAAGCTATGAAGAAACTTCATGAAGAAACAAGAGCGACTATCGAACAACAAGTCCTTTGCTTCAAGGTTAAACAAGGACAAGAAGGAGATGATCTTTGAAGAAGGTTACCTTGTGTGGATACACCTAAGGAAAGACCGCTTCCCCAAGGAACGTGACTCCAAGCTCAAGCCAAGAGGAGATGGTCCCTTCAAGGTCCTCAAAAGAATCAACAACAACGCCTACATCATCGACATACCGACCTCCAAGTACCTTGCAAGCAATACATTCAATGTCAAGGATCTCTCACCCTACCATGGAGATGTTCAAGATGATATCCATGAAGAGTCGAGGACGACTCTTTCCCAAGGGGGGGAGCTGATGTAGCCCGTCCTACAGACGCTCCTACATCTACACCAACAAGTTCCCCAAGTGGACCCATGACGCGTGCCCAAGCCAAACTCCTACAAGATAAGGTGAACTCGCTCCTCTCCTCGTGCCAATTTGATACCTCCCTTGGATGGTGTGCTACTTCATGCAACTACACTATGCACCATCAGGTACGAAGCCTCCACTCATCTCCAAGCACCCAAGGATGGAGAACAAAGAGCAGAGCGTGAAGTAGGAGCCGCTAGAGCTGCTCAGACCAGAGTCTCCGGTCTGCGCACACCAGAGTCTCCGGTCTACGCACACCAGAGTCTCCGGTCCACCAAAGTCTCCGGCCTGAAGACACCGGAGTCTCCGGGCCTACCTACGGTCTGCCCCCAGAATCGGGCCCTGGGACAATCTGAAGGCCCCTCCGGAGGCCGGTCCAGAGACCAACCGGAATCTCCGGTCCACCACACCGGAGTCTCTGGACCGACCGCCGCCAGGCATGAAAAGGCCTTTGGGCCTGCGGCCCATGTACCCCTTAGTCCGTCCAGAACTTGTCTTCTATTCCTAAAGTACCCCTGTTTAAGTGGATGGCCTATATATAGTCCCCCACCTCCATTGTAAACCCTAGGCATGATACTGGAATTAGTGGTAACCCCTTTGTGGATCTTTCTAATTCTTGCCTCATGCTCCTTGACCAAGGAGCACCAATATCACCAAACCTCGTTGGAGTTTGCATCGTGCCTCCGCGTTGTACAAGGCCTTGGCATCGGTGTCCCTTTGCCAAGATGTTAAGACCTCACCGAGTCTCCATCTCGCCGTGCCCGTTCGAGAGAGAGTCCTCCGCCCGACGCCGATCCTAGGGATTGCGCCGGACCGGTCACCGCCGGCGTGAGCTATTGGTGTGTATAGTGGTTTTGTATGTGTGTGTTCATCATGTTCTTCGTGCGTGCGTTCGTCGTGTTCATCCTCCCCTCCTCTCCCCCACTCCATCCTTGATTTGAAAGGGAATCGTGAAAGGTCGGGCCACCCTAGAGGTTTGCCCTCAACAGCTATTACTAGCGTCTCACTTGTGCATTGCAATATTCCTTTTCATAAGTTGCTTTGCCACGTTTATCTGCACTGTGTGTGTTTCTTGGGTTTTTGTACGATCAGCACTAGGACTTGTTTGCGGTGTAGTTATGATACCATACCTACAGTTCCACCATAAATAACCTGTGTGCCCTGTGATCATTCTCCATACCTTTGATATTCACTTCATCACATCAGTGCATAAGTCTTTGATTTCGAATTGGTAAGCATCACTATTCACTTTGGAACGGTGAGATCTGCTTTCTTGTCAGTTTTGAGTGAGTTGTGAGAGTTCCACCACCAGATTTTATTTTGTGCACTAATGTACTAATCATGTCTTCTAGTAGTGTTGATGTGATGCAGAAAATGGAGGCCAATGATGTTACAGATAATGTGGAGACCTATAGGTACAAATTCTTCCACAATTGGCGTTGTAGTGGTACTTTTTGGAAGGAAGAACACGGTATTTTTGATGGTGACGGTCTTTTCCACCATAGTGTGATGATTTGTGAGCGACGTGCTTCCATTACCATTGATAACGACTCTACTCTTAATTTGATCAGCGTTGAAGTTGTACAAAAGCTGCAGCTACCGACATGTGCCTGCGTGGTGCCATATCTCTTGCATTCATCATATGGCACATTGCTGATTTCACACACCGCTGATGTTCCTATGACTTTTAAAGAGCATACTGAGATTGTCTGTTGTGATGTATCTCCTATACCACTTGAGTTTTGTCACATACTATTGGGAGAACCTTGGAGAAGGAGGTTTAACGCTCAAATATGTCCTATTGTTGGAAGGATTTCTTTCAAACGGAACATGAAGAGGCGTGTTATGCTCAGGATTTCAGCTGAAAAATTTCATGAGTATCATCTTCTTCGCAAGGAGAGGACAAAAGAGTTCAGTTTGTCTACTAAGTACAAGGTCATGATGAATGGTGACAACCTATTATTTGTCATCTTGAACACGGTGTGCATTACAAACCATGTGAGAATGAGAGCCACATAGCAATCTATGATGTAGCCCGACCTTCGGTCATTACCACATCATGGTCTCCAACTTATGCCAAGTCGTCATGGACTCCAAAGGTGAATCCGTTCCTCTATGCGAGCCCACTTCCTACCCTCTTGAATGGTATAGTACTTCATACTCCGTCCCATATCCATGATAGGTTCATACCGACGAGTACGGAGGCAAGGGAGGAAGCTTGGAGCACCAAGTTCGACAAGACAGAGGCTTGGAAGAGAAGACGAAAGAAGCAGCAGCTGGAGCACCGGAGTCTCTGGCCTGCGCAGACGGGAGTCTCCGGCCACACCGGAGTCTCCGACCTGCAAACCCCGGAGTCTCCGGACCCATCTCCGGACAGACCCCTAGATCAAGCTCGAGGACAGCCAAAAGGCCCCTCCGGAGACGACACCAGAGACAGACTGGAGTCTCTGGCCCACACCGGAGTCTCCAGACCTCACACCGGAGTCTCCGGCCTGAGCGTATGGGCCTGCGCGCCGCCATCTAGGCCTTTGGCCCATGTACCCCTTAGTCTGCTCAGACTTTCCCCTTTTATTCTTAAAGTACCCTTGAACTAGTGGCTGGCCTATATATAGTGCCCCCACCCCCTCATGTAACCGGAGGCATAGATGATAGACTAAAGAAAACCCCCTTTGTGGAATCTCTAGTTTTGCCTCATCCCCTTCTACCAAAGGGGATCGACTATTGTCACCACCTAGTTGGAGTTTGCATCGTGCCTCCCTTGTTGTACAAGGCCTTGGCATCGGTGTCCCTTTGCCAAGACGTCAAGACCCTCTCCAAGGTGTTCTTCCCTCTTCGCGTGGGATCGAGGGAGCACGTTAACCAATCTTTCCTTGCGAGGATATTATCGGACCGGTGGCCACCGGTGAGAGCAATCGGCCTTGTATCGTGTGTGTTTTGCGTGTGTTCATCATGTTCTTCACGAGGTGTGCGTCCGCTTCCGCTACCTTCTCCCTTTCCCCTCGCTTTCCCATCGATTTGACCACGAGATCCGTGAAGATCGGGCAACCCACGGGGTTACCCCATAACATCTGGTATCAGCAGCTTTTGGTTGCCACGGATTTCTCCTCGATTTGGTCTTTTTCCCATAAATTCGAAAATTCCACCAAAAACAGCCCCAATTCGTGTTTTGGATCGATCTGTGATTTGAATGCGGTTTGGTAGGTTTTGATCTATGGATTACTTGCTAAACTTGTTGATCTATCTTCCCCTGCGTTCCCATGGCCTAATTCCTTGATTTCCCCCACCAATTTGGTGTTTTGGTTCGAGTTTTCCGCCAAAATCGCGTCCCGGACGAGTTCTGCATGTCCTGGAACCTCCGGACCGGAGACTCCGGCCTAGACCGGAGATTTCGGCCCCCAGACCGGAGATTCCGGTCCAGACCGGAGTTTCTGGCAAAGTCTCCGCCCCCCACAGCTAACAGCAAATCTGTTTTACCGTTTTGGGCATAACTTTTGCATACGAACTCGGATTTTGGTGTTCTTTAGCTCGTTTTGAAGAGGAGAAAGATCTCTACATCATCATATCTGTGGTTCATGCTATCTACTCTATAAAAATTCTGCGAGCAAGGCGAAATCCACCAATAAAGGGTGAAGATCAGCGAAGAAAGGTATAAACATTCCGCGACTTCTCCCCACTTGCTTTCCTTTGTGAGCTACACTATATTTGAATTCAACAAACACCTATTGAGACTAGTTCCTCCTATGATTGATTGGGCTATGCACATTTGATCCCTTGTACAATTCCGAGCAAAAGTTGTGAGCGCGCTATCTCATATAGTTATCTTGTATAGTTGTTGGCACAAAGAAGAGGCAAGTGAAAAAAGAAAAGAAAGTGAAAAAAAGAACAAGAAAAAGAAAAAAAAGAAAGAAACAAGTGCCTCATAGAATAGGAAGCGCAAGCTCGATGAACATCATATAGGTGGTACTTATTGTGCATATCTTGTAGCCCACCAATATAATTGCAATCGAACTAGCGTCTCTCCTTGAACTTGTGCGACACGAGCTTATAGTCTTTGCTAGGTAATCATTTGGTTCTTAGCTCACTTTCTCCGTCGCGCAAGTCCCATTTATCCCACCGTGTGTGTTTCCTTGTACATATTTCCTTCTTGTGGATTGACTTGTTTTGCTTTGTGATCATCGTGGTTCTTTAGTTGCCATTACAATATCTTGAGTTCGGATTGGTTCTTGGACATGCCACCTTCCATACCTATTCACCATAAGCTTTGTGTGTGTGTTTTTTAGTGGTTAGTTGGTTTTGGTGTTCCGCGTGAACTTCACTTTGCTTGGTTTTGATTGCTCTCAAGTGTTGCCACTTGCACGATACTATCTTCCAAGGTAAAGTAAGGTTTGACGTTGCATCCCTAACCCTCCTACCACTTCCATATACACCACTTGGTCTTGTGAAACATGTCTAGGGACTCCGGAACCGAGGATGATTTCTATGAAGAATCCACGATGAGCCACCATGCATATGCCTCCACAAGCATGGATGACATGATGGAGCACTACACCGACAATGGCTCCACATTCTTAGGTGATATAGAGTTCTACAACAACAATAACTCCCCAAGCATGGACGACTTCAAGCACGACAACGACAAGCTCCTCAAGTCGCATCGACCAAGAGGGAGCCCCCACCTCAAGATCCCCAAGGTCCACCATCAAATGGACAACTTCAAGCGCGACATGGACAACAACTTCGCCAAAACCATAAGCATGATGGCCAAGACAAATGATGCTTTGCGCTCATTACAACGCCTCACCAAGAAGAGTGCCAAGGACAAGGAGCATCGTCGCGAGCGTCATGTGGATGACCAAGTGCGCCATCTACATCAACCTTTGGCAAGGCACGCCAATGACCTCCATCGACACCATCAAAGGGCACCTTCAACTACTCGTGCCACCACCACAATGTCGTGGTGGTGTCACGGCAGATGCCATGGATAGGCTAAAGGTGGGGACTAATAGCACTAGGGGAATCCAGGGAGGGATAGTGAGGTGATTCCACACACAGAAGCTTTGTATTCGATTCAGTTCACAGATTACAAGTCCACCTAGAGCTTTATTGGCGAGAGGAGGAAGAAGGAGCTCTCTTACTCTCACCCACAGTTAACCCGTACAAGACCCTTAGAACCTAGAACCTTACAGAATAGAGGAACCCCCTTCTACAGAGTCCCTAGCCCTCCTTATATAGGGGTGGCTAGGTCTCTACTTAGGGCATACGTGGAGGCATATTCTAGGGAATATGCCTCCTCCCAAAATAGCAAACCGACCAGGGTGCTTTTCCCTCGTGTCACCCATGCAGAGGCTACGTGAGCCTCTATAGCGCCTGCGTCAGCCGACACGGGCATCGTCACCTCTGTCGGCCACGCCTCGGTGGTCCTTCCCTCTTTTGCTTCGCTCATGCAATGCGTACTAGGGCTTCTTTTGACCAGCGAGATTCCTTCCTTCTCCTAGAAGCTAGATATGACCCGGATCATAATTGATCCGGCCACACCCGTTCCTGCATACAAGTTAAATACGCCATTTCGACTTACGGCTTAAGTCGGTTGAGACCTAGTTAGGTGGACGCCCCCTGGTCTGGGTTACCCCGTGATTCGGCCTGCCTTGAGGTGACCCGGCCAGCATCCGCTTTAGCCTTGTTGACCCTCGGCTAACTCGGCCTTTATACCCCGACGCGACCCTACCCGGGGGTATCCCCCCAACATTAGTCCCCGAAGCTGGTGCGGTCTTAGCTGCCTTAGCTGCTAAGGCCACAGCAGGTTCAATTCCACCGAGCTTTGTGCTCCTTCTCCGGGTTTCCTCCTTGTCTCGGATTCTCTGGATTTACTTTCCCTTGGCACGTTCCAAGCTCTCACTTGCTGGCCGGGTTACCACCCTAACTCGGACCTCATGGTTTTACTTTCCCGTGGCACATTCCATGTTTTCACTTGTTGGCCGGGTTACAATGGTCTCATTTGGCTCTTCTTTTCTTCTCTCATACGCTAGCCCACGTGGAGGCTAATCATTAGATTGCGTCATTTTAAGGGCCAGCCACACTAACTGCTGCAGTAATTTGTCAGTTATCACTGTAGTGCACGTCACGTCAGCCCTGCCTCCTTGTTAACCGCATCAGTGCGTCATGTCACGGGATCTGTTGCACCCTGTGGCCCTCCGTGTGGCTTGCTGCTGATTGGTCGACACGGGCAATACACGGCCACACCATGCGGCGTACCCGTTTGACACGATCCCACTACCCCCTCGAGGGAGTGGTTAAATAGGGGAGGGGCGCACCCCTTAGGTCTTTTCCCCCTTCTGCGCCCCTCTGCCTCTTGCTCTTCTTCTTCTTCGTCTTCCTCGCGACAGCACCGCCGCCCCTGCTTCCAAGTAGCAGCGCCGCTGCCGCACTGCTTCCCCATGCATCTGCATCACCGCCACCGCTACGCGCCTCCTCCGCCACGGGTCGTTGCCAATCTAGGCCGCTGCCCCCCACTGCGGCTAGCGACAGTGAGGGCAACGAGCTAGAGATGACAGAGGAGGAGCTCGCCGTCGCCGAGCAAGAGATGCAGGAAGACACCGCCATGACGGACCGTGGTGCGTGGGCCAGGTCCTGGGCCTACCAGGGCGACCTGGACTGGCTCTACCGCACCAGACGCATTCCCGCTGGAGTCATCGCGCGCCATGCCTCCGTCGAACTCGCCCCCTCACCCAATCCGGGTGAGTACGTTGTGTTCTTGTCTCACTTCCAACGGGGGTTTGGTTTGCCGGTCAGTGATTTCTTCCATGACTGGTTAAGCACATACGAACTCCAGCCGCACCATCTTCCTACCAACGCAATCACTTCCCTTTCTGCTTTTGCCTCTACGATCGAGGGCTACGCCGGATTATGGACCACGAAGGAGCTATGGATCCGGTTTTTTGGCCTTCGTCGCAATGTCATTCCGAATATTCAACTCGATCCGGAGGACAAGCAGCTCACTCAATTCGGAGCTGCATCACCCTGGAGGCTATCCGTTTTCCCCCGAGTCACTGGGCTGGACTCCTGCAAAGGATGGGCCCAGACTTTCTTTTATGTCCAGAATGAGGGCACTGAAGACTTGATCCAGCTGCTTCCCTATGCTCCGGGTCCACCTAACCCGGAGTTGTGGGACGTTGTCCCCAAGAAGCCCACAGTATTGGCCAACCAGGTCAATAAAAGGTTCAAGGAGCTGAAGCATCTCGGGTTGCGCAACGAGGACGCCATGATCACATTTGTCCGCAACCGGATCTCCCCTCTCCAGAAGCGCACCCGCAAGGTGTTCCACATGAGCTGGGGTCGCGACCCCAACCGGACCTCGTCCTTCGAGCTTAGCAACACAGAAATCTACCGCCGGGTCAAGGCGCTCTTCACCACCCACAAGGACTTATCCTCTGAGTGGACGTGGGGAATTGAGCATTATTGCCGGGATAGGCTTCCTCCCGTGGTAAGCTTCATGCCACCAACTCTCTCCGGATTTAGATCTTATGTCGGTTGCCGTCTTATTTTTAACTCTGTTGTCTTTTTTCTCCTTTAGCAATTCCTTCAGCATACAATTGAGGATGGCCCCGACCCTACCCTCAAATGCGAGCCTGACCGGGAGAGCTCGGACGAGGAAGAACCGGACCAGGAGATGTTCCTCCCAATGTCCGGCGCGACCAAGCGACCCACCGGTAAACTCTCTTCTATTAGAGATTGGCCCGATGATGAGGATGCCTCTTATATTGAGGTGATGGAAGCTGTTGACGCTATCCCCCTTTCTTATGCTTCTGGCATCAGCTAACCCCAGTGGGCAGATCCACGAGGACCCTCCCCTTGCCACGGGTGAACCTGTTCCGGTAGCGAAGAAGAGGCGTGCAACTGCATCAAGCTCCTCTTCCGGACCTTCTCGGCCCTCCAAAAGGCGAAAGAAGTCCGGAGACAAAACTTCTTCCAAGCCAGCAGGCAAGGCCCCAGCACGAAGGGCTCGGAAACCCAAGGAGCCCCTGACCTCGGATGCGTAAGCCTCTTTTCCCTCTGCAACTTATTCTTCCTTGCATTGTTTTAGTCTCTCTTCTGACATTATTTGATTTGGCAGTGCTGCGGAGGATGTTCCCCAGAGTGGATCTAGCATCTCTTCACCGCTCCGACCTAGCCCTTCTCCTCCTCGTGACGACGAGTCACGCCTGCTGAGCCCTATTCCAGAGGGTTCTGCGGCTGCTCCGGGTTCCAGCTCACCTCGTCAAGAGGGGGGCAACCCTGGAGCGGGGGAGATGGACCCAGCCGAGGCAGCGGCATCCACCACTTCGGCTCCGCCGTAACCAGCAACTACCGAGACTACCTCCGCACCAGCACCAGCACCAGCTTCAGCACCAATTCTAGCACCAGCACCAACTCTGGCAGCAAGGACATCAGCAGCAGCACCAGCTCCAGCAACAAGGGCACCAGCGCCAAGCTCCTCCACCTTGTCCGAGTCTTCTCAGTCTCGGCGAGGAAGTACTCAGGCAGCTCCTAAGGGGAAATCTGCCGCAACCACTTCCTCCTCTCAGCAAGAAAAAGACAAGAAAGCCCCTGACGTCACCAGGGCAGCGTCCACCGGGTCTGGACAGCGCACCCTCGCGTCCATGCTTGCCCAGAAGGCTCCAGCACTGAAGGACGCCCCTGCCGATCCAACTAGTGCGCAACAACTTGTTCTGCACACCAGTCCGGCCCTTGCTCAGGTTGAGAGGAGAGAGGCACATGCGAAGGGCTTGGTGGCGCCCCACATGCTTAGCAGTGAGCGATATCCTCCGACCTTGATCGAGTTTATGAACAACTGGAACAAGGCGGAGTTCGTCTATAACGACGATCTCCCGGAGAAGTTCGGTCCCGCCGAATTCGCTGCTCAGATGAACACAACCGCTAAGGCGATTAACCTCGCAGGCCGGATGATGGAGGTACGTTACTTCACCTTTTCCTTAGCATGCACTAGCGATATAACCATTAGTCCCCGATCCTCCGGGGGAGTAACTTGTTAGTCGGCCGGATGCTCCTTAGAAAACTAACGTAGCTCCCTTACAACTTCAAATATGCACACACCTAGAGCTGGGTTAAGTTCCACTTGGCCCGGATCTTGTACACTTCGAATATGCACACACCTAGAGCTGGGTTAAGTTCCACTTGGCCCGGATCTTGTACACTTCGAATATGCACACACCTAGAGCCGGGTTAAGTTCCACTTGGCCCGGATCTTGTACACTTCGAATATGAACACACCTAGAGCCGGGTTAAGTTCCACTCGGCCCGGATCTTGTACACTTCGAATATGCACACACCTAGAGCCGGGTTAAGTTCCACTTGGCCCGGATCTTGTACACTTCGAATATGCACACACCTAGAGCCGGGTTAAGTTCCACTTGGCCCGGATCTTGTACACTTCGAATATGCACACACCTAGAGCCGGGTTAAGTTCCACTTGGCCCGGATCTTGTACACTTCGAATATGCACAAGGCTTAAGCCAAAATTTGTACTCTTTTCAGGTGACCACCAACCGTCAGAGCACTGAGCTCCAGCGTCTCCTGGATACCCACAAGATGCTGCTCGCAAAGCACAATGCACATCTTGCCGGGCATGAGAAAAGGGGTAAGTTCTCTTCTTCACATTTTTCTGTTTTCCTTCATCTTTTCTATAGAACTAATCCGTCATTCGGTTTTCGCAGCTGGGGTGGAGGCTGAGAACAAGCTCATGAGGAAGAATCTGGATCAGATTAAGGGTAAGCTACTTTTGTCCGACCCTGCTTTGCTTTCCATCTCCTCTTCTTCTTGGCTCGGCAAACATTCATACCTCGGCTCTGCCGGGTCAACACGCTATTTCAGCATCTCTTGAAGATAGTGTGCCCGTGCCTGACATGATGCTGCATTTTCTCAAACAAGCAGGGTAGCATCAGGCCAAGCTGAAAAAGAAAGACGATGAGCTTGCCCTCCTCCGAACCAAGAACGACGAGATTGCCAAGCTAAAGGCAGAAATGAAGAAGATGAAGGCGCAGCACCAAACCGAGCTTGACAAGGCTGGCCAGGACTACACCGAAGAGCTCGAGCGCCTTAATCTCCAAATTGCTAAGGACCGCGAACTTCTCTAGGAGGCCGACGTCAAACTCGAGTCGGCGAACGCTGAACTGGTGCAGCTCTGCCAAAGACGCGATAATTGCATCAATGAATTGACCCGGATCCATAGCCACATTTTACGTAAGTTCCTTTTCCTTATCCGGCATATTTCTTCGGGTTACCTCACATGTCTTTTCATTACTTGCTTCTCTTGTCCCGTTTCTAGGCAAATTTCCAGAGGGTACTCCCATTGCGAGCGCCGCTGTTGCCAATTTCCGCCAAGAGAGGGGTACTCCCGTCGCTCCTGACGGTGAGGATATTCCCTATGACATGGAGGACCTGTTGGTCAGCCTGTCATCTCGCGTGGAAATCATCAAGAACTACGGCAAGGATCTCCTCGACGTTTCAGTCCGAGTCTTCAACACGTTCTGGCTTGGCGAGGACACTCCAGAGAGAATCGCAATCCTTGCTGAAAAGCTGACGGAGATCGAGACCCAGCTCGACCTTTGGAGAGAGTCCGCTGGACATGCTGCAGCTGAGACCGTTCTTTACCACATACTCACATGGTATGAGAAGATCGATCTCAGCCTCCTGACGCGCCTGCGCACCGGATCCAAGTGGACTAATGACCCGGAATGGGTAGCTCGGCGCCAGGCTTGCGCCCATAGTCTCATTGAATATGCTCCCATTCATGAATGGACTGAGGGTCCGAGCTTCCTGGAAGCCGCTGGCGACGAAGAGGTTGAAAATGTTGAAGATGGTTCGGACGAGGATGGAGAGGACGATGCCTCGGATATCGAAGAAGGCAAAGATGACGCCGAACTTCCTCCTCCTGCTGCTCCTTAAATAAAAACACTTGAAAACTTATCAGATCCCCGGTATGTTGGGTGGAATTGTATCCCGTACTTATGTGATATTTTGCTACTAAGTTTGTATGCCGGATTAACTTGGGCGTAGTCCCCGAGCTTCATTTTCTTGTTCGTCCAATCTTCTGGCTCGATTCGTGTCTACCTTGATTCGGTTTTACGACTTACGAATCCGAGCTTCAAAAATTGTTTTAACTATTGGGTTCGTAGCATGGAAAACAAAAAATTTCTACTGCAAGAACGAACAAAACCCAGATCTCATCTAGACAAAAGCCAAGATCTAATCTACTAGACATGAGCAACAAGATAGATCGGTACTAACCCTCGTAGAACCGAAAGCGTTAACGAGATTAGATCTCGTGGATGATGTAGTCGATCACTTGCCGATCTCAAGATCGTGTGGACGATCCTTCCGGCGCCGTGTTCCGGCAGCGCTTGCGCAGACGGTCACACGTACGGAGTCGAAGCAGACCTTCCTCTCCCCGTTCCAGCGAGCAGCGGAGGTAGTAGATCTTCTCCACGGAATCCCAGCAGCACGACGGCATGGTGGTGGTGGTGGAGATGAGAATTCTGCAGGGCTTCACCTATGCCTGTGCAGAAGAAAGGTGGAGGAGAGAGGCGGCAGAGATTGGGAGTTGTGAGAGCCAGGGCAAGAGGGGGCGCCCCCTCCCTTCTATTTAAAGGAGGGAGGCGCGCCTGGGGAGGGGGAGTCCTAGTAGGACTCCCCTCCTAGGGCCGGCGGTGGGAAGGGGGGAGGAGTCCTCCTCCCCCACGACTCCGTGTCTAGCCCCACTTGGACTCCCTTGATCCTTTCTTGGTTTTCAAGTAAACTCCAAGAAATCCTCTAGAACCTTCAAGAACATTCCGAAACCTTCTAGAATCTCCATACAAACACTCCGGAACATTTCCTAACTTAGAAAATGATCCCCAGTATATGAATCTTATTCTCCGGACCATTCCGGATCTCCTCGTGATGTCCCGGATCCATTCCGAGACTCCGAACATCATTCGGTCTCCAACGCATATTCCATATCTACTTAAAACAACTTCGAACCTTAAGTGTGTCACCCTACGGTTCGTGAATATGCAGACATGATGAAGACACCTCTCCGATCAATAACCATTAGCGGGATCTGGAGATCCATAACGGCTCCCACATACTCAACGATGATTTCATGATCGATTGAACCATTTTACATACGAGAGGGCCCAGAGTATATCTATCCGTCATATGGATGGACAAATCCCAATCTTGGTCTATGCGCTTCAACACATACTTTCAGAATACCCAATGACACCTTTATAACCGCCCAGTTACGAAGCGGCGTTTGATGTCATCAAAGTACCCATCTGGTGATGGTAATTAACATAACCTCATGGTCGAAGGATTAGGTTACTATGTATTTCAAAGCTTACAGCAATACGAACTTAATGACTTGATCTTATGCTATGCTTACTATGGGTGTGTGTCCATCACATCATTCTCCTAATGATATAACCTTGTTATTAATGACATCCAATGTCCATGATCAGGACACCATGATCATCTATTAATCAACAAGCTAGTTTAACAAGAGGCTTACTAGGGACTCTTTTATGTTTACAAAACACACAAGTATTAATGTTTCCGGTTAATACAATTATAGCATGGGATGTAAACATTTATCATAAACATAAAGATATAATAATAACCACTTTATTATTTCCTCTTGGGCATATCTCCAACAGTCTCCCACTTGCAGTAGAGTCAATAATCTAGTTAAAAACTTGTGCACTCAACACCTATGGCTTTCTGGTGTTGTATAGACACTATTGCTAGTGGTAAACATAATCTTCGGATCTGACACTTCCAGGTCTGTGTGTATTTGCATGTCCTTGCGTCTCTACGCATTACTCATTCTCCAATAAGATGGCATTGTATAAATTTGGTCCTTTGGTGAGACCTTTAGTTCCTTGGGATTAAATCATGTTGATACAATTGTCTTACAATGTATCTTCATAGTATTATCCCGCTATGAACCACACCTAGTTTGATAACAAACTACTTGACGCAAATGCCCTCATTTGCTGCTACAATAGCAGTCACATAGTTAGCCTTTTGTTGTAGTATCTGTCACAATGTTTTAACTTTGGTACTCAACCAAATCCGTTATGGAACTTCCTTTCTATTACATTGTGCCACCCATAGTTTAAATTGAGATAAACTTAATTTGTGACAAAACTAGTATCAATGTAGCAATTTACAATGAACTATTTGTCACCACTATATAAGTAATATATTCTTAGTTCTTCCAAAGATCATAGGAATATCCCTACTATTGTCCAATGATCATCTTATGAGTCATTCTGGTATATGCTCATAACATTTAGAGCATAGGACATATCTGGATGTGTACATCTCAAAGAATGATTGATCAAAATATTCTTGTGATTTCACCAAGTGTCAAAACACTTGAATCTCGTGTCAACACACTTGAATCTTGATTCAGTCATTTCCGTGCGTCAAGAACCTTTCTTGTTGTTTCCACATTGAACTCATTCAACATCTTATCTATGTACATTTGGCAAAACCATATTAGCGCCTCAATCTATCCATATGGACATTGATGCCTAATTCTTGGGTTATGCCTAAGTCTTTCATCGAAATGAAATTCTTAACCTGTGTCAATAAAAGATACATCATTCCTAATCAACGATATGTCTTTCACATAATGTATTATAAATATGTCTTAGTGCTCCCACTTAATTTCTTGCAAAAATGCAAGCATCTTCATCGTCTCTGATGAAATTAAACCTTTTAACGGTTTCATCACGGTGAAGATTCCAACTCCGTGATGCTCACTTCAACCATTGAAGTTTTGCATACTCTTTTAGCATCCTTTGAATTAACAAAACCCTTTGGATCGTGTCATGTACACTTCCTAGGTAACCATTCTATTAGAAGAACTTGTTTTGTTTGTTTAACTACCATATACCAAAATATATGTAGTGGTTGCTACATTAATCCATCCAGACTAAATATCGCTATGAAAGATCAAATCTTATCATAGTCAATTCCTTGAACATTGTCGTAAACTCTTTCCGACATGTCGACTATTTCATAGATGTGAAACATCCATGTCTATTTCTTTATAGATCCATATACGACTGTAAGGTCTTGCACCTTTCCAGAGGGTCTTTCAAATTCAAAGCTTGATTTCTCGTGTATGGAATTATCACGGATTTTATGGCTTCAAGCCACTTAACAAAGTCAGGGCCCATCATTGTTTCTTTGCATGTAGTCGGTTCATCATTGTCAAACAACAATGATTTAACTCTCAAATCTTGGCATTTGATTACTTACCCGACCTACTTGGTTCAATAGTAACTTAGATCTCCGTGACCACAACCTTTGAGGCACGTGAGCCATGAGCATTGTTGCTGCCTCCGGGACGCTTACCGACGCTGCGCAACTCAGCACATATTAGCCAAGGTTCAACGACCTTGTCAAAGTTCTATTGTCCTCCCACTTAACTTTTCACCAAAATTCCTTCTCAAGAAACTCGACATTCTAAGCGACAAACACTTTTGTCTTCGGTGTTATGGAGGAATACCCAATGGTTATTCGAAATAACCTACAAAGACATGCTCATCCGACTTTGGTTGTAAACACTTTACTTATGCCTAGCATACCAAAAATTTAAGAAAGGACAACCTGGGTTTTATCCCAAACCATGACTTATATGGTGTCATTTCAGCGGATCATGATGGAGCTCTTTTCAGTGTAAAAGCGGTAGTCACTAAAGCTTTAATCTTTTAAAATATAATGGCAGTTTTATAAATGACACCTTTGATCTTACCATGTCAAACAAGGTTTCATTACATATCTTGAACACTCCATACTCCTATGGTGTTTTGGGAAATGCAAATCCATGGAACGATTCCTCAAATCTTAGGTGTTTTGCTAAACTTGTAACTCAAACATCTTTCTTTATGATCCAATCATAAAAAAAATTATTTTCTTGTTACAATAATTTTCCACTTCATCTTGAAAGTCTTTGAACATTTTTCAAATGTTTCATATTTCTTCCTTATTGAGTAAGTATATACATATACTCACTCAAATCTTCGGAGAAAGCATATGAAGTTGAAATCCATCGCCCACGACTACACATAATGAACTATATACATCAATATGTACAAATTCCAATCAGTTAGTCGTTCGTTCCTCTTTTGGCCTATGAACGGAGTTTTAATTATCTCCAGGAAAGTATCACAAGCGTCATTTGATCAAAATCAAAGACTCCAAAAATCCATCAACATGGAGTTTCTTCATGTATCCCTTTCAATATAATTTAAACGGCGATGTCACTTCGCAAGTGATCTTTCAATCATTTGTCTTTCGACGTTTTAGCATTAGTTTTATGGATGTGATTTCTCCAACGAGATTTGTAAATCATCCATCTATTATGGAATACGGTAATTATTTGAACAACCTTTTGTCGTCATAATACCTGATCAAAATAACAATTATTGAAACAAATCTTGAAGGTAAGCTTTGATGTTAACGAGCAACACAACAACCCTTTGTTTGTTTTCGATGAACATCATCACATATTCTCTTGGTAGTTACTTAGGCCATTGCAGTTCATGAATTGTGTTGTCCTGTATGACACTTCATACCAACCAATTCGGTATCCAATACCGCAGAACCACATTGTTTAACAACCAAGGAATACAGCCATAACATGTATCTTCTATATACCTAAGTTGGATATCTCCAATCTTTTCTTTTCTGCCAAATATTTTATAGATTCTCTTTCAACAATTCCTTTTCTTTTAAAAAGAATCTATCAACATCAATAGTGGTGTCATTCACATGACACATAGTACAAAGTGTGTATAGTCATATACTAATACCTTTGGACTTGCACTTTGAAGTGGATCACCTTCATCAAATGTTTGGCATTCTTTCAAAGTTCCATTCTTTAGTAATCTTTTAGTGTAGTAAACATTTTACTTACATCTTCTATTCATCCTTATCATGACAACTTTCATTATCAAGCTGCTATAGCTTATAAAGGTGAAGTGCGAGTATAATGTTTCTTTTCCAAAACCTTTTGGAGGATTAGGACGACTAGCGTCTCCAACCTTCACAAATTCTCATCAAATATGAGGACATATACTCTATCATGTTGTAACCAACATATTGTTTTAGATATCGTAATACCTTTCACATATGATGGTTTCTGAAACATTGCTTTCAGCTCTTAGATAAACTTGATATTAAAAACAATCTTTTGAGTATCAAGAATCATGGAGGCAATCATGATACATTAGATACTAACACTGGAATTGTTACTCTTGATTCAATACTGTTTATTAAACTTCACAGAGTAAACGGAGTTTGCTGAAAGTTTGCAATATGACTTTTAAACTTTAGATTGACACTCAAAACAATACGATACCAGTTCGTAAAGCAAATATCTAGAATTTCTATAGTTCTACTATCTCAACTATAACTAAGTGTAAGGTGGTGAACGGATGCCAATGACTACAACAAACTATGCAAATTCACTTTGATTGTGTTTATGATAAATTGAGTTCGACTAATCCAAATTACAAATGAACTCCCACTCAAAACAACATCCCTCGAGTTGTTTTAGTGATTACACGAACCAAATCCACTACACCAAGTCCGATCATCACGTGAGATGATGTAGCTTCATCGGCGAACAATCTTCATGTTCATCATATCAATCATATGACTCATGCTCTACCTTTCGGTATTCCGTGTTCCAAGACCATGTCTGTACATGCTAGGCTCGTCAAGATTAACTTTAGTTTCTGCATGTGCAAATCTGGCTTGCACCCGTTGTATGCACACGTAGAGTCTATCACACCCGATCATCACGAGATGCTTCGAAACGACGAGTCTTGGCAACGGTGCCAACTAAGGACGAACACTTTATTACTTGATATTTAGTGAGAGGGATCATCTTATAATGCTACCGTCGCAATCTAAGAAATACAAGATGCATAAAGGATTAACATCATAGGCAATTCATAATTAGTGTGATATGATATGGCCCTTTCTTCTTATGCCTTCGATCTCCATCTCCAAAGCACGGACATGATCTCCATCATCACCAGCATTGCGTCAAGGTCCGTGGCGCCGCTTCATGGTTGTCCATCATCATGAGAAACTATTACAACTACTTGGAATAAAGCTATTACAAGATGAATAGACACGCAGGTCTTAACAGAATTAAAGACAACCATTAGGCTCCTGCTGGTTGCCATATTACAATAAGGATCATTGCATACATCAAATACAATCACAATCACATGAAGGTCATATCACATCACAAAACCCCTGCAAAAACAAGTTAGACGCCTCTAATTTTCTTTGTAAGTTTTACGTGGCTTGGGGCTTTCGACTAAGAACGGATCTTACCTATGAAACTGAACCACAACGTTGATACAAGTGCTATCAAGTGCAAAGTGTAGATTGGATCTATACTATGATGGGAGAGACAGACACCCGCAAAGCCACTTGTGCAAAGCAAGTTGCACGTCAAGCGTGGAGAAAGTCTCATGTGCGATGACATGTAATGTTAGCCCGAGCCGCTTCATCCCACCATACCGCAAGATGCAAAGAACACACATAGCAAAAGACAGCACGAGCACCAACGCCCACAACCTCATTGTGTTCTACTCGTGCAAGAGATCTACGCATAGACAAGGCTCTGATGCCACTGTTGGGTTCGTAGCATGGAAAACAAAAATTTTCTACCGCAAGAACGAACAAAACCCAGATCTAATCTAGACAAAAGCCAAGATCTAATCTACTAGACATGAGCAACGAGATAGATCGGTACTAACCCTCGTAGAACCGAAAGTGTTAACGAGATTAAATCTCGTGGATGATGTAGTCGATCACTTGCCGATCTCAAGATCGTGTGGACGATCCTTCCGGCGCCGCGTTCCGGCAGCGCTTCCGCAGACGGTCACACATGCGGAGTCGAAGCAGACCTTCCTCTCCCTGTTCCAGCGAGCAGCGGAGGTAGTAGATCTTCTCCACGGAATCCTAGCAGCATGATGGCATGGTGGTGGTGGTGGAGATGAGAATTCTGCAGGGCTTCGCCTATGCCTGTGCAGAAGAAAGGTGGAGGAGAGAGGCGGCAGAGATTGGGAGTTGTGAGAGCCAGGGCAAGAGGGGGCGCCCCCTCCCTTCTATTTAAAGGAGGGAGGCACGCCTGGGGAGGGGGAGTCCTAGTAGGACTCCCCTCCTAGGGCCGCCGGTGGGAAGGGGGAGGAGTCCTCCTCCCCCACGAATCCGTGTCTAGCCCCACTTGGACTCCCTTGATCCTTTCTTGGTTTTCAAGTAAACTCCAAGAAATCCTCTAGAACCTTCCAGAACATTCCGAAACCTTCTAGAATCTCCATACAAACACTCCGGAACATTTCCTAACTTAGAAAATGATCCCCAATATATGAATCTTATTCTCCGGACCATTCCGGATCTCCTCGTGATGTCCCGGATCCATTTCGGGACTCCGAACATCATTCAGTCTCCAACGCATATTCCATATCTACTTAAAACAACTTCGAACCTTAAGTGTGTCACCCTACGGTTCGTGAATATGCAGACATGCTGAAGACACCTCTCCGATCAATAACCATTAGCGGGATCTGGAGATCCATAACGGCTCCCACATACTCAACGATGATTTCGTGATCGATTGAACCATTTTAGATACGAAACCAATTCCCTTTGTCACGCGATATCCTACTTATCCGAGGTTTGATCGTCGGTATCTACATACCTAGTTCTACCTCGTTACTGATAAGTAATCTTTACTCGTTCCATGTTATGTCATCCCTTGTGACCCAGTCACATGCTTGCAAGCTATCTAGATGACATTCCACCGAGAGGGCCCAGAGTATATCTATCCGTCATATGGATGGACAAATCCCAATCTTGGTCTATGCGCTTCAACACATACTTTCAGAATACCCAATGACACCTTTATAACCGCCCAGTTATGAAGCGGCGTTTGATGTCATCAAAGTACCCATCCAGTGATGGTGATTAACATAACCTCATGGTCGAAGGATTAGGTTACTATGTATTTCAAAGCTTACAGCAATACGAACTTAATGACTTGATCTTATGTTATGCTTACTATGGGTGTGTGTCCATCACATCATTCTCCTAATGATATAACCTTGTTATTAATGACATCCAATGTCCATGATCAGGAAACCATGATCATCTACTAATCAACAAGCTAGTTTAACAAGAGGCTTACTAGGGACTCTTTTATGTTTACAAAACACACAAGTATTAATGTTTCCGGTTAATACAATTATAGCATGGGATGTAAGCATTTATCGTATACATAAAGATATAATAATAACCACTTTATTATTGCCTCTTGGGCATATCTCCAACATTAACAATACTTAGAAATTTTTAGGCTTAGCTGAAAATAATTCAGCATAATAATTTGAAAGTAAATACAAGGTTAGTCCGAAAAACAAACACCGGCTCGATTAAGTTCTTTTCCTTAGTATTTTTCATGTGCTACGCAATTCCAAACTTGTTCTGTTGCTTGCCATGAAGCCAATTCGTGTTGGACAGTAGCAAGTCGAAGAGTTGGGTTTTTGGTGCTCACACATTACTAATCCGAGTTAAGTAGAACAACTTACTCCAGCTGACGTATAAATGATAAAAGACAACAAATATTATTAAGGCAGTCCCCGAGTTACTTCCCGAGGTGCCAACATTTCATTGATAAGCTTATTGCCGGCATACATACCGACATATGAGAAGACTCGGATACATACACTTCTCTGCTAAGTGTAGAAAGGACGAAGTAGGGCTACGTTCCATGGGCGCTTAGATTCCTCGCCGGACCTGTCCGCCTTGTTCTTTTCCTGTGGCTTTGCATCGATAAGATAATAAGAATCATTGTGCAATGCTTTGCTCATAATGAATGGCCCTTCCCATGGGGGGGATAATTTATGCATGCCAGCAGTATGTTGTACCAACCGGAGCACCATATCGCCTTCCCGAAAGACTCGGGGGCTTACTTTCCGGCTATGATAGCGTCGGAGATTTTGCTGATATATGGCGGATCTGGACAATGCCAATTCTCTCGCTTCTTCCAGCAGATCAACATCATTTTGCCGGGCTTCTTGCACTTCGGCTTCTGTGTATTGGGTGACCCTAGGCGAATCATGCGCTATGTCGGCTGGTAATACAACTTCTCCCCCATATACCAGAAAAAATGGCGTATAGCCTGTTGATCGATTCGGAGTTGTTCTTAAACTCCACAGTACTGCTGGTACTTCTTCTATCCAGCACCCTGCTGATCTTTGCAGCGGCTCGACGAGCCGTGGTTTTATCCCGGATAACATAATCCGTTGGATCTTTCCACCTGTCCGTTCGACGCGGGGTGGGCTACCGAGGCAACGTCCAGCCGGATCTTCTTATCCCGGCAGAATCGCGCAAATGCTCCTTCAGCAAAATTTGTGCCATTATCAGTTATGATACTGTGAGGATAACCGTATCTCAAGATAATGTCTTTGAGAAATGTTACGGCCGTAGCTCCATCACACTTTCTTATAGGCTTCACTTCAATCCATTTTGTAAATTTATACACCATGACCAAAATGTGAGTCATATTTCCCCTTGCTGGTTTAAACGGGCCAACCATATACAAGCACCATATGGCAAATGGCCATGTAATTGGTATGGTTTTGAGTTCTGACATTGGCATATGCGTCTTGGTAGCATACCTCTGACAACCATTGCATTTTCTGACCAGATCTTCTGCTTGTTCTAAGGCACTTGGCCAGTAGAATCCATGCCGGAACGCTTTTGCCACCAAGGCTCGGGACGAGGCATGATGCCCGCACTCCCCTTGATGTATATCTCGGAGGATGTGAAGCCCTTCTTCCGGGGCTTGTATATTTTGACCTATTTGGTCATGCAAACATTTTTGCATACATCTTTGGTACGTTGCACCTACATTACATAAACCAAACGGCATGGTGCGATAGCAATTAGCCCCATACGGGGTGATAAATGCGGTCTTTATTTGATCATTCGGATTCAGAGGTATCTGGTGGAAACCAGAATATGCATCAATGAATGACAACAGTTCGCATCCCGCGGTTGAGTCTATGACCTGATCTATCTTCGGCAGTGGAAATGGATCTTTTAGACACGCCTTGTTCAGGTTCGTGGAATCGATACACATACGCCAAACCACTGCCATGTTCAGGCCATCCTTCTTGTTTTCCACCAACACCGGATTAGAGAGCCAATCCGAATAGAGTACTTCCATGATAAATCCTGCTTCTAGCAACCGAGCTATCTCGTCTCCAATGAATTTTCTCCTATCCTCGGCGAAGCGGCGGAGAGGTTGCTTCACCGGCCTTGCTCCTGGTCTCACGTTCAAAGAGTGCTCGGCCAACTCCCTCGGAACACCTTGCAAGTCCTGTGTAGACCAAGCAAAAATATCCCGATTCTCACGGAGGAAGTTGACGAGCTCGCTTTCCTATTTATCATTCAACCCGGCACCAATTGTTACGGTGCGCTCTGGGAACATATCATCAACAGGCACTTTCTTAGTATCCTTTGCGGCTTGGAACGAAACGCTACCATGCGGGTTACTCAACGCCGGCATATACTGCTGCGCGGACTGAGCTAATGCCGCCACCTCTTGGATTTTTCTTTTCTCTTGCGCAATCACGAGTGACTCGGCTAGGTTAGACCCGGCTGAGGCACACTCAATGGAACGTCAGAAATCTCCAGCAATAGTAATCACTCCATTTGGCCCGGGCAACTTCATCTTCAGATAACTGATGTGGCAGCTTGCCATGAACTTGTTCAATGTCGGTCTTCCGAGTAACGCGTGATACGCACTTTCCAAGTTCACCACTTCGAATTCCAGATTCTCAGTTCGGCAATTATCTCTCGTGTCAAATAACACGTCAACCCGTACTTTGCCTATGGGCTCACAAGAAATGCCTGGTACAATACCATGGAAAGTTGTTCTTGTAGCTTGGAGCATGTTCTCCATGATACCCAACTTGCGCATTGTATCCGCATACATGATGTTAATGCTACTGCCATTGTCAATCAGTACCTTGGAGAACCTCACATTGATGTTTGGCCCAATGAATGTCGGGTCCAGCACTAACGCATACGAACCAGGACTCGGCATAAGCTTGGGATGATCTTTGATGTTCCAAGTAATTTCTTGGTCCGACCAAGGCATATACCTCGTCACCACTGGCATTACCGCATTGACCTCCATATGTCGGTGCTGCAAGCTCATCCTATCTGTCTCCTCGGTGGTAAACACACAGTAACTCTGATGATGCTCCATGTACTCATTTCTCCCCTCATTTCTGGGGTACCTCTGATCCGGCTGATGCTGGTTTTCTACTTGATGCACTGCATCCCTTCTCGCATGGTTATCATACCTCGGCGGAGGGGAGGCAACATTAGCTGTTGCCTGTTCGCTCCGGAGAGCAATTGCTGCCGGGGTAACTTCTGCCGAGGTTGATCATTCCGGGGTGCCTGAGCATTCCCCGAACCACCTTGTTCTATCTTACGCATCCACTCACATTGCCTCGTTGTATGACCCGCTGGGTTACATGGATTTGGCGTGTGAAATTTACACGGATGATCCAACATCGACTCATAAGTGTACCTCGGACGGTCCTTCTTTTCTTGCCACTACTTCTTCTGTTCTGGCGTCCAAGTTTTCTTGCCATCATTCCTTGGTGTCCATTGTTTCCCTCCAGTTTTCTGACGCTGATTGCTCCCTGTTCCTGGCTAATCTTGATTCACAGCTGCAACTTGTTGCAAACTGTACCGGTGATCCGGTCTATCATCTCTCCTTTTACCTCTGTAATCGTTCCTCCGGAATGATCTAGCTCCATCTCTCTGGTAGTACTCCTCATTTGACTCATTGGACATGAGCCTAGGTTGAGTCGGATCGCCCAAGGCATACGAATCAGCAATCCAGATCATCTCTGCCAACGTAGTTGGCATTTTCCTTTGCAACTTTTGCCACAGCTCGCTTGCATACATGCATCCTTGCGCAAACCACGCTATGGCATGTGACTCTATCATGCCCTCACACGAGTTTCTCACGGTACGAGTTTCTCACGGTACACCACCGGGTCAAGAACTCCTGGTCCGTCTCGTTCGGTCTTTGCTTGCACATAGCTAGGGTCTGTGGCCTATTTGGCCTCTGATGCGTACTCGAGAAATTTCTGATGAACATTTCCTCAAAATCGATCCATCAGTTAATACTTCCGGGTGGAAAACTGTTCAACCATACCCTTGTTGGCCCCTCCAACATCTGGGGTACGTATCTCACAGCCCATCGCAAGTTACCTGTAGCAATTTTCACAGCCGTAGCATAATTTATCAACCAATCCTCCGGCTTAGTGCTGCCGTCATACGTCTTCGTGCCTCTGGGCAACTAGAAGTTAGGTACCGGTGGCTCTTTCATGATCTGGGGTCCAAAACACGCAGGACCCAGAGGACCTTGACTTTCAATCTGCTCCGACCTATACAGTCGATCCAGTTTCAACCTGGCATCATCCGGCATCAAATCCCTGCTTCCCAATCTCGACCCTATCACATGATAGTCCGGCCTTGGGTATCCTGCATTCACCATTTCCAAATCTCCATCGTTATACTGGTCTCGCTCTCGTGGCGCATCTCTCTATTGCATACCTCGGCCGGCACTTTGCTCTTGCCTTGGTATATTCCGCTGCTGCGGCTGTCCTGTAGAGTTGCGCTGTCCAGCATTGCCGTTAACAGCGTTTCCTTGACCGGCATTGCCTTGGTCACGGTTACCTCGGCTTACACTCCGTCGATCGTCATTTCTTTGTACCTCTTTTGCTTTTCCTGCCCTTGTTGGGTCATACGGAACAATCTGCTTGTTTCTCCTGGCTGAGGTTGCTACCTCCTCTCTCCTAGGACCACCATGAGGAGACGATGCAGCTCCAGCGGATTTCTCCGAGTTACCCACCGCCGAATGAACGATCTTGGAGGCCCCAGCTCTCTCCGGGTTTGCCCTAAGCAGTTCCTCATTTTGCCTGTTCGCGATCCGAACCAACTCATTGACCCGATCTTGCTGCCTCTGACGGGCTTCACCCGTCAGACCCTCTAGCTCGGATGCAGCCGCATCCGCTGCTCTAAGGTTTTTCACCGGGGTACTGTACTTCGGCAGCCCCACGGACAAACAGTTTTCTGACTCCTCAATCCGAGTGTCACCCTCTTTGTTCATTTCACTCATGAGATTTCTCCCCTTCACTTTTACAGCATCTACTTTATTTGCCTTTGCATACTCACGCAGCGTCATGTTCAATGACTGCTGAGCCGCAACAATCTTTTTCGCTCCCTCTAGAATTTTCTGCCTAGTTTCCTCTAGCTTGGCCTGTGCCTGAGCCGGATCTACCACTGCTGCTACCGGGTTTGCCAAGCTATCCATAGCTTCCCTCAGTACATTCTCAGGCCTCTCTAGTGGAGGTCCTCTACCTTTCCTTGGTGCCTTAGGTGTTACATCCCGATCCGGTGCTGGATCCTTGCTTGCGCCTGCACCTGGCGCAGTCATCATCACCTCAGCATGGTCCGGGGAGCGAGTGGTACGCGCCCCGTGAACCACGCTCAGTGGTGGCTCCCCTGCCTCAACGACGTGCCGCGGATGAACGCATGATACGTCCACAACAACGTAGACCTTGTGCGCACCCAACTTGACGAAGAGGCCGTTGTGCGGAAGTGGGCACGTGCCGAAGCAGCCAGCGTTGTCCCTGACGAAGTCCAGCGCTCCAAAGCGCCGAACGAGCCCGGAGACGATGCGTTCGCTGGTGCCGATGAGGTTTCCCGTCCGGATCTTCACCCCTGCTAGCGCCGCTAGACCCACGGTGGGCGCCAACTGTCGTGGTGGTGTCACGGCAGATGCCATGGATAGGCTAAAGGTGGGGACTAATAGCACTAGGGGAATCCAGGGAGGGATAGTGAGGTAATTCCCCACGCAGAAGCTTTGTATTCGATTCAGTTCATAGATTACAAGTGCTCCTAGAGCTGTATTGGCGAGAGGAGGAAGAAGGAGCTCTCTTACTCTCACCCACAGTTAACCCGTACAAGACCCTTAGAACCTAGAACCTTACAGAATAGAGGAACCCCCTTCTATAGAGGCCCTAGACCTCCTTATATAGGGGTGGCTAGGTCTCTACTTAGGGCATACGTGGAGGCATATTTCAGGGAATATGCCTCCTCCCAAAATAGCAAACCGACCGGGGTGCTTTTCCCCCGCGTCACCCATGCAGAGGCTACGTGAGCCTCTGCAGCGCCTGCGTCAGCCGACACGGGCGTCGTCACCTCTTTCGTCCGCGCCTCGGTGGTCCTGCCCTCTTTTGCTTCGCTCATGCAGTGCGTACCGGGGCTTCTTTTGACCAGCGAGATTCCTTCCTTCTCCTAGAAGCTAGATATGACCCGGATCATAATGTATCCGGCCACACCCGTTCCTGCATACAAGTTAAATACGCCATTCCGACTTACGGCTTAAGTCGGTTGAGACCTAGTTAGGTGGACGCCCCCTGGTCCGGGTTACCCTGTGATTCGGCCTGCCTTGAGGTGACCCGGCCAGCATCCGCTTTAGCCTTGCCGACCCTCGGCTAACTCAGCCTTTATACCCCGGTGCGACCCTACCCGAGGGTATCCCCCCAACACACAATGACACCAAGAGCAAGCTCTCCTCCATGCCATCAAGCTTCAATGCCCAAAATTGACGTCCTATATGACGCATGCAACTTCATGGATGAGGAAGACGAAGACCTTTACTTTGCTAAGTTGGACGAGTACGTCAAGAGGACTACACAAGCCAAGGTGCAAGATGGCGATGACAAGGTCGAGAATGGTGAGCATGGGAGTTTCCCTTCACCAAAGGAGGCGCATGGAGTTGAGAGAACCGAGCCTACCCCCATATGCTTGAGTGATGATGTGGTACCAATCCCATATGAGTATGAGAGCCACTTAGCCCACTTTAGTGAAAGCAAGAGTGAGATGAGCGACTCCACCATACGTGAGATTGAGTGCTTCCATACGTCATGTGAGACCACTTGGATTTCTAACAACTTACCCTCTACCTATAGTGTATTATCTCATGATGTGCTAGGTTCCATGGATCAAGACGCCCCAAGCATGGAGATGATGATGCCTCCAACCAAGAAGATGTACATGGTGGATGAAGATGATGCCATCGCCATACATGATGAAGAAGTCGCCCACATGAAGGCCAATGCTACCACAACACCCACTTCATATGAGAGGTATGAACAAGGTAAAAATAAGGGTGTTGATGATGCCATGATCCCACTAGTGGACATGATGACTTGTGATGATTGGCATGCTATGGATGATGTTTGTGATATCACATATGACTCATTGGTATTTCCATGTGATACTTTTCCTATGCATAATGTTGAGCATGTGAAATTATTTGATTGTGATGATGTTGCCATAGACATGCCATGCTCTAAACGTTACGTTGATGATATCAGTGCTTGCAATTTGTTGAACAATTGCTCTTTCCAATGTTTTGCTTGCAATGTTGTTACCAATGGTACCCCTCGGACCATGCTTTGTCATGAATGTTTTACAATCTCTCTCGTTGCTTGCAATAAGTCGAATAATTGCTCTTTCACTTGTTTTGCTTGCAACGATAATTCTCATATGGTTTATATTGAGATGGCCCTCATAGCTTTCTCAAATTTTGGAGATTTTGGTAAATGCCATGATAAGCATGTTCACCACTTGCATACTCACCATGCATCTATTTCATACTTGATTGACACTCATGGTGATGTGCACAAGAAGAGATACGTCATGATGGATGATGTGTTTCTCTACGATGCACACACGTTCTTCCTTTTGTGTTTGATGTGTGTAGGTACCCGCACAAGAATGTCAAGCTCGGTTGAGCACGAGTTGACAAAAAGAGCTCTAGAGATCATCCCCCAAGTGAGTTCAAGATCGAACCCAGCTCTGATACCTTTCACATGCTTTGCATCTTTCATGTTGACAAATTGCTCTTTCCTATGGTTTGATTGCAAGCATGTTGATGGTATTCTTTCACCTTGTGACAATCATGTTTCCTTGCTATTGGATATTGATGCTTTGTGTGTTGCAACAGAAAGGTTGAACAATTTCTCTTTCCGATGTTTTGTGTGCAACCATATTGCCATTACGAGCATGTATTGTCATGAGAGCTTCCAAGTCTCTCGTATAGTTGTTGCAACAAACATAAGGACCACTTGCTCTTTCATATGGGTTGTTTGCAAACATGTTGTTTTTGCTTCCGTTTGCGATATGCATACTCCCATAATCTTTGCTTTTGATGATATGTGTATGGCACCCAACATATTGAACAATTGTTCTTTCCAATGGTTGGTTTGCACACATAATGATGTTGTTTTGGATATCTTTCCTCATGTATTTTTGCCGAATTCTCCTCTCCTTGCATCAAACATGTTGAAGAATATTGTCCATTGCTTTGAGTGCCACACTAAGATGTTTTATGGAGTTTTTGAGTTCCCACATTTGGATGATGTTCAAGAAATTTCCATGCACTTGGACCTTGCATATGCATCCCATTTGCTATAGTTGAGCTGTGCTAATAGTGTTGTGAACAAGAATGGACATGCCACATATGACATGCTCCTCTATCACACACAAACATATTTTGCTTGGTCTTTGTTGTGTGAAGGTACAATTGCATACGCGTCAACCTCTATGGATAAAGAGTTGACAAGACAAATCGAAGAGAGTTACCTATGGCTGCCCTTCAATGAGCCATCTCTACATCCTAAGGTGACTTCCTTCTACTTGAGGACTCATACTATAATCTTCATGAATTGGCTACGCTTTGAGTGTTGCTTCGCTTTTGTGGTGAGCTTTGTAGGCTTCATTGAAGGTGAATGACCATTGAGGTGTTGTCAATTCAATCATTCCAAGGACGACTATATGGTGAACCCCAGGATCAAGAAGGTCTCTCGACATCTTTTACTTTGTGATGAGCGTGTAGAGTCGAGGACGACTCTTTTTGAAGGGAGGGGAGATGATGTAGCCCGACCTTCGGTCGTTACCACATCATGCTCTCCAACTTATGCCAAGTCGTCATGGACTCCAAAGGTGAATCCGTTCCTCTATGCGAGCCCACTTCCTACCCTCTTGAATGGTATACTACTTCATACTCCGTCCCATATCCATGATAGGTTCATACCGACGAGTATGGAGGCAAGGGAGGAAGCCTGGAGCACCAAGTTCGACAAGACAGAGGCTTGGAAGAGAAGGCGGAAGAAGCAGCAGCTGGAGCACCGGGGTCTCCGGCCTGCGCACATTGGAGTCTCCGGCCACACCGGAGTCTCCGGCCTGTAGACACCAGTCTCCGTCCTGCAAACCCTGGAGTCTCCGGACCCATCTCCGGACCGACCCCCAGATGAAGCTCGAGGACAGCTAGAAGGCCCCTCCGGAGACGACACCGGAGACAGAGCGGAGTCTCCAGCCCACACCGGAGTCTCCGGACCTCACGCTAGACTCTCCGGCCTGAGCGTATGGGCCTGCGCACTGCCAGCTGGGCCTTCGGCCATATACCCCTTAGTCCGCCCAGACTTTCCCCTTTTATTCCTAAAGTACCCTTGAACTAGTGGCTGGCCTATATCTAGTGCCCCCACCCCCTCATGTAACCGGAGGGATAGATGATAGACTAAAGAAAACCCCCTTTGTGGAATCTCTAGTTTTGCCTCATCCCCTTCTACCAAAGGGGATCGACTATCGACACCACCTCGTTGGAGTTTGCATCACGCCTCCCTCATTGTACAAGGCCTTGGCATCGGTGTCCCTTTGCCAAGACGTCAAGACCCTCTGCAAGGTATTCTTCCCTCTCCACGTGGGATCGAGGGAGCACGTTGACCGATCTTTCCTTGCGAGGATTCTATCGGACCAGTGGCCACCGGTGAGAGCAATCGGCCTTGTATCGTGTGTGTTTTGTGTGTGTTCGTCGTGTTCTTCGCGAGGTGTGCGTCCGCTTCCGCTACCTTCTCCCTTTCCCCTTGCTTTCCCATTGATTTAACCACGAGATCCGTGAAGATCTGGCCACCCATGGGGTTACCCCATAACAATCTATTTTACAACCTGCATCGTCAGACTATGCATTGTCACTTGCGGAGGATGTTTTAGTACCTACTACAACTGAGGAGATTGTTGATGACATTTGATATGGGGTGGTTCGATCATCTCAGCAAGCTCTTGTCGATGGTGATGGTGGATGATAGATAACTAGTCTGTAGCTATGATCTCTCCCGCTCGATCCCTGATGCCAGTGCAACAGATCTCGAACCTTGTAGGATATTCACAAGACCACACTCTTGCGCACGCAGCCGTGACCACGAACGGTAGCATGCAATCTACTAATTCCCAATGGAACAACAGATCACACTCAATTATAGTTGATAGATTCGAACACGGGGTAATTCCAGAGGTTCTATGAAAGAAACAACTCCAAAATATTTTAACGTGGTCTAAACCCTAACTTGTGATGGCTACAGAGGTTTATATGAGGGCTGGGGCGTCCTCCCCTCTAAACCGGCCTAAAATCAGCCATATCTTGGCCCAAACTGACTCGGTTCGACTCAAACTGATACATACCGACCCATATATGGGTTCGGCCTTATTGGCACGCAGTCCAAACGTCGTGAAACACCTCAAACATTTATGAGTCTAGGGGCGGCGACATAAGCGTGGATCCGAGGTGGTCCCACCCAACTAAGGGTATAAACTGACCTAAAGTTGGCCCGATTCAGGTTTCTGCCGTGGCAGAATTCCGGCCTGTTTCTCTGCCGCGGCAGCCTGTCGTGGCAGAAAAGGACTCTGTTTCTATGGCGCGGCAGCCTGCCATGGCAGAGAAAAGTGGCGTTTCTCTGCCGCGCCAGAGATTGTCCACCAAGTGTTGATCTTCAATCTTGTGTGCTCCTTGCGCTTCCTCCCTCTCCTCCCTCGCGCATTCTTCATTGATCAACACGCCTTGTTCCATTAGCTCCTCGCTCCGTGCTACGCCTTCTTCTCCTAAGTACCTGATCATGCAATAATTGAAAGACTTAGGTGGTAAAAAATTCTCATTAATTAAAACACCAGGTTCATTAAGAAACAAGTTCACCTGTTGTTCTAGTAGCTTAGCACGAGCTCTTGTGATTGGTCCAATCCTTATCTCTTGGATTGATCTTTCTTTGCAATTGGAACATAATCATTAGCAATTGGGGTAGGTATCATTGTAGGGATGTCCTCATCATCTCCCCCCTTCAAAAGGTGTCGACCTCGACGCTCCAAGGTCTTCTCCAGCATATGGTGATAAATCAGCAACATTGAAGCTGTTGCTAGCACCACCAAACTCCTCAATAGGTATATCAACTGAGTAGGCATTATCATTAATTTTGGCTAGCACTTTGTAAGGACCAGCACCACGTGGCTTCAACTTGGACTTGCGAAGTAGTGGAAATATGTCCTTGCGTAGATGCACCCAAACCATATCTCCAGGCTCGAACAACACTTCCTTTCTTGCTTGATTCCTTGCAGCAACAATGTTCTCATGTATTTTCTTCACATAATCCGCACGTTTTGATGCCTCCATATCAACTCTCTCATGTAATGGCAGAGGCAACATATCAAGTGGCGTCAATGGCTTGAAACCATACACCACCTCAAAAGGAAAAAGCTGAGTAGTTAAATGCACAGTCCTGTTGTAAGCAAACTCAACATGTGGCAAACACTCTTCCCACTCCCGCAGATTCTTTTTAATCATGGTCCTTAGCAGCTGTGACAATGTTCTATTCACCACCTCCGTTTGACCATCTATTTGGGGATGACATGTAGTACTAAACAGCAGCTTCATGCCTAGCTTCCCCCATAAGGTCTTCCAAAAGTAGCTCATGAACTTCACATCTCGGTCAGAAACAATCATCTTTGGTACTCCATGTAATCTCACGATGTCCCTGAAAAACAGGTTAGCAACATGTGACGCATCGTCGCTTTTGTGGCAGGCAATAAAATGAGCCATCTTAGAGAATCTATCCACTACCACAAATATAGAATCATGACCTGTCTGAGTTTTAGGTAGACCTAGCACAAAATCCATACTAATGTCTTCCCATGGAGTAGAAGGTGCAGAGAGAGGTGTATACAAACCATGAGGCTTCAGCTTGGATTTCGACTTATGCCAAGTAATGCATCGGCTCACAAATCTGTACACATCACGCCTCATCTTGGGCCAATAGAAGTGATCAGCAAGCATGAGCAACATCTTCTCACGCCCAAAGTGACCCATCAAACCACCAACATGTGATTCCTGCAATAAGAACAAACGCAACAACGATTCTGGAATACATAGTTTGTTAGCTCGAAACAAATAGCCAGCATGTATGTGATACTTATCGCATGCGTTTCTAAGAGCACACAAACGATATGGTTCAGCAAAATCATGGTCAGTTGCATAAAGTGCACAAATAGCTTCTAATCCAGGAATTTTAACATCAAGATTGGTTAATAGCATATTCTTCCTAGATAGAGCATCAGCAACAACATTCTCTTTTCCCTTCTTATAGTTAATGATGTAAGGAAAAGACTCAATGAACTCAACCCATTTAGCTAATCTTCTATGCAAGTTTGATTGAGCTTTCAAGTATTTCAATGCTTCATGATCAGAATGTATGATGAATTCCTTTGGCCACAAATAATGTTGCCAAACCTCAAGTACTCTAACAAGTGCATACAATTCTTTATCATAAATTGAATAATTCAAACGAGCACCAGTCAATTTCTCAGAAAAATAAGTTATAGGCCGACCCTCTTGCATCAAAACGCCACCTATGCCTATACCACTAGCATCACATTCAACTTCAAATTGCTTCGAAAAATCAGGTAATGCAAGTAATGGTGCAGAAGTAAGCAAACATTTCATTGTATCAAAGGCAATGTCTTGGGCCGCGCCCCATACAAAAGGAACACCTTTCTTTGTCAAATCATTCAAAGGTGCAGTAATGGTGCTAAAATCTTTCACAAAGCGCCTATAGAAACCAGCGAGACCGTGGAAACTACGCACTTGACTTACATTCATTGGAGTAGGCCAATTCTGAATTGATTCAATTTTAGATTGATCTACCTCTACTCCATGCTTACAAATAACACATCCTAGGAATATGACCTTATCTTTTGCAAATGTACACTTCTCAAGATTAGCATACAGTTTATTATCACGTAACACTTACAAACCTTGTCTAATATGAGTGCAATGTTCAGATTTGGTGTGGCTGTATATGAGTATATCATCAAAGTAAACAACCACAAAACGACCAATAAACTCTCTCAAAACATGATTCATCAAACGCATGAAGGTACTAGGTGCATTAGTAAGACCAAGTGATATGTATTGGCTCGGCCATTGTGTTGCACATGGCGATCATAGAGCCAAGGCCGACCCAATAGTAGGTGACAAACAGTCATAGGAACCACATCAAAATCAATAGAATCTTTGTATGGCCCTATTTGAAAATTCACATGTACCATATGATTTACCTTCATCTCACCATTGTTGCTCAACCATTATATGTAGTATGGCTTGGGATGAGGTAAGTATGTCAAATTCAGTTTGGCACATAGTTCCTTACTTGCAAGATTTCTGTAGCTACCTCCATCAATAATTACCTTGCAAGCTTTGTTAGGTCCAACTAGAGCTTTTGTTTGGAACAAGTTGCAACGCTGGGATTCCTCAACCGGTTAAACACTAAGTACATGTGAAGATACAACAATAGTTGGTGGATGCTTAGCATATGCATCAGCACCATCCTCGCCGTCATCAAGATCAGTGTCAGAAGCTTCATCTCCACTTTCTACTTCACATTGTTCATTAACAAACATAACCTTACTGTTTGGACAATCTTTCTTGTAGTGCCCTCTACCTCCATAAGTATGGCACACCATATCATGAGTACGTGTCGTAGACATGTTGGAACCCGAACTACCAGCAGGAGCAGCCGGTTTCTGAGCATTAGAACCAAACGAAGGTGTACTTGCTGGTTTGGCCGATGGTGTAAACGGAGCAGCAGCTGGTGGCGCAGCTATAGGAGGAGTAGATCTGGCCGCAAATCTGCTGGAGGATGGAAAACGAGCGCGTGACTTCGCATCTTCTGCCAACTGGGATTCGGCCTATCTAGCATGGTGCAATAGCTCATTCATGGTCTCATACTTGTGAAGACGAACTATGCTCTTGATTGGCAACTTCGGATTGTTTAGGAATCGCTACATGGTCATCTCAATAGACTCACGAATTCTAGCACGCTGGATAAGCAGCTCCATCTCCATGTAGTACTCATCAACTGTCATTGTGCCTTGCTTCAATTGCATCAATTTATCAAAAACTGATCGCAAGTAGTTGGTTGGTACGAAACGAGCCTTCATGATTTGCTTCATCTCGCGCCAATCCATCACAGGAAGTTCATTGTCCTCCCTCCTATGTTGCACAAGAGCATCCCACCAACGCAAAGCATAACCATCAAATTCAGATGCTGCAAGCTTGACCTTCTTATCTTCTGGATAGTCAAATAAGTGCCAGAGTTTCTCAATCTTCAACTCCCATGTGAGGTAGTCTTTAGGATCAATGGAACCATCAAACTTGGGAATTGAGAATTTTGGCTTGCCCAAACCATCATCAGCAGCTTGGTTGGGAACGCGTTGAGCACGCCCAAGAGGGGCAAGCCCACGGCCATGAGCAGGTGCATGGGCAGGGGAATAGCACGTCCCCTGCCAACATGTGGAGCATCATCCACTGTGCTACCCTCATCGAAATCATCAAAGGCATCATCATGTTGAGGATCTTCCCTTCTATGTAGGGCGGCTGTTAAACCCTCAATGGAACGCTGCAAAGTGGTGACATTGACATTGAGCGTAGCCACTTGCGTTTGAATAGTATCAACTGTTCCAACATGTTGATCCAATCTCATATTCATATCCTGGAGATTCTTGTCAATGGCATCTGTCGTGTTAGTAAACACACGTGTCAAGTGGGACTTCAAAGCCTCATATTCACGCCAATTAACAAGCTCCTCATCCTTCTTTTTCTGCAACACAACATTATCATCACTAGAAGACATGATTAGTAGGTTAGTGCAAAAATCAAAATCTGTATGGTGGAAACTCTCATAGCTCACTCACAACTAATAAGAAAGGACATCTTACCATTCCAAAGTGAATAGAGATCCTCTACCAAACCAAATCAAAGACTGATGCACTTGATCTGATGAAGTGAATATCAAAGGTATAGAGAACGATCGCATGGCACACAGGTTAGGATGTGGCCCGCCCTACGGACGCTCCTACATCTACACCAACAAGTCCCCCAAGTGGACCCCATGACTCGTGCCCGAGCCAAACTCCTACAAGCTAAGGTGAATTCGCTCCTCTCCTCGTGCCAATTTGATACCTCCTTGGATGGCATGCTACTTCATGCAACTACCCTATGCATCATCAGTTACGAAGCTTCGACACGTCACCAAGCACCCAAGTATGGAGAACAAGGAGCAGAGCGTGAAGCAGGAGCCGCTGGAGCTGCTCATACCGAAGTCTCTGGTCTACGCACACCGGAGTCTCCGGCCTGCCAAAGTCTCCGGCCTGAAGACACCGGAGACTCCGGCCCTCCCTCTGGTCTGACCCCCTGCACCGGGCCCTGGGACAATCTAAAGGCCCCTCCGGAGGCTGGTCCGGAGGCTACGCCGGATTCTCCGGCCTAGACCGGAGTCTCCGGCCTGCACACCGGAGCCTCCGGTCTGACCGTCGCCAGGCATGAAAAGGCCTTTGGGCCTGCGGCCCATGTACCCCTTAGTCCATCCAGAACTTGTCTTTTATTCCTAAAGTACCCCTGTTTAAGTGGCTGGCCTATATATAGTCCCCCACCTCCATTGTAAACCCTAGGCATGATATTGGAATTAGTGGAAACCCCTTTGTAGATCTATCTAATTCTTGCCTCATGCTCCTTGACTAAGGAGCACCAATATCCCCAAACCTCGTTGGAGTTTGCATCGTGCCTCCGCGTTGTACAAGGCCTAAGCATCGGTGTCCCTTTGCCTAGACGTCAAGATCTCACCGAGTCTCCCATCTCGCCGTGCCGGTTCGAGAGAGAGTCCTCCGCCTGACGCCGATCCTAGGGATTGCACCAGACCGGTCACTGCCAGCGTGATCTGTTGGTGTGTATCGTGGTTTTGTGTGTGTGTTCTTCGCGTTCTTCGTGCGTGCGTTCATCGTGTTCATCCTTCCCTCCTCTCCCCGCACTCCATCCTCGATTTGAAAGGGAATCGTGAAAGATCGGGCCACCCTAGAGGTTTGCCCACAACATATTGGTATCAAGAGCTTCGTTGCTCACGATTTCCCCCACAAATTTTTCTTCTATCCACCAAAAATTCGAAAATCCCCCAAAAACAGCCCATATTTTCCTTTGGATCGATCTCTTGATTTGGAGTGTTATTTGTGGTTTTTATCCGACCAAACCTTGTCTTAGGTGTTGGTCCAGCTTTATCCTGCGTTTTCCCAGCCCAATTTTGCTATTTTTTCGTGGATTTGAGGACCCAAGGCGTGGATTTCCGCTCAAGAACACGAGCAGTTCACGATCTGACTCTAGACCGGAGTCTTCGGCCTGCACACCGGAGTCTCCAGCCTACCTACACTGGAGTCTCCGGCCTGGACCGAAGTTTCCGGCCTGAAACCCCGAAGTCTCCGGCCTGACGCCTAATTTTGACAGTTTTGCCTCTAATCTTGCACTAGCTAATTTCTTCTTGTTTGTTTGTGCCCGTGTGCGTGTCTTCAACTAACAACAAGCTTCCGCATCGACAACCCCCGCGCTCACTGACACCACGACCCACGAACATCATTCCGCACCACCGACGCCAAGTTCATCATCAAAGAAGGTATAACTTGCGTCACCTTGTTAACCCCTATCTTCCGTTGTGTGTACCTATCCTATGAGAGTGGCTCGTCTTGTGTTTGCTTGAGCATTGTGCATTTGTCCTTGGATAGTTAGAGTGTAAGAGCAATATCAAGTGTGACTAGGTAGCACCAAGGGAGAGCAAAAAAAAGCAAAAGAAAGAAAAAGATAACAAGAAAAATAGTCTCCCATTGCCAAAGAGAGTCTCAAAGTTTGTAAGCAAGAGAGAAAGAAGAGCGCCCAAGACAAGTGCACAAATCCGTTGCTCATTTTTCCTCTTTGCAAACGAGCCAGGGTCTCTCCTTGCATTGGCATGACAACGAGCTTAGTCTTGGTTAGGACATTTTGTTTGCTCATTTTCATAGTCGTGTCAATCCCAACTTTCTCCACGTGTGTGTATATAGTCGTAGGTTCCCGTCACCCTTTTGAGTTGTTGACCTTCGCCTTTGACTTGAGTTTTGTTGGATTTTACCCACTTTTGACTATCCCTTTTCTTTTGGTTGGTTCTTTGGCTTTCCACAATCCTAACCTACCACCAACAAGCTTTTGAGAGTTAGTTCTTTCTTTAGTGTGAGTTTTCTTTGCAATTCCACTTTGCACGCTTATAGCTCTCACTTGTGGTTTCTAGTTTGGTGCAATCCCTAAGGTGAGCTACAAGGCTAACACCACCATACTCCACTTCCATATACAATACTTGTGTGTCTTGCATGATGGATAGGCACGGTGAGACGAGCCAACCACCTCCCCAAGAAGAAGATCAAGGACCATACATGACGCGCGCAAGTCACTTCATCGTTTGACAAGAGTTCCGGGAACATTGCCAAGCCCTTGAGACGCGACAAGATGAACAATTTGGCGAGACACAAGCCGAGTTCAAGAACATCGACAACCGCTTTGATGGCCTAGAAAGGTAAATGCAAGCAATGCATCACAACTTCGGCCAGCAAAATGAGTCCTTCAACGCTCCGTCGCCGAAACAAATGACAATCTTCGACGCCTCATCGACGGAATGGCAAGGCCATATTCACGCGCATCAAGCTCTTCAAGCTCATCACGTCGTCATGCTTCTCCTCACCAAGATCTTCACCCAAGTGCTTCAAGATGCAATGATGCCACTGTGGTTGAAGATGGAACCTCTTCGAACTATGTAACTTCCCCACGTCACGCCGCAACGTCAAGCTATGATGGTGACCTCTCTTCAAGGCCACGAGCAAGGCAAGAAGCACACCGTCATCACGCAAGGGCACTAGTGATACAACAAGAGCAACCATAAGTGCAACCACAAGTGCAACCGCAAGTCTACCACCATCGACCGCGACACATACTTGACACAACAAGTGATGACTCCAATTTGGAGAATCAAGCTCGTCATCGAAATGAAGCTCTCCAAGATCCTCCTCCTCGTCATCAATGTCATGAACGTCCACACAGACACCAAGGTCATCACGAGGCGCCTCCTCCACCTCAACAAAACTTGGAGCATCAAGTGATACAAATTGAGCGACGCCCACCACGTGAAGAGGCTCATGATCATGTTCTTCGCCGTGAGGCCCATGTGCCTAACCAACATCACCAACCGAGGAACGAGCCTCCTCTTCGGCATCAACCGCGTCAAGAGGCTCCACACCCTCGCCACCATGAGGCCCAAGCGCCTCAACCACGTCAACAACCGCGCCAAGAGCAAGAGCAAGCTCCACAACAACAATATCAAGAGCAAGCTCCGCAACAAGGATGCGAGAACCAAGTTCTGCCTCCCCAACTACAAGATCATCAACAAGGTCACCAAGCTCATCGTAATGACCGCAACGATGAAGAAACTTTTGGCAAGATCAAGTTCACAATGCCCAAGTTCACCGGATCCAATGACCTCAAAGAATACCTCTCATGGGCACTCAAAGTCGACAAGATCTTCCGCATGCACAATTATAGCAATGAAAAGATGGTCGCCATGGCTTCACTTGAGTTTGATGATTACGCCAACCTTTGGTAGGAACAAGTTCAAGTTGCTCGTGATGCAAGACAGGAACCACCAGTCACAACTTGGCATGACATGAAGGCTCACATGAGATCCCGCTTCGTCCCCACGCACTACACGCGTGACCTCTTCAACAACCTTCAATCGCTTCGTCAAGGGACAAAGACCGTGGAAGAGTACTTCAAGGAAATGGAACTCAAATTGATTCGCGCCAACATTGATGAACGCATGGAGCAAACAATGGCAAGTTTCCTTATTGGCTTGAATCACCCAATCAAGCGCATCGTCGAGTTCCAAACATACAATACCATGGTTGAGCTTGTGCACATAGCAACAAAGGCTGAACGTCAAGTGCAAGAGGGCATCAAGTACAACAAGCCCAAGACGTACTTCACCTACAAGCAAGCTTCAACCGCTACACCAACAACTTTCAATGGAAGCTCATCAAGTACCTCCAAGCCTTCCTTCAAGCCCACACTTTCTCAAGGAAAACTACCCCCAAGTGGCAAGCAAGCAAAGAGTGATATACCTTTCAACGGTGAATGCTACAAGTGTGGAGGTAAAGGCACAAGTCGGCCGATTGTGGAAACAAGAGAGTCTTGTTCATCCATGACAATGGTGATGAAGAGTACTTGAGTGAATATGAGTTTGATGCCCATGTCAAGGGAGCAATGGCAAGGCAACGAGTGGAAGATGACCAAGAACTTCTCATGTGTGAACATGATGCAAGTCCATCGCTTGACGTCACAAGGATCTTGACCACTCAAGCACAAGAGCATGAAGACCAACGCTCCAATATCTTCCAAACACGAGCCGGCATCAATGGCAAATCTATCAAGGTGATCATTGACGGAGGGAGTTGCCACAACCTTGCTAGCACCAAGTTGTGTGAGAAGCTCAACCTCACCCTCCATCCGCACAAGCACCCCTACCACCTGCAATGGCTAAGTGACCAAGAGTCCGTGAAGATCAAGCATACTGTATCGGTCTCCTTCGCCATTGGTCCTTACAAAGATACGGTGGAGTGTGATGTGGTTCCTATGACAGTTTGCCACGTGCTTCTTGGTCGACCGTGGCAATTTGACAAGGCTACTCAACATGATGGTCGCACCAATATATACACTTTCAAATGGCTCAACAAAACATGTGTTTTGCAACCGATGACTCCTAGCCAAATAATTGCGGACAATGCAAAGGCTTTAGCGAGGGCGCAAAGCACGACACCTACTTGTGAAATGAGCGGCGAGAGAGAGAACTACCTCATAGTGAGTGAGAGCCACAAGCCAAACTCGAGTGGAAAAACTAAGAGTGTTCTCCTTGCCATCAAAAGTGAGATGAGAGATGTTCGGAACAACCCATCCATCTTGCACTATGTCCTCCTTTGTAAGGGACTAGCGCAAGGAACTAACGAACTAACCAAGGTTCCTCCATCTTTGATGAGTGTTTTGCAGGAATTCAAGGATGTGTTCCCCGAAGAGCTCTCACATGACTACCTCCTCTTCGCGGCATCGAGCATCGCATTGACCTCATCCCCGGCGCACCACTTCCCAACCGCGCCGCATACCGCACGAACCCGGAGGAGACAAAGGAGATTGAACGTCAAATCAACCAACTCGTCTCCAAAGGTTTGATCCAAGTTAGCACTAGTCCAAGTGTGACGTACCCGTGATTCTTGTTCCAAAGACGGATGATACGTTATGGTTATGCATGGACTATCGTCCAATAAATTCTATCACCGTGCATTATCGACATCCCATACCACGTCTCGATGACATGCTTGATGAGTTGTGTGGAGCCACTATTTTTTCGAAAATTGATCTTCGTAGTGGTTACCATCAAATACGCATGGCTGAAGGTGATGAGTGGAAATCCGCCTTCAAGACCAAACTTGGTCTCTATGAATGGTTGGTTATGCCCGTTGGTTTGTCTAATTCCCCATCCACCTTCATGCGCCTAATGAATCATATCTTGCGTTCCCTCATTGGAAAAGTGTTGTTGTCTATTTCGATGATATTCTTGTTTATAGCAAATCACTTGAGGGCCATATAACACATGTCAAGGAAGTTTTGCAAATCCTTCGACATGAAAAGCTTTATGCTAATCTTCCCAAGTGCACTTTTGCTAAAGACAAGTTGATTTTTCTTAGATTTGTCGTTTCTTCGAAGGGAATTGAAGTTGATGTTTCCAAGGTAAAGGACATACGAGATTGTCCCATCCCAACAAATGTGAGTGAACTCTAAAGTTTTCTTGGGTTGGTCGGTTTCTATCGTCGCTTTGTGAAAGACTTTTCAACCATTGCTTGTCCCCTTAATGAATTGACCAAAAAGAATGTCACCTTCGTGTGGGGCAAAGCACAACAAAAAGCTTTTGATGAACTTAAAAAGAGGCTCACCGAAGCATCTCTCCTTGCGTTACCGGAATTCACAAAAACTTTTGAGATAGAGTGTGATGCTAGTGGTATTAGCATTGGAGGAGTCCTTATGCAAAACGGTCGTCCTATAGCCTACCATAGCGAGAAACTTGATGGTGCTCGCCTTAACTATCCGATTTATGACAAAGAGCTTTTTGCCTTAGTTCACGTGCTTCAAGTTTCGCAACACTACCTTTGGCCCAAGGAATTTATCATACATTCCGACCACGAGTCGTTGAAATACCTCAAAGGCCAAGCTAACTTGAGCAAGAGACACGCTAAGTGGGTTGAGTTCATGGAGTCTTTTCCGTACATTGTCAAGTATAAGAAGGGCAAAGATAATGTAGTTGCGGACGCATTGTCTCGCAAACATACAAGCCTTCTTACGAGACTTGAAATCAACGTGTTGGGTCTTGAGGAAATAAAATCTTTGTATGCTTCCGATCCATTCTTTGAACCAATTTTCGCAAAGTGCTCCAATGACAAAGGAGTTGATGATTTCTATTTGCATGAGGGCTTTCTATTTAAACAAAACAAGCTATGCATTCTAAAGTCGTCGCTTCAACTTTTGCTTCTCCAAGAATCTCATGGTGGAGGCCTCATGGGTCACTTTGGCTGTAACAAGACATTGGACATGCTCTCCACTCACTACTTTTGGCCCAAGATGAAGAGCGACGTGGAGCGCTACGTTCAACGATGCACGACATGTGTTCAAGCTAAGTCGCAAGCTAACCCTTATGGTCTTTATATGCCATTGCCTATTCCTCATACACCTTGGTCCGACATTAGCATGGGTTTCGTGTTGGGATTGCCTAGATCTAAGCATGGTCATGATTCTATATTTTTTGTTGTGGATCGTTTTTCCAAAATGGCACACTTCATACCGTGCCATAAGACCGACGATGCTTCACATGTTGCAAATCTGTTTTTCAGGGAAATCGTCCGTCTTCACGATGTGCCAAGGACAACCCTCTCCGACCGCGACGTCAAATTCATGAGCTACTTATGGAAGACCCTCATGGCCAAGCTCGGCGTCAAGCTCCTCTTTTCATCCGCATCGCATCCTCAAACTAATGGCCAAACCGAAGTTGTCAACCGAAGCCTCGGAACTCTCCTTCGTGTGTTGATCAAGAAAAACCTGAAGGATTGGGAGGAATGCATTCCACACGCCGAGTTCGCCTACAATCAAGGCAAGCACTCAACAACCAAGATGACTCCATTCATGATCGTCTATAGTTTCGAGCCCCTCACCGCACTCGACATCCTACCACTACCTCTCCATGAGCGCATGAACATAGACGTCGAGAAACGCGCACAAGCTATGAAGAAGCTTCGTGAAGAAACAAGAGCTACTATCGAACAACAAGTCCTTCGCCAAGCTTCAAGGTTAAACAAGGACAAGAAGGACATGATCTTTGAAGAAGGTGACCTTGTGTGGATACACCTAAGCAAAGACCGTTTCCCCAAGGAACGTGACTCCAAGCTCAAGCCAAGAGGAGATGGTCCCTTCAAGGTCCTCAAGAGAATCAACAACAATGCCTACATCATCGACATACCAACCTCCAAGTACCTCGCAAGCAATACATTCAATGTCAAGGACCTCTCACCCTACCATGGAGATGTTCAAGATGATAACCATGAAGAGTCGAGGACGAATCTTTCCCAAGGGGGGGAGCTGATGCGGCCCGTCCTACGGACGCTCCTACATCTACACCAACAAGTCCCCCAAGGGGACCCATGACTCGTGCCCGAGCCAAACTCCTACAAGCTAAGGTGAACTCGCTCCTCTCCTCGTGCCAATTTGATAGCTCCTTGGATGGCATGCTACTTCATGCAACTACCCTATGCATCATCAGGTATGAAGCTTCGACACGTTACCAAGCACCCAAGTATGGAGAACAAGGAGCAGAGTGTGAAGCAGGAGCCGCTGGAGCTGCTCAGACCGGAGTCTCCGGTCTGCGCACACCGGAGTCTCCGGCCTGCCAAAGTCTCTGGCCTGAAGACACCGGAGACTCCGGCCCTCCCTCCGGTCTGACCCCCTGCACCGGGCCCTGGGACAATCTAAAGGCCCCTCCGGAGGCTGGTCCGGAAGCTACATTAGATTCTCTGGCCTAGACCGGAGTCTCCGACCTGCACACCTGAGTCTCCGGTCCGACCATCGCCAGGCATGAAAAGGCCTTTGGGCCTGCGGCCCATGTACCCCTTAGTCCATCCAGAACTTGTCTTTTATTCCTAAAGTACCCCTGTTTAAGTGGCTGGCCTATATATAGACCCCCACCTCCATTGTAAACCCTAGGCATGATATTGGAATTAGTGGAAACCCCTTTAAGGATCTATCTAATTCTTGCCTCATGCTCCTTGACTAAGGAGCACCAATGTCCCCAAACCTCGTTGGAGTTTGCATCGTGCCTCCGTGTTGTACAAGGCCTAGGCATCGGTGTCCCTTTGCCTAGACGTCAAGATCTCACCGAGTCTCCCATCTCGCCGTGCCGGTTCGAGAGAGAGTCCTCCGCCCGACACCAATCCTAGGGATTGCGCCGGACCGGTCATCGCCGGCGTGAGCTATTGGTGTGTATCGTGGTTTTGTGTGTGTGTGTGTGTGTTCTTCATGTTCTTCGTGCATGCATTCGTCGTGTTGATCCTCCCCTCCTCTCCCCGCACTCCATCCTCGATTTGAAAGGGAATCGTGAAAGATCGGGCCACCCTAGAGGTTTGCCCACAACAGGTTATTTAAGGTGGAGCTATAGGTATGGTACCCTATCTACACCGCAAACAAGTCCTAGTGCTGATCGTACAAATACCCAAGAAACACACACGTAGAGAAAAACGTGGCAATGCAACTATAAAGGGTGTTGCACTACGCTCGAGAGACACTAGCAAAGCTCAATGTAAATAGGCACAAGATTGCTTTTTCTGTTGCTATATTGCTTTTTCTCTTCTTTTTTTGATTTGATAATATCACACACGGCCAATTACAAAGTAGAGCACCAAAATCCTATGAGCAACCTGTAGGAGCGGAAACTAGTCTCAATGGACAAGTTCCTACACCTATGTAATAGAATGGCTGTGGCTAAGGTTGAAGGAAAAGTGGAAATTCACACTTTGTAAATTTTCCTGCTGTGGCAGAAAAACAACACAATTTCGTGTCGTGGTAGGAAATCCTGCCGCGGCAGAAAAACACGTCAAAAACGTGCCGCGGCAGCGAATCCGAGTCGTGGCAGAACAGGACTCCGCGGCAGGAAAACAAGCTGTTTCCGTGCCGCGGTAGAGTCGGCAGAATTTTTTTTCCGACTCAGCCAAGAGTAGTAGACTAGGACGCTTAGATTAGATCGGATTTGACCTTGTGGTGGCGGAAACAATGGTGGAAACCGACTAGAAAACGACTAGCAAAACAGATCTACGAAGAACAGATCTAGATCTAAACTAAACGTTGAACACGACCAACAACTATTACTCGTCTATGATGCAATCTAGGCTATGGCAACTCTTTTTGTGGGGCTTTTTCTGTATAGGACGAAAAACACTCTCTTATCTATGGATGGATTGTGGATTACTTATCGAGGCAACGAGGAAATCTGATACCAAGATGATATGGGGTGGCCCGATCTTCTCAGCAAGCTCTTGTCGATGATGATGGTGGATGATAGATAACTAGTGCGTAGCTATGATCTCTCCCGCTCGAACCCTGATGCCCGTGCAACAGATCTCGAACCTTGTAGGATATTCACAACACCACACTCTTGCGCACACAGCCGTGACCATGAACGGTAGTATACAATCTACTAGTTCCGAATGGAACAATAGATCACACTCAATTATAGTTGGTAAATTCGAACACAGGGTAATTCCAGAGGTTCTATGAAAGAAACATCTCCAAAATATTTTAACGTGGTCTAAACCTAGATAGAAGTGCGCCCCATCTATTTATGAGTCTGAGGGCGGCGGCCTAAGGGTGGATCCGAGTTGGTCCCACCCAACTAAGGGTACAAACCGACCTAAAGTTGGTTCGGTTTAGGTTTCTACCGTGGCAGAATTCAGGCCCGTTTCTCTGCCGCGGGAGCCTGCCGTGGCAGAAAAGGACTCTGTTTCTATGCCGCGGCAGCCTGCCGTGGCAGAGAAAAGTGGCGTTTCTCTGCCACGGCAGAGATTGTCCACCAAGTGTTGATCTTCAATCTTGTGTGCTCCTTGCGCTTCCTCCCTCGCCTCCCTCGTGCATTCTTCATTGATCAACATGCCTTGTTCCATTAGCTCCTCGCTCCGTGCTACACCTTCTTCTCCTAAGTACCTGATCATGCAATAATTCAAAGACTTGGGTAGTATAAAATTCTCATTAATTAAAACACTAAGTTCATTAAGAAACAAGTTCACCTGTTGTTCTAGTAGCTTAGCACGAGCTCTTGTGATTGGTCCAATCCTTATCTCATTGGATTGATCTTTCCTTGCAATTGGAACATCATCATTAGCAATTGGGGTAGGTATCATTGTAGGGATGTCCTCATCACTTCTTGCTACACTCTCCTCCTCCTCGCGCAACGCTTGTGTTATCAATAAACCTGATCATACAAAGATGCATAGACTTAGGTAGTATAAAGTTCTCATTAAGTGAAATATCAGGTTCAATTAGGAATGAATTCACCTGATAGTCATTATTGATTTGACTCAATATTTCCTTCCAGTTCAGGCAGTCAGAATCATCATAATCCATGTATATATCCTCATCATCCTCCATGTCTTCATGAAAAGCCGTCCTCGGCTTTAGGTAAGCTGAAAGTGGGAGAAATAAAAAGAACAACGTGTACGCAAAGTATATGTATATATAACATGTTGTATTATTGTTATTCACATGAAAAGTATGTCCAGTATACATCAAGCAACTTAAATTGCAGGTATAAGTGAAGTACAAAGAATCATGATCATGGTGAGAAACAACTAAATAGATAGTCTTGTTCTTCAATATTGAATTCAGTTTTCTCAAAGAAGATCTATCATCAAATTTGTGAACAAGATCAAACCAATTCAATATGTTTGAAAACCAAATTGAATCATGCCATACTTCAACTGCGCTACTATGATTATTATGAACATGACCATGTTGCCATGTATGTAAAATGCAACTCAATTTGTAAATATAAGTGAAGTATAAAGCATTAGCACAACTAGACAACGAATTTTGGGACAAACATAACGAATATGAAAATTGGGTTCTATTCTAGCAAGATTACAATGATTCAACATAGGTAAAATTACTTGTGTTGGATGCATTATATCAACTAGATCTAACTTTAGTTTCATATTATCACAAATTTTAGCATATATCCCACAACACAAAGTCATCGACACACAACATGTATGGTTGAAAACAGCATGTTTTAGTTCATCGATTCTATCACAAGTAATGCATATGTGATCCACAAGAAAATTTGCATGCATGCTATATTCACCAATCAGGTTGAAAGTGAAACAAGGAGAATATGTGCTAGAATTCAGAAATAAAATTTCAGAAATCTTATCCACAACACTACTCATATTCATAGGTTCATTTAGCATGATGTAATACACAATATCAGTAGGAGGTATTCGAGCAAGTATTTCCTTATGTGTAATCAATACCACATGATCAAAATTTGAATTTGGTAAACTATCACATGGTGCTGTAACATTAGTGCAAGACAAGTCACAAGGAGGCTTCAGTAAAGGAATAAACTCACAATATGTCGCACATGTTGGCTGAATCTCCAAAATAGTACCAATGACATCAACAATCTTCTCAGCTGTAGTGGGTACTACGACATCCTCATCAAGTGACAATACCAGATCGTGTGATGCAGGTTGTAAAATAGGTGGCTCCCTTTCTTCAAAAGCAACCTGCACATCACAAGATACAACACTAAGAGTAGACATGATTACGTTAGTAGACAACTCACATGTCTCATTAGTGTCCACTCTCAAAATTTCTGGAATAGGCCATTTGTAGTTGTTCAAATACATAGAACATAGAAATTGCTTGAAATCTTCCCAAAGGATTTTTTTACCCATGACACCATACACAATCCTTGCATCCTTCCACCAACGAGCTACCTCTTCATCCACACGTCGTTGAGAAAGAATGTATTCTGTATGGACATTAAACTTGCTATCAAAAGTACGACATCCCTCAAAACCAAATCCCATATCAATTTCCCAAATCAGATATTCTGCGGGTGTGGCGGAACTTTCCAATCGCCACTTGATTGTAGTTGGATCATATGCCATGCCAACCACAATAGCTAAATAGTCATGGTAAACATCATCTGATTTCTGAATCACATTAACACTAGTAGAAGTGATGATTAGTACATTAGTGCAAAAACACAAAATATTTTTGGTGGCACACTCACAACTCACTCAAAAACTGACAAGAAAGCAGATCTTACTGTTCCAAAGTGAATAGTGATGCTTACCAATTCGAAATCAAATACTGATGCACTGATGTGATGAAGTGAATACCAAAGGTATAGAGAACGATCGCATGACACACAGGTTATTTATGGTGGAGCTGTAGGTATGGTATCCTAACTACACCGCAAACAAGTCCTAGTGCTGATCGTATGACAAAGACCCACGAAAACACACACGGTGGAGATAAATGGGGCAATTGCAACTATGAAAAAGAGCTCAAAAATTGAGGTATGTCGGAGGAACGCTCGTGTTGCAATGCACAAGGAGAGACGCTAACAATGTCTCGACGAAATAGGCACAAGATTGCTAAACTGAGCAGCCCGCAGAGCACTAAGCACGTTAGTCTCGTAGGATAGTTCTAGACACAAAGAAAGGGTTACTAAGGCTCACAAGGATAGGTATGCTATGCGGATTTTTTTCCTCGCGAGTGCTTGCTCAGGTACGTAGTCACCAACAGGTACGATGGAACCTTTTTTTCTCACGTGAAGGAAAACTTGTAGATCGGTTTTTTTTCTCTATCTCTCCTTTGGCAGAACGGATCTACAACTCCAAACTAAAAGAAAACAAATCTAATAGATCTAAGACTCAAGAACACGACGAACAGTCTAGAAATAGTCTAGGGACTCCGACAATGGATAAAAAACAGACGAAAACTAGACAAAAACTACAATTCAGATTTAGAAGAAAGGCTACACAAAAGGATTACGATCAGCAACTAGAACTCACGAACTGTGTTATCTAGGCTATGGCAATGAACTATGAACCCTAATATTTTTGTGTGGCTTTTTCTGTATAGGACAAAAACAACTAATCTATGGATGGATTTGTGGATGCTTACCGAGGCAACACTGGAAATCCGATACCAAGATGATATGGGGTGCCCCGATCTTCTTAGCAAGCTCTTGTTGATGGTGATGGTGGATGATAGATAACTAGTCTGTAGCTATGATCTCTCCCGCTCGATCCCTGATGCCAGTGCAACAGATCACGAACCTTGTAGGATATTCACAACACCACACTCTTGCGCATGCAGCCGTGACCACGAACGGTAGTATGCAATCTACTAATTCCCAATGGAACAACAGATCGCAATCAATTATAGTTGATAGATTCGAGCACAGGGTAATTCCAGAGGTTCTATGAAAGAAACAACTCCAAAATATTTTAACGTGGTCTAAACCCTAACTTGTGACGGCTACAGAGGTTTATATGAGGGCTGGGGCGTCCTCCCCTCTAAACGGGCCTAAAAATAGCCATATCTTGGCCCAAACCGACTCGTTTCGACTCAAACTAATACATACCGACCCATATATGAGTTCGGCCTTATTGGCACGCAGTCCAAACGTCGTGGAACACCTAAAAAATGTAATTCTTGGTGCGCCATCTCTCTCTCTTGCTCATACGTGATTTCCTCATTGCCTCCTAGTGTGCATGCCTCCCGCTCCTCCCTCGCGCACTTGTTGATATTGGAAATCAGCGCTTATCCTTCTTGCTGCACTCTCCTCCTCCTCGTGCAACGCTTGTGTTATCAATAAACCTGATCATACAAAGATGCATAGACTTAGGTAGTATAAAGTTCTCATTAAGTAAAACATCAGGTTCAATTAGGAATGAATTCACCTGATAGTCATTTATTGATTTGACTCAATATTTCCTTCTAGTTCAGGCCGTGAGAGCCACAAGCCAAACTCGAGTGGAAAAACTAAGAGTGTTCTCCTTGCCACCAAAAGTGAGATGAGAGATGTTCGGAACAACCCATACATCTTGCACTATGTCCTCCTTTGCAAGGGACTAGCGCAAGGAACTAATGAATTAACCAATGTTGCACCATCTTTGATGAGTGTTTTGCAGGAATTCAAGGATGTGTTCCCCGACGAGCTCCAACATGGACTACCTCCTCTTTCCGGCATCGAACATCGCATTGACCTCATCCCCGGCGCACCTCTTCCAAACCGCGCCGCCTACCGCACGAACCCGGAGGAGACGAAGGAGATCGAACGTCAAATCAACCAACTCGTCTCCAAAGGTTTGATCCAAGTTAGCACTAGTCCAAGTGCCGTACCCGTGATTCTTGTTCCAAAGACGGATGATACGTTACGGTTATGCATGGACTGCCGTCCAATCAATGCTATCACCATGCGTTATCGTCATCCAATACCACACCTCGATGACATGCTTGATGAGTTGTGTGGAGCCACTATTTTTTCGAAAATTGATCTTCGTAGCGGTTACCATCAAATAGGCATGCCTGAAGGTGATGAGTGGAAAACCGCCTTCAAGACCAAACTTGGTCTCTATGAATGGTTGGTTATGCCCTTTAGTTTTTCTAATGCCCCATCCACCTTCATGCGTCTAATGAATCATATCTTGCGTTCTCTCATTGGAAAACGTGTTGTTGTCTATTTTGATGATATTCTTGTTTATAGCAAATCACTTGAGGACCATATAACACATGTCAAGGAAGTTTTGCAAATCCTTCGACATGAAAAGCTTTATGCTAATCTTCCCAAGTGCACCTTTGCTAAAGACAAGTTGATTTTTCTTGGATTTGTCGTTTCTTCAAAGGGAATTGAAGTTGATGTTTCCAAGGTCAAGGACATACGAGATTGGCTCATCCCAACAAATGTGAGTGAACTCCGAAGTTTTCATGGGTTGGCCGGTTTCTATTATTGCTTTGTGAAAGACTTTTCCACTATTGCTTGTCCTCTCAATGAGTTAACGAAAAAGAATGTCACCTTCGTGTGGGGCAAAGAACAACAAAAAGCTTTTGACGAACATAAAAAGAGGCTCACCGAAGCACCTCTCCTTGCGTTACCGGATTTCACAAAAACTTTCGAGATAGAGTGTGATGCTAGTGGTATTGGCATTGGAGGAGTCCTTATGCAAAACGGACGTCCTATAGCCTACCATAGCAAGAAACTTGATGGTGCTCGCCTTAACTATGCCGTTTATGACAAAGAGCTTTTTGCCTTAGTTCGTGTCCTTCAAGTTTGGCAACACTACCTTTGGCCCAAGGAATTTATCATACATTCCGACCATGAGTCGTTGAAATATCTCAAAGGCCAAGCCAACTTGAGCAAGAGACACGCTAAGTGGGTTGAATTCATGGCGTCTTTACCGTACATTGTCAAGTATAAGAAGGGCAAAGATAATGTAGTTGAGGACGCATTGTCCCGCAAACATACAAGCCTTCTTACCAGACTTGAAATCAACATGTTGGGTCTTGAGGAAATAAAATCTTTGTATGCTTCCAACCCGTTCTTCGAACCAATTTTCGCAAAGTGCTCCAATGACAAAGGAGTTGATGATTTCTATTTGCATAAAGGATTTCTATTTAAACAAAACAAACTATGCATCCCGAAGTCGTCGCTTCAACTTTTGCTTCTCCAAGAATCTCATGGTGGAGGCCTCATGGGTCAATTTGGCCGTGACAAGACATTAGACATGCTCTCCAATCACTACTTTTGGCCCAAGATGAAGCGTGACGTGGAGCGCTACGTTCAACGATGCACGACATGTGTTCAAGCTAAGTCGCAAGCTATCCCTTATGGCCTTTATATGCCATTGCCTATTGCTCATACCCCTTGGTCTGACATTAGCATGGATTTCATTTTAGGATTGCCTAGATCTAAGCATGGTGATGATTCTATATTTGTTGTTGTGGATCATTTTTCCAAAATTGCACACTTCATACCGTGCCATAAGACCGACGATGCTTCACATGTTGCAAATCTATTTTTCAGGGAAATCGTCCGTCTTCACGGTGTGCCAAGGGCAATCGTCTCCGACCGCGACGTCAAATTCATGATCTACTTATGGAAGACCCTCATGGCCAAGCTCGGCGTCAAGCTACTCTTCTCATCAGCATCGCATCCCCAAACTGATGGCCAAACTGAAGTTGTCAACCGAAGCCTCGGAACTCTCCTACTTGTGTTGTTCAAGAAAAACTTTAAGGATTGGGAGGAATGCATTCCCCACACCGAGTTTGCCTACAACCGAGCAAAGCACTCAACAACCAAGATGAGTCCATTCATGATCGTCTATGGTTTCGAGCCCCTCACCGCGCTCGACATCCTACCACTACCTCTCCATGAGCGCACGAACATGGACGTCGCAAAGCACACACAAGCTATGAAGAAGCTTCACGAAGAAACAAGAGCTACTATCGAACAACAAGTCCTTCGCCAAGCTTCAAGGTTAAACAAGGACAAGAAGGAGATGATCTTTGAAGAAGGTGACCTTGTGTGGATACACCTAAGCAAAGACTGCTTTCCCAAGGAACGTGACTCCAAGCTCAAGCCAAGAGGAGATGGTCCTTTCAAGGTCCTCAAAAGAATCAACAACAACGCATACATCATCGGCATACCGACCTCCAAGTACCTTGCAGGTAATACATTCAATGTCAAGGATCTCTCACCCTTCCATGGAGATGTTCAAGACGATATCCATGAAGAGTCGAGGACGACTCTTTCCCAAGGGGGGGGAGCTGATGTGGCCCGTCCTACGGACGCTCCTACATCTACACCACCGAGTCCCCCAAGTGGACCCATGACTCGTGCCCGAGCCAAACTCCTACAAGCTAAGGTGAACTCACTCCTCTCCTCGTGCCAATTTGATACCTCCTTGGATGGTGTGCTACTTCATACGACTACTCTGTGCATCATTAGGTTTGAACCCCCGCCGCGTCGACCCTTGAGCCCAGGAGCCACACCTGCCCAGAAGCAGACTGACCCGGAGTGTCCGCCCAGATCCAGCCGGAGTGTCCGGCCCGACCGGAGTGTCCAGCGCGACTCGGCCGGAGTGTCCGGCCTGCCCCAGCCCGAACCTGGCGTGGACATTCAGAAAGTCAATTCGGACACTCCCCGGACACCACCCGGAGTGCCCGGCCACCTCGGATTATCCGGCCGTTCTGACCCGGACTGTCCGACCCAAGTGATGGGCCTGCGAGCCTAGCTGGGCCCTATGGCCCATGTACCCCTCTACTTCGCCTAGAACTCTACTTTAATGCCTGAATTACCCCTGAACTTGTGGTTGGCCTATATATAGTCCCTCACCTCCATTGTAAACCCTAGGCATGATGTTGGAATTAGTGGAAACCCCTTTGTTGATCTATCTCATTCTTGCCTCATGCTCCTTGACTAAGGAGCACCAATATCCCCAAACCTCGTTGGAGTTTGCATCGTGCCTCCGCGTTGTACAAGGCCTAGGCATCGGTGTCCCTTTGCCTAAACGTCAATATCTCACCGAGTCTCCCATCTCGCCGTGCTGGTTCGAGAGAGAGAGAGTCCTCCGCCCGACGCCGATCCTAGGGATTGTGCCAGACCGGTCAACACCGGCGTGAGCTATTGGTGTATCGTGGTTTTGTGTGTGTGTGTTCTTCGTGTATTCTGTCCGTGCGTTCGTCGTGTTCATCCTCCCCTCCTCTCCCCACACTCCATCCTCGATTTGGAAGGGAATCGTGAAAGATCGGGCCACCCTAGAGGTTAGCCCTCAACATTTGGACTGCGTGCTAATAAGGCCGAACCCATACATGGGCCGGTATGTATCAGTTTGAGTCGAACCAAGTCAGTTTGGGCCAAGATATGGCTGTTTTTAGGCCCGTTTAGAGGGGAGGACGCCCCAGCCCTCATTTAAACCTCTATAGCCGCCGTAGTTAGGGTTGGAGACCACTGAAAATATTCTGGAGTTGTTTCTTTCATAGAACCTCTGAAATTACCCTGTGTTCAAATTCTACAACTATAATTGAGTGTGATCTGTTGTTCCATTGGGAATTAGTAGATTGCATACTACCATTCATGGCCACGCCTGCATGCACAAGAGTGTGGTGTTGTGAATATCCTACAAGGTTCGAGATCTGTTGCACTGGCATCGGGGATCGAGCGGGAGAGATCATAGCTACGCACTAGTTATCTATCATCCACCATATCATCGACAAGAGCTTGCTGAGAAGATCGGGCCACCCCATATCACTCTTACAATACCATACCACCATTGTATAGTGTACGAATTAACTTCGAACATTAACCGCTGGTCAAGACTGGCAAATCCAAACATTGCTAACTATTAGATCTTTTATTATCCCTTAGCATCGAGAAAGATTCTATTGATAGTCTTTAGCACGATAAATGCTAGTATGTGCAAACCACAAAACACACACACTTCATTATTCAGTTTTAGGGTCATTGTGTTAAATTGATGGACTTGGATGCAATTTCATTTTTATGGGGTCCTTGATGTAAGTTGTACTTCCATCAATCGTGTTAACTCTCAAGCACCTCTCTCCTATGAGACCTACAATAGTTCAAAGAAAATGCAACAACCCCAGTTATCACACAAACTAGACCAATGGTTTCTTATACGTAATGCCTATGTTTTTAGTACTAGGATTTTTCAAGCTTCCTAGCAAACTTTGCACACTTGAGTGACTTCTTGTCGATTTAACAAAATTATATCAAACTTGAGCTACAAGTAAGCGCGATAGATTGCTCTTGAATTAAATTTATTTTCGTAGGTAGATGGGTGCATCTTCTTCTAGTAAACAATGTCGTCGGTGTGAGTTCCTAACTATGAAGAAAGAAAATCCTCAGTTTTCCGAGTGATGATGAGATGGTTCTTTTATGTAAAGAAAGTCTGAAGAATATGGATCTCAATGCCATAAGCCAAGCTTTTAGACATATTAAGTGGACCAACATGTTTTACTTACGATTACCATGTTTTATGAGTTTTCAAACTCCCTAGATAGCTAATTAACTTTGCCCCACTTGAATGACTTCATGCCTATATTTATCGAAATTTGGTCAAACTTGAACTACAAAAACTAAATTATTGTAGGTTGCTTCTAAAGAATTACAAAAAACTTTTGGAGGTGTACCCATTGGGGGCTCAGTTAATGATGTAGCCCGACCTTCGGTCGTTACCACATCATGGTCTCCAACTTATGCCAAGTCGTCATGGACTCCAAAGGTGAATCCGTTCCTCTATGCGAACCAACTTCCTACCCTTTTGAATGGTATAATACTTCATACTCCATCCCATATTCATGATAGGTTCATACCGACGAGTACGGAGGCAAGGGAGAAAGCTCGAAGCACCAAGCTTGACAAGACGAAGGCTTGGAAGAGAAGACGGTCCAGGAGCAGCCAGCTCCAGAACCGGAGTCTTCGCCATCATCGCTTCGGAGAGTCCGCACGATACCAGCCGGAATGTCCGGCGCAACCGGAGTGTCTGGCCAGATCCAGCTGGAGTGTCCGGCCTACCCCAGCCCCATCCAGGCGTGGACCTTCTGTGTGCTACATCGGACTCCACCCGGACTCTACCCGGAGTGTCCGGCCAACTCGGACTGTCCGGTCCACCCGACCCGGACTGTCCGGCCTAAGTGATGGGCCTGCGAGCCAACGTCTGGGCCCTTGGCCCATGTACCCCTCTATTCCACACCAAATCCTATTTTTATGCCCAAACTACCCCTGAACTTGTGGCTGGCCTACAAATAGAGCCCCCACCCCTCATGTATCCCTTAGGCATAGATGATAGACTAAAGACAACCCCCTTTTGTGGAATCTCTAGTTTTGCCTCATCCCCTTCTACCAAAGGGGATCAACTATCGTCACCACCTCGTTAGAGTTTGCATCGCGGCTCCCTCGTTGTACAAGGCCTTGGCATCGGTGTCCCTTTGCCAAGACGTCAAGACCCTCTCCAAGGTGTTCTTCCCTCTCCGCGTGGGATCGAGGGAGCACGTTGACCGATCTTTTCTTGCGAGTTTTGCGTGTGTTCATCGTGTTCTTCGCGAGGTGTGTGTCCGCTTCCGCTACCTTCTCCCTTTCCCCTCGCTTTCCATCAATTTGACCACGAGATCCGTGAAGATCGGGCCACCCACGGGGTTACCCCATATCATCTGGTATCAGAGCCAAGTTGCTATGGATTTCACCCTCGTTCTTCCCCACCAAATTTTTTCTTGAAAAACCACAAAATCGAGTGGATCTTGTGTCAACCCATATGATATGGTATCAGCAGCTTTTGGTTGCCATGGATTCCTCATCGATTTGGTCTTTTCCCCATAAATTCGAAAATTTCTACCAAAAATAGCCCCAATTCGTATTTTGGACCGATATGTGATTTGAGTGTGTTTTCGTAGGTTTTGATCCGTGGATTACTTGCTAAACTTATTGATCTACCTTCCCCGGTGTTTCCATAGCCTAATTCCTTGATTTTCCCCTATCAATTTGAGGTTTTGGTTCGAGTTTTTCCGCCAAAACTCGTCCCGTTCGTGTTCTGGAAGTTCTGGTTCGATCGGACCGGACTGTCCGGCCTAAACGGACCGGACTTTCCGCCTCACTGGAGTGTCCATCCCAAATGGACCGGAATCTCCGCCCCGGCCGGACTGTCCGGCCTGCGCGCCCCGGAATGTCCGCCCCTTGCTGATAGAAAAATCCGCTTCACGGTTTTGAGCATAACTTTTGCATATGAACTCGGATTTTGGTGTTCTTTAGCTTGTTTTGAAGAGGAGAAAGAGCTCTACATCATCATCACCGTGGTTCATGCTATATACTCCATCCAAATTCCATAATCAAGGCGGAATCCACCAATAAAGGGTGAAGATCGGCGACGAAAGGTATAAAAATTCCGCGACTTCTCCCCACTTGCTTTCCTTTGTGAGCTACGCTATCTTTGCATTCAACAAACACCTATTGAGACTAGTTCCTCCTATGATTTCTTGGGCTATGCACATTTGATACCTTGTAGAATTCCAAGGAAAAGTTGTGAGCGCGCTATCTCATATAGTTATCTTGTATAGTTGTTGGCACAAGGAAGGGGCAAGTAAAAAAAAGAAAAGAAAAGTGAAAAAAATAGAAAAAGAAGAAAAAGAAGAAAAAGAAAGAAAGAAACAAGTGCCTCATAGAATAGTAAGCGCAAGCTCGATGAACATCAACTAGGTGGTACTTATTATGCATATCTTGTAGCCCACCAATTTATTACAATCGAACTAGCATCTCTCCTTGCACTTGTGCGACACGAGCTTATAGTCTTCGCTAGGTAATCATTTGGTTCTTAGCTCACTTTCTCCGTCGCACAAGTCCCATTTATCCCACCGTGTGTGTTTCCTTGTATATAATTCATATCTTGTGGGTTGACTTGTTTTGCTTTGTGATCATCGTGGTTCTTTACTTTCCATTACAACATCTTGATTTCGGATTGGTTCTTGACATGCCACCCTCCATACCTATCCACCATAATCTTTGTGTGTGTGTGTGTTTTTAGTGGTTAGTTGGTTTTGGTGTTCCGTGTGAACTTCACTTTGCTTGGTTTTGCTTGCTCTCAATTGTTGCCACTTGCACGATACTATCTTCCGAGGTAAAGTAAGGTTTGATGTTGCATCCCTAACCCCCTACCACTTCTATATACACCACTTGGTCTTGTGAATCATGTCTAGGGACTCCGGAACCGAGGATGATTTCTATGAAGAATCCACGATGAGCCACCGTGCATATGCCTCCACAAGCATGGATGACATGATGGAGCACTACACCGACAATGACTCCACATGCTTGGGTGATATGGAGTTCTACAACAACAATAAATCCCCAAGCATGGACGACTTCAAGAATGACAACGACAAGCTCCTCAAGTCGCATCGACCAAGACGGAGCCTCCACCTCGAGAGCACTAAGGTCCACCATCACATGCACAAGTTCGAAAGCTCCCTCAACAACTTCAAGAGCGACATGGACAATGACTTCGCCAAAACCATGAGCATGATGGCCAAGACTAATGATGCTTTGCGCTCATTACAACACCTCACCAAGAAGAATGCCAAGGAAAAGGAAAATCATTGTGAGCGTCATGTGGATTACCAAGTGCACCATCTACATCAACCTTTGGCAAGGCATGCCAATGACCTCCGTTGACACCATCATAAGGTGCCTTCAACTACTCGTGCCACCACCAAAATGGCACCAAGAGCAAGCTCTCCTCCACGCCATCAAGCTTCACGCCAAGAGTCTACACTTCAAGATGGAGGAAGCCAAGGCCACATATGTGATGTAGTCGATCTGATCATCGCTCTCAACAACAACATGAGCCTACTTCGACCACTACCACAAGGTGGCGACGACAAGGTCGAGAATGGTGAGCATGGGATTTTCCCTTCACCAAAGGAGGCACATGGAGTTGACAGAACTGAGCCTACCCCCATATGCTTAGTGATGATGTGGTACCAATCCCATGTGAGTATGAGAGCCACTTAGCCCACTTGAGAAAACAAGAGTGAGATGAGTGACTCCACCATACGTGAGATTGAGTGCTTCCACTTGGAGGGCATGAGTGATACACCGAGTGAGTTGAGAGTGGTAGTTGATAGGTCACATGAGACCATTTTGATTTCTAACAACTTACCCTCTACCTCTAGTGTGTTTTCTCGTGATTTGCTAGGTTCCATGGATCAAGAAGCACCAAGATTGGAGATGATGATGCCTCTGACTAAGAAGATGTACATGGTGGATGAAGATGATGCCATCCCCATACAGGATGAAGAAGTCGTCCACATGGAGGCCAAAGCTACCACAACACCCACTTCATATGAGAGGTATGAACAAGGTAAAAATAAGGGTGTTGATGATGCCATGATCCCACTAGTGGACATGATGACTTGTGATGATTGGCATGCTATGGATGATGTTTCTGATATCGCATATGACTCATTGGTATTTCCATATGATACATTGCCTTTGCATAATGTGGAGCATGTGAAATTATTTGATTGTGATGATGTTGCCATAGACATGCCATGCTCTAAACGTTACGTTGATGATATCATAGCTTGCACTTTGTTGAACAATTGCTCTTCCCAATGTTTTGCTTGCAATGATGTTACCAATGGTACCCCTCGAACCATGGTTTGTCATGAATGTTTTACAATCTCTCCCGTTGCTTGCAATAAGTTGAATAATTGCTCTTTCACTTGTTTTGCTTGCAACAATAATTCTAATATGGTTTATGTTGAGATGGCCCCCATAGCTTTCTCAAATTTTGGAGATTTATGTGAATGCCATGATAAGCATGTTCACCACTTGCATACTCACCATGCACCTATGTTACACTTGCTTCACGCTAATGGTGATGTGCATAAGAAGAGATACGTCATGATGGATGATGTGTTTCTCTATCATGCACACACATTCTTCCTTTTGTGTATGATGTGTGTAGGTACCCGCACAAGAATGTCAACCTCGGTTGAGCACGAGTTGACAAAAGGAGCTCTAGAGAGCATCCCCCAAGTGAGTTCAAGATCGAACCCAGCTGTGATACCTTTTGCATGCTTTGCATCTTTCATGTTGACAAATTGCTCTTTCCTATGGTTTACTTGCAAGCATGTTAATGGTATTCTTTCACCTTGTGACAATCATGTTTTGTTGCTATTGGATATTGATTCTTTGTGTGTTGCAACAAAAATGTTGAATAGTTTCTCTTTCCGATGTTTTGTGTGCAACCATATTGCCATTATGAGCATGTATTGTCATGAGAGCTTCCAAGTATCTCGTATTGTTGTTGCAACAAACATAAGGACCACTTGCTCTTTCATTTGGTTTGTTTGCAAACATGTTGCTTGTGTTTCCGCTTATGATACTCCAATGCCCATGATCTTTGCTTTTGATGATTTGTGTGTGGCATCCAACATATTGATCAATTGTTCTTTCCAATGGTTGGTTTGCACACATAATGATGTTGTTTTGGATATTCTTCCGCATGTGTTTTTGCCGAATTCTCCTATTCTTGCATTAAAGATGTTGATCAATATTTTACTCAATTTCTTGGAGTGCCACACTAAGATGCTTTATGGAGTTTTTGAGTTCCCACATTTGGATGATGTTTAAACAATTCCCATGCACTTTAACCTTGCATATGCATTCTTTTTGCTATACTTGAGTTGTGCTAATAGTGTTGTGAACGGGAATGGACATGCCACAAATGACATGCTCCTTTATCACACACAAACATATTTTGCTTGGTCTTTGATGGGTGAAGGTACAATTGCTTACGCGTAAACCTCTATGGACCATAAGTTGACAAGACGAACCATAGAGAGTTACCTATGGCTACCCCCCAACGACCGATCTCTACATCATAAGGTTACTTCACTCTACTTGAGGACTCATGCTATAATCTTCATGAAGTGGCTACGCTTTGAGTATTGCTTCGCTTTTGTGGTGAGCTTTGTAGGCTTCATGGAAGGTGAAGGAACATTGAGGTGTTATCAATTCAATCTTCCCGAGGACGACTATATGGTGAACCCTGATGGCTCAATACACGACGCCCAGAAAAGTGCTTGGTGTGTGGTGTTGATGTAGAGCTCGTTGGGAACCCCAAGAGGAAGGTATGATGAGCACAGCAACAAGTTTCCCTCAGTTACGAAACCAAGGTTTAATCGAACCAGTAGGAGCACGGAAACACCTCAAAGGTGTTACTAGCTGAGCTTTGGCAGGGCGCACTACCGGTGCTAGTAGCAACATGGAGACCTGCACAACACAACCACAGAACTTTGTCCCCAACTTGCGATGAGGTTGTCAATCTCACCGTGTTTTGCGGAAAACAAAGGATTAAACGTATCGAATGGAAAGAAGTAAAAGTTTGCAGAAAGTAAACACAAAGCAGTAAAAGATTGTAGATTATATGTAAAGAAAAGGACCGGGATCCATAGTTCAATAGAGGTGGCTCTCCTTAGATAGATAACATGCTGGGTAAACAAATTACAGCGGGGCAATTGACAGACACCGAGAAAGCAATACATGCATATACTAATCATCTTGACTCCTTTGAGACTTGATTGGGCATTACAACACAATACATAGACTGCCATCCAACTGCATCTATGACTAATAATCCACCTTCAGGTTATCATCTGAACCCCCTCCAGTATTAAGTTGCAAGCAACAGATTATTGCTTTATGAACTGCGTGTAAAGTAAACAATACAATTGTTCTATGAACAAAGGATCGTTGTTTTCTCCCTAGTAGCAACATCACATCTAGTACCTTAGAGATTTCTGTCACTTCCCCAGATTACCAAAGGCATGAACCCACTATCGAGCATAAATACTAACTCTTGGAGTTGCTAGCATCTACTTGGCCAAGATAGCTACTAACAACGAAAAGCATGCAAGATCTCAAATAACAAAGACATGATAGAATCAATAATCAATCTAAAATAGCATCTCAGTATCCATCGGATCCCCACAAACACAACATGTATGGATTACAAATAGATGATCTTGATCATGAACGGAGCTCACAAGATCTAAACATGCAAGCCCAAAGGAGGAGAAACCAGCCATCTAGCTACTACATGGATCCGTAGTCGAAGGATGAACTACTCACGCATCATGCATGGTGATGAAGAAGGCCTCCAGGGTGAATTCCCCTCTCCGGCAGGGTGCCGGGAAGAGCTTCAGACCCCCCCCTCGATCTAGGGATGGAGATGACGGCGGCTACAGACTCTTTCGTGGATTTTTGATCGGGTACTTAGGGTTTTCGTCCCGAGGGCAATATATAGGCGGAAGGAGAGGCCGAGGGGGTGCTAGGGTCGGCCAGACCACCCCCTGGCGCGGGCCAGGCCTGGCCGCGCGGCCAGGTAGTGTGGCCGGCCCCTGGCCCCTCTCCGTCTCGTATTCTGGCACTTGATCCCTTCTGGAAAAATAGGCACTTTGGCTTTTGTCCCGTCCAATTCCGAGAATATTCATTTTCTAACTTTTCTGGAACCAAAAACAACAGAAAACAGGCAGCTGGCACTGTGGCTCTTGTTAATAGGTTAGTCCAATAAATCATAATAAAAGTACTCCAAAGTTGGAACAAAACACAAGAAAGTGGATAAAACTAAGCATGGAACATCAAAAATTATAGATACATTTTCAATGTATCAACATCCCCAAGCTTAACTCCTGCTCGTCCTCGAGTAGGTAAGTGATAAAAAGAAATAATTTTTGAGGTGACATGCACCATCAAAGACTTGATCAAAGTATTTGCAAAATATTCAAGGCTGGGATCATAGTACTTCAATCATAACATGAAAGATAAAGTTCTAGCAATAAGCAAAGAAACTAAGATGCAACATGAAAAGGCACAAACAAAAGATTCATGAATAACATGCTTTGCAAGACGTTTGTTTGTTTCACATAAAGAAAACATAGCATAATAGCATTTGGCTTGTCCCTCAATAGAGTAGCAAATATAAATGCATAGGACACCTTCAAAGTTCATAAGAGTGACTAGATACAATAGTTTCAAACAAGCAATAACAAGTTATGCATCAATCAACTAGTCTTGGGACAATGCACATAGAACTAAGAATGGCCACTATGCTCTCAAAGTAGGTGCATAAAGATAGAAGGTGGAGACTCAATATAATGGTGGAAGAAAGGCCTTTTGTAAAAGGAAAGTAGGGATTCAAGTCTCATAAAGAGCTTCCAAAAATTATGATACTTATAGCTTCTAGCTCTCATTGCCCCTATCATAAGCATGTTGAAGTGATTAAGGTTAAAGTGAACAAACTATGGTGTACATGCTTGACGAAGTATAAGTCAGAAATCTCATGTCCCTTGTATACGAGGGCCGCTCCTCATGCTACTCAAGTTTAGTCACCGGTAAGTTCTTGTCATCGTAAGTATATGTGTATCATAGAGAACCGACAACGGGGTACCCCTTGCCCGATGATACGGAAGAATCCCCATATCAAAATGACAAGGCAAGCAGACAACGAGCATCTCAGCATTCTTCTTATTTACCATGGGAATATGGTGCTTTTTTCTCTCTTTCATCTTTTCATAGTATCTCATTTTTTCTTTTCTCTTCTTTTTTCTCAATATGGGACTCTTTTTTTTATAAGAAGAATGCTTCATAGACAGCTCATTATGGTTACGCTGTAGGTTTCCACCATGTCAGCATGGATTAGACCAGCGGCCCAGGCATTTCTTTAACACATATACATAACTCCATGGACTTACAAGCTCCCCTTTCATTTCACACCGACGACATCCATATACAAAAGAGCATGATATCAACTAGGTACAAGAACCAAGTGCAATGTTGAAAGTGTTCCCCATGAAAGCATGGTTCTGCTAATTCCCAACAAATAAGTGCAAGCATATACAACATAGACGACACAATGGTTCAAGTTTATTAGAGGCAATAAAGTAAAGTGTGCCATCAAGTTCGTGAGAGCTTTAATCACTAGTTTTCTCATAACAAGTGGAAGGTAAACAAAAGCATGAATATACTTGGAATACCATAAGCTAATAGGTAGGTATGGTGGACTCTTTGGAAAAACTTGGTTTAGGGAGTTGGATGCATGAGTGGAACTCATACTTTGTTGTGGAGGCTAGCAAAAAACTGAGAGCGACAACCTAAGAGAGCAATAATGGCCATAATCATGCAGAGCGACAAAACATCATTGATCCAAGCATAAATTGATACTACAAGTTTAAAACTAAAGGATCATAAAGGCTATGGTGACTTGAGATAGTCATAACATGGTGTGAGCATGCGCCAAGTCAACCCAAATAAAGCATCAAAGGAGAATACCACTATACTATGCTTTAATATGCTAAAACAACGCATGATTCATCCAAGGCACATTAAGAAATCTCAATTGTTTATAACAAGTCATGCTACAGCAAAGAATGCTAAGCATAAAGCCAAAACAATATCAAGCATGGCATGACAAAGCATGGCCACAGTCAAAAACGAGCTCTTTTTACCACATAAGCATGAACTTTCCTACTCTTTTCCAAACCAAACCAAACTATTTGCAAACCAAAGTGTGAAAGAGAGGGTCCAACCAACTTATTCAGAAAACTAAACAAACCAAGCAAACTAAAAACCAAAACAAAAATTAAAAGAAGACGCTCCAAGAAAAACACAACTGTGCACGAAACAATAAAAATTAAGCGTTTGGAAGAAACCTGGAATTTTTATTGATGAAGAAGGGGATGCCTTGGGCATCCTCAAGCTTTGACACTTGTACTTCTTGGATATTTCTTGGGGTGACACGCGTGGCATCCCCAAGCTTGAGCTTTAGTCCATCCTTCATCTCATTACTCATTCCTTCCATACACCTGAAATTTTTCCTTCATACAAAACTTCACACAATCTCATTAGCAACATTAGTGCACTTAAGATAAATAAGTCTCAAGGTTCAGTTATAACACCAAATAAACTTCCATTAGAACACTAGCTACTGTAGCACTTCCCTCAAAAATCTCAATTCCCCAAAGGAACTCAAGAAGGAACTAACAAGAAGCAAATGCAGAAAATGGCAGAAATCTGTCAAAACAGACCAGCAGGTAAAGACGAATTTTTTTGAAGACCTTCTGTTGCTCAAATAAAAAAGTGTTGAACTAACTAAAGTTAGAAAACAACCTGGGGCAGAAGCACAAAACATTACAGCTCAATCCGACGTACAGAGCTCTCTCAGGAATTTTTACGGTGAGGCACAGAAATCTGTTTCGGGACATCAACTTTCCCAATCATTACTTCACTCTCATTAGAGGTTACTCTTGGCACAAAAAGCAAATAAAAAGGATAAGGAGAGGTTATTACAGATGTAATAACTTCCAAGACTCAACTAAAACTCTTGGGTTATCTCCCAACAAGTACTTTTCTTTAACGCCTTTAAGTTAGGCATAAGAAGCAAAGAAAGAATCAAGTGTTCTCAAATGAAGAAGCATTAAGACCAAATTTTGTTTTCATAGGAGAAGCAAAAGAAATCTTTTCTCTCTTTTTAGGGAAGTGTTCTATACCTTTCTTGAGTGGGAGTTGATATTTAATGGTGCATTCTTTCATATCAATGATGGCACCAACAGTTCTAAGAAAAGGTCTTCCCAAAGTAATAGGACAAGAAGCATTGTATTCAACATCCAAAACATAGAAATCAATGGGGACATAGGAATCATTAACCATAATAATAACATCATTAAGACTCCCCATGAGTTTCTTTTTAGCATTAGCATCAAGTGGGACATTCAAATAACAATCTTCAAGAGGAGGCAAATCAAGCATATCATAAATCCTTCTAGGCATAATAGAAACACTACTATCAAGATCACACAAAGCTTTGAAATCAAAGTCATTCACTTTCATATTAATGATGGGTTCCCAATCATCTTCTTGCTTTATAGGAATAGAAGCTTTATGTTTCATCTTTTATTCTTTAATCTTTATGAGAGCATCAGTAATGTGTTTTGTAAAAGCCATGTTCATAGCACTAGCATTAGGACTTTTAGCAAGCTTTTGTAGGAACTTAATAACTTCAGAGATGTTGCAACCATCAAGATCAAAATAAACTTTATCATCTAAAGTAGTAGAATATTACTAGCCTCAACACTAGTGGTGGTAATAGTAGAAACACTAATGTTTCTAGCAATTTCATCTTCTCTTTCCCACTTAGCATGTAATGCAGCTAATAGTCTAACATTTTCATCAATTCTTACTTGTATAGCATTAGTGGCTACAAAGGGATTCTCATTAGTTTCGGGTTTAGCAGCCATTTTATTAATCAATGAAGATTGAGCTTCAGACAAAGATGATATATTTCTTTCAGCATTAGAGAGTTTCAATTGTAAACTAGGAATTTCCCTATTTATACTCTCAAGTTGATGGCTAATTTTCTTCAAAATGATAGATTGCTCCTCCATTGTTTTAGTAAATAGTCTATTTTGCTCATATTGCATTTGCATAAAGTTTTTAGTGGCTCTTTCAACTTCCAAAATTCTACCTTCACTAGGTAATTCAGATTTACCATTGTTGGGAGGATTTGGCTTATAATTGTTGTTACCAAAATTGTTCCTATAAGCATTATTACCATAAGAATTGTTGCCAAAGTTGTTATTTCTTATGAAGTTCACATCAACTTGCTCTTCTTGAGCCACCAAAGAGGCTAAAGGAACATTATTTGGATCAATATGGGCTTTCCCATTAACAAGCATGGACATAATAATATCAATCTTATCACTCAAGGAAGAGGATTCCTCAACAGAATTTACCTTCTTACCTTGTGGAGATCTCTCAGTATGCCATTCAGAATAATTAACCATCGTATTATCCAATAGTTTTGTTGCAGCACCCAAAGTGATGGTCATAAATGTACCTCCAGCAGCTGAATCCAATAGATTCCTTGAAGAATAGTTCAATCCTGCATAAAAAGTTTGGATGATCATCCAAGCAGTCAGTCCATGAGTGAGACAATTATTAACCAAAGATTTCATTCTTTCCCAAGCTTGAGCAACATGCTCATTATCAAGTTGTTTAAACTTCATTATTTCACTTCTCATGGATATAATCTTAGCAGGAGGATAGTATTTCCCAATAAAAGCATCTTTGCACTTAGTCCAAGAATCAATACTATTCCTAGTTAATGAATTCAACCATTCTTTAGCTTTTCCTCTTAAAGAGAAAGGAAACAATTTCAGCTTAATAATATCACCATCTATATCCCTATGCTTTTGCATCTCACAAAGTTCAACAAAGTTATTTAGATGGGAAGCAGCATCTTCATTACCAATACCAGAAAATTGTTCTCTCATAACAAGGTTGAGCAAAGCAGGTTTTATCTCAAAGAAAGTATTTTCAGCCACAGGTGGAGCAATGGGAGTGCTCATAAAATCATTGTTGTTGGTGCTAGTGAAATCACACAACTTAGTGTTTTCAAGAGTAGTCATTTTCTTGGGTTTTCAAATAAGAAAGCAAATAAGTAAAACTAATTTTTTTGGATTTTTGAAGAACAAAACAAGCAAACAAAGAAAAAACGAAACTAGGCAAAACAAAAACAACAAAGTAAAGAGATTGGTTATGAGGGACTCCCCTTGTGAAGATGTCCTTGACTCCCCGGCAATGGCGCCAGAAAATCTTTGCTGGCGTGTAGTTGACGTGGGAGTTTCTTCTTCTTTGTTCCCCGGCAACGGCGCCAGAAAATCTTTGCTGGCGTGTAGTTGACATGGGAGTTTCTTCTTCTTTGTTCCTCGGCAACGGTGCCAGAAAATCGCTTGATGGCTCAATACACGGCGCCCAGAAAAGTGCTTGGTGCGTGGTGTTGATGTAGAGCTCGTTGGGAACCCCAAGAGGAAGGTATGATGAGCACAACAGCAAGTTTCCCTCAGTTATGAAACCAAGGTTTAATCGAACCAGTAGGAGCAAGGAAATACCTCAAAGGTGTTACTAGCTGAGCTTTGGCAGGGGGCACTACCGGTGCTAGTAGCAACGTGGAGACCTGCACAACACAACCACAGAACTTTGTCTCCAACTTGCGATGAGGTTGTCAATCTCACCGTGTTTTGCGGAAAACAAAGGATTAAACGTATCGAATGGAAAGAAGTAAAAATTTGCAGAAAGTAAACACAAAGCAGTAAAAGATTGTAGATTGTATGTAAAGAAAAGGACCGGGATCCATAGTTCACTAGAGGTGGCTCTCCTTAGATAGATAACATGCTGGGTAAACAAATTACAGCGGGGAAATTGACAAACACCGAGAAAGCAATACATGCATATACTAATCATCTTGACTCCTTTGAGACTTGATTGGGCATTACAACAGAATACATAGACCGCCATCCAACTGCATCTATGACTAATAATCCACCTTCAGGTTATCATATGAACCACCTCTAGTATTAAGTTGCAAGCAACAAATTATTGCTTTACGAACTGTGTGTAAAGTAAACAATACAATTGTTCTATGAACAAAGGATCGTTGTTTTCTCCCTAGTAGCAACAGCACATCTAGTACCTTAGAGATTTCTGTCACTTCCCCAGATTACCAGAGGCATAAACCCACTATCGAGCATAAATACTAACTCTTGGAGTTGCTAGCATCTACTTGGCCGAGATAGCTACTAACAACGGAAAGCATGCAAGAGCTCAAATAACAGACATGATAGAATCAATAATCAATCTGAAATAGCATCTCAATATCCATCGGATCCCTGAAAACACAACATGTATGGATTGCAAATAGATGATCGTGATCATGAACGGAGCTCACAAGATCTAAACATGAAAGCACAAAGGAGGAGAAACCAGCCATCTAGCTACTACATGGATCCGTAGTCCAAGGATGAACTACTCACGCATCACACCGGAGGCTTGCATGGTGATGAAGAAGGCCTCCAGGGTGAATTCCCCTCTCCGGCAGGGTGCCGGGAAGAGCTTCAGGTCCCCCCCGATCTAGGGATGGAGATGACGGAGGCTACAGACTCTTTCATGGATTTTTGATCGGGTACATAGGGTTTTCGTCCCGAGGGCAATATATAGGCGGAAGGAGAGGCCGAGGGGGTGCTGGGGTCAGCCAGACCACCCCCTGACGCGGGCTCGGCCTGGCCGCGTGGCCAGGTGGTGTGGCCGGCCCCTGGCCCCTCTCCGTCTCGTATTCTGGCACTTGCTCCCTTCCGGAAAAATAGGCACTTTCGCTTTTGTCCCGTCCAATTCCGAGAATATTCATTTTTTGACTTTTCTGGAACCAAAAACAACAGAAAACAGGCAGTTGGCACTGTGTCTCTTGTTAATAGGTTAGTCCAAGAAATCATAATAAAAGTACTCCAAAGTTGGAAAAAAACACAAGAAAGTGGACAAAACTAAGCATGGAACATCAAAAATTATAGATACATTTGCAATGTATCAAACCCCAGGATCAAGACGGTCTCTCGACATCTTCTAGTTTGTGATGAGCGTGTAGAGTCGAGGACGACTCTTTTTGAAGGGAGGGGAGATGATGTAGCCCGACCTTCGGTCGTTACCACATCATGGTCTCCAACTTATGCCGATTCACCATGGACTCCAAAGGTGAATCTGTTCCTCTATGCGAACCCACTTTCTACCCTTTTGAATGGTATACTACTTAATACTCCATCCCATATTCATGATAGGTTTATAACAACGAGTACGGAGGCAAGGGAGGAAGCCCGAAGAACCAAGCTTGACAAGACGAAGGCTTGGAAGAGAAGACGGTCTAGGACCAGCCAACTCTAGAACCGGAGTCCCCGTCGTCATCGCCCTGGAGTCTCCGCCGTCATCACCCTGGAGAGTCCGCATGATACCAGCCGGAATGTCCGGATGAACCGAAGTGTCTGGCCAGATCCAGCCAGAGTGTCTAACCTACCCCAGCCCCATCCTGGCGCGGACCTTCTGTGTGCTACATCGGACTCCACCCAGACTCTACCCGGAGTGTCCAGCCACCCCGGACTGTCCGGTCCACCCGACCCGGACTATCCGGCCTAAGTGATGGGCCTGCGAGCCAACATCTGGGCCCTTGGCCCATGTACCCCTCTATTCTGCACCAAACCCCAGTTTTATGCCCAAACTACCCCTGAACTTGTGGCTGGCCTATAAATAGAGCCCCCACCCCCTCATGTATCCGTTAGGCATAGATGATAGACTAAAGACAACCCCCTTTTGTGGAATCTCTAGTTTTGCCTCATCCCCTTCTACCAAAGGGGATCGACTATCGTCACCACCTCGTTGGAGTTTGCATCGCGCCTCCCTCATTGTACAAGGCCTTGGCATTGGTGTCCCTTTGCCAAGACGTCAAGACCCTCTCCAAGGTGTTCTTCCTTTTCGCGTGGGATCGAGGGAGCACGCTGACTAATCTTTCCTTGCGAGGATTCTATCGGACTGGTGGCCACCCGCGAGAGCAATCGGCCTTGTATCGTGTGAGTTTTGCATGTGTTCATCGTGTTCTTCACGAGGTGTGCGTCTGCTTCCGCTACCTTCTCACTTTCCCCTCGCTTTCCCATTGATTTGACCACGAGATCCGTGAAGATCAGGCCACACACGGGTTACCGCATATCAGTTAATATATCAGAAAACAACCGAGAATTTTGACAATATGTTTTTAACTCCTTTCTAATTAAGATTTTGCATCTTGACAATTTAACGAAAAATTAGCTCAAACTTGAGCTACAAGTATGCACGATAGATTTTTCTTTAATTAAATGTCTCTTTGGAGGTAGATGGATGCATCTTCTTGTAGTAATCAGTACCGCTAGTGTGAGTTTCCAACTATCAGGAAAGAACATTCTCAATTTTTCGAGTGATGATGAGATTATTGTTTGTGATATGGGCATGACATGCGCGAGGGAGGAGCGGGAGGTAGGCGCAAGGGAGATCATCAAGAAGAAGGAACGTTCAATTTGGACAAACAGAAGTCCTGAAATTGAAACGGACGTGGATTCCTCATACGAACTCCGAATCAAGCAAATAAGAACTTGTTGGATAGATAATTCCAAGATCTTTCCAATGAGTACTTCCACGGCTCAAGACCCTGGATAATCCGGCCCCCACACCCCGGATAATCCGGCCCTGCTTTGGTATTTCTCCTAAGGACTTCGTCCGCGACGTTCCGTATGGCCCCCGGATAATCCGGCCCACTTAGACCGGATAATCCGGCCCTAAAAGTCTCCATCAGATCCGGACAGATCTGACCCTGTCAGTCACATTTTCGTTTCGTGTTGTTTTGACGTTCCAGCCGCCATATAAGCCCTGGAACGCCCTCTAGATTAGGGTTAGCTAGAAATTGAGTCTAAAACTATTGTGTGAGTTGCTTGGTGAGCATCCCTCCGGGGACGGCGATGTTGTGTTATCTATCGTATTGATATTGTCGCGGAGGTTCTTGTGTTCATCAAGGATTGTCGTGTTTTGGTTTGAGGCATGGTGATTTTCTCCATGTTGCTTGCTGGATTCGTTCCTCTTCTTCAGGTGACGTTCATTGGCGTTGATGGAAGAATTCCTATCTAGGTTACTCGCTGTGAAAGATCGGGACAAAACTATAGGATCATCAGCTTGATCATTATCATGTGGTATCAGAGCACCAGGTTGCTCACGGCGAGGTTGTGTTGATTGATCGGCTGAGTGTGTTCTTGGTGGAGATCAGAGAGTTGTGGCGGTGCAGATTGGATCTCGACATCCGCGCACCGGAGTGTTCGACGTTTTCCGCCCGGAGTATCCGGCCGACCTGGATAGTCCGGCCCTCCAACATCGGACAATCCGGCCCAAACATTTTTCTGTTCTGCAATCATGCTAGGAAACATGCCATCCTGTCAGGGTGATTTTTTTTGGCAAACGGTGCACTTCTGGGAAGAGATCTGGTGATGTGTACAATGATTATCTTGACATCTTGCACGGTGTAGTATGTGGTGATTCTCAAATCAGTTGGAGACTGGTCCATATGGCGACATATGAGGAATATGAGTCGTGGGAACGTCATATGCAAGATGGTTTTTACAGATGTGATACATACGAGTATTCGGATAATCCTACACGTATCCGTCTTGCATTACGACGTGTGGATGAGGAGATAGCTCGTTGGTGGGATAAAGAGGTGCGTGAGAAGGATATTGTTGATGCAACTTGGAAGTACTTCAGTAATTTTTTGCGTGGCTGTTTTATGTCTCCTCATCATAAGGTATTTTGTACCAAGCCCGTGAAGGCATTCCAAAAGCCGCCCAAATTTGTAGTTATGTCTATTCCATCTCATGTAAAGGAGGCTCCAACAGTTGTTCCAGTGCAACCGGTCAGCGTAGCAGTGCCAAATTTTCTGAAGAGAAGCAGCCTGATGTTGACAAGGATTTTGTGTGCGCTGCAACTGCAGTGGAGGATGTTGTACCATTGAGTGGGCTGAATTTGCAACTCAAGAAGGTACAAGGCGATGCTTGCATGAAAGTTGAGAAGGGCCAGCGTTGGATTTTATTTCAGGCGTAGTGTATGATCAAAGGCAAAGCATGCAAGTTGATTGTTGATGGAGGAAGCTGTACTAATGGCATTAGCAAGGCAATGGTGGCAGCGTTGGGGTTATCCACATGGCGTATTCCTGAACCTAAGCATCTACAATGGTTAAATAGTCACGGTATGGTGAAGGTAACTCATAAGGTGCGTGTGCCATTTATAGTTGGTGATTATGTTGATGAGATTGAGTGCGATGTGTTGCCATTGGAGGTATGTGGGTTGTTACTTGGCCGTCCCTGGCAGTATGATCGCAACGCTACACATGCTAGACGAGCAAATACATATTCTTTTGTGCATGGTGGCAAACAGCAGACTTTGAAGCCTATGCGGGATGATCACATAAAGTCTGATGTAGAGCTGCTGGTACATAAGGAGAAGGTGCACAAGGCTAAGCCAAAATCTAGGCTAGCTAAGGTGCAGGATGGAGAGCATGATGCACAGTGCATCAATGTTGATATTGCTTCAGCTATGCCTGTAGATGACAAGCCAGTGGAACTTGTTAGTGACAAGCCAGTTGAAGTGCATCCTCTTATTGCTGAGAGGAAGGATGTCGCAGCATGTGTTCAGAAGGTTGTTTGTGTTGACACTGGTGTTCAGACGGATGATATTTGTGCTCCTGATGTTCCAGTGCATGAGGTGCAGTGGGGTAACAAGAGTAGTTTTGTTAGCACACCTGTGAGGCATTTTGTTGGGACAGTTATGCGGATGCATAGAGGCAAGGATGGACATGTTCGTCAGTTGTGTGGTCCAGGCATTACTCATCTTATGCCAGGTTGTGCAAAGAAGGTCCATGTTCAGCAACCACGAGTTCCAACAAGAGTTGAGAAGAAGAAGACGGTGACGCCTAGGTCAAAGCTCGTATGGAGACGCAAGGAGGTGCAGGCGCCAAGGGCTGTTTCAAGTCAAGCACGCCCAGAGGGAGGTTGCGGAGTGGAAGGCAGGCAAGACTTGAAGATGGCGAAGACGCATGAAGCGATTGTTCATATCATGCCACCTTTCCGACCCGACCCGCAAGCGTTGGGGACAACGCTTCTTGAAGGGGGATGAAGTGAATATCAAAGGTATAGAGAACGATCGCGGGGCACATAGGTTATTTAAGGTGGAGCTATAGGTATGGTACCCTATCTACACCGCAAACAAGTCCTAGTGCTGATCGTACAAAAACCCAAGAAACACACACGGTGGAGATAAACGTGGCAAAGCAATTTATGAACAGGAATATTGCAATGCACAAGAGAGACGCTAGTAATAGCTCAAATAGAACAGACACATGATTGCTTAATCTACTAGTGCTATAATGAAACTAGGCCTCCAACAATGCACACTTTGATATCTCTTTTTGTCACGCTTGTAGCTCTTTTCTTTTCTCTTTTTTTATACCGATTCTCTTTTTTTTCACAACTTTCTTTTGTTTTCTCTTTTGATTTTTTTTAACTATCTGACACAAAGCAAAACGGGATGCAACAATTTTGAGCAATTATGGGCCGGATATTGCAGTTTGTCGGGGGCTGGATAATCTGGTCTACCTGGACGAAAATTTTGCACTTCAAACCCTAATGAGCAGCCTGTCGGAGCAAAGAAACTAGTCTCGTGGGTACGTTCCTAGGCACGGATGCTGTAGATAGGCTGTGTCTATGGTATGCAAACAAAGGTACGGTATGTGGACTCAGACAAACGAGGAAAACTTGCGGAACACGGTGATGGTTGACACGGCGAAAAACAAGATCAAACCCTAAACCTAGACACAAACGAAAAACTAGACTCCTACGAGGAAAAACCTGCAGATCGGATCTACGAGAAGATACAATCAGCAACTAAAACTCGAAAACGATGCAATCTAGTCTATGGCAAATCTTTTTGTAAGGCTTTTTCTGTATAGGACAAAAACACTCTCTAATCTATGGATGGATTTGTGGATGCTTACCGAGGCAACAATGGAAATCTGATACCTCATGATAAGGATCAAGCCGATGATCCTATAGTTTTGTCCCGATCTTTCACAGCGAGTAACCTAGATAGGAATTATTCCAACAATGCCAATGAACGTCACCTGAAGAAGAGGAACGAATCTAGCAAGCAACGTGGAGAAAATCACCACGCCTCAAACCAAAACATGACAATTCTTGATGAACACAAGAACCTCCGCGACAATATCAATACGGTAGATAACATGGCATCGCCGTCCCCGGAGGGATGCTCACCAAGCAACTCACACAATAGTTTTAGACTCAATTTCTAGCTAACCCTAATCTAGAGGGCGTTCCAGGGCTTATATGGCGGCTGGAACGTCGAAACAACACAAAACGAAAACGTGACTGACACGGTCAGATCCGTTCGGATCTGATGGAGACTTTTAGGGCCGAATTATCCGGTCTAAGTGGGCCGGATTATCCGGGGGCCATACAGAACGTCGCCCACGAATTCCTTAGCAGAAATACCAAAGCAGGGCCGGATTATCCGGGGTGTGGGGGCCGGATTATCTGGGGTCTTGAGCCGTGTAAGTACTCATTGGAAAGATCTTGGAATTATCTATCCAACAAGTGCTTATTTGCTTGATTCAGAGTCCGTATGAGGAATCCACGTCCGTTTCAATTTCAGGACTTCTGTGTGTCCGAATTGAACATTCCTTCTTCTTGATGATCTCCCTTGCGCCTACCTCCCGCTCCTCCCTCGCGCATATCGTGCCCATATCAGTTTGTTTTCATAAACGAAGTCCGAAGAATATGGACCTGAACGCCACAAGCCAAGCTTTCAAACATATATAGTGGACCCTCATGTTGTACTTATGTTTCCCGTGTTTTATGAGTTTCAAACTTATTCCTATAGCAAACTTTGCCCACTTGAAATTGATTTTATGTTGATTTATTGAAATTAGTTCAATTTTGAACTACAGTAAATTGTAGGTTGCATTGAAAGTTTTATGTTTTTTGGAGGTAAGCATTGGGGGCTGATTTAATATATCACAAACCACCACCGATAGTTTTTACAACAAGTTCAACTTCTTGCTAAGGTTTTGCATCTTGAGAATTTCACGAAATTGAATCAAACTTTTGAGCTACAAGTAAATGCGATAGATTGCTCTTGAATTAATTGTATTTTCAGAGGTAGCCGAGTGCATCTTCTTGTAGTAAACAATGTCATTGATGTGAGTTTCCAAATATCATTCTTAATTTTCCGAGTGATGACGAGATTGTTCCTTTCTCTAAAGACAGTCTGAAGAGTAATGGATCTGAATGCCACAAGCCATGTTTTTAGACATCTTATCTTACCACTATATAGTGTACGAATAACTTTGAATATTGATCGTTGGATCAAGACTCGCGAAACCGAACATTTCCAGCCATTGGATCTTCTGATGAGGACATCCCTATAGTTACACCTACCCCAATTGATAATGATGATGTTCCAATTGCAAAGAATGATCAATCCAATGAGATAAGGATTGGACCAATCACAAGAGCTTGTGCTAAGCTACTAGAACAACAGGTGAACTTGTTTCTTAATGAACCTGGTATTTTAATTAATGAGAATTTTATACTACCTAAGTGTTGAGGGCAAACCTCTAGGGTGGCCCGATCTTTCACGAATCCCACTCAAATCGAGGATGGAGTGTGGGCGAAGGAGGGGAGGACGAACACGACGAACTCACGCACGAAGAATGCGATGAACATACACATGCAATACACACCAATAGCTCACGCCGGCGGTGACCGGTCTAGCGCAATCCCTAGGATCGGCGTCGGGTGGAGGACTCTCTCTCGAACGGGCACAGCGAGATGGGAGACTCATTGAGATCTTGAAACCTAGGCAAAGGGACTCTGATGCCTAGGCCTTGTACAATGCGGAAGCACGATGCAAACTCCAACGAGGTTTGGGATATTTGGTGCTCCTTTGTCAAAGGAGCATGAGGCAAGAACAAGATAGATCCACAAGGGGTTTCCACTAATTCCAAATATCATGCCTAGGGTTTACAATGGAGGTGGGGGACTATATATAGGCCAACCACAAGTTCGGCGGTAATTCAGGCACTAAAGTAGAGTTCTGGGCAAAGTAGACGGGTACATGGGCCACAGGGCCTAGCTAAGGCTCGTAGGCTCATCTTCAGGCCGGATAGTCCGGGTCGAGTTGACCGGACAGTCCGGGGTGGCCGGACACACCGGGTAGTATCCGGGTAGTGTCCGAACTGGCACATAGAATGTCCAAGCCCGGACGGGGCTGGGTAGGCCAGACACTCCGGCTGGATTCGGGTAGACACTCCGGCTCTGGCAGCTTCAGGACAGGTGCAGCTTCAGGGCTCGTGGGTCGACGCGGCGGTGGTTCATACTTGATGACGCACAGCGTAGTGGTATGAAGTAGCAAGCCATCCAAGTGTATGTCAAAGTCACATGATGAGAGGAGCGAATTCACCTTAGCTTGAAGAAGCTTGGCTCAGGCACGGGTCATCGGTCCACTTGGGGGACTTGGTTGTGTAGATGTTGGAGCGTCCATAGGACGGGCTGCATCAGTTCCCCCCTTGGGAAAGAGTCTTCCTCGACTCTTCATGGTTGTCATCTTGAACATCTCCCTGGTAGGGTGAGAGATCCTGATGTAGCCCAACATACGGAAACCACCTTTGGTCCACATCATGCCACGCTAATCATCACTCCAAAGGTGAACTCCTTCCATGCTTTCCCTTTCGTTGGTTATTATGTGAATGGAATCCTACTTGAGACAAATGCCGATGATGTGACTAGGTCCATGAACATGATGCCAAGAAGATGCAGCAAGGATGGCCCTGGAGCCAAGAGACCCAAGCAAGAGGCCTGGAAGAGAAGACGCAAGAAGCTGATGAAGCAGGATAGGAGTCTCCGGACCAGCAGACCGGAGTCTCCGGTGTACCACACCGGAGTCTCCGGCCCGTCTCCGGACTGAGCCCTGAACCTGCGCCTGGGATAGTCTGAGACCCTCTCCGGAGGCGACAACGGAGACAGACCGGACCCTGCACCGGAGTCTCCATACCGAGCATCGCGGGCATGCGCGCCTTAAGCTAGGCTTGGCCCATGTAACACCCCAAACTTCCTGCTTATGCCTATTTTACCCCTAGCTCGTGGATGGCCTATATATATGCCCCCACCTCCTTCTTGAAATCGTAGAGATGATGATGAATTAAGGCATGTGCCTAACCCTAGATGGGAACCCCCCTCTCAATTGTAAATCTATGATTTTTACAAGGCCTTGGAGTCGGTGCCCTTCTCCAAGTTGTTAAGACCCTCCTCAAGTGTTTGGTCTCTCCCTATCAAGGATTCTAGTAGTGCTTGGACTCTCCCCTTTGGGATTCTACTTGGTTGCTACTCTCTCCTTGGTTTGGATTCTACCGTCCGCTTGCCGATCTCTCCTTTGGTGATTCTACCGCAAGGTCTCTCGTCGAGGATTCTATTGGATTGTTTGTTCGAACCAACGGGAGCAAATAGAATTGGGTGTGATTTGGCGTGTGTTTGTATCTTTACCTTGCATTCGAGTTGTGTTCATCGCGTTCATCGTCTTTTCCCTCAATTCCGCCTCAAATCTGTGAAGATCGGGCCACTCCAAGGGTAAATCCATAAGGAGACCCATAACAACTGGTATCAGCAGCTTTTGGTTGCCACAGATTTGACTTCGCCCTTCGATTTCCACCATAAACTGAAAAATACCAATAATATAGCCCCAAATTTCTATTGGATCGATCTCTCGTTTTGGTGAGTTGATTGTGGTTTTAGTCCAATAGAAACTTGTCTTTGGAGTTGGTCTACTTGTGCTCTGCGTTTCCCAGCCCAATTTGGTCGAAATTTTCTGGATTTGAGGGTTCAAGGGCCGAATTTCCGCTCAAGAACATGAGTTGTTCGTCGCGTTGCCACCAGACCGGAGTTTCCGGACCGGCAGACCGGAGTCTCCGGCCCAGACCGGAGTTTCTGGACCGCAAGACCGTAGTCTCCGGCCTACACCGGAGTGTCTGGCCTAGCAACACCGGAGTCCCCGACCCTGACAAAATTTTTGACCCCCTTTTCCTTTTTCGACTGATTTCCTTTTGACGCTTGTGTTTCGTGTGCATGTCTGTCAACTAACAAAAGCTTCCACAACGCCTCGACATCGACACCACGGAACTCGAACCATCCCTCCACCAACGGTTGCAAGTGCGACATCACCACAAGGTATAACTTGCACCACCCTTGTTAACCCCTACTTCCTTTTTGTGTTACCTAACCTATCGAGAGTAGCTCATATTGTGTTTGCCGAAGCATTGTGCGCTTTCTCTTGCATAAGTCATAGTGTAGAGGCAATAGCAAAAACTTGACTTCATAGCATAGCAAATAAAGAGGTACAAAAACAAGCTTATAAGCAAAAGTAAAAGAGAAGGATACCAATACAGAAGAGAGTCCAAAGCTTCTAAGCAAGAGTGCAAGCAAGAGCAAGGCAAGCGTACCAATCCGTTGCTTCTCCATCTTTTGGCAAACGGGCTACGGTCTCTCCTAGTGTTGGCACGACACCAAGCATTAGTCTTTGTTAGGACCAATTTTGATCGTTGCTCATTTTCATAGTCATGTTAGCCACATTAATCTCCAGCGTGTGTGTATAGTCGTAGGTTCTCGTCACCCTTTTGACCTTTTCCTTTGACTTTGTTTTTGGTTGGATTTTACCCACTTTTGACAATAACATTTTCGTTTGGTTGTTCCATTTGCTATCCACCTTCCTACCCATCCACCATAGGCCTGTGTGTGTGTCTTGTGTATTCGTTTTGCTCTCGGCAAGAACAACCTTTCCAATTTTTGATATGGTGAGGCAAGGTAGAACATACCATACCACCAATACCACCCTCGTTTCACTTGTGGTCAAACAACATGTCTAGGGAAAGCGGAGAAAGCGGAGATGGCAACTTCAACAACCAAGATGGTTTTGCCACGCGCCACAACTTATGGGTGCAACGCCAAGAATTCAATGCCCAATTTGAGAGGCTTGAGAACCGGCTTGATGAAACTTTTCGAGAATTCGACTACCGTGACCGGAAACGCCAAGTGGAGCACAATGCTCAATTCCAAGCTCTTCACTAAGCTATTGCCAACCTCGGCAACCGTCATGGACACCATTCAAGCTCGTCAAGTTCATCTCTCGCGCACTCCCCAAGTCATCATGGCGACTCCTCGTGCTCCCATTCTCATCATGGAGAACCCCACCACCACAATGGGAAACATCAAGCTCGTCATCGCCATGAACAAGTGGTTGAGCCACAACATCAACAACCGCACCACGCAAGACGTCATCGACACCATGATCACCAGGCGCATCCACAAAACCAAGAAGAACATGGTCGCCCTCCACAACAAGCTATGGTACAAGCGCCACCACCACCCCAAGAACAAGAACGCCATGGTGAACACAACCGCGTTGATAGGCGCCAACACCCGAACCATGACCATCGCCATCAACAACAAGTTCATCGAGCACCACAATGGGATACAATTGATGATGACGAGGCTGCACACCGCGTGAGACGCAACAACAGCTATGCTCAACCCCACCATCATCATCAACAACCAATGAATGCAAATGATCCCGAGCAAAGGCATAGAAGAGACTTTGCGCATCAAGCTCCTCCTCAACCGCGTCCTCGAGAAAATCAAGCTCCTCCTCCACCACCACGTGCGCCAAGTGAAGCGAGCATAAGGCAAGATCGCCGCAAGATCGCCGCAACTACCACCGCAACATACCAGAGTCTCCGGCCCACACCGGAGTCTCCGGACCGTGCATCGTGGGCCTGCGCCTTAAGCTGGGCTTGGCCCATGTAACGCCCCAAACTTCCTACTTATGCCTATTTTACCCCTAGCTCGTGGCTGGCCTATATATATGCCCCCACCCCTTCTAGAAACAATAGAGATGATGATGAATTAAGGCATGCGCCTAACCATAGGGTTTAACTCCCCCTCAATAGTAAATCTATGAGTTGTACAAGGCCTTTGAGTTGGTGCCCTTCTCCAAGTTGTCAAGACCCTCCTCAAGTGTTTGGTCTCTCCCTATCAAGGATTATAGTAGTGCTTGGTCTCTCCCCTTTGGGATTCTACTTGGTTGCTACTCTCTCCTTGGTTTGGATTCTACCGTCCGCTTGCCGATCTCTCCTTTGGTGATTCTACCGCAAGGTCTCTCGCCGAGGATTCTATTGGATTGGTTGTTCGAACCAACGGGAGCAAATCGAATTGGGTGTGATTTGGCGTGTGTTTGTATCTTTACCTTGCATTCGAGTTGTGTTCATCATGTTCATCGTGTTTTCCCTCAATTCCGCCTCAAATCCGTGAAGATCGGGCCACTCCAAGGTTAAATCCACAAGGAGACCCATAACAGATCCTTGACGTTGAATGTATTGCTTGCAAGGTACTTGGATGTCGGTATGTCGATGATGTAGGCGTTGTTGTTGATTTGTTTGAGGACCTTGAAGGGACCATCTACTCTTGCCTTGAGCTTGGAGTCGTGTTCCTTGGGGAAGCGGTCTTTGCTTAGGTGTATCCACACAAGATCACCTTATTCAAATATCATCTCCTTCTTGTCCTTGTTTAACCTTGAAACTTGGTGAAGGATTTGTTGCTCGATAGTAGCTCTTGTTTCTTCATGAAGTTTCTTCATAGCTTGTGCGCGCTTCTCGATGTCCATGTTGGTGCGCTCATGAAGAGGTAGTGGTAGGATGTCGAGCGTGGTGAGGGGCTCGAAACCATAGACGATCATGAAGGGACTCATCTTGGTTGTTGAGTGCTTGGCTCGATTGTAGGCGAACTCGGCGTGGGGAATGCATTTCTCCCAATCCTTCAAGTTCTTCTTGATCAACACACGTAGAAGAGTTCCGACGCTTCAGTTGACAACCTCGGTTTTTCCATCGGTTTTAGGATGCGACGCGGATGAAAAGAGGAGCTTGATGCCGAGCTTGTCCATGAGTGTCTTCCATAAGTAGCTCATGAATTTGATGTCGCAGTCGGAGATGATTGTTCGTGGCACACCGTGAAGACGGATGATTTCCCTGAAAAACAAATTGGCAACATGTGAAGCATCATCGGTCTTATGGCACGGTATGAAGTGTGCCATTTTGGAAAAGCAATCCACGACAACAAAGATAGAATCATGACCATGCTTAGATCTAGGAAATCCTAACACAAAATTCATGCTAATGTCAGACCAAGGTGTATGAGGAATAGGCAATGGCACATAAAGAACATAAGGGTTAGCTTGCGACTTAGCTTGAACACATGTCGTGCATCGTTGAACGTAGCGCTCCACATCGCACTTCATCTTGGGCCAAGAGTAGTGAGTGGAGAGCATGTCCAATGTCTTGTCACGGCCAAAGTGACCCATAAGGCCTCCACCATGAGATTCTTGGAGAAGCAAAAGTTGGAGCAACGATTTCAGAATGCAAAGCTTGTTTTGTTTAAAGAGAAAGCCCTTATGCTAATAGAAATCATCAACTCCTTTGTCAATGGAGCACTTTGTGAAAATTGGTTCAAAGAACGGGTCGGAAGCATACAAAGACTTCATTTCCTCAAGACCCAACACGTTGATTTCAAGTCTCATAAGAAGGCTTGTGTGTTTGTGAGACAAAGCATCGGCAACTACATTATCTTTGCCCTTCTTATACTTGACAATGTACGGAAAATACTCCATGAACTCAACCCACTTAGCGTGTCTCTTACTCAAGTTGGCTTGGCCTTTGAGATATTTCAACGACTCATGGTCGGAATGTATGATAAATTCCTTGGGACATAGGTAGTGTTGCCAAACTTGAAGTACACGAACTAAGGCAAAAAGCTCTTTGTCATAAATTGGATAATTAAGGCGAGCACCATCAAGTTTCTCGCTATGGTAGGCTATAGGACGTCCGTTTTGCATAAGGACTCCTCCAATGCCAATACCACTAGCATCACACTCTATCTCAAAAGTTTTTGTGAAATCCGGTAACGCAAGGAGAGGTGCTTCGGTGAGCCTCTTTTTAAGTTCGTTAAAAGCTTTTTGTTGCGCTTTGCCCCACACGGAGGTGACATTCTTTTTCGTCAACTCGTTGAGAGGACAAGCAATGGTGGAAAATTCTATCACAAAGCGACGATAGAAACCGGCCAACCCATGAAAACTTCGGAGTTCACTCACATTTGTTGGGATGGGCCAATCTCGTATGTCCTTTACCTTGGAGACATGAACTTCAATTCCCTTCGAAGAAACGACAAATCCAAGAAAAATCAACTTGTCTTTAGAAAAAGTGCACTTGGGAAGATTATCATAAAGCTTTTCATGTCGAAGGATTTGCAAAACTTCCTTGACATGTGTAATATAGTCCTCAAGTGATTTGCTATAAACAAGATTATCATCGAAATAGACAACAACACTTTTTCCAATGAGAGAACGCAAGATGTGATTCATGAGGCGCATGAAGGTGGATGGGGCATTAGATAAACCAATGGGCATAACCAACCATTCATAGAGACCAAGTTTGGTCTTGAAGGCGGTTTTCCACTCATCACCCTCAGCCATGCGTATTTGATGGTAACCACTACGAAGATCAATTTTTGAAAAAATAGTGGCTGCACACAATTCATCAAGCATGTCATCGAGACGTGGTATGGGATGTCGATAACGCATGGTGATAGCACTGATTGGATGGCAGTCCATGCATAACCGTAACGTATCATCCATTTTTTGAACAAGTATCACGGGTATGGCACTTGGACTAGTGCTAACTTGGATCAAAGCTTTGGAGACGAGTTGGTTGATTTGACGTTCAATCTCCTCTGTCTCCTTCGGGTTCGTGTGATAAGCGGCACGGTTGGGAAGTGGTGCGTCGGGGATGAGGTCAATGCGATGTTCGATGCCACGAAGAGGAGGTAGTCCATGTGGAAGCTCTTCGAGGAACACATCCTTGAATTCCTACAAAACAATCATCAAAGATGGAGGAACATTGGTTAACTCATTAGTTCCTTGCGCTAGTCCCTTGCAAAGGAGGACATAGTGCAAGATGGATAGGTTGTTCCGAACATCTCTCATCTCACTTTTTGTGGCAAGGAGAACACTCTCAGTTTTTCCACTCAAGTTTGGCTTGTGGCTCTCACTCACTATGAGGTGGTTCTCTCTCTCACCGCTCTTCTCACAAGTAGGTGTTGTGCTTTTCACCCTCGCTAAAGCCTTTGCATTGTCCGCAATTATTTGGCTAGGAGTCATTGGTTGCAAAACACATGTTTTGTTGAGCCATTTGAAGGTTTATATATTGGTGCGACCATCATGTTGAGAAGCCTTGTCAAATTGCCATGGTCGACCAAGAAGCATGTGGCAAACTGTCATAGGAACCACATCGCACTCCACCATGTCTTTGTAAGGACCAACGGCAAAGGAGACCGATACGGTATGCTTGATCTTCATGGACCCTTGGTCACTTAGCCATTGCACGTGGTAGGGGTGCTTGTGCGGATGGAGGGTGAGGTTGAGTTTCTCACACAACTCGGTGCTAGCAAGGTTGTGGCAACTCCCTCCGTCAATGATCACCTTGATAGATTTTCCATTGATGTCGGCTCATGTTTGGAAGATATTGGAGCATTGGTCTTCATGCTCTTGTGCTTGAGTGGTCAAGATCCTTGTGACGACAAGCAATGGACTTGCATCATGTTCACACATGAGGAGTTCTTGGTCATCATCCACTCATTGTCTTGCCATTGCTTCCTTGACACGGGCATCAAATTCATCTTCACTCAAGTATTCTTCGTCGCCATTGTCATGGATGAACAATACCTTCTTGTTTCCACATTCGGCCGACTTGTGTCCTTTGCCTCCACACTTGTAGCACTCACCGTTGAAAGGTGTGTCACTCTTTGCTTGTTTACCACTTGGGGGTAGTTTTCCTTGAGGAAGTGTGGGCTTGAAGGAAGGCTTGGAGGTACTTGAGGAGCTGCCATTGAAAGTTGTTGGTGCAGTGGTTGAAGCTTACTTGTAGGTGAAGTACGTCTTGGGCTTGTTGTACTTGATATCCTCTTGCACTTGATGTTCAGCCTTTGTTGCGATGTGCACAAGCTCAACCAAGGTGTTGTATGTTTGGAACTCGACGATGCACTTGATTGGGTGGTTCAACCCAATAAGGAAACATGCCATAGTTTGCTCCATGCGCTCATCAATGTTCGCGCGGATCAGGTTGAGTTCCATTTCTTTGAAGTACTCTTCCACGGTCTTTGTCCCTTGACGAAGCGCTTGAAGGTTGTTGAAGAGGTCGCTCGTGTAATGCGCAGGGACAAAGCGGGATCTCATATGAGCCTTTATGTCATGCCAAGTTGTTCCCACCAAAGGTTGGCGTAATCATCAAACTCAAGTGAATCCATGGCGACCATCTTCTCGTTGCTATAATTGTGCATGCGGAAGATCTTGTCGACTTTGAGTGCCCACGAGAGGTATTCTTCGGGGTCATTGGATCCGGTGAACTTGGGCATTGTGAACTTGAGCTTGCCGAAAGTTTCTTCATCGTTGCGGTCATTGCGATGAGCTGGGTGACCTTGTTGATGATCTTGTAGTTGAGGAGGTGGAACTTGGTTCTCGCGACCTTGTTGCGGAGCTTGCTCTTGATATTGTTGTTGAGGCGCTTGCTCTTTCTCTTGGCACGGTTGTTGACGTGGTTGAGGCGCTTGGGCCTCATGGTGGCGAGGGTGTGGAGCCTATTGACGCGGTTAACAACGAAGGGGAGGCTCGTTCCTCGGTTGGTGATGTTGGTTAGGCACATGGGCCTCACGGCGAAGGTCATGGTCATGAGCCTCTTGACGTGGTGGGTGTCGCTCAACTTGTACCACTTGATGCTCCATGTTTTGGTGTGGTGGAGGAGGCGCCTCGTGATAACCATGTTGTCGGTGTGAAAGTTCATGACGTTGATGACGAGGAGGAGGATCTTGGAGAGCTTCACGTCGATGACAAGCTTGATTTTCCAAATTGGGTCATCACTTGTTGTGTCCAGTATGTGTCACGAGCGATGGTGGTAGACTTGCGCTTGCACTTGCGGTTCTTCTTGTGGTTGCTCTTGTTGGATCACCAATGCCCTTGCATGATGACGGTGTGCTTCTTGCCTTGCTCGTGGCCTTGAAGAGAAATCACCATCATAGCTTGATGTTGCGGCATGCTGTGGGGAAGGTACATAGTTCGAAGAACTTCCATCTTCAACCACGGGGGCATCATTTCGTCTTGGAGCACTTGGATGTAGATCTTGTTGAGGACGAGCATGATGACGCGAAGAGCTTGAAGAGCTTGAAGCACGTGAACACGGTCTTGCCATTCCGTCGATGAGGCGTCGAAGATTATCATTTGTTTCGGCGACAGAGCATTGAAGCGTTTCATTTTGGTGGCCGAAGTTGTGATGCATTGCATGCATTTGTCATTCGAGGCCGTCGAAGCGGTTGTCGATGTTCTTGAACTCGGCTGTGTCTCACCAAATTGTTCATCTTGTCGCGTCTCAAGGGCTTGGCAACGTTCACGGAACTCTTGTCGAACGATGAAGTGACTTGCGCGCATCATGTACGGTCCTTGATCTTCTTCTTGGGGAGGTGGTTGGCTCGACTCACCGTGCCTATCCATCATGCAAAACACACAAGTATTTCATATGGAAGTGGAATATGGTGGTGTTAGCCTTGTACCTCACCTTGGGGATTGCACCAAACTAGAAACCACAAGTGAGAGCTATAAGCATGCAAAGTGGAATTGCAAATAAAACTCACACTAAAGAAAGAACTAACTCTCAAAAGCTTGTTGGTGGTAGGTTAGGATTGTGGAATGCCAAAGAACCAACCAAAAGAAAAGGGATAGTCAAAACTGGGTAAAATCCAACAAAACTCAAGTCAAAGGCGAAGGTCAACAACTCAAAGGGGTGACGGGAACCTACGACTATATACACACACGTGGAGATTGTTGGGATTGACACGACTATGAAAATGAGCAAACAAAATGTCCTAACAAAGACTAAGCTCGTCGTCATGCCAATGCAAGGAGAGATCGTGGCTCGTTTGCAAAGAAGAAAAATGAGCAACGGATTTGTGCACTTGTCTTGGGCGCTCTTCTTTCTCTCTTGCTTACAAGGTTGGAGACTCTCTTTTGCGATGGGAGACTATTTGTCTTTTTCTTTTGCTTTGTATCTTTTTTCTTTCTTTTTTTTGTTTTGCTCTCCCTTGATACTACCTAGTCACACTTGATATTGCTCTTGCACTCTCACTATCCAAGGACAAATGCATAATGCTCAAGCAAACACAAGATGAGCCACTCTCATGGGATAGGTACACACAAAGGAAGATAGGGGTTAACAAGGTGACGCAAGTCATACCTTCATCGGTGATGATGAACTTGCCGTCGGTGTTGCAGGATGATGTTCGTGGGTCGTGGTGTCAATGAGCGTGGGGGTTGTTGATGCGGAAGCTTGCTATTAGTTGCTGACACGCACACGGGACACGATCAAACAAAGGAAATTAGCCAATGCGAAAAATGAGGCAAAACTGTCAAAACTGGCGTTACAGCCGGACACTCCGGTCTGGTTCGGCTGGACACTCCGGTCGGGCCGGACACTGCGGTCGGGCCGGACACTCTGGTCGGGCCAGACACTCCGGTCGAGTCTGTCCGGACACTCTGGCGCGGGTTTCCTGCTCGTGTTCTTGAGCGGAAATCCTCGCCTTAAGGCCTCAAATCCGCAAAAAACTGGCCAAATCGGGTTGGGAAAACGCCGGATAAAGCTGGACCAACTCCTAAGACAAGGTTTGGTCGGATCAAAACCACAAATAACACTCCAAATCAAGAGATTGATACAAAGGCAAATATGGGGATCTTTTTTGGGGATTTTCGAATTTTTTGGTGGATAGAAGAAAAATTTGTGGGGGAATTCGTGAGCAACGAAGCTCTTGATACCAATATGTTGAGGGAAAACCTCTAGGGTGGCCCGATCTTTCACAAATCCCACTCAAATCGAGGATGGAGTGAGGGGAAGGAGGGGAGGACGAACACGATGAACTCACGCACGAAGAAAGTGATGAACACACACACGCAAAACCAAGATACACACCAATAGCTCATGCCGGCGGTTTGCTCCTCTAGGGCGTGCTCAACGTGTTGGCAGGGGACGTGCTATTCCCCCTGTCCATGCACCTGCTCATGGTCGTGGGTTTGCCCATCTTGGGCATGGTCCACGTGTGCCCAACCAAGCTGCTGATGACGGTTCGGGCAAGCCAAAATTCTCGATTCCTAAGTTTGATGGTTCCATTGATCCTGAAGACTACCTCACCTGGGAATTGAAGATTGATTAACTCTGTCGCTTATTTGACTATCCAGAAGATAAGAAGGGAAAGCTTGCAGCATCTGAATTTGATAGTTATGCTTTACGTTGGTGGGATGCTCTTGTGCAGCATAGAAGGGAGGACAATGAACTTCCGGTGATGGATTGGCACGAGATGAAGCAAATCATGAAGGCTCGTTTCGTACCAACCAACTACTTGCGATCAGTTTTTGATAAGTTGACGCAATTGAAGCAAGGCACCATGACAGTTGATGAGTACTACATGGAGATGGAGATGCTTATGCAGCGTGCTAGAATTCGTGAGTCCATTGAGATGACCATGCAGCGATTTCTAAACAATTTGAAGTTACCAATCAAGAGCATTGTTCGTCATCATAAGTATGAGACAATGAATGAGTTGTTGCACCATGCTAGAGAGGCTGAATCCCAGTTGGCAGAAGAGGCGAAGTCACGTGCTCGTTTTCCGTCTTCCAGCAGATTTTCGGCAAGATCTACACCTCCCACTATCACGCGAGCAACTGCTGCTCCTTTTACACCATCGTCCAAACCAGCAAGTACACCTTCGTTTTGTTCTAATGCTCGGAAACCCGCTGCTCCTGCTGCTAGCTTGGGTTCCAACATGTCTACTGCACGTACTCACGATGTGGTGTGCCATACTTGTGGAGGTAGAGGGCACTACAAGAAGGATTGTCCAAACAGGAAGGTTATTGATGTAGCCCGACCTTCGGTCATTACCACATCATGGTCTCCAACTTATGCCAAGTCGTCATGGACTCCAAAGGTGAATTTGTTACCCTATGCGAGCCCACTTCCTACCCTTTTGGAATGGTATACTACTTCATACTCCATCCCATATTCATGATAGGTTCACACCGACAAGTACAGAGGCAAGGGAGGAAGCCCGGAGCATCAAGCCCGACAAGACGGATGCTTGGAAGAGGAGATGGCGAAAGACACATGCCAGCGGTACTACCGTGCCCCGGTACTACCGCCCGACATGACCGGTACTACCGGCCAATACTGAAGCCCCGGTACTACCGCCCGACATGAGCCTACTTACACCACTACCACAAGATGGCGACGACAAGGTCAAGAATGGTGACCATGTTACTTTCACTTCACGAAAGGAGGCGCATGGAGTTGAGAGAACCGAGCCTACCCCCATATGCTTGAGTGATGATGTGGTACCAATCCCATGTGAGTATGAGAGCCACTTAGCCCACTTGAGTGAAAGCAAGAGTGAGATGAGCGACTCCACCATATGTGAGATTGAGTGCTTCCACTTGGAGGGTATGAGTGATACACCGAGTGAGTTGAGAGTGGTAGTTTATAGGTCATGTGAGACCACTTTGATTTCTAACGACTTACCCTCTACCTCTAGTGTGTTTCCTCATGTTGTGCTAGGTTCCATGGATCAAGAAGCGCCAAGCTTCGAGATGATGATGCCTCCAACCAATAAGATGTACATGGTGGATGAAGATGATGCCATCCCCATACATGATGAAGAAGTCGCCCACATGGAGGCCAATTCTACCACAACACCCACTTCATATGAGAGGTATGAACAAGGTAAGAATACGGGTGTTGATGATGCCATGATCCCACTAGTGGACACGATGACTTGTGATGATTGGCATGCTATGGATGATGTTTGTGATATCACATATGATTCATTGATATTTCCATGTGATACTTTACCTTTGCATAATGTTGAGCATGTGAAATCATTTGATTGTGATGATGTTGCCATAGACATGCCATGCTCTAAACATTACGTTGATGATATCATTGCTTGCACTTTGTTGAACAATTGCTCTTTCCAATGTTTTGCTTGCAATGATGTTACCAATGGTACCCCTCGAACCATGCTTTGTCATGAGTGTTTCACAATTTCTCCCGTTGCTTGCAATAAGTTGAATAATTGCTCTTTCACTTGTTTTGCTTGCAACAATAATTCTCCTATGGTTTATAATGAGATGGCCCCCATAGCTTTCTCAAATGTTGGAGATTTTGATGATTGCCATGATAATCATGTTCCCCGCATGCATACTCACCATGCATATTTTTCATACTTGATTGACATTAATGGTGATGTGCACAAGAAGAGATGCGTCATGATGGATGACGTGTTTCTCTACAATGCACACACGTTCTTCCTTTTGTGTTTGATGTGTGTAGGTACCCGCACAAGAATGTCAACCTCGGTTGAGCACGAGTTAACAAAAAGAGCTCTAGAGAGCATCCCCAAAGTGAGTTCAAGATCGAACCCAGCTCTGATACCTTTTGCATGCTTTGCATCTTTCATATTGACAAATTGCTCTTTCCTATGGTTTGCTTGCAAGCATGTTAATGGTATTCTATCACTTTGTGACAATCATGTTTCTTTGCTATTGGATATAGATGCTTTGTGTGTTGCCACAAAAATGTTGAACAATTTCTCTTTCCGATGTTTTGTGTGCAACCATAGTGCCATTTTGAGCATGCATTGTCATGAGAGCTTCCAAGTCTCTCATAGTTGTTGCAACAAACATAAGGACCACTTGCTCTTTCATATGGTTTGTTTGCACACTTGTTGATTTTGCTTCCGCTTGCGATACTCATACCCCCATGATTTTGGCTTTTGATGATATGTGTATGGCATCCAACATATTGAACAATTGTTATTTCCAATGGTTGGCTTGCACAAATAATGATGTTGTTTTGGATATCTTTCCTCGTGTGTTTTTGCCGAATTCTCCTATCCTTGCATGAAAGATGTTGAGCAATATTTTAGTCCATTGCTTTGAGTACCACACTAAGACGTTATATGGAGTTTTCGAGTTCCCACATTTGGATGATGTTCAATTAACATCCATGCACTTTGACCTTGCATATGCATTCCGTTTGCTATACTTGAGTTGTGCTAAAAGTGTTGTCAACAAGAATGGAGATGCCACAAATGACATGCTCCTCTATCACACACAAATATATGTTGATTGGTCTTTGTTGTGTGCAGGAACATTGAGGTGTTGTCAATACAACCTTCCCGAGGACGACTATATGGTGAACCCCAGGATCCAGAAGGTATCTCGACATCTTCTACTTTGTGATGAGCGTGTAGAGTCGAGGACGACTCTTTTTGAAGGGAGGGGAGATGATGTAGCCCGACCTTCGGTCGTTACCACATCATGGTCTCCAACTTATGCCAAGTCGTCATGGACTCCAAAGGTGAATTTGTTCCCCTATGCGAGCCCACTTCCTACCCTTTTGGAATGGTATACTACTTCATACTCCGTCCCATATTCATGATAGGTTCACACCGACAAGTACGGAGGCAAGGGAGGAAGCCCGGAGCATCAAGCCCAACAAGACGGATGCTTGGAAGAGGAGATGGCGGAAGACACATGCCAGCGGTACTACCGCGCCCCGGTACTACCGCCCGACATGACTGGTACTACCGGCCAATACTGAAGCCAGTGCCATCGCCTCTAGACTACCCGGTACCAGCTTGCAGTACTACCGGCCCCAAGTGGTACTACCGGTCATCAAGTCCGGTAGTACCGGTCGTGACAGTGCCTGCACGCACAGTAGTTGGGCCACAGCCCATGTATCCCCCTTATTATGATGCAACCCTAGTATTATGCCCAAACTACCCCTATGTAAGTGACTGGCCTATAAATAGAGCCCCCACCCCTCATGTATCCGTTAGGCATAGATGATAGAGTAAAGACAACCCCCTTTGTGGAATCTCTAGTTTTGCCTCATCCCCTTTGGTCGAGGGAGCACGTTGACTGATTTTTCCTTGCGAGGATTCTATCAGACCGGTGGCCACCGGTGAGAGCAATCGGCCTTGTATCGTGTGAGTTTTGCCTGTGTTCATCGTGTTCTTCATGAGGTGTGCGTCCGCTTCCGCTACCTTCTCCCTTTCCCCTTGCTTTCCCATTGATTTGACCACGAGATCCGTGAAGATTGGGCCACCCACCAGGTTACCCCATAACAGTTATGTTTGTTAACGAACAAGGCGAAGTAGAGAGTGGAGATGAAGCTTCTAATGATGATGTTGATGATGGTGAGGATGGTGCTGATGCGTACCCTGAGCATGAACCAACTATTGTCGTATCTTCACGTATACTTAGTGTGCAACCGGTTGAGGAATCCCAGCGTTGCAACTTGTTCCAACAATAGCTCTAGTTGGACCTAACAAGGCTTGCACGGTCATTATTGATGGAGGTAGCTACAGAAATCTTGCAAGTAAGGAACTATGTGCCAAGTTGAATTTGACATACTTACCTCATCCAAAGCCATACTACATACAATGGTTGAGCAACAATGGTGAGATGAAGGTAAATCATATGGTACGTGTGAATTTTCAAATAGGGCCATACAAAGATTCTATTGATTTTGATGTGGTTCCTATGACTGTTTCTCATCTACTATTGGGTCGGCCTTGGCTTTATGATCGCCATGTTCAACACAATGGCCGAGTGATGCGGCCCGTCCTACGGACGCTCCTACATCTACACCAACAAGTCCCCCAAGTAGACCCATGACTCGTGCCCGAGCCAAACTCCTACAACGTAAGGTGAACTCGCTCCTCTCCTCGTGCCAATTTGATACCTCCTTGGATGGTATGCTCCTTCATGCAACTACCCTATGCATCATCAGGTACGAAGCTTTGACACATCACCAAGCACCCAAGGATGGAGAACAAGGAGCAGAGCATGAAGCTGGAGCCGCTGGAGCTACTCAGACCGGAGTCTCCGGTCTGCGCACACCGGAGTCTTCGGTCCACCAACATCTCCGGCCTGAAGACACCAAAGTCTCCGGCCCCACCTCCGGTTTGCTCCTAGAACAGGGCCCTAGGACAATCTGAAGGCCCCTCCGGAGGCCGGTCCGGAGACTGACCGGAATCTCCGGTCCAGACCGGAGTCCCGGTCCACCACACCGGAGTCTCCAGTCCGACCGTCGCCAGGCATGAAAAGGCCTTTGGGCCTGCGGCCCATGTACCCCTTAGTCCGTCCAGAACTTGTATTTGATTCCTAAAGTACCCCTGTTTAAGTGGCTGGCCTATATATAGTCCCCCACCTCCATTGTAAACCCTAGGCATGATATTGGAATTAGTGGAAACCCCTTTGTGGATCTATCTAATTCTTGCCTCATGCTCCTTGACCAAGGAGCACCAATATCCCCAAACCTCGTTGGAGTTTGCATCGTGCCTCCGCGTTGTACAAGGCCTTGGCATCGGTGTCCCTATGCCAAGACGTCAAGATCTCACCGAGTCTCCCATCTCACCGTGCCGGTTCGAGAGAGAGTCCTCCGCCCGACGCCGATCCTAGGGATTGCACCGGACCGGTCACCGCCGGCGTGAGCTATTGGTGTGTATCGTGGTTTTGTGTGTGTGTTCATCGTGTTCTTCGTGCGTGCGTTCGTCGTGTTCATCCTCCCCTGCACTTCCCGCACTCCATCCTCGATTTGAAAGGGAATCGTGAAAGATCAGGCCACCCTAGAGGTTTGCCCTCAACATATTGGTATCAAGAGCTTCGTTGCTCACGATTTCCCCCACAAATTTTTCTTCTATCCACCAAAAATTCGAAAATCCCCAAAAAACAGCCCATATTTGCCTTTGGATCGATCTCTTGATTTGGAGTGTTATTTGTGGTTTTGATCCGACCAAACCTTGTCTTAGGTGTTGGTCCAGCTTTATCCTCCGTTTTCCCAGCCCAATTTGGCCAATTTTTCATGGATTTGAGGACCCAAGGTGCGGATTTCCGCTCAAGAACACGAGCAGCTCACGATCTGACTCTAGACTGGAGTCTCCGGCTTGCACACCGGAGTCTCCGGCCTACCCACACCAGAGTCTCCGGCCTGCACCGGAGTTTCCGGCCTTAAACCCCGGAGTCTCCGGCCTGACGCCTGATTTCGACAGTTTTGCCTCTAATGTTGCATTGGCTAATTTCTTCTTGTTCGTTTGTGCCCATGTGCGTGTCGTTAACTAACAACATGCTTCCGCATCGACAACCCTAGCGCTCATCGACACCATGGCCCACGAACATCATTCCGCACCACCGACACCAAGTTCATCATCAAAGAAGGTATAACTTGTGTCACCTTGTTAACCCCTATCTTCCTCTGTGTGTACCTATCCTATGAGAGTGGCTCATCTTGTGTTTGCTTGAGCATTGTGCATTTGTCCTTGGATAGTGAGAGTGCAAGAGCAATATCAAGTGTGACTAGGTAGTGATGGGTTCGTAGCATGGAAAACAAAAAAATTCTACCGCAAGAACGAACAAAAACCCAGATCTAATCTAGATAAAAGCCAAGATCTACACAATTAGACATGTGCAACGAGATAGATCTGTACTAACCCTCGTAGAACCAAAAGCGTTACGAGATTAGATCTCGGGATTGATGTAGTCGATCACTTGCCGATCTCAAGATCGTGTGGATGATCCTTCCGGCGCCGCGTTCCGGCAGCGCTTCCGCAGTCGGTCACACGTGTGGAGTCGAAGCAGACCTTCCTCTCCCTGTTCCAGCGAGCAGCGGAGGTAGTAGATCTTCTCCACAGAATCCCAACAGCACGACGGTGTGGTGGTGGTGGTGGAGTAGAGAATTCTGCAGGGCTTCGCCTAAGCCGGAGCAGAGCGAAGGAGGAGGAGAGAGGTGGCGGTTAGGGTTTGTTATGGGAGAGGTCTTGGGGTTGGCGCCCCCTCCCCTCTATTTAAAGGAGGGAGGCGCCATGGGAGGGGGAGTCCTAGTAGGACTCCCCTCCCTCCTTGGCCGGCGGATTGGGAGGGGGGAAGGAGTCCTCCTCCCCCACGAATCCGTGTCTTGCCCCACAAAGACTCCTTGATCCTTTCTTGGTTTTCAAGCAAACTCCAAGAAATCTTCTAGAACCTTCCAGAACATTCCGAAACCTTCTAGAATCTCCATACAAACACTCCAGAACATTTCCTAACTTAGAAAATGATCCCCAATATATGAATCTTATTCTCCAGACAATTCCGGATCTCCTCGTGATGTCCCGGATCCAATCCGAGACTCCGAACAACATTCAGTCTCCAACGCATATTCCATATCTACTTAAAACAACTTCGAACCTTAAGTGTGTCACCCTACGGTTCGTGAATATGCAGACATGATGAAGACACCTCTTCGATCAATAACCATTAGCGGGATCTGGAGATCCATAATGGCTCCCACATATTCAACGATGACTTCGTGATCGATAGAACCATTAACATACGAAACCAATTCCCTTTGTCACGCGATATTCTACTTATCCGAGGTTTGATCGTCGGTATCTCCATACCTATTTCTTCCTCGTTAGTGATAAGTACTCTTCACTCGTTCCGTGATATGTCATCCCTTGTGACCTAGTCACATGCTTGCAAGCTAACTAGATGACATTCCACCGAGAGGGCCTAGAGCATATCTATCCGTCATATGGATGGACAAATCCCAATCTTGGTCCATGCGCTTCAACACATACTTTCAGAATACCCAATGTCACCTTTATAACCACCAAGTTACGAAGCAGCGTTTGATGTCATCAAAGTACCCATCCGGTGATGGTGATTAACATAACCTCATGGTCGAAGGATTAGGTTACTATGCATTTGAAAGCTTATAGCAATACGAACTAAATGACTTGTTCTTATGCTACGCTTACTATGGGTGTGTGTCCATCACATCATTCTCCTAATGATATAACTTTGTTATTAATGACATCCAATGTCCATGATTAGGAAACAATGATCATCAATTAATCAACAAGCTAGTTCCACAAGAGGCTTACTAGGGACTCTTTTATGTTTACAAAACACACATGTATTAGTGTTTCCTTATAATACAATTATAGCATGGGATGTAAACATTTATCATAAACATAAAGATATAATAATAACCACTTTATGATTGCCTCTTGGGCATATCTCCAACAGGTAGCACCAAGGGAGAGCAAAAAAAAGCAAAAGAAAGAAAAAGATACAAAGAAAAAGCAAAAGAAAAATAGTCTCTCGTTGCCAAAGAGAGTCTCAAAGCTTGTAACCAAGAGAGAAAGAAGAGTACCGAAGGCAAGTGCACAAATCCGTTGCTCATTTTCCCTCTTTGCAAACAAGCACGGTCTCTCCTTGCATTGGCACGACAACGAGCTTAGTCTTTGTTAGGACATTTTGTTTGCTCATTTTCATAGTCGTTTCAATCGCAACTTTCTCCACGTGTGTGTATATAGTCGTAGGTTCCTGTCACCTTTTGAGTTGTTGACCTTCGCCTTTGACTTGAGTTTTGTTGGATTTTACCCACATTTGACTATCCCTTTTCTTTTGGTTGGTTCTTTGGCATTCCACAATCCTGACCTACCACCAACAAGCTTTTGAGAGTTAGTTCTTTCTTTAGTGTGAGTTTTCTTTGCAATTCCACTTTGCACGCTTATAGCTCTCACTTGTGGTTTCTAGTTTGGTGCAATCCCCAAGGTGAGCTACAAGGCTAACACCACCATACTCCACTTCCATATACAATACTTGTGTGTCTTGCATGATGGATAGGCACGGTGAGTCGAGCCAACCACCTCCCCAAGAAGAAGATCAAGGACCGTACATGACACGTGCATGTCACTTCATTGTCCGCCAAGAGTTACGTGAACGTTGCCAAGCCCTTGAGACGCGACAAGATGAAAAATTTGGCGAGACACAAGCCAAGTGCAAGAACATCGACAACCGCTTCAACGGCCTCGAACGACAAATGCATGCAATGCATCACAACTTTGGCCACCAAAATGAAGCGCTTCAACCAAGTGCTCCAAGACGCAATGATGCCCCCGTGGTTGAAGATGGAAGCTCTTCGAACTATGTACCTTCCCCAAGGCACGCCGCAATGTCAAGCTATGATGGTGACCTCTCTTCAAGGCCACAAGCAAGGCAATAAGAACACCGTCATCACGCAAGGGCACTAGTGATCCAATGAGAGAAACCACAAGAGGAACCGCAAGTGCAACCGCAAGTCTACCACCATCGACCGCGACACAAACTTGACACAACAAGTGATGACTCCAATTTGGAGAATCAAGCTCGTCATTGACGTGAAGGTCTCCAAGATCCTCCTCATCATCATCAACGTCATGAACGTCCACACCGACACCATGGTCATCACGAGGCGCCTCCTCCACCTCAACAAAACTTGGAGCGTCAAGTGATACAAATTGAGCGACGCCCACCACGTCAAGAGGCTCATGACCATGTTCTTCGCCGTGAGGCCCATGTGCCTAACCAACATCACCAACCGAGGAACGAGCCTCCTCTTCGGCATCAACCGCGTCAAGAGGCTCCACACCCTCGCCACCATGAGGCCCAAGCACCTCAACCATGTCAACAACCGCGCCAAGAGCAAGAGCAAGCTCCTCAACAACAATATCAAGAGCAAGCTCCGCAACAAGGACGCGAGAACCAAGTTCCACCTCCCCAACTACAAGATTATCAACAAGGTCACCAAGCTCGTCGCAATGACCGCAACGATGAAGAAACTTTTGGCAAGCTCAAGTTCACCATGCCCAAGTTCACCGGATCCAATGACCCCGAAGAATACCTCTCATGGGCACTAAAAGTCGACAAGATCTTCCGCATGCACAATTATAGCAACGAAAAGATGGTCGCCATGGCTTCACTTGAGTTTGATGATTATGCCAACCTTTGGTGAGAACAAGTTCAAGTTGCTCCTGATGCAAGACAAGAGCCACCAATCATAACTTGGCATGACATGAAGGCTCACATGAGATCCCGGTTCGTCCCCGCGCACTACACGCGTGACCTCTTCAACAACCTTCAAGCGCTTCGTCAAGGGACAAAGACCGTGGAAGAGTACTTCAAGGAAATGGAACTCAACTTGATTCGCGCCAACATTGATGAGCGCATCGAGCAAACAATGGCACGTTTCCTTATTGGCTTGAATCACCCAATCAAGCGCATCGTCGAGTTCCAAACATACAACACCATGGTTGAGCTTGTGCACATCGCAACAAAGGCTGAACGTCAAGTGCAAGAGGATATCAAGTACAACAAGCCCAAGACGTACTTCACCTACAAGCAAGCTTCAACCGCTACACCAACAACTTTCAATGGAAGCTCCTCAAGTACCTCCAAGCCTTCCTTCAAGCCCATACTTCCTCAAGGAAAACTGCCCCCAAGTGGCAAGCATGCAAAGAGTGATACACCTTTCAACGGTGAATGCTACAAGTGTGGAGGTAAAGGACACAAGTTGGCCGAATGTGGAAACAAGAAAGTCTTGTTCATCCATGACAATGGTGATGAAGAGTACTTGAGTGAGGATGAGTTTGATGCCTGTGTCAAGGAAGCAATGGCAAGGCAACGAGTGGAAGATGATCAAGAACTCCTAATGTGTGAACATGACGCAAGTCCATCGCTTGTTGTCACAAGGATCTTGACCACTCAAGCACAAGAGCATGAAGACCAACACTCCAATATCTTCCAAACATGAGCCGGCATCAATGGCAAATCTATCAAGGTGATCATTGACGGAGGGAGTTGCCACAACCTTGCTAGCACCGAGTTGTGTGAGAAGCTCAACCTCACCCTCCATCCGCACAAGCACCCCTACCACATGCAATGGCTAAGTGACCAAGGGTCCATGAAGATCAAGCATACAGTATCAGTCTCCTTCTCCATTGGTCCTTACAAAGATACGGTGGAGTGTGATGTGGTTCCTATGACAGTTTGCCACATGCTTCTTGGTCGATCGTGGCAATTTGACAAGGCTGCTCAACATGATGGTCGCACCAATGTATACACATTCAAATGGCTCAACAAAACATGTGTTTTGCAACCGATGACTCCTAGCAAAATAATTGCGGACAATGCAAAGGCTTTAGCGAGGGCGCAAAGCATAACACCTACTTGTGAGAAGAGCGGTGAGAGAGAGAACCACCTCATAGTGAGTGAGAGCCACAAGCCAAACTCGAGTGGAAAAACTAAGAGTGTTATCCTTGCCACCAAAAGTGAGATGAGAGATGTTCGGAACAACCCATCCATCTTGCACTATGTCCTCCTTTGCAAGGGACTAGCGCAAGGAACTAATGAATTAACCAATGTTCCTCCATCTTTGATGAGTGTTTTGCAAGAATTCAAGGATGTGTTCCCCGAAGAGCTCCCACATGGACTACCACCTCTTCGCGGCATCGAACATCGCATTGACCTCATCACCGGCGCACCTCTCCCAAACCGCGCCGCCTACCGCATGAACCCGGAGGAGACGAAGGAGATCGAACGTCAAATCAACCAACTCGTCTCCAAAGGTTTGATCCAAGTTAGCACTAGTCCAAGTGTCGTACCCGTGATTCTTGTTCCAAAGACGGATGATACGTTACGGTTATGCATGGACTGTTGTCCAATCAATGCTATCACCGTGCGTTATCGACATCCGATACCACGTATCGATGCCATGCTTGATGTGTTGTGTGGAGCCACTATTTTTTCGAAAATTGATCTTCGTAGTGGTTACCATCAAATACGCATGGCTGAAGGTGATGAGTGGAAAACCGCCTTCAAGACCAAACTTGGTCTCTATGAATGGTTGGTTATGCCCTTTGGTTTGTCTAATGCCCCATCCACCTTCATGCGCCTAATGAATCATACCTTGCGTTCTCTCATTGGAAAAAGTGTTGTTGTCTATTTCGATGATATTCTTATTTATAGAAAATCACTTGAGGACCATATAACACATGTCAAGGAAGTTTTGCAAATCCTTCGACATGAAAAGCTTTATGCTAATCTTCCCAAGTGCACTTTTTCTAAAGACAAGTTGATTTTTCTTGGATTTGTCGTTTCTTCGAAGGGAATTGAAGTTGATGTTTCCAAGGTAAAGGACATACGTGATTGGCCCATCCCAACAAATGTGAGTGAACTCCGAAGTTTTCATGGGTTGGCCGGTTTCTATCTTTGCTTTGTGAAAGACTTTTCAACCATTGCTTCTCCCCTTAATGAATTGACTCGCCTTAACTATCCGATTTGTGACAAAGAGCTTTTTGCCTTAGTTCGTGTCCTTCAAGTTTGGCAACACTACCTTTGGCCCAAGGAATTTTCATACATTCTGACCACGAGTCATTGAAATATCTCAAAGGCCAAGCTAACTTGAGCAAGAGACACGCTAAGTGGGTTGAGTTCATGGAGTCTTTTCCTTACATTGTCAAGTATAAGAAGGGCAAAGATAATGTAGTTGCGGACGCTTTGTCTCGCAAACACACAAGCCTTCTTACGAGACTTGAAATCAACGTGTTGGGTCTTGAGGAAATAAAATCTTTGTATGCTTCCGACCTGTTCTTTGAACCAATTTTCGCAAAGTGCTCCAATGACAAAGGAGTTGATGATTTCTATTTGCATAAGGGCTTTCTTTTTAAACAAAACAAGCTATGCATTCCGAAGTCGTCGCTTCAACTCTTGCTTCTCCAAGAATCTCATGGTGGAGGCCTTATGGGTCACTTTGGTCGTGACAAGACGTTGGACATGCTCTCCAATCACTACTTTTGGCCCAAGATGAAACGTGACGTGGAGCGCCACGTTCAACGGTGCACGACATGTGTTCAAGCTAAGTCGCAAGCTAATCCCTATGGTCTTTATATGCCATTGCCTATTCCTCATACACCTTGGTCCGACATTAGCATGGATTCCGTGTTAGGATTGCCTAGATCTAAGCATGGTCATGATTCTATATTTGTTGTTGTGGATCGCTTTTCCAAAATGGCACACTTCATACCGTGCCACAAGACCGACGATGCTTCACATGTTGCAAATCTGTTTTTTAGGGAAATCGTCCGTCTACATGGTATGCCACGAACAATCGTCTCTGACCGCGACGTCAAATTCATGAGCTACTTATGGAAGACCCTCATGGCCAAGCTCAGCGTCAAGCTACTCTTTTCATCCGCATCGCATCCCCAAACTGATGGTCAAACCAAAGTTGTCAACCGAAGCCTTGGGACACTCCTTCATGTGTTGATCAAGAAGAACTTGAAGGATTGGGAGGAATGCATCCCACACGCCGAGTTCGCCTCCAATCGAGCCAAGCACTCAACAACCAAGATGAGTCCATTCATGATCGTCTATGGTTTCTTGCCCCTCACCGCGCTCGACATCCTACCTATACCTCTCCATGAGCGCACGAACATGGACGTCGAGAAACGCGCACAAGCTATGATGAAACTTCATGAAGAAACAAGAGCCTCTATCGAACAACAAGTCCTTCGCCAAGCTTCAAGGTTAAACAAGGACAAGAAGGAGATGATCTTTGAAGAAGGTGACCTTGTTTGGATACACCTAAGCAAAGACCGCTTCCCCAAGGAACGTGACTCCAAGCTCAAGCCAAGAGTAGATGGTCCCTTCAAGGTCATCAAAAGAATCAACAACAACACCTACATCATCGACATACCGACCTCCAAGTACCTTGCAAGCAATACATTCAATGTCAAAGATCTCTCACCCTACCATGGAGATGCTCAAGATGATAACCATGAAGAGTCAAGGACGACTCTTTCCCAAGGGGGGGAGCTGATGCGGCCCGTCCTACGGACGCTCCTACATCTACATAGACAAGTCCCCCAAGTGGACCCATGACTCGTGCCCGAGCCAAACTCTTACAAGCTAAGGTGAACTCGCTCCTCTCCTCGTGCCAATTTGATACCTCCTTGGATGGTATGCTCCTTCATGCAACTACCCTATGCATCATCTGGTACAAAGCTTTGACAAATCACCAAGCACCCAAGGATGGAGAACAAGGAGCAGAGAATGAAGCTGGAGCAGCTGGAGTTACTCAGACCGGAGGCTCCGGTCTGCGCACGCTGGAGTCTTCGGTCCACCAAAGTCTCCGGCCTGAAGACACCGGAGTCTTCGGCCCCACCTCCGGTCTGCCCCCAGAACAGCGCCCTGGAACAATCTGAAGGCCCCTCCGGAGGCCGGTCCGGAGACCAACCGGAATCTCCGGTCTAGATCGGAGTCTCCGGTCCACCACACCTGAGTCTCCAATCCGATCGTCGCCAGGCATGAAAAGGCCTTTGGGCCTGCGGCCCATGTACCCCTTAGTCCGTCCAGAACTTGTCTTTTATTCCTAAAGTACCCCTGTTTAAGTGGCTGGCCTATATATAGTCCTCCACCTCCATTGTAAACCCTAGGCATGATATTGGAATTAGTGGAAACCCCTTTGTGGATCTATCTAATTCTTGCCTCATGCCCCTTGACCAAGGAGCACCAATATCCCGAAACCTCATTGGAGTTTCCATCGTGCCTCCGCGTTGTACAAGGCCTTGGCATCAGTGTCCCTTTGCCAAGACGTCAAGATCTCACCGAGTCCTCCGCCGGACGCCGATCCTAGGGATTGCGCCGGACCGGTCACCGCCGGTGTGAGCTATTGGTGTGTATCATGGTTTTGTGTGTGTGTGTTCATCGCGTTCTTCGTGCGTGCGTTCGTCGAGTTCATGCTCCCCTTCTCTTCCCGCACTCCATCCTCGATTTGAAAGGGAATCGTGAAAGATCGGGCCACCCTAGAGGTTTGCCCTCAACACCGAGCCAATACATATCACTTGGAATTCAAAGGGGAGAAGATTACTATGCAGCCAATGACACCACAAAATATTGTGAATGATTCTCGCCAGAAGATAGAGGTGAATTTGAAGGAAGATCCTACAGCTCGGCGAGATTGTGTGACAGCTGTTCCTGATGTAATCGAGCCTAAATTGAGTGATATAACGAAAAGTGAGAGAGTGCCTGGTTTATTAATATTAGCCTCCAAGGAAGATGTGAGAGAATTTCGTGAGGATCCTACAACCATGCCACTTGTGCTCATGTATAAGGGTGAGGTATTGGTTTCTAATGACATGACCCCTATTTCTCTTGGTGTATCTTGTGTTTTGCAGGATTTTGGGGATGTGTTTCCAGAAGATGTACCCGCAGGCTTGCCTCCATTGAGTGGTATAGAACACCAAGTGGACCTGATTCCTGGCGCCACACTTCCCAACCGTGCACCCTACAGGACTAATTCTGAAGAAACTAAGGAAATTCAGAAGCAAGTACAAGCGTTGCTGGATAAAGGGTACATTCGTGTTTCTCTTAGCCCTTGTGATGTTCCTGTTATTTTAGTTCCTAAGAAAGATGGTACATGGCGCATGTGTGTAGATTGTAGAGCGATTAATAACATCACTATTCGATATCGTCATCCTATTCCACGCTTAGAGGATATGTGATGAGGATATATACAGGGATTATGATGATTCTGACTGCCTGAACTGGAAGGAAATATTGAGTCAAATCAATAATGACTATCAGGTGAATTCATTCTTAATTGAACCTGATGTTTTACTTAATGAGAACTTTATACTACCTAAGTCTATGCATCTTTGTATGATCAGGTTTATTGATAACACAAGCGTTGCGCGAGGAGGAGGAGAGTTGCAGCAAGAAGGACAAGCGCTGATTTCCAATATCAACAAGTGCGCGAGGGAGGAGCGGGAGGCATGCGCACTAGGAGGCAATGAAGATATCACGTATGAGCAAGAGAGAGAGATGGCGCACCCAGAATTACATGTTTGAGGTGTTCCGCGACGTTTGGACTGCGTGCCAATAAGGCCGAACCCATATATGGGTCGGTATGTATCAGTTTGAGTCGAACCGAGTCAGTTTGGGCCAAGTTATGGCTGTTTTTAGGCCCGTTTAGAGGGGAGGACGCCCCAGCCCTCATATAAACCTCTGTAGCCGTCACAAGTTAGGGGGAAGACCACGTTAAAATATTTTGGAGTTGTTTCTTTCATAGAACCTCTGGAATTACCCTGTGTTTGAATCTACCAACTATAATTGAGTGTGATCTGTTGTTCCATTGGGAATTAGTAGATTGCAGACTACCGTTCATGGTCACGGCTACGTGCGCAAGAGTGTGGTGTTGTGAATATACCTGATCATACAAAGATGCATAGACTTAGGTAGTATAAAGTTCTCATTAAGTAAAACATCAGGTTCAATTAAGAATGAATTCACCTGATAGTCATTATTGATTTGACTCAATATTTCCTTCCAGTTCAGGCAGTCAGAATCATCATAATCCCTGTATATATCCTCATCATCTTGGTATCAGATTTCCTCGTTGCCTCGGTAAGCAATCCACAATCCATCCATAGATTCGAGAGTGTTTTTCATCCTATACAGAAAAAGCCCCACAAAACGAGTTGCCATAGCCTAGATTACATCGTAATCGAGTAATAGTTGCTGGTCGAGTTCCTCTTTTCGATTAGATTTAGATCTGTTCTTCGTAGATTGGTTTTCTAGTTGTTCTAGTTGTTTTCCACCATCTTTTTCCGCTACCATCAAGTCAGATCCGACCAAGTAAAGAGTCCTAGTTGCGTACTGCTTGGCAAGTCGGAATAAAAAAATAAAAAAAAATAAATTGGCTCGCTGCCTCACGCCTGACCGCAGACAGGTCTGTGCTCCGGCGTGAAAAAAAATAAAAATAAATAAATTGGCTCGCTGCCTCACGCCTGACCGCAGACAGGTCTATGCTCCGGCGTGAAAAAAAAATTGGCCGTCGCCTCACCACAGACCGGTCTGCCCTCATACGAGCAAAAAAAAAAAATTCTGCCGCCATCCTGCCGCGACAGGATTTTAGGCCTTTTTCTGCCGTGGCAGAGACCAATTCTCAGGTCAAAAAAGTTTCTTTTTTTGTTTATTTTTTTTACTGAGTCCACATAGCGTACCTATCCTTGTGAGCCTTAGTAAACCTTTCTTTGTGTCTAAAACTATCCTACGAGACTAGCGTGCTTAGTGCTCTGCGGGCTCCTCAGTTTAGCAATCTTGTGCCCGTTTCGTTGAGACATTGCTAGCGTCTCTCCTTGTGCATTGCAACACGAGCATTCCTCCGACATACCTTACTTTATTGAGCTCATTTTCATAGTTGCAATTGCCCCATTTATCTCCACCGTGTGTGTTTTCGTGGGTCTTTGTCATACGATCAGCACTAGGACTTGTTTGCGGTGTAGTTAGGATACCATACCTACAGCTCCACCATAAATAACCTGTGTGCCTTGCGATCATTCTCTATACCTTTGGTATTCACTTCATCACATCAGTGCATCAGTCTTTGATTTCGAATTGGTAAGCATCACTATTCACTTTGGAACGGTAAGAGCTGCTTTCTTGTCAGTTTTTGAGTGAGTTGTGAGTGTGCCACCAAAACAATTTTGTGTTTTTGCACTAATGTACTAATCATGACTTCTACTAGTGTTGATGTGATACAGAAATCAGATGATGTTTACCATGACTATTTAGCTATTGTGGTTGGCATGGCATATGATCCAACTACAATCGAGTGGCGATTGGAAAGTTCCGCCACACCCGCAGAATATCAGATTTGGGAAATTGATATGGGATTTGGTTTTGCGAGATGTCGTACTTTCAATAGCAAGTTTAATAGCCATATAGAATACATTCTTGCTCACCGACGTGTGGATGAAGAGGTAGCTCGTTGGTGGAAGGACGCAAGGATTGTGTATGGTGTCATGGGTAAAAAAATCCTTTGGGAAGATTTCAAGCAATTTCTACGTTCTATGTTTTTGAACAACTACAAATGGCCTATTCCAGAAATTTTGAGAGTGGACACTAATGAGACATGTGAGTTGTCTACTAACGTAATCATGTCTACTCCTAGTGTTGTATCTTGTGATGTACAGGTTGCTTTTGAAGAAAGGGAGCCACCTATTTTACAACCTGCATCACACGATCTGGTATTGTCACTTGAGGAGGATGCCGTAGTACCTACTACAGCTAAGAAGATTGTTGATGACATTGGTACTAATTTGGAGCTTCAGCCAACATATGCCACATATTGTGAGTTTATTCCTTTACTGAAGCCTCCTTGTGATTTGCCTTACACTATTCTTTCAGCACCATGTGATAGTTTACCAAATTCCAATTTTGATCATGTGGTACTGATTACACATAAAGAAATACTTGCTCGAATACCACCTGCTGATATTGTGTTTTCCATCATGCTAAATGAACCTATGAGTATGAGTAGTGCTATGGACAAGATTTCTGAAATTTCATGTCTAAATTCTAGCACATATTCTCCTTGTTTCACTTTCAATCTAATTGGTGAATATAGCATGCATGAAATTTTTCTTGTGGATCACATATGCATTACTTGTGATAGAATCTCTGAACTGAAACATGCTGTTTTCAGCCATACTTGTTGTGTGTCGATGACTTGTTGTGGGACATATGCTGAAATTTGTGATAGTATGAAAGTAAAGTCAGATCTAGTTGATATAATACATCCAACATAAGTAATTTTACCTATGTTGGATCGTTGTAATCTTGCTAGAATAGAACCCAAGTTTTCATATCCTTTGTGTTTGTCCCAAAAGTCTTTGTCTAGCTATGCTACTGATCTATACTTCACTTATATTTGCAAATTGAGTTGCATCTTCCATACTGGACAACATGATCATGTTTATATTAATCAGAGTAGCGCAGTTGAAGCATGGTGTGAATCAATTTGGTTTTCACACATATTGAATTGGTACTAATTTGGAGCTTCAGCCAACATGTGCCACATATTGTGAGTTTATTCCTTTACTGAAGCCTCCTTGTGATTTGCCTTACACTATTGTTTCAGCACCATGTGATAGTTTACCAAATTCCAATTTTGATCATGTGGTACTGATTACACATAAAGAAATACTTGCTCGAATACCACCTACTGATATTGTGTTTTCCATCATGCTAAATGAACCTATGAGTATGAGTAGTGCTATGGACAAGATTTCTGAAATTTCATGTCTAAATTTGATCATAGATCTTCTTTAAGAAAACTGAATTTAATATTGAAGAACAAGACTATCTATTTAGTTGTTTTTCACCATGATCATGATTCTTTGTACTTCACTTATACCTGCAATTTAAGTTGCTTGATGTATACTGGACATACTTTTCATGTGAACAACAATAATACAACATGTTATATATACATATACTTTGCGTACACGTTGTTCTTTTTGTTTCTCCCACTTTCAGCTTACCTAAAGCTGAGGACGGCTTTTCATTAAGAAAGGGAGGATGATGAGGATATATACAGGGATTATTATGATTCTGACTGCCTGAACTGGAAGGAAATATTGAGTCAAATCAATAATGACTATCAGGTGAATTCATTCTTAATTGAACCTGATGTTTTACTTAATGAGAACTTTATACTACCTAAGTCTATGCATCTTTGTATGATCAGGTTTATTGATAACACAAGCGTTGCGCGAGGAGGAGGAGAGTTGCAGCAAGAAGGACAAGCGCTGATTTCCAATATCAACAAGTGCGCGAGGGAGGAGCGGGAGGCATGCGCACTAGGAGGAAATGAAGATATCACGTATGAGCAAGAGAGAGAGATGGCGCACCCAGAATTACATGTTTGAGGTGTTCCGCGACGTTTGGACTGCGTGCCAATAAGGCCGAACCCATATATGGGTCGGTATGTATCAGTTTGAGTCGAACCGAGTCAGTTTGGGCCAAGTTATGGCTGTTTTTAGGCCCGTTTAGAGGGGAGGACGCCCCAGCCCTCATATAAACCTCTGTAGCCGTCACAAGTTAGGGGGAAGACCACGTTAAAATATTTTGGAGTTGTTTCTTTCATAGAACCTCTGGAATTACCTTGTGTTCGAATCTACCAACTATAATTGAGTGTGATCTGTTGTTCCATTGGGAATTAGTAGATTGCAGACTACCGTTCGTGGTCACGACTACGTGCGCAAGAGCGTGGTGTTGTGAATATACCTGATCATACAAAGATGCATAGACTTAGGTAGTATAAAGTTCTCATTAAGTAAAACATCAGGTTCAATTAAGAATGAATTCACCTGATAGTCATTATTGATTTGACTCAATATTTCCTTCCAGTTCAGGCAGTCAGAATCATCATAATCCCTGTATATATCCTCATCAATATGCTATATGAATTGAGTGGTACTGCTGTTTTCTCTAAGATAGACTTGTGTAGTGGTTATCATCAAATTAGGATGAAAGAAGGGGATGAGTAGAAAACTGCTTTCAAAACAAAATTTGGCTTGTATGAGTGATTAGTCATGCCGTTTGGTCTTACTAATGCACCTAGTACATTTATGCGATTAATGAATCATGTTTTGAGATATTTTATTGGTCGCTTTGTGGTTGTTTACTTTGATGATATACTTATATACAGCCACACTGAAACTGAACATTGCACTCATATTCGACAAGTTTTTCAAGTGTTGCGTGATAATAAATTGTATGCTAATCTTGAGAAGTGCACATTTGCAAAAAATAAGGTCATATTCCTAGGATTTGTTGTATCTAAGCATGGAGTAGAGGTAGATCAATCTAAAATTGAATCAATTCAGAATTGGCCTACTCCCATGAATGTAAGTCAAGTGCATAGTTTCCACGGCTTAGCTGGTTTCTATAGGCGCTTTGTGAAAGATTTTAGCACCATTGTTGCACCTTTGAATGACTTGACAAAGAAAGGTGTTCCTTTTGTGTTATGGGGTAACCCCGTGGGTGGCCCGATCTTCACGGATCTCGTGGTCAAGTCGATGGGAAAGCGAGGGGAAAGGGAGAAGGTAGTGGAAGCGGACGCACACCTCGCGAAGAACACAATGAACACACACAAAACTCACACGATACAAGGACGATTGTTCTCGCTTGTGGCCACCGGTCCGATAGAATCCTCACAAGGAAAGATCGGTCAACGTGCTCCCTCGATCCCACGTGGAGAGGGAAGAACACATTGGAGAGGGTCTTGACGTCTTGGCAAAGGGACACCAATGCCAAGGCCTTGTACAATGAGGGAGGCACGATGCAAACTCCAACGAGGTGGTGACGATAGTCGATCCCCTTTGGTAGAAGGGGATGAGGCAAAACTAGAGATTCCACAAAGGGGGTTGTCTTTAGTCTATCATCTATGCCTCAGGGATACATGAGGGGGTGGGGGCTCTATTTATAGGCCAGCCACAAATTCAGGGGTAGTTTGGGCATAAAACTAGGGTTTGGTGCGGAATAGAGGGGTACATGGGCCAAGGGCCCACATGTTGGCTCGCAGGCCCATCACTTAGGTCGGATAGTCCGGGTCGGGTTGACCGGACAGTCTAGGGTGGCCGGACACTCCGGGTAGTGTTCGGGTAGAGTCCGATGTAGCATACTGATTGTCCGCGCCAGGACAGGGCTGGGGTAGGCCGGACACAACAACTGGATCTAGCCGGACACTCCGAGGCGATGACAGGGGAGACTCTGATTCTAGAGTTGGCTGCTCCTAGACCATCTTCTTGGGTGACTCGTGGACGATCTTGGGGACTTGGCGTTGTTGATGTAGTAGATTCCGCAGGACGGGCTGCATCAGCTCCCCCCCTTCTAAAAGAGTCATCCTCGCCTCCTCATGCACATCACTAAGAAGATGATGTCGAGAGACCTTCTTGATCCTGGGGTTCACCATACAGTCGTCCTTGAGAAGCTTGATGTGGCAACTCTTCAATGTTCCTTCACTTTCCATGAAGCCTACAAAGCTCACAACAAAAGCGAAGCAACACTCAAAGAGTAGCCAATTCATGAAGATTATAGCATGAGTCCTCAAGTAGAAGGAAGTCACCTTATAATGTAGAGATAGCTCATTGAAGGGTAGCCCTAGGTAACTCTCTTCGATTCGTCTTGTCAACTCTTTGTCCATAGAGGTTGACGCGTATGCAATTGTACCTTCACACAACAAAGCCAAGCAACATATGTCCGTGTGTGATAGAGGAGCATGTCATTTGTGGCTTGTCTATTCTTGTTCACAACACTATTAGCACAACTCAAGTATAGCAAACGGGATGCATATGCAAGGTCAAGTGCATGGAAATCGTTTGAACATCATCCAAATGTGCGAACTCAAAAACTCCATATAACATCTTAGTGTGGCACTCAAAGCAATTGACTAAGATATGGATCAACATCTTTGATGCAAGAGTAGGAGAGTTCGGCAAAAACACATGCGGAAGAATATCCAAAGCAACATCATCGTGTGTGCAAACCAACCATTGGAAAGAACAATTGCTCAATATGTTGGATGCCATACACATATCATCAAAAGCTAAAATCATGGGGGTATGAGTATCTCAAGAGGAAGCAAAAAGAACGTGTTTGCAAACAAACCATATGAAAGAGCAAGTGGTCCTTATGTTTGTTGCAACAACAATACGAGAGACTTGGAAGCTCTCATGACAATACATGCTCAAAATGGCACTATGGTTGCACACAAAACATCGGAAAGAGAAATTGTTCAACATTTTTGTGGCAACACACAAAGCATCAATATCCAATAGCAAAGAAACATGATTTTCACAAGGTGATAGAATACGATTAACATGCTTGCAAGCAAACCATAGGAAAGAGCAATTTTTCAACATGAAAGATGCAAAGCATGCAAAAGGTATCAGAGTTGGGTTCAATCTTGAACTCACGTGGGGGATGCTCTCTAGAGCTCTTTTTGTCAACTCGTGCTCACCGAGGTTGACATTCTTGTGCGGGTACCTACACACATCAAACACAAAAGGAAGAACGTGTGTGCATGATAGAGAAACACATCATCCATCATGACATATCTCTTCTTGTGCACATCACCATTAGTGTCAAGCAAGTGTAACATAGGTGCATGGTGAGTATGCAAGCGGTGAACATGCTTATCATGGCATTTATTAAAATCTCCAAAATTTGAGAAAGCTATGGGGGCCATCTTAATATAAACCATATGAGAATTATTGTTGCAAGCAAAACAAGTGAAAGAGCAATTATTCAACTTATTGCAAGCAATGGGAGAAATTGTGAAACACTCATGACAAAGCATTATCCGAGGGGTACCATTGGTAACATCATTACAAGCAAAACATCGGAAAGAGCAATTGTTCAACAAAGTGCAAGCAATGATATCATCAATGTAATGTTTAGAGCATGGCATGTCTATGGCAACATCATCACAATCAAATAATTTCACATGCTCAACATTATGCAAAGGCAAAGTATCACATGGAAATACCAGTCAGTCATCTGTGATATCACAAACATCATCCATAGCATGCCAATCATCACAAGTCATCATGTCCACTAGTGGGATCATGGCATCATCAACACCCTTATTTTTACCTTGTTCATACCTCTCATATGAAGTGGGTTTTGTGGTAGCATTGGCCTCCATGTGGGTGAATTCTTCATCATGTATGGGGATGGCATCATCTTCATCCACCATGTTCATCTTCTCGGTCGGAGGCATCATCATGTCCAAGCTTGGCGCTTCTTTATCCATGGAACCTAGCACATCATGGGATAACACACTAGAGGTAGAGGGTAAGTCGTTAGAAAGTGGTCTCACATGACCTATCAACTACCACTCTCAACTCACTAGGTGTATCACTCATTCCCTCCAAGTGGAAGCACTCAATCTCACATATGGTGGAGTCACTCATCTCACTCTTGTTTTCACTCAAGTGGGCTAAGTGGCTCTCATACTCATATGGGATTGGTACCACATCATCACTCAAGCATATGGGGATAGGCTCGGTGTGCTTAACTCCTTGCACTTCCTTTGGTGAAGGGAAAGTCCCATGCTCACCATTCTCGACCTTGTCTTCTCCCTCTTGCACCTTGGCTTGTGTAGTCCTCTTGACGTACTTGTCCAACTTGGCGAAGTAGAGGTCTTCGTCCTCCTCATCCATGAGGTTGCATGCATCATCTAGGACGTCAAGTTTGGGAGTTGAAGCTTGATGGCGTGGAGGAGAGCTTGCTCTTGGTGCCATTTTGGTGGTGGCACGAGTAGTTGAAGGTGCCTTATGATGGTGTCGACGGAGGTCATTAGTGTGCCTTGGCAAAGGATGTAGATGGCTCACTTGGTCATCCACATGACGCTCGCGACGATGCTTCTTGTCCTTGGCACTCTTCTTGGTGAGGCATTGTAATGAGCGCAAAGCATCATTAGTCTTGGCCATCATGCTCATGGTTTTAGCGAAGTCGTTGTCCATGTCGCGCTTGAAGTTGTCCATTTGATGGTGGACCTTGGTGCTCTCGAGGTGGAGGCTACGTCTTGGTCGACATGACTTGAGGAGCTTGTCGTTGTCGTTCTTAAAGTCATCCATGCTTGGGGAGTTATTGTTGTTGTAGAACTCCATATCACCCAAGCATGTGGAGCCATTGTCGCTGTAGTGCTCCATCATGTCATCCATGCTTATGGAGGCATATGCATGGTGGCTCATCGTGGATTCTTCATAGAAATCATCCTCGGTTCCGGAGTCCCTAGACATGTTTCACAAGACCAAGTGGTGTATATGGAAGTGGTAGGGGGTTAGAAATGCAACATCAAACCTTACTTTACCTTGGAAGATAGTATCATGCAAGTGGCAACACTTGAGAGCAATCAAAACCAAGAAAAGGGAAGTTCACGCGGAACAACAAAACCAACTAACCACTAAAAACACACACACAAAGCTTATGGAGGATGGGTATGGAAGGTAGCGTGTCCAAGAACAATCCGAAATCAAGATATTGTAATGGCAAGTAAAGAACCATGATGATCACAAAGCAAAACAAGTCAATCCACAAGATAGGAATTATGTACAAGGGAACACACACGGTGGGATAAATGGGACTTGTGCGACAGAGAAAGTGAGCTAAGAACCAAATGACTACCTAGCGAAGACTATAAGCTCGTGTCGCACAAGTACAAGGAGAGACGCTAGTTCGATTGCAATAAAATTGGTGGGCTACAAGATATGCACAATAAGTACCACCTATTTGATGATCATCGAGCTTGCACTTCCTATTCTATGAGGCACTTGTTTCTTTCTTTCTTTTTCTTCTTTTTCTTTTTCTATTTTTTCTTTTTTTCTTTTATTTTTCACTTGCCCCTTCCTTGTGCCAACAACTATACAAGATAACTATATAAGATAGCGCGCTCACAACTTTTGCTCAGAATTCTACAAGTATCAAATGTGCATAGCCCAAGCAATCATAGGAGCAAGTAGTCTCAATAGGTGTTTGTTGAACGCAAAGATAGTGTGGCTCAGAAAGGGATGCAAGTGGGGAGAAGTCGCAGAATTTTTATACCTTTCATCGACGATCTTCACCCTTTATTGGTGGATTCCGCCTTGCTCACAGAATTTGGATGGAGTAGATAGCATGAACCACGGATATGATGATGTACAGCTCTTTCTCTTCTTCAAAATGAGCTAAAGAACACCAAAATCCGAGTTCGTATGCAAAAGTTATGCTCAAAACCGTGAAGCGGATTTTTCTGTCAGCAGGGGACGGACATTCTGGGGCGCGCAGGCCGGACAGTCCAGCCGGGCCAGATATTCCGGTCCGTTTAGGCTGGAAATTCCGGCGGGGCGGATATTCAGGTCCGTTTTGTCCGGACAATCCGGTTCGGTCGAACCAGAACTTCCAAAACACAAACGGGACGAGTTTTGGCGGAAAAACTCGAACCAAAACCTCAAATTGATGGGGGAAGTCAAGGAATTAAGCTATGGAAACGCACGGGAAGATAGATCAACAAGTTTAACAAGTAATCCATGGATCAAAACCTACCAAAACGCACTCAAATCATAGGTCGGTCCAAAACACGAATTGGGGCTGTTTTTGGTGGAATTTTCGAATTTATGGGGAAAAAGACCAAATCAAGGAGAAATCCGTGGCAACCAAAAGCTGATGATACCAGATGTTATGGGGTTGACACAAGATCCACTTGATTTTGTGCCTATTTTTGTGGTTTTTCAAGAAAAAAATTGGTGGGGAAGAATGAGGGTGAAATCCGTGGCAACTTGGGCTCTGATGCCAGATGTTATGGGGTAACCCTGTGGGTGGCCCGATCTTCACGGATCTCGTGGTCAAATCAATGGGAAAGCAAGGGGAAAGGGAGAATGTAGCGGAAGCGGACCAACACCTCGCGAAGAACACGATGAACACACGAAAAACTCACATGATACAAGGTCGATTGCTCTCGCCGGTGGCCACCGGTCCAATAGAATCCTCGCAAGGAAAGATCGGTCAACGTGCTCCCTCGATCCCACGCGGAGAGGGAAGAACACCTTGGAGAGGGTCTTGACATCTTGGCGAAGGGACGCCGATGCCAAGGCCTTGTACAACGAGGGAGGCATGATGCAAACTCCAACGAGGTGGTGACGATAGTCGATCCCCATTGGTAGAAGGGGATGAGGCAAAACTAGAGATTCCACAAAGGGGGTTGTCTTTAGTCTATCATCTATGCCTTAGGGATACATGAGAGGGTGGGGGCTCAATTTAGAGGCCAGCCACAAGTTTAGGGGTAGTTTGGGCATAAAACTAGGTTTTGGTGCGGAATAGAGGGGTACATGGGCCAAGGGCCTAGATGTTGGCTCCCAGGCCCATCACTTAGGCCGGACAATCCGGGTCAGGTGGACCGGACAGTCCAGGGTGGCCGGACACTCTGGGTAGTGTCAGGGTAGAGTCCGATGTAGCATACTGATTGTCTACGCCAGGACAGGGCTGGGGTAGGCCGGACACTCCGACTAGATCTGGCCGGACACTCCAGCTGCACCGGACATTCCGGCTGGCATCAGGCGGACTCACTAAGGCGATGACAGCGGAGACTCTGGTTCTGGAGCTGGCTGCTCCTAGACCGTCTTCTTGGGTGACTTGGGGAGGATCTGGGGGACTTGGTGTTGTAGATGTAGTAGCGTCCGCAGGACGGGCTGCATCATTTTGTATGGGGCGCGGCCCAAGACATTGCATTTGATACATTGAAATGTTTGCTTACTTCTGCGCCATTACTTGCATTACCTGATTTTTCGAAGCAATTTGAAGTTGAATGTGATGCTAGTGGTATAGGCATAGGTGGCGTTTTGATGCAAGAGGGTCGGCCTATAGCTTATTTTTCTGAGAAATTGACTGGTGCTCGTTTGAATTATTCTACCTATGATAAAGAATTGTATGCACTTGTTAGAGTACTTGAGGTTTGGCAACATTATTTGTGGCCAAAGGAATTCATCATACATTCTGATCATGAAGCATTGAAATACTTGAAAGCTCAATCAAACTTGCATAGAAGATTAGCTAAATGGGTTGAGTTCATTGAGTCTTTTCCTTACATCATTAATTATAAGAAGGGAAAAGAGAATGTTGTTCCTGATGCTCTATCTAGGAAAAACATGCTATTAACCAATCTTGATGTTAAAATTCCTAGATTAGAAGCTATTTGTGCACTTTATGCAACTGACCATGATTTTGCTGTACCATATCGCTTGTGTGCTCTTAGAAACGCATGGGATAAGTATCATATACATGATGGCATTTTGTTTCGAGCTAACAAACTATGTATTCCAGAATCGTCGTTGCGTTTGTTCTTAGTGTAGGAATCACATGTTGGTGGTTTGATGGGTCACTTTGGGCGTGAGAAGACATTGATCATGCTTGTTGATCACTTTTATTGGCCCAAGATGATGCATGATGTGTAAAGATTTGTGAGCCGATGCATTACTTGCCACAAGTCAAAATCCAAGCTGAAGCCTCACGGTTTGTATACACCTCTCTCTGCACCTACTACTCCATGGGAAGACATTAGTATGGATTTTGTGCTAGGTCTACCTAAAACTCAGAGAGGTCATGATTCTATATTTGTGGTAGTGGATAGATTCTCTAAGATGGCTCATTTTATTGCCTGCCACAAAAGCGACGATGCGTCGCATCTTGCTAACATGTTTTTTAGGGACATCATGAGATTACATGGAGTACCTAAGATGATTTTTTCTGACTGTGATGTGAAGTTCATGAGCTACTTTTGGAAGACCTTATGGGGGAAGCTAGGAACGAAGCTATTGTTCGGTACTAAATGTCATCCCCAAACAGATGGTCAAATGGATGCTGAATCGAACATTGTCACAGCTACTAAGGACAATGATTAAAAAGAACATTGTCACAGCTTACAACAGCGTTGTGCATTGAACTACTCAGCTTTGTCCTTTTGAGGTGGTGTCAAGCCATTGACGCCACTTGATATGTTGCCTCTACCATTACATGAGAGAGTTGATATGGAGGCATCAAAACATGTTGATTATGTCAAGAAAATTCATGAGAAGACTAGAGATGCTATTGAGAAGAAAGGCAAGAACATTGCTGCTGCAAGGAATCAAGCAAGGAAGGAAGTGTTGTTCGAGCCTAGAGATATGGTTTGGGTGCATCTGTGCAAGGACAGATTTCCACTACTTCGCAAGTCCAAGTTGAAGCCACGTGGTGCTGGTACCTATAAGGTGCTAGAAAAAATTAACGATAATGCCTACTCAGTTGACATACCTATTGAGGAGTTTGGTAGAGATAGCAACAGCTTCAACGTTGTTGATTTGTCACCATATGCTGGAGAAGACCTTGGAGCGTCGAGATCGACACCTTCTGAAGGGGGGAGATGATGAGGACATCCCTATAGTTACACCTACCCCAATTGATAATGATAATGTTCCAATTGCAAAGAAAGATCAACCCAATGAGATAAGGATTAGACCAATTACAAGAGCTCATGCTAAGCTACTAGAACAACAGGTGAACTTGTTTCTTAATGAACCTGGTGTTCTAATTAATGAGAATTTTATACAACCTAAGTCTTTGAATTATTGTATGATCAGGTACTTAGGAGAAGAAGGTGTAGCACGGAGCGAGGAGCTGAAGGAACATGGCGTGTTGATCAATGAAGAATGCACGAGGAATGAGAGGGAGGAAGCGCAAGAGGCTGTTCAAGATGAAGATCAACCAAGAGAGCAAGTTCTCTACCGCGGTATAGAAAAGCATCAGTTCTCTGCCACGACAGGCTGCCGTGGCAGGAAAACTGAGTCCGGCTCTGCCGCGGCAAGCTGCCGTGACAGAGAAACCGGCTGAAAGTCTGCCACGGCAGAAGTACTGAGGCCGAAACACTTTGTGGTCGGTTTGTATCTACGTTGGGTGGAACCAACACGGGTTCCGCCTTAGGCCGCCACCCCCTGAACTCATAAATAGATGGGGGCACCATAGTTAGGGTTTTTAGACCACATTAAAATATTTTGGAGTTGTTTGTTTCATAGAACCTCTGGAATTACCCTGTGATCGATTTTACCAACTATAATTGAGCGTGATCTGTTGTTCCACTGGGAATTAGTAGATTGCATACTACCGTTCGTGGTCGACGGCTACATGTGCAAGAGCGTGGTGTTGTGAATATCCTACAAGGTTCGAGAGTTGTTGCATTGGCATCAGGGTTCGAGCGGGAGAGTTCATAGCTACAGGCTAGTTATCTATCATCCACCATCACCATCGACAAGTGCTTGCTGAGAAGATCGGGCCACCCCATATCATCTTATTTTCCATTCTAGCATCTAGGAGATTCTATTGATAGTCTTGAACATAATGAATGCACTATGCATAAACCTCTCAAAACACACTTCTCCATCATACTAGAATCTTCTCCCTCGTTTCACTAGACCATGTTACCAAAAATTTCAAGTGTTAGGTAGCTAATAATCTTTGACTTCTACACATGATGATACAAAGTAGAAGAACCAAATATACACCCATACTTTATAGATGTTGATCAAATTAATATTTTTTCCACTTTACCTATTATAATTTTATATAGTGATGATATGCCAGACGTCTATTATCAGAGCCTCATGTGCAGGGCACGTGCAACTTACTAGTATCTTATCTTACCACAATATAGTGTACGGATAACTTTGAATGTTGACCGTTGGATCAAGACTCGCGAATCCCAGCATTTCTAGCTGTTGCATCTTCTTTTCCATTCTAGCATCTAGAAGATTCTATTAATAGTCTTGAGCACAGTGAATGCAGTATGCATAAACCTCTCAAAATACACTTCTCCATCATACTAGAATCTTCTCCCTCGTTTCTCTAGACCATGTTACCAAAAATTTCAAGTGTTAGGTAGCTCATAATCTTTGACTTCTACACATGATCATACAAATTACAAGGACCAATTATACACCCATACTTTATAGATGTTGATCAAATTTATAATTTTTTGTGCTATACCAATTATAATTGTATATAGTGATGATATGTCATACGTCTACTATTTGAGTCTCACGTGCAACATACTAGTAGCTAATAATCGTTGACTTCTACATGATCTTGCCACTATATAGTGTACAAACAACTTTGAATATTGACCGTTGGATCAAGACTCGCGAATCCCAACATTTCCAGTCGTTGGATCTTCTTTTCCATTCTAGCATCTTGAAAATTCTATTGATAGTCTTCATTAGAAACCACTATATAGTGTACCAATAACTTTGAATGTTGACCGTTGGATCAAGACTCACGAATCCCTGCATTTATAACCGTTGGATCTTCTTTTCCATTCTAGCATCTAGAAGATTCTATTGATAGTCTTGAGCATAATGAATGCTATGAACAAACCTCAAAACACACTTCTCCATCATACTAGAATCTTCTCCCTCATAGCTAATAATCGTTGACTTCTACATGATCTTATCTTATATTATCTTACCACAATATAGTGTACGGATAACTTTGAATGTTGACCGTTGGATCAAGACTCGCGAATCCCAGCATTTCTAGCCGTTGCATCTTCTTTTCCATTCTAGCATCTAGAAGATTCTATTGATAGTCTTGAGCAAAGTGAATGCAGTATGCATAAACCTCTGAAAATACACTTCTCCATCATACTAGAATCTTCTCCCTCGTTTCTCTAGACCATGTTACCAAAAATTTCAAGTGTTAGGTAGCTCATAATCTTTGACTTCTACACATGATGATACAAATTACAAGGACCAATTATACACCCATACTTTATAGATGTTGATTAAATTTATAATTTTTTGTTCTTTAACAATTATAATTTTATATAGTGCTGATATGTCATACGTTTACTATCTGAGCCTTATTAAGGTGTGCTTTATTACATAATGCGGGAGTAGTATATTTCTTTTCTTAGACATATGGTCACCTCTGTCCACACGCTGTACATGCTGAGAGAATAAAACATTGGTAGATGAAGAGGGCAGCAGCGAAGAGAAGTTGAAGGCGGTTCCATGTCAGAGCAAAGTTATGATGGGTTTCTGACACGAGGTACTCCTGCGGCCTGACAGTGTACACTCTACTAGTAGTAAATTTCAGGACCTATGCATGCAAAACAAATCATGTGTTTTCTCTCTCGTTCCCTATGCTCCACCTCTCCTCCCCTTTCCCCTCGCGCACCGGTCTGGCTAATCTCTCTCCCCTCATCCATAGCATGGTGTTGTACACGTGTGCCTTGGTACGGCGGCTATGTGTCTCTGGCATGTTTGGCAGCCGCGCGTTGGTGTGGAGTAGGGACGAGGAGTACATAGGAAGGAAACCACTTTGGTCCTTGGCGGCATAAATATTCAAAGTTTTCTGGTTTTCGAAATTTTCACTTGCTTCCCAAACATCGAGAGGGAAGGTTATTCAAAAGATCGGCCAAACATCAGGAGGGAAGGCAATCTTGAACCCTTTTTGAACATTGATCATTGGATAAAGATTGGAAAATCCAAACTTTGAACATTGACCATTGGATCAAGACTGGCAAATCCAAACTTTGATAACCGTTGGATCTTCTTTTCCATTATTAGCATCTAGAAAGATTCTACCGATATTATTTAGCACAATGGACGCTAGTATGCGCAAACCTCAAAACACACACTTCATTACTCGGTTTTAGGGTCCTTGTGCAAAATGCATGCATGGAATTGGTTGCAATTTTTATTTTTTATGAGGTCCTTGATGTAACTTGTACTTCCATTGACCGTCTTAACTCTCAAGCACCTCGCTCCTACGAGATCAACCAATAGATCGGCCATTCGTGGTACTTCTTATCTTATCTGTATCTTCTCTTATCTCCTACAATACCATACCACCATTGTATAGTGTATGAATTAACTTCGAACATTGACCGCTGGATCAAGACTGGCAAATCCAAACATTGCTAACCGCTAGATCTTCTATTTTCCCTTAGCATCAAAAAAGATTCTATTGATAGTCTTTAGCACGATGAACGCTAGTATGCGCAACCACAAAACACACACACTTCATTATTCAGTTTTAGGGTCATTGTGTTAAATGGATGGACTTGGATGCAATTTTCATTTTTTATGAGGTCCTTGATGGAAGTACAACTTCCATCAATCATGTTAACTCTCAAGCACCTCTCTCCTACGAGACCTACCATAGTTAAAATAAAATGCAACCACCCCAATTATCACACAAACTGGACCAATGGTTTCTTATATGTAATGCCCAAGTTTTTAGTACTAGGATTTTTCAAGCTTCCTAGCAAACTTTGCACACTTCAATGACTTCTTGTCGATTTAACAAAATTATATCAAACTTGAGCTACAAGTAAGCGTGATAGATTGCTCTTGAATTAAATGTATTTTCGTAGGTAGATGGGTGCATCTTCTTCTAGTAAACAATGTCGTCGATGTGAGTTTCTAACTATGAGGAAAGTAAATCCTCAGTTTTTTGAGTGATGACGAGATGGTTCTTTTATGTAAAGAAAGTCTAAAGAATATGGATCTCAATGCCATAAGCCAAGATTTTAGACATATTAAGTGGACCAACGTGTTTTACTTATGATTCCCATGTTTTATGAGTTTTCAAACTCCCTATATATCTAATTAACTTTGCCCCACTTGAATGACTTAATTCCTATATTTATCGAAATTTGGTCAAACTTGAACTACAACTAAATTATTTTAGGTTCGTTCTAAAGATTACAAAAAACTTTTGGAGGTGTACCCATTAGGGACTCAATTAATATATCAGATAACAACCGAGAGTTTTGACAATAGGTTTTTAATTCCTTTCTAATTAAGATTTTGCATCTTGACAATTTAATGAAAAATTAGCTCAAACTTGAGCTACAAGTAAGAACGATAGATTTTTCTTTAATTAAATGTATCTTTGGAGGTAAATGGATACATCGTCTTGTAGTAATCAGTATCGCCGGTGTGAGTTTCCAACTATCAGGAAAGAACATTCTCAATTTTTTGAGTGATGATGAGATTATTGTTCATTTCCGTAAACAAAGTCCGAAGAATATGGACCTGAACGCCACAAGCCAAGCTTTCAGACATATATAGTGGACCCTCATGTTGTACTTATGATTCCCGTGTTTTATGAGTTTTCAAACTTATTCCTATAGCTAACTTTTCCCACTTGGAATTGATTTTATGTCGATTTATTGAAATTAGTTCAATTTTGAACTACAAGTAAATTGTATGTTGCATTGAAATTTTTACGTTTTTTGGAGGTAACCATTGGGGGCTGATTTAATATATCACAAACCACCACCAATAGTTTTTACAAAAAGTTTAACTTCTTGCTAAGATTTTGCATCTTGACAATTTAACGAAATTAGATAAAACTTGAGCTACTAGTAAATGCGATAGATTGCTCTTGAATTAATTGTCTTTTCAGAGGTAGACGGGTGCATCTTCTTGTAGTAAATAATGTCGTCGATGTGAGTTTCCAAATATCAAGAAATATCATTCTTAATTTTCTGAGTGATGACGAGGTTGTTCCTTTCTATAAAGAAGTCTGAAGAGTAATGGATATGAATGCCACAAGCCATGTTTCTAGACATCTTATCTTAACACTATATAGTGTATGAATAACTTTGAATATTAACCGTTGGATCGCGACTCGCGAATCCAAACATTTCTAGCTATTGGATCTTCTTTTCCATTCTAGCATCTAGAAGATTCTATTGATAGTCTTGAACACAATGAATGCACTATGCATTAACCTCTCAAAATACACATCTCCATCATACTAGAATCTTCTCCCTCGTTTCTCTAGACCATATTACCAAAAAAATTCAAGTGTTAGGTAGCTAATAATCTTTGACTTCTACACATGATGATACAAAGTAGAAGAACCAAATATACACCCATACTTTATAGAAGTTGATCAAATTTATATTTTTCGACTTTACCTATTATAATTTTATATAGTGATGATATGCCAGACGTCTATTATCTGAGCCTCATATGTAGGGCAAGTGCAACTTACTAGTATCTTATCTTATCTTACCACTATATAGTGTACGGATTACTTTGAATGTTGACCGTTGGATCAAGACTCGCGAATCCCTGCATTTCTAGCCGTTGGATCTTCTTTTCCATTCTAGCATCTAGAAAATTCTATTGATAGTCTTCGGCATAATGAATGTTATGCACAAACCTCAAACCACACTTCTTTGTCATACTAGAAGATTCTCCCTTGTTTCTCTAGACCATGTTATCAAAAAAATCATGTGTTAGGTAGCTAATAATCTTTGACTTCTACATGATGATACAAAGTACAAGGACCAAATGTACACCCATACTTTATAGATGTTGATCAAATTTATAATTTTTTGTGCTTTACCAATTATAATTGATAGTCTTCAGCATAATGAATGTTATGCACAAACCTCAAAATGCACTTCGCCATCATACTAGAATCTTCTCCCTCGTAGCTAATAATCGTTGACTTCTACATGATCTTATCTTATCCTATCTTATCTTATCTTATCTTATCTTATCTTATCTTATCTTATCTTATCTTACCACCATATAGTGTACGGATAACTTTGAATGTTGACCATTGGATCAAGACTGTTGGATCTTCTTTTCCATTCTAGCATTTCTAGCTGTTGGATCTTCTTTTCCATTCTAGCATCTAGAAGATTCTATTGATAGTCTTGAACACAATGAATGCACTATGCATAAACCTCTCAAAACACACTTCTCTGTCCTACTAAAATCTTCTCCCTCGTTTCTCTAGACCATGTTACCAAAAATTTCAAGTGTTAGGTAGCTAATAATCTTTGACTTCTACACATGCTGATACAAAGTACAAGGACCAAATATACACCCATACTTTATAGATGTTGATCAAATTTCTAATTTTTTGTGCTTTACCAATTATAATTTTATATAGTGATGATATGTCATACGTTTACTATCTGAGCCTTATTAAGGTGTGCTTTTTTACACAATGTGGGAGTAGTATAGTTCTTTGCTTATACATATGGTCACCTCTGTCCACACATTGTACATGCTGAGAGAAAAAACGTTGGCAGGGGAAAAGGGCAGCAGCGAAGAGAAGTTGAAGGCGGTTCCATGTCAGAGCAAAGTTATGATCGGTTTCTGACATGAGGTACTCCTGCAGACTTACAGTGTACACTCTACTAGTAGTAAATTTTAGGACCTATGCACGCAAAACAAATCGTGTGTTTTCTCTCTCCTTCCCTATGCTCCATCTCTCCTCCCCTTTCCCCTCGCATACCGGTCCGACTGATCTCTCTCCCCTCGTCCATAGCATGGTGTTGCGCACGTGTGCCTTGGTACGGAGGCTTTGTGTCTCTGGCGTGTTCGGCAGCCGCGCGTTGGTTTGGAGTTGGGATGAGGAGTACATAGGAAGGAAACCACTTTGGTCCTTGGCGGCACAAAAATTCAAAGTTTTCCAGTTTTCAAAATTTTCACTTGCTTCCCAAACATCGGGAGGGAAGGTTATTCAAAAGATCGGCCAAACATCGGGAGGGAAGGCAATTTTTAACCCGTTTTGAACATTGATCACATTGAATAAACGAAAAACTAAAAACAAAAGTTTTACTCATGATGTCCTATCATGTCTTGTGCACCACGTGCCATGAAAACTATAATCATGGGATTAGATAAGTTTTGGAAAGATAGCTTCACAATATTGTCCAACCATGTGTATGGACACTATCGGATTTATTTCAACCCAAACGACTAAGGTCGTCAAGGCCATATTGACATCATAGTTTAAAATTTGATAGAGTTCCCACGATAGTTTGGTAGATGGGTGCATCTTGGCGTAGTAAGTTTTGTTGCATGTGGGAGTTTCCAATAATTAGGAAAAAAAGAATTTCAATTTTCCTAGTGAGGACGGTGATGTTTTTTTTAAGAAAGTCCAAATAATATTGTTCAGAATGCCACAAGCCAATGGTTTCACACATACTGTAGTTGATCATGGTTCCTATCTAACTTCGGCTAAAAGTTAGTACATATTACGATGGGTCATGACACGCGGTACTAGTACACATACTACTACTACTACGTAGTAGATTTTCTCTCTCCTTCGCCTCCCTTTCACCATCCATCCACTATCCTCTCTATTTCTCCTTCCTTCCCATGTAAGCTTTCACGCAACGATTATACTTCTAGTCTGAGATGCAGCGGTGCAGAAAAAGATGAGGCCCACACCATATTACCATCAATCAAGTTCGGTGACGCAACTTTGTGAAGAGTATACGTATACTAGTAGTACTATAGCTAGATAAGTATGTACTACTATAGACACTTAATTTTTAACAGAGGAAGTAAGAGACACCAAGTAATTCAGCACGATCTGCATGATTCTCTTCATTTTTGGATAAAGCGGGGCACCTCCTGAATTCTCTGGGCCAAGAAAAATCAAGAACCGACAAGTCTGGTATAATCCTTTTTTTGTTGACGGGACGAGTCTGGTATAATCTATTTATGATATTTTTTGATAGTTTTCAGGGTATTAACACAAGCACGACTATAAATACACATTATAAATTGCAACAGTACGCACCCCTACTTTCACCCAAAACACCCAACCCACCGTTGCTTAGAACTCGACCTCTCTCTATTTCCTTCCAAAATGTCATATGACAACTCTCTCTAGAACACGTCGATTGACCTGACAAATGGGAAAGGCCCCGATACTCCACCTGGAAGCCCAAACTCAGTCGAGGACCATGGCTGTCGCCGTTGTCTGACTCCTCTGATGAAGAAGATAGCCACTAGCAGCACTTTTTCGAAGGGACACCACCACCAACGTCGAGCAACTCCGATAAGACGAAAGATGAGACTGAGGAAGAGGAGGAGTCAGAGGTCGACCTTGAGGAGGAGGACGAAGACGACGATAGGGAGGAGGCTGAGGACGATGACGGGGAGGAGGCCGAGGACGACGATGAGGAGGTCTCTTCCCGCCCCCACCGAAGAAGCGTGCCCGAGTGGAAAATTAAATGGCATCCAGAGAAGAGACGGGCAGTGTACTATATCTCGTTCTACAAAGCATCTTGGCTTTGGTAAATAATGTTGTCAATGAGAGTTCCGAACTTTTAGGAAAATGCTTTTCAATTTTCAAGTGACAGGATTTGTTTTTAGTAATTAAGTACATCCGGATAATTTGGCTTAGTGTACACTCACTGTATTCTAGCAAAATATAGACAATTTCCACCGCATGTTAGTACTATATGAAAATACTTATTTCAATGTATGTCATGATACATAGTTTTTGCGGGAGGGGGGTGGTAATGATACATAGTTGAAACTTAAATGGTGTCCTCTTATATTTGTGCTTGTTTGGACAAAAACTACAAACATGGATTTGGACAACTTTTGACAAACTTGCTACACAATATGGTCATAACCATGTATGAACATTGTTCACATTTTAAGCCAAGTTACCAATCTCAAGGTCATATCTGCATCACTCGTCCCGTTTATTGGGATAAATTAAAGAAAAGTAAAGAAAACAATAAAAAATGTTAAGCACTTATGTATGGTGTCCTCTTCTGTAAATGATAAACATGAATTTTGACAAGGTTTAAAAACACTTCTTCACAATATGACCAGCGATGTGTTAACATACTTGGGTTTCAGGTTAAATAATGACAAAGGTCGGGTCCATTTCGGGTAAACGGGGTGTATCTTGGCATGGCATACTAATGTTGTTAATTAGACTTTTCAACTTTTATGTATAGAATTTTGTTAAATTATTTTAGAAGTGCCACATATAATTATTTTTTAAAGAAAATGCAAAGAGTATGGCTCTGGATGCCATCACACACTAAATTTTACATAAAATAGAGTATGTTTCATGGTTAACAAGTTTCATGAATTTTCATGCCTTCTAGCTAATTTCACATAATTAAATAACATTTTGTCAGTAAAACCAAAGTAGGTAAATTTTGAACTACAAGTGCATGATAGATTGCTTATAAATTTGTCAGAAATTCATATAGTACTAATTATTGTACCCACGCAGTCATACTGAAAACCGACTATTGTTTTGAAAGATACAACTTATTTGTATGAATTTTCATGCTGACACATCTGACCATGTTTCAAAAAAGTGAAAGAAAATAAGGAAACATGCACACAACCTTTAGTAGTACTCCTATTAACAATTCATACTTGTAAAACAATAAAGACGGCGTTGTTAAAGTTTCAATACAAGGGACCTGGGCACCTTCATCGGCCCTCTAGAATTAACCTTTCTTCCTCTTAGACTTTGCGCTATGGCTCTGAAGACCAGAGCTCCCCGTGGGAAGAAGAAGACCCAGGTGGCGGCGACAAAGGCCGTGGAAAAAAAAGAAGACATGTCGTCAGCTTCCGAATCCTGTTCTGGCCACTCCAAATCGCAGTCTCGCACCAGGCAGCCACAGGAAGAAGCAGGTGTCGAGGTTCATCAAGGCCGGGCTACCTCAAGGAGGGTCGGTACTCCTAGTGCATAGGCTTCGGGGCTCCTGTCTACCTCGTGGCCGTTCTTGACTACCTCACCGCCGAGGTGCTGGAGCTTGTCGGGCAAGGCGCAAGGACAGCAAGAAGATCCGCATCATCCCGAGGCACGTGATGCTCGGCATCATGCGCGACGAGGAGCTCAGCAAGCTGCTGGCCGGTGTTACCATCGCGCATAGCGGCGTGCTTCCCAGCATCCACGAGTCCCTGCTTGGCGATGGTACCACGGAGGATGCAGCCAAGTTGCCCGCGGAGGATGCTGCCAAGTCACCTAAGAAGACCGTGGAGTCCCCCTAGAAGTCGTTAAGTTGTACAACTACTACTCTGTATGTGTTTGGGTTTGCTTTGTTTGTAGTGATGCTAAGAAAAATCTTGTGAGGGTTCTAAAAAATGTTGTTTTCCTAATCTTATCCTATACTCCATTTATTTAATACTCCCTCTATTTAGAAATATAAGACGTTTTAGCATTGTTAAATGAATGTATCTAGATGCCTTTTAGTGTATAGGTTCACTCTGAACCTCTACGAACCCATACACTAAAAGATGTCTAGATACATTCGATTCACAAAGCTAAAACGTCTTATATTTCTAAATGGAGGGAGTATTACTCAGCATATTAGGTTTAGTCAAAGTCAAATGTTACAAAGTTTGACCAACTATATACAATATTACATAGTATACTCATTGAAAAATATCAATATATAGTAAACAATGTTGTCGGTGTGAGTTTCGAACTATCAGGAAAGAACATTCAATTCTCAATTTTCTGAGAGATGACAAGCGAGGTTGTTATTTTTTGTCAAGAAAGTCTCAAGAATATGGATCTGAAAGCCACAATCCAGGTTTTTAGACATATATATATAGTGGACCGACATGTTGTACTGACGATACCCATGTTTTATGTGCTTCCAAACTTCCTATATAACTCTGCCAACTTGAATGACTTTATCTCAATTTATCGAAATTATATTAGGTCGAATTTGAACTACAAGTAAATTGTAGGTTGCTTTGAAAGTTTCATGAAAAATATTTTGGAGGTACCCTTCGGGGGAGGGGTGAATCAATATATCAGAAACCACTATGAGCTTTGATGATAGGTTCAACTTCTTTCTAAGATTTTGCATCTTGACAATTTAACAAAATTAAGTCAGAATTGAGCTACATGTAAGCGCGATAGATTGCTCTTGAATTAAATGTCTTTTCGGAGGTAGATGGGTGCATCTTCTTATAGCAAACAATGTCGTCGGTGTGAGTTTCCAATTATCAGGAAAGACCATTCTTAATTTTCTGAGTGATGTCAAGATTATTCTCTCTCTAAAGGAAGTTCGAAGAATATATATATAGTGGACCAACATATTGTACTTATGATTTCCTGTGCTTTGTTAATTCTCAAACTCGCTACCTAACTTTGCCCACTTGAATGACCTTATGTCGATTTATCAAAATTAGGTCAAATTTGAACTACTACAAGTAAATTGTAGGTTACTATGAAAGTTTTACGAAAAAGCATTTGAAGGTACCCATCGGGAGGTCACAATTAATATATGAGAAACCATCCAACGAGATTTTTGACGACAAATTCAACTTCTTGCTAAGATTTTGCATCTTGCCAGTTTAACAAAACTAGGCCAAACTTTAGCTACAAGTAAGTGCAATAGATTCCTCTTGATTTAAAAGTCTTTTCGGAGGTAGATATAGGTGCATCTTCTTGTAGTAGACAATGCTGCCAGTGTGAGTTTCCAACTATCTTAGGAAAGAACATTCTTCATTTTTTGAGTGATGACTAGATTGTTCTTTCCCCTAAAGAAAGTCGAAAGACTATGGATCTGAATGCCACAAGCCAAGTTTTCACACATATATAGTGGACCAACACGATGCACTTACGATTTCCCATGTTTTATCAGTTCTCAAATTTCCTATCTAACTTCACCCACTTGAATGCTTTTATGTCGATTTATCGAAATTAGGTAAAATTTGGTCTACTATAGGTAAACTGTAGGTTGTTTTGAAAGTTTTATGAAAAAGCTTTTGGAGGTACCCATCGGGGGGAAGAGTCAATTAATATATATCAGAAACCACCAAGAGTTTCGACGGCAGGTTCATCTTCTTGCAAAAATTTTGCATCTTAACTATTTAATGAAATTAGGTCAAACTTTGCTCACTGTTTCATGAAATTAGGTCAAACTTTGCTGACTAATTAACTTTGAACATTGACTGTTGTATCAAGACTGGCAAATCCAAACATTGTTAACTGTTGGATATTCTTTTCCATTCTTAGCATCTAGAAAGATTCTACTGATAGTCTTTAGCACGATGAACACTAGTATGCGTAAACCTCAAAACACACAGTACTTCATTATTGCTCGGTTTTAGGATCCTTGTGCCAAATGCACGGACTTGGATGGAATTTTCATTTTTTTATCAGGTCCTTGATGTAACTTGTACTTCCACCGACCACTCGAGCACCTCGCTCTTACGAGACCTACCATTAGATTGGCCATTCGTAGTACTTCTTATCTTTATATTGTCTCTTATCTCTTACAATACCATATATACCACCACTACATAGTGTAGGGATTAACTTATTTTGAACATTGACCGATGGATCTCAAGACTGGCAAATCCAAACAAGAAGATCCAACGGTTAGCATCTATAAAGATTCTATTGATAATCTTTAGCATGATGAACACTAGTATGCGCAAACCTCAAAACACACAGTACTTCATTACTCGGTTTCAGGGTCCTTGTGATAAATGCATGGACTTGGATGTAATTTTCATTTTTTATGAGGTCCTTGATGTAAATTGTAATTCTACCCACCGTGTTAACTCTCAAGCACCTCTCTCTTACGAGACCTACCATTAGATTGGCCATTCGCAGTACTTCTTATCTTATCTTTTATCTCGTCTCATATCTCTTACAATACCATACCACTACATAGTGTAGGGACTAACTTTGAACATATTAAGACTGGCAAATCCAAACATTGCTAACCGTTGGATCTTTTTCCATTCTGATAGGGTAAAGGTGCCCGATCTTTCGATGAGACGATATCTGTTGATTATGGTGGAGGTCGACATTGACGATCCGACTACAAACGTGTGAGACGTTGCGCCTTAGCAATCGATACACCAACTTCCGAGGCTATTAATCACGCCGGAGCTAGATCAACCTGATCACAAGGATCAATCCCTGCAAGCAATCGAAGAACCAACAAGAATTATAGATACAATCAAGATATTGCGAATATAGATGAAAGATTTATTGAAGAGGTGGGGTTCTGTCTGTGCGTAGTACAAAAGGTCGGTTTGACACTTGTGCCTATGGGGAAGAGTAGCTCGTGGATAAGTCTTTTACTAAACAAAATCCGAGTCTAAACGATGACCTAATGGGAGTATATATGGAGGAACAGAGGGGAATTTCGGCCAGCCTTGGGGAGGAGGTCGAAATCCATCTCCAGGCTGGTTCCTCCACTATACGGACTCTAAAAGTTCAGCCCCTTTATTTGGACGAAAATTACATGGGCCTGGCCCATATTTAAAGGTGACGCAGCACCATCTAATCACATGGACGAAAAATTGAAGTGTGTAGCTCTCTAGTTCGTCCATGTCTTCATATTTTCATTATGGTGGCTTCAAAGTTCTGAAATCTTCACTTGTAGCGTCATCCTGGATCCTCACACGATTGCTGCCATCATCTCCATGCATGATCATGCTCCAATGCTTGTCCCTCTCATCCATGCTAGGCCCATCATTCCTAAGTAACATACACACATCTGATTTAGGCAGCATCATGTTCTCATGAATATTAGGAATAGTTCCTAGAAACGAAAGTACCTGATAATTCAGTTGGCGTGCACGAGCTCTTGTGAGAGGTCCTTGGAATTGTGGAACGTGAGGAAGTGTGGCTGTAGGTGCAACGGTTGTATTAACCATAGGGATCTCCTCATCATCCTCCCCTTCTTGAATTGAAGTCGTCCTCGACGCAATCTCATCTTCTTCTCCAAAGTATGGTTTCAAATCTACAATGTTAAATGAGGGACTTACCGTGCCCATCTCTGCAGGAAGCTCAAGTTTATATGCATTATCATTCATTTTCTCTAACACTTTAAAAGGACCAGCAGCACGTGGCATTAATTTAGACTTGCGCAAATCAGGAAAACGATCTTTGCGCAAATGCAACCAAACTAAATCTCCCACATCAAACACAATATGCTTCCGTCCTTTATCACCACCAACTTTATATTTAGCATTCATACGTTCTATATTTTCCTTAGTAATCCTATGCAACGTAAGAATCTCTTCAGCACATTGTGTGGCATCAAAATTATGTCACACCGAAGATGGAATAGGTAATAAATCAATAGGTGCACGAGGAACAAAACCATACACAATCTCAAAAGGGCATAACTTAGTTGTAGAATGTACGAAACGATTGTAAGCAAATTCAATATGAGGTAAACAATCTTCCCACAATTTTAAGTTTGTCGTTAAAACAGTTCGTAACATGGTAGACAAAGTTCTATTAACTACTTCAGTTTGTCCATCAGTTTGGGGATGACATGTAGTACTAAACAGCAACTTAGTCCCCAACTTAGCCCATAAACATTTCCAAAAATGGCTAAACAATTTAGTATCATGATCTGAAACAATAGTATTAGGCACACCATGCAAGCGAACAACATCACGAAAGAATAATTCAGCAACATGAGCAGCATCATCACTCTTATGACAAGGAATAAAGTGTGCCATCTTAGAAAATCTATCCACCACCACAAAAATACTATCCCTCCCCTTCTGTGTTCAAGGTAATCCTAAAACAAAGTCCATAGAAATATCCTCCCATGGTACACTAGGAACAGGAAGAGGCATATATAAACCATGTGGATTAAGGCGTGACTTAGCTTTTTGACATGTTGTGCAGCGAGCAATAAACCTCTCAACATCCCTTCGCATGCATGGCCAAAAGAAGTGTGTAGCAAGTACGTCTTATGTCTTCTTTACTCCAAAGTGACCCATCAATCCTCCTCCATGCGCCTCCTGCAACAACAAAAGACGAACAGAACCTTCTGGAATGCATAGTTTGTTAGCACGGAACACAAACCCATCACTGAGGACGAATTTGTTCCAAGTTCTACCCTCTAGACAATGCTGCAAAACATCTTTAAAATCTGCATCTTTCATATATTGTTCTTTAATAGTTTCCAATCCAAAGATTTTGAAGTCAAGTTGAAATAACATGGTATAACGACGTGACAAAGCATCAGCAATAATATTATCTTTACCCTTTTTGTGTTTAATAACATAAGGAAAAGATTCAATGAATTCAACCCACTTTGCATGACGTTTATTCAACTTAGCTTGACTACGAATATGCTTCAAAGATTCATGATCAGAATGTATAACAAATTCTTTAGGCCATAAATAATGTTGCCAAGTTTGTAATGTCCGAACAAGAGCATATAATTCCTTATCATAAGTAGAATAGTTCAAGCTAGCTCCACTCAATTTCTCACTGAAATATGCAACAGGTTTTCCCTCTTGTAACAACACTCCTCCCAAACCAATTCCACTAGCATCACATTCCAACTCAAAGGTCTTATTAAAATCAGGAAGTTGGAGTAAAGGAGCATGTGTAAGCTTATCTTTGAGTAGCATGAAGGCTTCTTGTTGTGCATCGCCCCAAACAAAGGGCACATCTTTCTTAGTAAGCTCGTTTAGCGGCGCTGCAATGGAACCAAAATCTTTGACAAAGCGCCTATAAAATCCAGTGAGGCCAAGGAAGCTCCTCACTTGTGTGACTGTTTTGGGTTGTGGCCAACTCGAAATTGCTTCAATCTTGGCGGGGTCAACTTCAATACCCTATGCTGTAACAACATAGCCAAGAAAAGCAACTCTATCCGTGCAAAAGGTGCACTTCGCAATGTTACCAAACAAATGTGTGGCACGTAAAGCATCAAAAACAACATGTAAAAGTTCCAAATGTTCTATTGGGGGAAACCTCTAGGGTGGCCCGATCTTCCACGAATCCCACTCAAATCAAGGGTGGAGTGCGGGGGAAGGGGTGAAGGATGAACACAACGAACGCACGCACGAAGAACACGATGAACACACACACGCAAAACCACGATAAACACCAATAGCTCACGCCGGCGGTGACCGGTCCGGCGCAATCCCTAGGATCGGTGTCGGGCGGAGGACTCTCTCTCGAACCGTCACAGCGAGATGGGAGACTCGGTGAGATCTTGACGTCTTGGCAAAGGGACACCGATGCCAAGGCCTTGTACAACGCGGAGGCACGATGCAAACTCCAACAAGGATTGGAATATTTGGTGCTCCTTTGTCAAAGGAGCATGAGGCAAGAATTAGATAGATCCACAAGGGGTTTCCACTAATTCCAATATCATGCCTAGGGTTTACAATAGAGGTGGGGGCTATATATAGGCCAGCCACAAGTTCAGGGGTAGTTTAGGCAACTAAAGTATCAAAAGGGGGCGTTACAAGCCCAAAGGGCCGAGCTGGAGCGCGCAGGCCCTAGGGTGTCCGGTAGTACCGCTCGGTTGAGCGGTAGTACCGGTCAAATGCGGTAGTACCTCTTGAATGGTGCAGTAGTACCGTGGCAGCCAGAAGCTTTGACGTGAGTCTTCAGGTGCACGCGGTAGTACCGCTTGCTTGGTGCAGTAGTACCAGTTGGATCTGGGGCTTCGGGTCCATCTCTCTGCCTGGGGCGCTAGTACCGCTATCCATGAGTGGTAGTACCGCATGGGCGGTAGTACCGCTTCCAGGGGCCGGTAGTACCGCGGTATCCTGGCAGCTGTTGGCTGCTGCGTCGCTCCTCTGGCTCGTGTCTTCATACCTAATGATGCATAGTGTCGGGGCATGATGTAGCAAGCCATCCAGGGGTGTATCGAATTCACATGAGTACAAGAGCGAATTCACCTTAGCTTGGAGAAGCTTGGCTCGAGCACGAGTCATGGGTCCACTTGGGGGACTTGGTGGTGTAGATGTAGGAGCGTCCGTAGGACGGGATGCATCAGCTTCCCCCCCCCCCTTGGGAAAGAGTCGTCCTCGACTCTTCATGGTTATCATCTTGAACATCTCCATGGTAGGGTGAAAGGTCCTTGACATTGAATGTATTGCTTGCAAGGTACTTGGAGGTCGGTATGTCGATGATGTAGGCGTTGTTGTTAATTCGCTTGAGGACCTTGAAGGGGCCATCTCCTCTTGGTTTGAGCTTGGAATCTCGTTCCTTGGGAAAGCGGTCCTTGCTCAAGTGTATCCACACAAGATCACCTTCTTGGCAGATCATCTCCTTCTTGTCTTTGTTTAACTTTGAAGCTTGGCAAAGGACTTGTTGCTCGATAGTAGCTCTTTTTTCTTCATGAAGCTTCTTCATAGCTTGTGCGTGCTTCTCGACGTCCATGTTGGTGCGCTCATGGAGAGGTAGAGGTAGGATGTCGAGCGCGGTGAGTGGCTCGAACCCACAGACGATCATGAATGGACTCATCTTAGTTGTTGAGTGCTTGGCACGGTTGTAGGCAAACTCGGCATGTGGAATGCATTCCTCCCTATCTTTAAGGTTTTTCTTGATCAACACACAAAGGAGAGTTCTGAGGCTTCGGTTGACAACTTCGGTTTGGCCATCGGTTTGAGGATGCGACGCGGATGAAAAGAGTAGCTTCACGCCGAGCTTGGCCATGAGTGTCTTCCATAAGTAGCTCATGAATTTGACATCGCGGTCGGAGACGATTGGTCTTGGCACACCGTGAAGATGGACAGTTTACCTGAAAAACAGATTTGCATCATGTGAAGCATCGTCGGTCTTATGGCACGATATGAAATGTGCCATTTTGGAAAAGCGATCCACGACAACAAATATAGAGTCATGACCATGCTTAGATCTAGGCAATCCTAACACGAAATCCATGCTAATGTCGGACCAAGGTGTATGAGGAATAGGCAAAGGCATATAAAGACCATAGGGGTTAGCTTGCGACTTAGCTTGAACACATGTCGTGCATCATTGAACGTAGCGCTCCACGTCGCGCTTCATCTAGGGCCAAAATTAGTGAGTGGAGAGCATGTCCAATGTCTTGTCACGGTGAAAGTGACCCATGAGGCCTCCACCATGAGATTCTTGGAGAAGCAAAAGTTGAAGCAACGACTTTAGAATGCAAAGCTTGTTTTGTTTAAATATAAAGCCCTTATGCAAATAGAAATCATCAACTCCTTTGTCATTGGAGTACTTTGCGAAAATTGGTTCAAAGAACGGGTTGGAAGCATACAAAGATTTTATTTCCTCAAGACCCAACACGTTGATTTCAAGTCTTGTAAGAAGGCTTGCATGTTTGCGAGACAAAGCGTCCGCAACTACATTATCTTTCCCCTTCTTATACTTGACAATGTACGAAAAAGACTCCATAAATTGAACCCACTTAGCGTGTCTCTTACTCAAGTTGGCTTGGCCTTTGAGATATTTCAAGGACTCATGGTCGGAATGTATGATAAATTCCTTGGGCCATAGGTAGTGTTGCCAAACTTGAAGGACACGAACTAAGGCAAAAAGCTCTTTGTCGTAAATTGGATAGATAAGGCGAGCACCATCAAGTTTCTCGCTATGGTAGGCTATAGGAAGTCCGTTTTGCATAAGAACTCCTCCAATGCCAATACCACTAGCATCACACTCTATCTCAAAAGTTTTTGTGAAATCCGGTAAAGCAAGGAGAGGTGCTTCGGTGAGCCTCTTTTTGAGTTCATCAAAAGCTTTTTGTTGTGCTTTGCCCCACACGAAGGTGACATTCTTTTTCGTCAACTCGGTTAGAGGACAAGCAATGGTGGGAAAATCTTTCACAAAGCAACGATAGAAACCGGCCAACCCATGAAAACTTCGGAGTTCACTCACATTTGTTGGGATGGGCCAATCTCGTATGTCTTTTTCCTTGGAAACATCAACTTCAATCCCTTCGAAGGAACGACAAATCCAAGAAAAATCAACTTGTCTTTAGCAAAAGTGCACTTGGGAAGATTAGCATAAAGCTTTTCATGTCGAAGGATTTGCAAAACCTCCTTGACATGTGCTATATGGTCCTCAAGTGATTTGCTATAAATAAGAATATCATCGAAATAGACAACAACACTTTTTCCAATGAGATAACGCAAGATATGATTCATTAGGCACATGAATGTGGATGGGGCATTAGATAAACCAAAGGGCATAACCAACCATTCATAGAGACCAAGTTTGGTCTTGAAGGCGGTTTTCCACTCATCACCTTCAGCCATGCGTATTTGATGGTAACCACTACGAAGATCAATTTTCAAAAAAATAGTGGCTCCACACAACTCATTAAGCATGTCATCGAGACGTGGTATGGGATGTCGATAACGCACGGTGATAGCATTAATTGGACGGCAGTCCATGCATAACTATAATGTATCATCCGTCTTTTAGACAGGAATCAAGGGTACGGCACTTGGACTAGTGCTAACTTGGATCAAACCTTTGGAGATGAGTTGGTTGATTTAACATTCGTTCTCCTTCGTCTCCTCCGGGTTCGTGCGGTAAGCGGCGTGGTTGGGAAGTGGTGCGCCAGGGATTAGGTCAATGCGATGTTCGATGCCGCGAAGAGGAGGTAGTCCATGTGGAAGTTCTTCGGGAAACACATACTTGAATTCCTGCAAAACAATCATCAAAGATGTAGTAACATTGGTTAATTCATTAGTTCCTTGCACTAGTCCCTTGCAAAGGAGGACATAGTGCAAGATGGATGGGTTATTCCGAACATCTCTCATCTCACTTTTGGTGGCAAGGAGAACACTCTTAGTTTTTCCACTCGCGTTTGGCTTGTGGCTCTCACTCAGTATGAGGTGGTTCTCTCTCTCACCGCTCTTCTCACAAGTAGGTGTTGTGCTTTACGCCCTCGCTAAAGCCTTTGCATTGTCTGCAATTATTTGGCTAGGAGTCATCGGTTGCAAAACACATGTTTTGTTGAGCCATTTGCAGGTGTATACATTGGTGCGACCATCATGTTGAGCAGCCTTGTCAAATTGCCATGGTCGACCAAGAAGCATGTGGCAAACTGTCATAGGAACCACATCACACTCGACCAATGGCGAAGGAGACCGATACGGTATGCTTGATCTTCACGGACCCTTGGTCACTTAGCCATTGCACGTGGTAGGGGTGCTTGTGCGGATGGAGGGTGAGGTTGAGCTTCTCACACAACTCGGTGATAGCAAGGTTATGGCAACTCCCTCCATCAATGATCACCTTGATAGATTTTCCATTGATGTCGGCTCGTGTTTGGAAGATATTGGACCGTTGGTCTTCATGCTCTTGTGCTTGAGTGGTCAAGATCCTTGTGACGACAAGCGATGGACTTGCATCATGTTCACACATGACGAGTTCCTGATCATCTTACACTTGTTGCCTTGCCATTGCTTCCTTGACTCGGGCATCAAATTCGTCTTCACTCAAGTACTCTTCTTCGCCATTGTCGTGGATGAACAATACTTTTTTGTTTGCACATCCAGTCGACTTGTGTCCTTTGCCTCCACACTTGTAGCATTCACCATTGAAAGGTGTATCACTCTTTGCTTGTTTGCCACTTGGGGGAAATTTTCCTTGAGGAAGTGTGGGCTTGAAGGAAGGCTTGGAGGTACTTGAGGAGCTTCCATTGAAAGTGGTTTGTGTAGCGGTTGAAGCTTGCTTGTAGGTGAAGTACGTCTTGGGCTTATTGTACTTGATATCCTCTTGCACTTGACGTTCAGCCTTTCTTGCGATGTGCACAAGCTCAACCATGTCGTTTTATGTTTGGAACTCGATGATGCTCTTGATTGGGTGGTTCAACCCAATAAGGAAGCATGCCATAGTTTGCTCCATGCGCTCATCAATGTTGGCGTGAATCAAGTTGAGTTCCATTTCCTTGAAGTACTCTTCCACGGTCTTTGTCCCTTGACGAAGCGATTGAAGGTTGTTGAAGAGGTCACGCGTGTAGTGCGCGGGGACGAACCGGGATCTCATGTGAGCCTTCATGTCATGCCAAGTTGTGATTGGCGGCTCTTGTCTTGCATCACGAGCGACTTGAACTTGTTCCCTCCAAAGGTTGGTGTAATCATCAAACTCAAGCGAACCCATGTAGACCATCTTCTCGTTGCTATAATTGTGCATGCGGAAGATCTTGTCGACTTTGAGTGCCCACGAGAGATATTCTTCAGGCTCATTGGATCCGGTGAACTTGGGCATTGTGAACTTGAGCTTGCCAAAAGTTTCTTCATCATTGTGGTCATTGCGACGAGCTTGGTGACCTTGTTGATAATCTTGTAGTTAGAGAGGTGGAACTTGATTCTCGCGTCCTTGTTGCGGAGCTTGCTCTTGATATTGTTGTTGAGACGCTTCCTCTTGCTCTTGGCATGGTTGTTGATGGTGTTGAGGCACTTGGGCCCCATGAGGTTATTGAGGATGTGGAGCCTCGTGATGCGGTTGATGGTGAAGAGGAGGCTCATTCCTTGGTTGGTGATGTTGGTTAGGCACATGGGCCTCACGGCGAATATCATGGTCTTGAGCTTCTTGACGTGGTGGGCGTCGCTCAACTTGTACCACTTGGCGCTCCATGTTTTGTTGTGGGGGAGGAGGCGCCTCGTGATGACCATGGTGTCGGTGTGGACGTTCATGACGTTGATGACGAGGAGGAGGATCTTGGAGAGTTTCACGTCGATGACGCGCTTGATTCTCCAAATTGGAGTCATCACTTGTCGTGTTGAGTATGTGTCGGGGTCGATGTTGGTCGACTTGCGGTTGCACCTATGGTTCTTCTTGTGGTTTCTCATGTTGGATCAACAGTGCCCTTCGTGATGACGGTGTGCTTCTTGCCTTGCTCGTGGCCTTGAAGAGAAATCACCATCATAGCTTGACGTTGCGGCGTGCCGTGGGGAAGGTACATAGTTCGAAGAAATTCCATCTTCAACCATGGGGGCATCATTGCGTCTTGGAACACTTGCATGAAGATCTTGTTGAAGAGGTGCGTGACGACGCGAAGAACTTGAAGAGCTTTATGCGCGTGAACATGGTCTTGCCATTCCATCGATGAGGCGTTGAAGGTTGTCATTTGTTTCGACGACGGAGCGTTGAAGCGCTTCATTTTGGTGGCTAAAGTTATGATGCATTGCTTGCATTTGCCTTTCGAGGCCATCGAAGCGGTTGTCGATGTTCTTGAACTCGGCTTGCGTCTCACCAAATTGTTCATCTTGTCGCGTCTCAAGGGCTTGGCAACGTTCTCGGGACTCTTGTCGGACGATGAAGTGACTTGCGCGTGTCATGTATGGTCCTTGTTCTTCTTCTTGGTAAGGTGGTTGGCTCGACTCACCGTGCCTATCCATCATGCAAAAAACACAAGTATTGTATATGGAAGTGGAATATGGTGGTGTTAGCCTTGTTCCTCACCTTGGGGATTGCACCGAACTAGAAACCACAAGTGAGAGCTATAAGCGTGCAATGTGGAATCGCAAAGAAAACTCACACTAAAGAAAGAACTAACTCTCAAAAGCTGTGGGTGGAAGGTTAGGGTCGTGGAAAACCAAACGAAACGATCCAAAGAAAAGGTTATTGTCAAAAGTGGTAGAGAACCAAAGATCAAAGCAAGAAGGAAATGATCTACAAAACACAAAGATACACACACGTGGAGACGGATGTGGTTAGCACGACTATAAAATGAGCACAAAAGGTCCTAACGAAGACTACGCTCGGTGTCGTGCCAACGCAAGGAGAGACCACAACTCGTTTGCCAAAAGAGAAATAAGCAACGGATTTGTGCACTTGCCTCGGTCGTGCTCTTTTTCTCTCTTTGCTTACAAGCTTGAGACTCTCTTTGTATTGGGAGACTATGTATCTTTCTATTTTTCTTTTGCTTTTTCTTTTTCTCTCTCTCTTTTTTTGATTCTTTTTCTCCCTTTCTATACTACTATGTTAACTCTTGTATTTGCTCTCACACCCTCACTTTCCAAGGACAAGTGCACAATGCTTAGGAAAACACAAAATGAGCTGCTCTCATAGGATAGATACACACAAGGAAGAAGGGTTAACAAGTTGGAGCAAGTTATACCTTCGGTATTGTTGATGACTTGCTACCAGTATTTGGGATGGTGTTCGGTGTCGCGGTGTCGATGAGCGCGGGATGTGAATATTGTTGCGGAAGCTTGAAGTGAGTTGGGCGACACGCACGCGAAACACGAACAAGGAAAACTAAAATTAGCAAACAAAAATGGGGGTAAAAAAATTTGTTGTCTGACAGGTGCGGTAGTACCGCTCGAAAAGTCCGGTAGTACCGGTGACCGGTAGTACCGTTGTGAACAGCCGGTAGTACCACTGTGAACAGCCGGTAGTACCGCTCGTTTTGGCGGTAGTACCGCTTCGCAGATTCCTGGGCGCGTGGATCTCGAAATTGAACACACAAACGGCCCAAAAATCCTCAAATTGGCGGAAAACTGAACAAAAATGGGGCTAGGGACACACAAGGAAGGTAGATCGATACCCCAAGCAACAGATCTATGGACCAAAACCACGAAAAACGCACCAAATCTAGAGATCGATCCGAAGGCGAATTTGGGGCTCATTTTTGTGGATTTTCAAAATTTTTGGTGGATAGAAGAAAATTTTGTGGGGGAATTCGTGAGCAACGAAGCTCTTGATACCAATATGTTGGGGGAAAACCTCTAGGGAGGCCCGATCTTTCACGAATCCCACTCAAATCGAGGGTGGAGTGCGGGGGAAGGGGTGAAGGATGAACACGACGAACGCACACATGAAGAACGCGATGAACACACACACGCAAAACCACGATAAACACCAATAGCTCACGCCGGCGGTGACCGGTCCGGCGCAATCCCTAGGATCGGCATCGGGCGGAGGACTCTCTCTCGAACCGTCACGGCGAGATGGGAGACTCGGTGAGATCTTGACGTCTTGGCAAAGGGACACCGATGCCAAGGCCTTGTACAACGCGGAGGCACGATGCAAACTCCAACGAGGATTGGGATATTTGGTGCTCCTTTGTCAAAGGAGCATGAGGCAAGAATTAGATAGATCCACAAGGGATTTCCACTAATTCCAAATATCATGCCTAGGGTTTACAATAGAGGTGGGGGGCTATATATAGGCCAGCCACAAGTTCAGGGGTAGTTTAGGCAACTAAAGTATCAAAAGGGGGCGTTACAAGGCCAAAGGGCCAAGCTAGAGCGCGCAGGCCCTGGGGTGTCCAGTAGTACCGCTCGGTTGAGCGGTAGTACCGGTCAAACGCGGTAGTACCGCTTGAATGGTATGGTAGTACCGTGGCAGCCAGAAGCTTTGACTTGAGTCTTCAGGTGCGCGCGGTAGTACCGCTTGCAGGGTGCGGTAGTACCGGTTGGATCTGGGGCTTCGGGTCCATCTCTCTGCCTGGGGCGGTAGTACCGCTGTCCATGAGCGATAGTACCGCATGGGTGGTAGTACCGCTTCCAGGGGCTGGTAGTACCGCGGTCTCCTGGTAGCTATTGGCTGCTGCGTTGCTCCTCTGGATCGTGTCTTCATACCTGATGATGCATAGTGTCGGGGAATGAAGTAGCAAGCCATCCAGGGGTGTATCGAAGTCACATGAGTACAAGAGCGAATTCACCTTAGCATGGAGAAGCTTGGCTCGAGCACGAGTCATGGGTCCACTTGGGGGGACTTGGTGGTGTCGATGTAGGAGTGTCCGTAGGACGGGCTGCATCATGTTCTTCTAGAGATTTGCTATATATCAATATATCATCAAAATAGACCACCACAAAATGTCCAATAAAAGCATGTAAAACATCATTCATTAATCTCATGAAAGTGCTGGGAGCATTAGTTAAACCAAAGGGCATCACTAACCACTCATATAGGCCAAATTTAGTTTTAAATGCAGTTTTCCATTCATCTCCTAACTTCATACGAATCTGGTGGTAACCACTACGCAAATCAACCTTAGAGAACATGGTAGAGCCAGTCAATTCATCAAGCATGTCATCTAAACAAGGAATAGGATGACGATATCGAATAGTAATATTATTGATTGCTCTACAATCAGTACACATGCGCGAAGAACCATCTTTCTTCGGTACCAAAATAATAGGAACAACACATGGACTAAGAGACTCACGATTATGACCCTTGTCAAGAAGTTCTTCAATTTGTCGCTGAATCTCTTTCGTCTCCTCCGGATTGGTACGATATGGCGCACGGTTGGGCAAAGATGCTCCAGGAATCAAATCAATTTGGTACTCAATTCCACGAATAGGTGGCAATCCTGGAGGTACATCTTGTGGGAAAACGTCCTCATACTCCTGCAAAATGTTAGCAATAGCTGTTGGCAACGAAGGAGGAATCTCCTCAGCCGAAAACAACACTTCTTTGCAAATGATAGCATAACATGCAGTAGTACTCACATCAATTTCAGAAATATCAGATTTGCTAGCTAGCAAACAAGTACTTTTCAAACGAATTTCATTAGCATGTTTTGGATCAGATTTAGAAGTACTTGGAGAAGGCATAAGGTCCTTAGCAACAATCTGATTTTCGCTCAGCTTTTTCCCCTCATATGTGCTCTACTAGCTCTAGCAGGATCATCTTTTAAAATACTTTCAAGAGACATGGGAAGTAACACAATTTTCTTATCATTATGAACAAGAGAATACTGATTTGTGCTACCATATTGTATAGAATTTGTATCAAATTGCCATGGTCTACCAAGTAAAAGAGCACATGCTTGCATAGGAACATCACACTCAACATAATCAGCATATGCAGCAATAGTAAAATGCACACGAACTGTACGTGTTACCTTAACCTTGCCGCTGTTATTAAACCATTGAATGTGATATGGACGAGGATGGGGTCGTGTCGTGAGAGAAAGCTTTTCAACCATTTCCATGCTCGCCAAGTTGTTGCAGCTCCCTCCAACAATAATAATGTGAATACAGCGATCTTTAACCACACCCTTGGTATGGAACAGATTATGGCGCTGGTCAGGCTCGGCCTTGGTAATTTGTGCACTCAAGACTCGCTGTGCAATTAAACTCGGGTATTTCTCCGCATGTTCCGCAGCCATATATTCAGAATCTTGCTTCGTGGGTGCTGCAGCACATTGCTCATCATATGCAATAAGAGCCAAAGTATCTTCATCATAATCACTGGCGGAATCGTATCCACCATCCTCAAGAGAAATCATCACATGAGAGGAGGCACAATCACGTGCAAAGTGACCAAGTCCACCAAATTTGCGGCACTGAATTTGGCTGGACTTGCCCATAGATGCCATGGAGGACGCAACACTCAGGGCTGGTCCCGTAGTAGTCTTCCGTGCAGCAAACGGAGGTGGTGTAGATGCTGCAGATCGCGTGGATGTGGTCGCTGGAGGTGTAGGTGCAGCAGCCCGTGACACGGAATTTGGTGATCTCCAAGTAGAACGCCCTGTAGAATAATTAGTTCGTATCGCCTCACGTCGATCCTGCACTTCACATTCAGCATTGCAAGGAAGAGGGAACAAACGGGTAATAGTGTGATAAGATTTATATCGAAGAATGGTCTGAATTTCCATATTTAACCCACCTACGAATTGTGCCATTAATGCTTCATTATCCTCCTCTATACCACAATGCAGCATGCCAGTTTGCAACTCCTGATAGTAATCCTCTACAGAATTTTTGCCTTGATCTAGACGTGCTAATTTGGTAAGCATGGAATGCTGATAATATGGTGGAACAAAACGAATACGCATAGCATGTTTTAAAGCATCCCACGTAGTGATTGTATTAGAATGATTAGCAAGGCATATTCAGACCACCATATGGAAGCAAAACTAGTCAACTCACAAGTAGCAGCACTAACACGTCTATCCTCGGGATAATTTAAGCATGCAAAACGCTGGTCTAAATCTAATTCCCAAGAGAGATATGCATCAGGATTATAGCGACCATTAAACGTAGGAATATTTAATTTCAGTTTAGCAACATGGTTATCATCACGTACCAACGGAAAAGGGGGTGGACGGCGAATGTGGGGATTGTATTGCCTAGGACGACCAGTTGGCTGATCAACTGTGAAGTCGTCCACGTACTCGCCCTCGTCCTCATCTTCCCCGTAATAATCATCCAACTGAGCATCACGGGCCTGTGTGACGCCTATAGCTCCTGCAACGCCAGTAGCAGCAGTGCCCGCGGCAGCAGCAGCACCCGCAGCCGAAGTTTGTGCCAGATGTTTGAGAATGCGCTGTGCACGTCCCAACAAGTGCGGTGTAGGAGCCCCACGAGTCGACTGTGGAGGAGGCGCGCGAGCCGTCGGTGGTGGAGGTAAGTGTGCTAGCACCTCCTGGAATTTAGCATCGAGTTTGGTGGTGAAGGTGGTCTCGAGTCCCTCGAGTTGCTCCATCGTGTCAGTAAAACGCTTGTCCACATCCTGCATATGGTAAGCCAAAAGTGTGGTGACGTAAGCCTGCAAGGCTTCACCCTCCAGTGGTTGTGCCTCGGTGTTTTCTGGTGGCATGATTAGTACGCAAAAAGCACAGGTATATAATAGAGGTACAACAGGAACAGTGGTGGAAAGCGCTTAATCTGTCAAGCAAACCAAGACTCTTACCCGTTCTTACCCTGTAGCAGGTGGTGAGCAGCAACCGTCGTGATCAAGCTTCAGGAAGATTGAATAGAGCGATTGCCAGGTGGTGTCAACGCACGGTGTAGGAATATGTGGAGTTCTGGGTGGCTGCAATATCTATAGACACAATTTCAAAACAGCAATGCAAGGTTGAATAACATCTCAACGATGGTACTGTGCTGGTCCTAGACTATCCCAAGCTAGAGACGCGAGCCTAGAACACTACGAGGCACACCGCGACACCGAGAAGCAACATGCACCAGTGCTCTGAACAGCGCGCGAATGAGGTGCAAATCATTAGTATGGAAAGTGTCTCAAAATGATCAGCAGAGTGGAATATCAGGATAGGCTCAAGATTTTTTTTTGAAATTTCCGAAAACTGCACGAAACTGCTCTAGAAAGCGTGCAGATGCTAAATTTTTTTTCACTATAATGGCGTATAACTCAAAACGATCCTAGAAGCCTAAACACAGTATAGGCCAAAAAAATTCGGAGGAGTTTCCAGACTCTTTTTTTCTCTCCCCTCCTCTTCCCTTCTGGCCGAAACTTTCTGGAACTCGGATCAAGTTACAACGCGGATCAGATCTATAATGATGGAAAGCAAGAGCAAGAAAACGAATAACCAACCTAACTGGACTGGAACAAGGATATGTGGTGGCGGAGGCGGTATGTGGGCGTAGGGTTGTAGCAAGTGTATGGCGGCGGTGATAGCGGAATCGGTGGTGGCGGTGGTGATGACTGTGACCAGAACTCGAAACTCTAAAGATCTAGATCTAAAACCAGCACTGGACACGACGATGCAGACTAGAACTCAACAAAGCAAATACTGAAAAGAAACGATGCAATAGGCCCGAAAGTGTTTCTAGGATACGGATCTAACCCTAATTTGTTGGCTTTTTATGGTTTATAGGAAGAAGAACAGATGCAATCTAAACTACGAAAACAATAAGATCTCACCGAGAAACCCGAAATCTGATACCACTTTTGGCGAAATCTGAAACCGAGAAAACAATAAGAAGAACAGGTGCCCGATCTTTCGATGAGACGATATATGTCGATTATGGTGGAGTTCGACATTGACGATCTGACTACAAACGTGCGATACGTTGTGCCTTAGCAATCGATACACCAATGAGGCTATTGATCACAACGGAGCTAGATCAACCTGATCACGAGGATCAATCCCTGCAATCAATCGAAGAACCAGCAAGAATTATAGATGCAATCAAGATATTGCGAATATAGATGAAACTTTATTGAAGAGGTGGGATTCTGTCTGTGCGTAATACAAAAGGTCGGTTTGACAATTGTGCCTATGGTGAAGAGTAGCTCGTGGCTAAGTCTTTTACTAAACAAAATCCGAGTCTAAACGATGACCTAATGGGAGTACATATGGAGGAACAGAGGGGAATTTCGGCCAGCCTTGGGGAGGAGGTCGAAATACATCTCCAGGCCGGTTTCCTCCACTATACGGACTCTAAAAGTTCAGCCCCTTTATTTGGACGAAAATTACATGGGCCTGGCCCATATTTAAAGGTGATGCAGCACCATCTAATCACATGGACGAAAATTTGAAGTGTGTAGCTCTCTAGTTTGTCCATGTCTTCATCTTTTCATTATGGTGGCTTCAAAGTTCTAAAATCTTCACTTGCAGCGTCATCCTGGATCCTGACACGATTGCTGCCATCATCTCCATGCATGATCATGCTCCAATGCTTATCCCTCTCATCCATGCTAGGCCTATCATTCCTAAGTAACATACACACATCTGATTTAGGCAGCATCATATTCTCATGAATATTAGGAATAGTTCCTAGAAACAAAAGTACCTGATAATTCAGTTGGCGTGCACGAGCTCTTGTGAGAGGTCCTTGGAATTGTGGAACGTGAGGAAGTGTGGCTGTAGGTGCAACGGTTGTATCAACCGTAGGATGTCCTCATCACATTCTTATCATCGGGAAAGATCCGATCTATTGATAGTCTTTAGCACGATGAATGCTAGTATGCGCAAACCTAAAAACACACAATACTTCATTGCTCAGTGTCAGGGTCCTTGTGCTAAAATGCATGGACTTGGATGCAATTTTCTTTCTTTACGAGGTTCTTGATGTAACTTGTACTTCCACCGACCGTGTTAACTCTCAATCACCTCGCTCCTACAAGACCTACCATTAGATCGACCATTCGCAGTACTTCTTATCTTACCTTTATCTTGTCTCTTATCTCTTACAATACCATGCATACCACCACTAAATAGTGTAGGGATTAACTTATTTGAACATTGACCATTGGATCAACACTGGCAAATCCAAACATTGCTAACCGTTGGATCTTCTTTTCCTGTCTTAGCATCTAGAAAGATTCTACTAATAGTCTTTAGCATGATGAACACTAGTATGCACAAACCTCAAAATACATAGTACTTCATTACTCGATTTAAGGGTCCTTGTGCTAGATACACAGACTTGTTGGATGCAGTTTTCATTTTTTGTGAGGTCCTTAATGTAACTTGTACTTCCATCAACCATGTTAACTCTCAAGCACCTCGCTCTTACGAGACCTACCATTAGATCAGTCATTCACAATACTTCTATCTTATCTTTATCTTGTCTCTTATCTCTTACAATACCATACCACTACATATAGTGTAGAGATTAACTTTGAACATTAACAGTTGGATCAAGACTAGCAAATCCAAACATTGCTAACCGTTGGATCTTCTTTTCCATTCTAGCATCTAGGTCTGTACTCCCTCGCTCCGTCACAAAATATAAGGCGCCTAAGGATTGGTCAAAAGTCAAACCTTACTAACTTTGACCAAATATTTTGAAAAAATTATCTACATTTTAAGAAAATATACTTTATGGTGAATCTATTAATATTAGTTTAGTATTCTAAATTTTTATATTTTTGTGTATAATCATGGTCAAACTTAAAAATGTTGACTTTTGACTAATCCTTAGGCTCCTTATATTTTGGCGGAGGGATTACTATTCAACACGAATCCAGTTGCTCTGAACCATTGGATCTAACTGCCCAACGGTCATGATTAGTGCTATGGATCCAATTCAAAACTGCTCCACTATAGTAGTAAGTAGAGAGAATACAGTCTATTGTGCTATGAAATTTTGTGGGTGGTGACATGATGGTTCTAGAACATGCATGGTGGAGTTTTCTCTAGGTACTATTCAACACGAATCCAGCTTCTCTAAACCATTGGATCCAATAGCCCAACGGTCAGGATTGGTGCTATGGATCCAATTCAAAACTGCTCCACTATAGTAGTAGAGATAGAGATATTTTATCTTATCTTACCACTATATAGTGTACGAATAACTTTGAATATTGACCGTTGGATCAAGTCTCGTGAATCCCAACATTTCTAGCCGTTGGATCTTCTTTTCCATTCTAGCATATAGAAGATTCTATTGATACTCTTCAACATAATGAATGTTATGCACAAACCTCAAAACACACTTCTCCATCATATTAGAATCTTCTCCCTCGTAGCTAATAATCGTTGAATTCTACATGATCTTATCTTATCTTACCACTATATAGTGTACGGATAACTTTGAATGTTGATCGTTGGACAAAGACTCGCGAATCCCAGCATTTCTAGCCGTTGGGTCTTCTTTTCCATTCTAGCATCTAGAAGATTCTATTGATAGTCTTGAACACAATGAATGCACTATGCATAAACCTCTCAAAACACACTTCTCCATCATACTAGAATCTTCTCCCTCTTTTCTCTAGACCATGTTACCAAAACTTTCAAGTGTTAGGTAGCTAATAATATTTGACTTCTACACATGATGATACAAAGCACAAGGACCAAATATACACCCATACTTTATAGATGTTGATCAAATTTTTAATTTTTTGTGCTTTACCAATTATAATTTTATATAGTGATGATATGTCATACATTTACTATCTGAGCCTTACTAAGGTGTGCTTTTTTACACAATGTGGGATTAGTATATTTCTTTGCTTAGACATATGGTCACCTATGTCCATGCATTGTAAATGCTGAGAGAATAAAACATTGGCAGGGGAAGTGGGCAGCAGCGAAGAGAAGTTGAAGGCGGTTCCATGTCAGAGCAAAGTTATGATGGGTTTCTGACACGAGGTACTCCTGCGGCCTTACAGTGTGCACTCTACTAGTAGTAAATTTCAGGACCTATGCACGCAAAACAAATCATGTGTTTTATCTCTCCTTCCCTATGCTCCATCTCTCCTCCCCTTTCCCCTCGCGCACCGGTCCGGCTGATCTGTCTCCCCTCGTCCACAACGTGGCGCTACGCACGTGTGCCTTGGTACGCCGGCTCTGTGTCTCTGTCGTGTTTGGCAGCCGCGCGTTGGTGTGGAGTAGGGACGAGGAGTACATAGGAAGGAAACCACTTTGGTCCTTGGCGGCACAAAATTTCAAAGTTTTCTGGTTTTCGAAATTTTCACTTGCTTCCTAAACATCGGTTGGGAAGGTTATTCAAAAGATTGGCCAAACATTGGGAGGGAAGGAAATTTTGAACCCGTTTTGAACATTGACCATTGGATCAAGACTGGCAAATCCAAACTTTGAACATTGACCATTGGATCAAGACTAGTAAATCCAAACTTTGCTAACCGTTGGATCTTCTTTTCCATTATTAGCATCTAGAAAGATTCTACCGATAGTCTTTAGCACAATGGATGCTAGTATGCGCAAACCTCAAAACACACACTTCATTGCTCAGTTTTAGGGTCCTTGTGCAAAATGCATGCATGGAATTGGTTGCAGTTTTTATTTTTTATGAGGTCCTTGATGTAACTTGTACTTCCATTGACCGTCTTAACTCTCAAGCACCTCGCTCCTACGAGATCAACCAATAGATCGGCCATTCACGGTACTTCTTATCTTATCTGTATCTTCTCTTATCTCCTACAATACCATACCACCATTGTATAGTGTATGAATTAACTTCGAACATTGACCGCTAGATCAAGACTGGCAAATCCAAACATTGCTAACCGCTAGATCTTCTATTTTCCCTTAGCATCAAAAAAGATTCTATTGATAGTCTTTAGCACGATGAATGCTAGTATGCGCAACCACAAAACACACACACTTCATTATTCAGTTTTAGGGTCATTGTGTTAAATGGATGGACTTGGATGCAATTTTCATTTTTTATGAGGTCCTTGATGTAAGTTGTACTTCCATCGATCATGTTAACTCTCAAGCACCTCTCTCCTACGAGACCTACCATAGTTAAAATAAAATGCAACCACCCGAATTATCACACAAACTGGACCAATGGTTTCTTATATGTAATGCCCAAGTTTTTAGTACTAGGATTTTTCAAGCTTCCTAGCAAACTTTGCACACTTCAATGACTTCTTGTCGATTTAACAAAATTATATCAAACTTGAGCTACAAGTAAGCACGATAGATTGCTCTTGAATTAAATGTATTTTCGTAGGTAGATGGGTGCATCTTCTCCTAGTAAACAATGTCGTCGATGTGAGTTTCTAACTATGAGGAAAGAAAATCCTCAGTTTTCCGAGTGATGACGAGATGGTTCTTTTATGTAAAGAAAGTCTGAAGAATATGGATCTCAATGCCATAAGCCAAGCTTGTAGACATATTAAGTGGACCAACGTGTTTTACTTATGATTCCCATGTTTTATGAGTTTTCAAACTCCCTATATATCTAATTAACTTTGCCCCACTTGAATGACTTCATGCCTATATTTATCGAAATTTGGCCAAACTTGAACTACAACAACTAAATTATTGTAGGTTGCTTCTAAAGAATTACAAAAAACTTTTGGAGGTGTACCCATTGGGGGCTCAGTTAATATACCAGAAAACAACCGAGAGTTTTGACAATAGGTTTTTAACTCCTTTCTAATTAAGATTTTGCATCTTGACAATTTAACAAAAATTAGCTCAAACTTGAGCTACAAGTAAGCGCGATAGATTTTCCTTTAACTAAATGTCTCTTTGGAGGTAGATGGATGCATCTTCTTGTAGTAATCAGTACCTCTGGTGTGAGATTCCAACTATTAGGAAAAAACATTCTCAATTTTCCGAGTGATAATGAGATTATTGTTCGTTTTCGTAAACAAAGTCCGAAGGATATGGACCTGAACGCCACAAGCCAAGCTTTTAGACATATATAGTGGACCATCATGTTGTATTTATGATTCCCGTGTTTTATGAGTTTTGAAACTTATTCCTATAGCTAACTGTTCCACTTGAAATTGATTTTATGTTGATTTATTGAAATTAGGTCAATTTTGAAGTACAATTAAATTTTAGGTTGCATTGAAAGTTTTATGATTTTTGGAGGTAACCATTGGGGGCTGATTTAATATATCACAAACCACCACCGATATTTTTTACAACAAGTTAAACTTCTTGCTAAGATTTTGCATCTTGACAATTTAACGAAATTAGATCAAACTTGAGCTACAAGTAAATGCGATAGATTGCTCTTGAATTAATTGTCTTTTTAGAGGTAGACGGGTGCATCTTCTTGTAGTAAACAATGTCTTCTATGCGAGTTTCCAAAATATTAGGAAATATCATTCTTAATTTTCCGAGTGACGATGAGATTGTTCCTTTCTGTAAAGGCAGTCTGAAGAGTATGGATCTGAATGCCACAAGCCATGTTTTTAGACATCTTATCTTACCACTATATAGTGTACGAATAACTTTGAATATTGACCGTTGGATCGAGACTCGCAAATCCGAACATTTCTAGCCCTTGGATCTTCTTTTCCATTCTATCATCTACAAGATTCTATTGATAGTCTTGAACACAATGAATGCACTATGCATAAACCTCTCAAAACACACTTCTCCATCATACTAGAAACTTCTCCCTCGTTTTTCTAGACCATGTTACCAAAAATTTCAAGTGTTAGGTAGCTAATAATCTTTGACTTCTACACGTGATGATACAAAGTAGAAGAACCAAATATACACCCATACTTTATAGATCTTGATCAAATTTATATTTTTTCCACTTTATCTATTATAATTTTATATAGTGATTGATGCAGCCCGTCCTACGGATGCTCCTAGATCTACACCAACAAGTACTCCAAGTGGACCCATGACTCGTGCCCAAGCCAAACTCCTACAAGCTAAGGTGAACTCGCTCCTCTCCTCGTGCCAATTTGATACCTCCTTGGATGGTGTGCTACTTCATGCAACTACTCTATGCATCATTAGGTACGAAGCCTCGACACATCACCAAGCACCCAAGTATGGAGACCAAGGAGCAAAGCGTGAAGCAGAAGTTGCTAGAGCTTCTCAGACCGGAGTCTCCGGTTTGCGCACACCGGAGTCTCTAGCCTGAAGACACCAGAGACTCCGGCCCTCTCTCCGGTTTGACCCCCTGCACCGGGCCCTGGGACAATCCGAAGGCCCCTCCGGAGGCTGGTCCGGAGGCTACACCGGAGTCTCTGGCCTGCACACTGGATTCTCCGATCCGACCGTCACCAGGCATGAAAAGGCCTTTGGGCCTGCGGCCCATGTACCCCTTAGTCCGTCCAGAACTTGTCTTTTATTCCAAAAGTACCCCTGTTTAAGTGGCTGGCCTATATATAGTCCCCCACCTCCATTGTAAACCCTAGGCATGATATTTGGAATTAGTGGAAACCCCTTGTGGATCTATCTAGTTCTTGCCTCATGCTCCTTTGACAAAGGAGCACCATATATCCCAAACCTCGTTGGAGTTTGCATCGTGCCTCCGTGTTATACAAGGCCTTGGCATCGTTGTCCCTTTGCCAAGACGTCAAGATCTCACCGAGTCTCCCATCTCGCCGTGCCGGTTTGAGAGAGAGTCCTCCGCCCGACGCCGATCCTAGGGATTGCGCCGGACCGGTCACCGCCGGCGTGAGCTATTGGCGTGTATCATGGTTTTGTGCGTGTGTGTTCATCGCGTTCCTCGTGCGTGAGTTCGTCGTGTTCATCCTCCCCTCCTTCCCCCGCACTCCATCCTCGATTTGAGTGGGATTCGTGAAAGATTGGGCCACCCTAGAGGTTTGCCCTCAACATATTGGTATCAAGAGCTTCGTTGCTCATGAATTCCCCCACAAATTTTTCTTCTATCCACCAAAAATTCGAAATCCCCAAAAAAGAGCCCCATATTTGCTTTGGATCGATCTCTTGATTTGGAGTGTTATTTGTGGTTTTGATCCGACCAAACCTTGTCTTAGGTGTTGGTCCAGCTTTATCCTGCATTTTCCCAGCCAGTTTGGCCAATTTTTCGCAGATTTGAGGACCCAAGGCGTGGATTTCTGCTCAAGAACACGAGCAGTTCGTGATCTGACTCCAGACCGGAGTCTCCAGCCTGCACACCGGAGTCTCTGGCCTACACCGGAGTCTCCGGTCTACCCACACCGGAGTCTCTGTCCTGGACCAGAGTTTCCGGCCTAAAACCCCGGAGTCTCTGGCCCTAACGTCTGATTTTGATAGTTTTGCCTCTAATCTTGCATTGGCTAAATTCCTCTTGTTTGTATGTGCCTGTGTGCGTGTCGCCAACTAACAGCAAGCTTCCGCATCAACAACCCTCATGCTCATCGATACCACGACCAACGAACATCACCTCGCACCACCGACGACAAGTTCATCATCACCAACGAAGGTATAACTTGTGTCACCTTGTTAACCCCTATCTTCCTTTGTGTGTACCTATCCCATGAGAGTGGCTCATCTTGTGTTTGCTTGAGCATTGTGCATTTGTCCTTGGATAGTGAGAGTGCAAGAGAAATATCAAGTGTGACTAGGTAGCATCAAGGGAGAGCAAAAAAAGAGAAAGAAAGAAAAAGATACAAAGCAAAAGAAAAAGAAAAATAGTCTTCCCTTGCCAAAGAGAGTCTCAAAGCTTGTAAGCAAGAGAGAAAGAAGAGTGCCCAAGGAAAGTGCACAAATCCGTTGCTCATTTTTCATCTTTGCAAACGAGCCACGGTCTCTCCTTGCATTGGCGCGACAACGAGCTTAGTCTTTGTTAGGACTTTTTGTTGCTCATTTTCATAGTCGTGTTAATCCCAACAGTCTCCACGTGTGTGTATATAGTCGTAGGTTCCCGTCACCCCTTTTGAGTTTTGACCTTCGCCTTTGATTTGAGTTTTGTTGGATTTTACCCACATTTGACTATCCCTTTTCTTTTGGTTGGTTCTTTGGCATTCCACAATCCTAACCTACCACCAACAAGCTTTTGAGCGTTAGTTCTTTCTTTAGTGTGAGTTTTCTTTGCAATTCCACTTTGCACGCTTATAGCTCTCACTTGTGGTTTCTAGTTTGGTGCAATCCCCACGGTGAGGTACAAGGCTAACACCACCATATTCCACTTCCATATTTGTGTGTCTTGCATGATGGATAGGCACGGTGAGTCGAGCCAACCACCTCCCCAAGAAGAAGATCAAGGACCGTACATGACGCGCGCAAGTCAATTCATCGTTCGACAAGAGTTCCGTGAACGTTGCCAAGCCCTTGAGACGCGACAAGATGAACAATTTGGCGAGACGCAAGCCGAGTTTAAGAACATTGAAAACCGCTTCGACGTCCTCGAACAACAAATGCATGCAATGCATCACAACTTCAGCCACCAAAATGAAGCGCTTCAACGCTCAGTCGCCAAAACAAACGACAATCTTCGACGCCTCATCGATGGAATGGCAAGACCGCATTCACGTGCATCAACTTCTTCAAGCTCTTCCCTTCGTCATGCTCCTCCGCAACAAGATCTTCACCCAAGTGCTCCAAGACGCAATGATGCCCCTGCGGTTGAAGATGGAAGTTCTTCGAACTATGTACCTTCCCCACGGCACACTGCAACGTCAAGCTATGATGGTGATTTCTCTTCAAGGCCACGAGCAAGGCAAGAAGCACACCATCATCATGCAAGGGCATTGGTGCTCCAACAAGAGCAACCACAAGAAGAACCACAAGTGCAACCGCAAGTCTACCACCATCGACCGCGACACAACAAGTGATGACTCCAATTTGGAGAATCAAGCTCGCCATCGATGTGAAGCTCTCCAAGATCCTCCTCCTCGTCATCAACGTCATGAATGTCCGCACCGACACCATGGTCATCACGAGGCGCCTCCTCCACCTCAACAAAACTTGGAGCGTCAAGTGATACAAGTTGAGCGACACCCACCATGTCAAGAGGCTCATGACCATGTCCTTCGCCGTGATGCCCATGTGCCTAATCAACATCACCAATCGAGGAACGAGCCTCCTCTTTGTCATCAACCGCGTCATGAGGCTCCACATCCTCAACAGCCTCATGGGGCCCAAGTGCCTCAATACCGTCAACAACCTCGCCAAGAGCAAGAGCAAGCGCCTCAAGGACAATATCAAGAGCAAGCTCTGCAACAAGGACGCGAGAACCAACTTCCACCTCCCCAACTACAAGATAATCAACAAGGTCACCAAGCTTGTCGTAATGACCACAACGATGAAGAAAATTTCGGCAAGCTCAAGTTCACAATGCCCAAGTTTACATGATCCAATGTGTTATGGGGTAACCCCGTGGGTGGCCCGATCTTCACGGATCTCGTGGTTAAATCGATGGGAAAGCAAGGGGAAAGGGAGAAGGTAGCGGAAGCGGACGCACACCTCGCGAAGAACACGGTAAACACACACGATACAAGGCCGATTGCTCTCATCGGTGGCCACCGGTCTGATAGAATCCTCGCAAGGAAAGATCGCTCAACGTGCTCCCTCGATCCCACATGGAGAGGGAAGAACACCTTGGAGAGGGTCTTGACGTCTTGGCAAAGGGACACCGATGCCAAGGCCATGTACAACGAGGGAGGCGCGATGCAAACTCCAACGAGGTGGTGACGATAGTCGATCCCCTTTGGTAGAAGGGGATGAGGCAAAACTAGAGATTCCACAAAGGGGGTTTTCTTTAGTCTATCATCTATGCCTAGGGTTACATGAGGGGGTGGGCGCACTATATATAGGCCAGCCACTAGTTCAAGGGTACTTTAGGAATAAAAGGGGAAAGTCTAGGCGGACTAAGGGGTATATGGGCCAAACGCCCAGCTGGCGGCACGCAGGCCCATACTCTCAGGCCAGAGACTCCGGTGTGGGGTCCGGAGACTCCGGTGTGGGCCGTAGACTCCGGTCTGTATCCGGTGTCGTCTCCGGAGGGGCCTTCTGGCTATCCTCGAGCTCGATCTGGGGGTCGGTCCGGAGATGGGTCCGGAGACTCCGGGGTCTGCAGGTCGGAGACTTCGGTGTCTTCAAGTCGGAGACTCCGGTGTGGCCGGAGAATCCGGTGTGCGCAGGCTGGAGACTCCGGTGCTCCAGCTGCTGCTTCTTCCGTCTTCTCTTCCAAGCCTCCGTCTTGTCGGGCTTGGTGCTCCAGGCTTCCTCCCTTGCCTCCGTACTCGTCGGTATGAACCTATCATGGATATGGGACGGAGTATGAAGTACTATACAATTCAAGAGGGTAGAAAGTGGGCTCGCATAGAGGAACAGATTCACCTTTGGAGTCCATGACGACTTGGCATAAGTTGGAGACCATGATGTGGTAACGACTGAAGGTCGGGCTACATCACAATGACCCCGAAGAATACCTCTCATGGGCACTCAAAGTTGACAAGATATTCCGCATGCACAATTATAACAACGAGAAGATGGTCGCCATGGCTTCGCTTGAGTTTGATGATTACGCCAACCTTTGGTGGGAACAAGTTCAAGTTGCTCGTGATGCAAGACAAGAACCGCCAATCACAACTTGGCATGACATGAAGGCTCACATGAGATCCCGGTTCGTCCCCGCACATTACACGCGTGACCTTTTCAACATCCTTCAAGCGCTTCGTCAAGGGACAAAGTCCGTGGAAGCATACTTCAAGGAAATGGAACTCAACTTGATTCGCGCCAACATTGATGAGCGCATGGAGCAAACAATGGCACGTTTCCTCATTGGCTTGAATCACCCAATCAAGCGCATGGTTGAGCTTGTGCACATCGCAACAAAGGTTGAGCGTCAAGTGCAAGAGGACCCTCAAGTACAACAAGCCCAAGACGTATTTCACCTACAAGCAAGCTTCAACCGCTACACCAACAACTTTCAATGGAAGCTCCTCAAGTACCTCCAAGCCTTCCTTCAAGCCCACACTTCCTCAAGGAAAACTGCCCCAAGTGGCAAAGAAGCAAAGAGTGACACACCTTTCAACAGCGAGTGCTACAAGTGTGGAGGCAAAGGACATAAGTCGGCCGAATGTGGAAACAAGAAAGTCTTGTTCATCCATGACAATGGTGTGAAGAGTACTTGAGTGAAGATGAATTTGATGCCCTAGTCAAGGAAGCAATAACAAGGCAACGAGTGGAAGATGACCAAGAACTTCTCATGTGTGAACATGACGCAAGTCCATCGCTTGTCGTCACAAGGATCTTGCCACTCAAGCACAAGAGCATGAAGACCAACACTCCAATATCTTCCAAACTCGAGCCGACATCAATGGCAAATCTATCAAGGTGATCATTGATGGAGGGAGTTGCCACAACCTTGCTAGCACCAAGTTGTGTGAGAACCTCAACCTCACCCTCCATCCTCACAAGCACCCCTACCACGTGCAATGGCTAAGTGACCAAGGGTCCATGAAGATCAAGCATACCGTATTGGTCTCCTTCGCCATTGGCCCTTACAAAGACACGGTTGAGTGTGATGTGGTTCCTGTGACAGTTTGCCACACGCTTCTTGGTCGACCATGGCAATTTGACAAGGCTGCTCAACATGATGGTCGCACCAATGTATACACCTTCAAATGGCTCAACAAAACATGTGATTTGCAACCAATGAATCCTAGCCAAATAATTGCGGACAATGCAAAGGCTTTAGCGAGGGTGCAAAGCACAACACCTACTTGTGAGAAGAGCGGTGAGAGAGAGAACCACCTCATAGCGAGTGAGAGCCACAAGCCAAACTCGAGTGGAAAAACTAAGAGTGTTCTCCTTGCCACCAAAAGTGAGATGAGAGATGTTCGGACAACCCATCCATCTTGCACTATGTCCTCCTTTGCAAGGGACTAGCGCAAGGAACTAATGAATTAACCAATGTTCCTCCATCTTTGATGAGTGTTTTGCAGGAATTCAAGGATGTGTTCCCCGAAGAGCTTCCACATGGACTACCTCCTCTTCGCAGCATCGAACATCGCATTGACCTCATCCCCGGTGCACCACTTCCCAACCGCACCGCTTACCGCACGAACCCGGAGGAGACAAAGGAGATTGAACGTCAAATCGACCAACTCGTCTTCAAAGGTTTGATCCAAGTTAGCACTAGTCCAAGTGCCATACCCGTGATTCTTGTTCCAAAGACGGATGATACGTTACGGTTATGCATGGACTGTCATCCAATCAATGCTATCACCGTGCGTTATCGACATCCCATACCACGTCTCGATGACATGCTTGATGAATTGTGTGGAGCCACTATTTTTTCGAAAATTGATCTTCGTAGTGGTTACCATCAAATACGCATGGCTGAAGGTGATGAGTGGAAAACTGCCTTGAAGACAAAACTTGGTGTCTATGAATGGTTGGTTATGCCCTTTGGTTTATCTAATTCCCCATCCACCTTCATGCGCCTTATGAATCACATCTTGCGTTCTCTCATTGGAAAAAGTGTTGTTGTCTATTTTGATGATATTCTTGTTTATAGCAAATCACTTGAGGACCATATTACACATGTCAAGGAAGTTTTGCAAATCCTTCGACATGAAAAGCTTTATGCTAATCTTCCCAAGTGCACTTTTGCTAAAGACAAGTTGATTTTTCTTAGATTTGTCGTTTCTTTGAAGGGAATTGAAGTTGATGTTTCCAAGGTAAAGGACATACGAGATTGGCCCATCCCAACAAATGTGAGTGAACTCTGAAGTTTTCATGGGTTGGCCAGTTTCTATCGTTGCTTTGTGAAAGACTTTTCCACCATTGCTTGTTCTCTCAACGAGTTGATGAAAAAGAATGTCACCTTCGTGTGGGGCAAAGCACAACAAAAAGCTTTTGATGAACTTAAAAAGAGGCTCACCGAAGCACCTCTCCTTGCGTTACCGGATTTCACAAAAACTTTTGAGATATAGTGTGATGCTAGTGGTATTGGCATTGGAGGAGTCCTTATGCAAAATGGACGTCCTATAGCCTATCATAGCGAGAAACTTGATGGTGCTCGCCTGAACTATCCAATTTACGACAAAGAGCTTTTTGCCTTAGTTCGTGTCCTTCAAGTTTGTCAACACTACCTATGGCCCAAGGAATTTATCATACATTCCGACCATGAGTCATTGAAATATATCAAAGGCCAAGCTAACTTGAGCAAGAGACACGCTAAGTGGGGTTGAGTTCATGGAGTCTTTTCCGTACATTGTCAAGTATAAGAAGGGCAAAGATAATGTAGTTGCGGATGCTTTGTCTCGCAAGCACACAAGCCTTCTTACGAGACTTGAAATCAACGTGTTGGGTCTTGAGGAAATAAAATCTTTGTATGCTTCCGACCTGTTCTTTGAACCAATTTTCGCAAAGTGCTCCAATGACAAAGGAGTTGATGATTTCTATTTGCATAAGGGTTTCCTCTTTAAACAAAACAACCTTTGCATTCCGAAATCGTCGCTCCAACTTTTGCTTCTCCAAGAATCTCATGGTGGAGGCCTTATGGGCCACTTTGGCCGTGACAAGACTTTGGACATACTCTCCACTCACTACTTTTGGCCCAAGATGAAGCACGACGTGGAGCGCTACGTTCAACGATGCATGACATGTGTTCAAGCTAAGTCACAAGTTAATCCCTATGGTCTTTAAATGCCATTGCCTATTCCTCATACACCTTGGTCCGACATTAGCATGGATTTCGTGTTAGGATTACCTAGATCTAAGCATGGTCATGACTCTATATTTGTTGTCGTGGATCGCTTTTCAAAAATGGCACACTTCATACCGTGCCATAAGACGGACGATGCTTCACATATTGCAAATTTGTTTTCAGGGAAATCGTCCATCTTCACGGTGTGCCAAGAACAATCCTCTCTGACCGCAACGTCAAATTCATGAGCTACGTATGGAAGACACTCATGGCCAAGCTCGGCGTCAAGCTCCTATTTTCATCCGCGTCACATCCTCAAACCGATGGACAAACCGAGGTTGTCAACCGAAGCCTCGGAACTCTTCTACGTGTGCTGATCAAGAAGAACTTGAAGGATTGGGAGGAATGCATTCCCCATGCCGAGTTCGCCTACAACCGTGCGAAGCACTCAACAACCAAGATGAGTCCATTCATGACCGTCTATGGTTTCGAGCCCCTCACCGCACTCGACATCCTACCACTACCTCTCCATGAGCGGACGAACATGGACGTCGAGAAGCACGCACAAGCTATGAAGAAACTTCATGAAGAAACAAGAGCTACTATCGAACAACAAGTCCTTTGCCAAGCTTCAAGGTTAAACAAGGACAAGAAGGAGATGATATTTGAAGAAGGTGATCTTGTGTGGATACACCTAAGCAAAGACCGCTTCCCCAAGGAACGCGGCTCCAAACTCAAGCCAAGAGGAGATGGTCCCTTCAAGGTCCTCAAAAGAATCAACAACAATGCCTACATCATCGACATACCGACCTCCAAGTACCTTGAAAGCAATACATTCAATGTCAAGGATCTCTCACCCTACCATGGAGATGTTCAAGATGATAACCACAAAGAGTCGAGGACGACTCTTTCCCAAGGGGGGGAGCTGATGCAGCACGTCCTACGGACGCTCCTACATCTACACCAACAAGTCCCCCAAGTGGACCCATGACTCGTGCCCTTGCCAAACTCCTACAAGCTAAGGTGAACTCGCTCCTCTCCTCGTGCCAATTTGATACCTCCTTGGATGGTGTGCTACTTCATGAAACTACTCTATGCATCATCAGGTACGAAGCCTCGACACATCACCAAGCACCCAAGTATGGAGAACAAGGAGTAGAGCGTGAAGTAGAAGCTGCGGGAGCTGCTCAGACCGGAGTCTCCGGTCTGCGCACACCGGAGACTCCGGCCCTCTCTCCGGTCTGACCCCCTGCACCAGGCCCTGGGACAATCCGAAGGCCCCTCCGGAGGCTGGTCCAGAGGCTACACCGGATTCTCCGGCCTGCACACCGGAGTCTCCGATCCGACCGTTGCCAGGCATGAAAAGGCCTTTGGGCCTGCGGCCCATGTACCCCTTAGTTCGTCCAAAACTTGTCTTTTATTCCTAAAGTACCCCTGTTTAAATGGCTAGCCTATATATAGTCCCCCACCTCCATTGTAAACCCTAGGCATGATATTTGGAATTAGTGGAAACCCCTTGTGGATCTATCTAGTTCTTGCCTCATGCTCCTTTGACAAAGGAGCACCAAATATCCCAAACCTCGTTGGACTTTGCATCGTGCCTCTGTGTTGTACAAGGCCTTGGCATCGGTGTCCCTTGCCAAGACGTCAAGATCTCACCAAGTCTCCCATCTCGTTGTGCCGGTTCGAGAGACAGTCCTCCGCCCGACGCAAATCCTAGGAATTGCGCCGGACTGGTCACCGCCGGCGTGAGCTATTGGTGTGTATCATGGTTTTTTGCATGTGTGTTCATCACGTTCCTCGTGTGTGAGTTCGTCGTGTTCATCCTCCCCTCCTTCCCCCGCACTCCATCCTCGATTTGAGAGGGATTCGTGAAAGATAGGGCAACCCTAGAGGTTTGCCCTTAAGAGTTATGATATGCCAAACGTTTATTATCTGAGCCTCACGTGCAGGGCACGTGCAACTTACTAGTATCTTATCTTATCTTACCATTATAGTGTACGAATAACTTTGAATGTTGACCGTTGGATCAAGACTCGTGAATCCCTGCATTTCTAGCTGTTGGATCTTCTTTTCCATTCTAGCATCTAGAAGATTCTATTGATAGTCTTCGACATAATGAATGCTATGCACGAACCTCAAAACAAACTTCTCTGTCATACTAGAAGCTTCTCCCTTGTTTCTCTAGACCATGCATGTGATCAAAAAATTTATGTGTTAGGTAGCTAATAATCTTAGACTTCTACATGATGATACAAAGTACAAGGACCAAATATATACGCATACTTTATAGATGTTGATCAAATTTATATTTTTTTTGTGCTTTACCAATTACAATTGTATATAGTGATGATATGGCATATGTCTACTAACTGAGTCTTGATGACCCACAAGTATAGGGGGTGTATCGCAGTATTTTCAAGGGAAGTGAAACCCAATTTATTAATTCGACACAAGGGGAGCCAAAGAATATTTATCATCCTTAACAACTGAGTTGTCAATTCAGCTCTACCTGGAAACAATCTTGCTCACAGCAGTTTATCAGTAGCAATAGTTTTGTAGTAGGAATAGCAAAGTAACAGCAGTAGCAAAGCAAAGATAGTAGTAACAAAAGCAGTAACAGTGGGATTCGAGTGCGGTAGGCATAGGGATGGATGGACGGGCGTTGCATGGACAAGACAATTCACATAGCAATCAGAACATAGGGCAATTGCAGAATAATAAGATAAAGCATCCACGTACTAGACAATCCTAGGCATGTGTTCCATATATAGTCATACGTGCTCGCAATGAGAACTTGCACAACATCTTTTGTCCTGCTAGCCCGTTTGCAGCGGGGCCTCTAGGGAACTACTGGCAATTAAGGTGCTCCTTTTAATAGAGCACCGGAGCAAAGCATTAACACTCCGTGAACACATGTGATCCTCACATGAAAGTCTTTCCCTTCAGGTTATCCAGATTTCTGTCACTTCGGGGCCATAGGTTCCGGACAACGATGTGTGTATACAACTTGAAGATAAGACCAAGAACAATACTATCATATTGAATCAATAACATGTTCAGATCTGAAATCATGGCACTCGGGCCCTAGTGACAAGCATTAAGCACAACAAGTCGCAACAAAGACATAAAGCACTAATAAGAGATACTAGGCACTATGCCCTAACAATCTGATGCCATTACATGAACAATCTCATCCAATCCCTACCATCCCCATAGCCTACAGCGGGGGATTACTCACTCATAGATGGGGGAAACATGGATGGTCGATGGAGAAGCGATGGTGATGATGATGGCGATGATATCCTCCAATTCCCCGTCCTGGCAGGGTACCAGAATGGAGTTTCTGGTGCTGTTTCGTGGAATCTAGTGGTGGCGGCGGAGCGGAACTCCTTTTGGAAAAACGTCGAACCCCCCGAAATTTTTAGGTCAGAAGGCTCCTTATAGGCGAAGAGAGAGGCCGAGGGGGCCCACACCACCCCCTGGCGCGGCCTGGCCTGGCCCGCGCCACCAGGTGGTGTGGCCACCCCAGGGCTCTTCTCCGTCTCGTATTCTGGCTCCTGGAGTCTTCGGGTGAAATAGGATTTTTGGCATATTTTCTGGGATTTTTCCTGATAGTTGATTTTCTGCACAAAAAGTAGACACCAAGGCAATTTTGCTGAAAACAGCGTCAGTTCGCATTAGTTGCATCCAAATCACACAAGTATAGAGGAGAAACAATAGCAAAAGTGTTCGGGAAAGTATATACGTTTTGGACGTATCAAGTCTCACGTGCAACTTACTAGTAGCTAATAAACGTTGACTTCTACATGGTCTTACCACTATATAGTGTACAAACAACTTTGAATATTGACTGTTGGATCAAGACTCACGAATCCCAACATTTCTAGTTGTTGGATCTTCTTTTCCATTCTAGCATCTAGAAGATTCTATTGATAGTCTTCATTACAAACCACTATATAGTGTACGAATAACTTTGAATGTTGACCGTTGGATCAAGACTCGCGAATCCCAGCATATCTAGTTGTTGGATCTTCTTTTCCATTCTAGCATCTAGAAGATTCTATTGATAGTCTTCGGCATAATTAATGTTATGCACAAACCTCAAAACACACTTCTCCATCATACTAGAATCTTCTCCCTTGTTTCTCTAGACCATGTTATCAAAAATTTCATGTGTTAGGTAGCTAATAATCTTTGACTTCTACACATGATGATACAAAGTACAACGACCAAATATACACCCATACTTTATAGTTGTTGATCAAATTTATAATTTTGTGTGCTTTACAAATTATAATTTTATATAGTGATGATATATCATACGTCTACTAGCTGAGTCTCATGTGCAACCTACTAGTAGCTAATAATCGTTGACTTCTACATGATCTTACCACTATATAGTGTACAAACAACTTTGAATATTGACCGTTGGATCAAGACTCGTGAATCCCAACATTTCTAGTCGTTGGATCTTATTTTCCATTCTAACATCTTGAAGATTATATTGATAGTCTTCATTACAAACCATTATATAGTGTACGAATAACTTTGAATGTTGACCGTTGGTTCAAGACTCGTGAATCCCAACTTTTCTAGCAGTTGGATCTTCTTTTCCATTCTAGCATCTAGAAGATTCTATTGATAGTCTTCGGCATAATGAATGTTATGCACAAACCTCAAAACACACTTCTCCATCATACTAGAATCTTCTCCCTTGTTTCTCTAGACCATGTTATCAAAAATTTCATGTGTTAGGTAGCTAATAATCTTTGACTTCTACATGATGATACAAAGTACAAGGACCAAATATACACCCATACTTTATAGATGTTGATCGAATTTATAATTTTTTGTGCTTTACCAATCATAATTGTATATAGTGATGATATGTCATACGTCTACTATTTGAGTCTCACGTGCAAGGCACGTGCAACTTACTAGTATATATAGTGGACCAACATGTTGTACTAATGATTCCTATGTTTTATGAGTTTTCAAACTTCCTAGCTAACTTCGTCACTTGAATGACTCTATGTATATTCATAAAAATTAGGTCAAATTTGAACTACAAGTAAATTGTAGGTTGCTTTGAAAGTTTTAAGAAAAATCTTTTGGAGGCACCCAAGGACAGTCAATTAACATACTCCGTATCAGAAACCACAGAGAGTTTTGACAAGAGGTTCAACTTCTTCCTAAGATTTTGCATCTTGACAAACTTGAACTACAAGTATGCGTCGATACTTGTCTTGAATTAAATGTCTTTTCAGAGTTAATTAATGAAAAAACAAAGTGACATAATAACTTAGCTAGTTACCATAACATCACACATACCAAGACTAGTAGTATATGATTCTACTCCCTCCGTTCAGAAATATAAGGCGCTTTAGCTTTGTGAAATGAATGTATCTAGACGCCTTTTAGTATATAAGTTCACTCTTAACCTCTACGAACCCATACACAAAAAGATGTCTAGATACATTCGATTCACAAAGCTAAAACATATTTCTAAATGGAGGGAGTACAACCTAATTAATTAGGCTTTGCGTGACACTACACACATGTTGTTACCCACTATGATGAAGGTACATGTGCAAGTTACTGGAGTAGTCTAAGTTATTTAGCACTATGTGACCATCCTAAATCAGAACGGAGGTTTACGTACTGTATGCCTTAAAGGCACCTGTTCCGCTGCGCTTCAAGCTGTTCACCACTCGTGTCAGCTCTCACTAGTCAGACAGATAAAACCACTAACTTGTTGATTTGGTATTGTATATCATCGATCTTATTTTGTCACTTATAGAGAATAAATTCTTCTGCCGGTTCTAGGCGCGTGCTTTCGCGGAGCTACAACCAGTATCTCTGACGACTACTACTCCCGCATGGTGCTCTAGCAATTGCGATCGTCCGTTCATAATGAACGGGAAGCATTAGACAATGGATTTTATTTTGGTGGATGGTTGATTTTTTTGAGAGATTGTCGACTTTTTTTCTTTATTGAACTGAGAGATGTTCGATTTTGGGTCCGGTAACGGGGTCGTAGAGGACGACATGGGAGAGGAAATTGGCGGTGTGGCAGGCAAGCTTATTTGAGGTGGCAGCGTGTGGGTGTACAGATGGTACTGCCGTACTGGTAGCCCATTTTGTGAGCATTTTGTTGTTGTACTACACAAGAGTTCGAGGGTAGTAGTATTCCAGTTTTGGTTCCTTAATTACCGGTGGAACCTTTATGTGTTTATTAGTTACAGTAGTAGTATAGTAGTACTTGTTCCAAATGTGACTGCACAAGATGATGAATGTACAAGATCCAAGGATTATTACGTCCGGCAAGAGGAGCTCTGAGTATACTCCAAACCGTCTCTCTGCCATGACCATTTATTTGAGAGGACAGTACAGCTCCATCCCGTGCGAGGCTAGCTTATGATGTACTACTCCTAGAAAGGCCTGACCTATTTACTCGATAGGCACCAGGAAACGCATAGAAGAGAGAAAAATCATGCTTGGTAGGCGGCAATCGATTTATTCTACTAGTATTTTCCTTTGCTCTCCGTCCTCTTCCTATCCATCTTCTCGCGGATCCCCACTCGCCCACCTTTAGCACACGCCAACGCTGCCATGCCTCTTTCGGAGCATCTCCATAGCTCAGTTCGATAGGCACAGTAGATTTAGCAGAGAGAAAGAAGGCACGCTTGGTTTTATTTCATTCCTTATTTCTCTTTGCCTCGATCTCCATCCTCACTTCACCTCCAGCGTCCCGGCGACGGCCATTACCACTCGCACACCAATACAGGCACGCGCCAACGCCACCATGCCGCTTTAGGATCAGCTCTAGCGCCCAGTTTGATAGACTATTTTCCGTCTCTCCCTGCCAGTTGTCGCTCGCTCTCTCCTCCAAAACCCCCAATCAAAACCAAACGCCATTGCCCCCACCTGCTCGAGATCTTCCTAGGGATGGCCCAATTGATTGATGACAGTGACACTTCTAGGGTGTTTTCCAATGGCCCCCTTGAAGAAAGCTCTGCTAGATGCAACATCATCACCGCCGCGAGCCTCGTCGCCTGCTGCAAACATTATCTTTACTCAGCAACACATAGTGCATCCCTGTCAAAATCTCATCTGTTTGGTCTCCCCTATGTTCTTCACTCTCACTCAACTGAGGTACCGCGTGAGTACAATGTCTTCTACCGCGACAATCGCATGAAGCAGTTCTATAGAGCAGCTACTATTGTGGTAGGGGCAAGCAGAAGCCACAGAAGAAGTTCGAGTGGACCTTGTGCGAGCTGACGCCGCTGGACAGGTCCTCCTCTCATGCTGTGATGCCAGATTGTGAGGGTAGGAAGTGGTCAGGTGCCCATGGAGATTGGATCGCCACTATTGGCCTCGCCTGGAACTCGGAGCTTGTGAATGTGTTATGGGTCTCCTTATGGATTTACCCTTGGAGTGGCCCGATCTTCACGGATTTGAGGCGGAATTGAGGGAAAACACGATGAACGCGATGAACACAACTCGAATGCTAGGTAAAGATACAAACACACGCCAAATCACACCCAATTCGATTTACTCCCGTTGGTTCGAACAACCAATCCAATAGAATCCTCGGCGAGAGACCTTGCGGTAGAATCGCCAAAGGAGAGATCGGCAAGCGGACGGTAGAATCCAAACCAAGGAGAGAGTAGCAACCAAGTAGAATCCCAAAGGGGAGAGACCAAGCACTACTAGAATCCTTGATAGGGAGAGACCAAACACTTGAGGAGGGTCTTGACAACTTGGAGAAGGGCACTGACTCCAAGGCCTTATACAACTCATAGATTTACTATTGAGAGGGGGGTTCCCATCTAGGGTTAGGCACATGCCTTAATTTGCCATCCTCTCTATGGTTTCAAGAAGGGGGTGGGGGCATATATATAGTCCAGCCACGAGCTAGGGGTAAAATAGGCATAAGCAGGAAGTTTGGGGCGTTACATGGGCCAAGCCCAGCTTGAGGCGCGCAGGCCCACGATGCTCGGTCCGGAGACTCTGGTGCGGGGTTCGGAGACTCCAGTGTGGGCCGGAGACTCTGGTCTGTCTCTGATGTCGCCTCCGGAGGGGGTCTCAGACTGTCCTAGGTGTAGGTTCAGGGCTCAGTCCGGAGATGAGACGGAGAATCCGGTGTGGTAGACTGGAGACTCCGGTCTGCTGGTATAGAGACTCCGGTCCTGCTTCAGCAGCTTCTTGCGTCTTCTCTTCCAGGCCTCTTGCTTGGGTGTCTTGGCTCCAGGGCCATCCTTGCTGCATCTTCTTGGCATCATGTTCATGGACCTAGTCACATCATGGGCATTTGTCTCAAGTAAGATTCCATTCGCATAATAACCAACGAAAGGCAAAGCATGGAAGGAGTTCACCTTTGGAGTGATGATTAGCGTAGCATGATGTGTACCAAAGGTGGTTTCTGTATGTTGGGGTACATCATATCCTCCTGCTTGAAAACGAGTCGACCTCGAAGATGTTCGTTCATCATGCAAGGAAGGAGGTGTGTCCTTGGCCTTGTTCTTGTACATGGTCGGATCACCGGTGTCGAAGCCATTCTCAAACTTGTTGAAGAGCTTGTGGTACATCTTGTCATCATGTTGTGGTTGGAGATCTTGTAGCCTTATCCTTGTAGTTGGTGGTGTATCTTGGGTACCTTCGAAAACCGACAACAAAGAGAGAGAATTGTATGAATGATTATTAGTATGGGTCACACTCAAGTCTCTCTTCTCACATTTTGTGGCTTGCGTCGTGGCACTCATGATTTTTCCACTCATTTTTGGCTTGTGGCACTCACTCTCTTGATGGTAGTTCACTCTCTCACCACTCGTCTCACAAGGGTCTTTAGCTTGCTTCATATTGTTGACGGGTGTCATGTTGAATGCGATGACTTGGCTAGGCATCATGGGTTGGAGCACCAATTTCTTGTCATTCCACTTGAAGGAGTATTGGTTGGTGGAACCATGATGTATTGCTCCTTTATCGTATTGCCATGGCCTTCCAAGTAGCATGTGGCACACGGACATTGGCACGACATCACACTCGACGGTGTCTTCATATGGTCCAATCTTGAAGGAGACGTGGACCTTTGATGTTATATTGAGTGCTCCATTGTGATCAAGCCATTGGACATGGTAGGGGTGAGGGTGCTCTATGCATTGCAACTTTAGTTTCTCACAAAGCTCCGTACTTGCGAGGTTTTGGCAACTACCTCCATACATGATCACTTTTATGGACTTGCCATCAATTCCGGCACGAGTTTGGAAGATATTGAGGTGTTGGTCCTCTCTTGGGATGGAGTTTGTTGGCGAGATTTGTGCTATGATAAGTGCGGGGCCCGGATCATGCTCGCATACAAGTGTGTCATCCTCTTCCATTGCGGCTGCCCTTGCAATAGCTCGTTGAGTGAGAGCTTCATACTCCTCTTCACTTACGGAGTAGGTTGCGCCATTCTCATCTGTAAGCGTCACTCGTGAGTTGGTGCACTCATATGACTTGTGACCTTTCACTCCACACTTGAAGCAAGTGACTTGACTATCCGATGTCGTGTTGGAGGAGGGTGCTAGCATGGTCTTTGCTTGCTTGGATGAGCTCGTTGCTTGGTTTGTTGGCTTTGCGGGAGCATTTTCATTGATGGACGCAAATTATGACTTTTGCTTTTCGTATGTATTCTCCTTTTGCAAGGGCCGCTCAACTTTGGTAGCTTGATGGAGGAGCTCGGTGAGGTTCTTGTACGGTTGAAAGTCAACAATCTTCCTTATTGAGTGGCCCAAACCATTGAGGAACCTTGTTATGGTTTGCTCTTCGAGTTCTCTCACATCAGCTCGCATCATGGTTTTCTCCATTTCCTTGTAGAACTCTTCAATTGACTTGGTGCCTCATTTCAAGTTTTGTAGCTTGTCAAAGATATCTTGGCGATAATGCTTGGGGATGAAGCGTGTGTACATCACTTCCTTCATCTCGGTCCAAGATTCAATTCGAGGTTCCTCATTCTTCTCGCGGTTCTTTTGGAAGTCTTCCCACCAAACATTTGCATAGTCCTCAAAGTCAAGGGATGCCATTGCAACTTTCTTCTCTTCAGAGTAGTTGTGGACTCGGAAGATCTTGTCAACTTTGAGCTCCCAATCAATGTATGGATCAGCGTCTTCTTCTCCCTTGAACTTGGGCATAGTGAACTTGAGCTTCCCAAACTTGCCCTCTTCATGTTCACGGTGGTAGTTGCGGCGATCTTGCCTTATGCTCGCTTCACATGGTGCACGTGGTGGTGGAGGAGGAGCTTGATTTTCTTGAGGACGCGGTTGAGGAGGAGCTTGATGCGCAAAGTCTCTTCTACGCCTTTGCTCGGGATCATTTGCATTCATTGGTTGTTGATGACGATGGTGGGGTTGAGCATAGCGGTTGTTGCGTCTCGCGTGGTGTGCAGCCTCGTCGTCATCCCTTGTATCCCATTGTGGTGCTCGATGAACTTGTTGTTGATGGCGATGGTCATGGTTCAGGTGTTGTTGCCTATCAATGCGGTTGTGTTCACCATGGCGTTCTTGTTCTTGGGTTGGTGGCGGCGCTTGTACTATAGCTTGTTGTGGAGGGCGACCATGTTCTTCTTGGTTTTGTGGATGCGCCTGGTGATCATGGTGTCGATGACGTCTTGTGTGGTGAGGTTGTTGATGTTGTGGCTCAACCACTTGTTCATGGTGATGACGAGCTTGATGTTCCCCATTGTGGTGGTGGGGTTCTCCATGATGAGAATGGGAGCGTGAGGAGTCGCCATGATGACTTGAGGAGCGCGCGCGAGACGAACTTGACGAGCTTGAATGGTGACCATGATGGTTGCCGAGGTTGGCAATAGCTTGGTGAAGATCTTGGAATTGAGCATTGTGCTCCACTTGGCGTTGCCGGTCACGGTAGTCGAATTCTCGAAAAGTTTCATCAAGCCGTTTCTCAAGCCTCTCAAATTGGGCATTGAATTCTTGGCGTTGCACCCATAAGTTGTGGCGCGTGGCAAAACCATCTTGGTTGTTGAAGTTGCCATCTCTGCTTTCTCCGCTTTACCTAGACATGTTGTTTGACCACAAGTGAAACGAGGGTGGTATTGTTGGTATGGTATGTGCTACCTTGCCTCACCAAGTCAAAAATTGGAAAGGTTGTTCTTGCCGAGAGCAAAGCGAATACACAAGACATACACACAGGCCTATGGTGGATGGTAGGAAGGTGGATAGCAAATGGAACAACCAAATGAAAAGGTTATTGTCAAAAGTGGTTAAAATCCAACCAAAAACAAAGTCAAAGGAAAAGGTCAAAAGGGTGACGAGAACCTACGACTATACACACACGGTGGAGATTAATGTGGCTAACATGACTATGAAAATGAGGAATGATCAAAATTTGTCCTAATGAAGACTAATGCTCGGTGTCGTGCCAACACTAGGAGAGACCGTAGCCCGTTTTCCAAAAGATGGAGAAGCAACGGATTTGTACGCTTGCCTTGCTCTTGCTCGCACTCTTGCTTAGAAGCTTTGGACTCTCTTTTGTATTGGTATCTTTCTCTTTTTCTTTTGCTTATAAGTTTTTTTGTACCTCTTTCTTTGCTATGCTATGGAGTCAAGTTTTTGCTATTGCCTCTACACTATGACTTATGCAAGAGAAAGCGCACAATGCTTCGGCAAACACAAGATGAGCTACTCTCGATAGGTTAGGTAACACACAAAGGAAGAAGGGGTTAACAAGAGTGGTGCAAGTTATACCTTGTGGTGATGTCGCACTTGCAACCGTTGGTGGAGGGATGGTTTGAGTTTCGTGGTGTCGATGTCGAGTGCGAGGCATTGCGGAAGGTTTTGTTAGTTGACAGACACGTACACGAAACACAAACTTCAAAAGGAAATCAGTCGAAAAAGGAAAAGGGGGTAAAATTTTTTGTCAGGGCCAGAGACTCCGGTGTTGATAGGCCGGACACTCCGGTGTAGGCCGGAGACTCCGGTCTTGCGGTCCAGAAACTCCGGTCTGGGCCAGAGACTCCGGTCTGCCGGTCTGGAAACTCCGGTCTAGAGGCAGCGCGACGAACAACTCGTGTTCTTGAGCGGAAATTCGGCCCTTTAACCCTCAAATCCAGAAAATTTCGACCAAATTGGGCTGGGAACGTAGGGCACAAGTAGATCAACTCCAAAGAAAAGTTTCTATTGGACTAAAACCACAATCAACTCACCAAAACGAGAGATCGATCCAAAAGCAATTTGGGGCTATATTTTTGGTATTTTTCAGTTTATGGTGAAAATCGAAGGGCGAAGTTAAATCTGTGGCAACCAAAAGCTGTTGATACCAGTTGTTATGGGTCTCCTTATGGATTTACCCTTGGAGTGGCCCGATCTTCACAGATTTGAGGAGGAATTGAGGGGAAATGCGATGAACACAACTCGAATGCAAGGTAAAGATAAAAACACATGCCAAATCACAAGCAATTCGATTTGCGCCTGTTGGTTCGAAAAACCAATCCAATAGAATCCTCGGCAAGAGACCTTGCGGTAGAATCACCAAAGGAGAGATCGGCAAGCGGACGGTAGAATCCAAACCAAGGAGAGAGTAGCAACCAAGTAGAATCCCAAAGGGGAGAGACCAAGCACTACTAGAATCCTTGATAGGGAGAGACCAAACACTTGAGGAGGGTCTTGACAACTTAGAGAAGGGCACCGACTCCAAGGCCTTGTACAACTCATAGATTTACTATTGAGAGGGGGGTTCCCATCTAGGGTTAGGCACATGACTTAATTCATCATCATCTCTATGGTTTTAAGAAGGGGGGTGGGGCATATATATAGGCCAGCCACGAGCTAGGGGTAAAATAGGCATAAGCAGGAAGTTTGGGGCGCTACATGGGCCAAGCCCAGCTTAAGGCGCGCAGGCCCACAATGCTTGGTCCGGAGACTCCGGTGCGGGGTATGGAGACTACGGTGTGGGCCGGAGACTCCGGTTTGTCTCTGGTGTCGCCTCCGGAGGAGGTCTTAGACTGTCCCAGGCGCAGGTTCAGGGCTCGGTCCAGAGACGGGCCGGAGACTCCGGTGTGGTATACCGGAGACTCCGGTCTATAGGTCCAGAGACTCCGTTTCTGCTTCAGCAGCTTCTTGCGTCTTCTCTTCCAGGCCTCTTGCTTGGGTGTCTTGGCTCCAGGGCCATCCTTGCTGCATCTTCTTGGCATCATGTTCATGGACCTAGTCACATCATGGGAATTTGTCTCAAGTAGGATTCCATTCGCATAATAACCAACAAAAGGCAAAGCATGGAAGGAGTTCACCTTTGGAGTGATGATTAGCGTGGCATTATGTGGACCAAAGGTGGTTTCCGTATGTTGGGATACATCAGAATGTGTTCACTTGTTGCCAGATTCCTCTACCAGCTATCTTCGATTTTGAGGCCACACCCAAGGTACTTATGTTTATCGCGGCTAGTCAGCCTACTAATCTACTGAAGATAGCCATTTGCTGAGTTCCCACAGCTGCTGGGAACATAAGGATTTCTCTGTCATGGCCATCTTCGACACGGTTGATACGTCCATTTTGCATCACTATTCTATGTCATAATTCACTGTTATTCATTGATATATTTCGTATTGAGAGGTGATACTTATGTTATTTTATCTGTTTTTGCATGGTTGATGACTTTTGGAGCATGGACCGCTGTAGTCAGGATTCTGATGGAAAAGGTGCTATTTGGAGGCAAAATTCACGAAGATCAGAAAATCCGGGAAAATATACAGAAAATCCTATTTTTCCAGGAGACGAAGGAAGCTAGAAAGGGGGCTAGAGATGGGCCACAGGGGGGCCAGACCACCCCCTAGCGCAGGCCAGCCCAGGTCGCACCACCAGGTGGTGTGGCCGCCCTAGTCCACCCCTGGCACTCCCCTCTGGCGTATATTATCCTCCCAAAACCCTAAGACTCGGGGAGCGTCCACAGAAAGATTCTGCCGCCTCTACGGGGCGGAAAACACCGAGAGAGAAAGATCTCTCCGGCAGACAGATTTCTGCCAGGGGAATTCCTTCCCGGAGAGGGGAGATCGTCGCCATCAACACCACCATCAAGTTGGACTTCATCGGGATCATCATCATCATCACCACGACCATCATCACCATCATCACCATCTCCATATTGCTATAACAATTGCGTTGAATCTTACATAGTTCATAGGGGAAACTTTCCCGGTGTTGATTACTCTTTGTAGTTGATGCTATTGAGTGAACCATTGAATTATTTTTTATGTTCAGATTGTTATACATCATTATTCCATCTCTGATCATGATCCATATGATGTCTTGTGAGTAGTTCGTTTTGTTCTTGAGGACATGGGAGAAGTCATGTTGTTAGTAGTGGAGTTGTGTTGAGAAAGATTCAATAGTTTGATATTTAAGTTGTGGTGTACTTCTTCTAGTGGTGTCATGTGAACGTCGACTACATGACACTTCACCTATATGGGCCTAGGGGAATGCATTGTGTATTTGGCTACTAATCGTAGGGGTTGCCGGAGTGTCAGAAACCTGAACCCCCGTTAGGAAACCATTGCACAAGGGACGTAAGGGTCTTAGAGTTTAAAGCTGTGGTTAGGTTTCTACCTTAATTACTTTCTTATACTTACGGATGTTTGCAAGGGGTATAATCACAAGTATGTATTAGTCTTAGGAAGGTCGGTACATTAGCACAAATTCACCCACACAACACTTAGGAAGCTAAAGAAGATTAATCAACTATATGAAGCGAAAACACTTGACAGTCTTCCCATGTATCCTCGAGAACGTTTGGTCATCTTAAGTAATACAATCGGCTTGTCCTTTGCTGCATAAAGGATTGGGCCATTTGCTGCATTTATTCCTACTGTCTTTTATTTACTCGTACTTTGTTTACTTGCTTTATCAAAAACCCCTAAAAATCTGTTTGCTAACTATTTGCAGAGAATTCCAGATCCATACCACTAGCCAGCACCTTATGCTCCTCGTTGGGTTCAACACTCTTACTTATCGAAAATACTGCGATACACCCCCTATACTTGTGGGTCATCAAGACTATTTTCTGGCGCTGTTGCCGGGGAGTGAAGCGCTATTGGAGAGTGGAACTGGTAAAGGAAACTTCTACTGTGAGTATTGTTTACTTCTGTTAGTTGCTTTATTTTCGTCATGGATAATTCATTGAGTTTCTTATTTGGTAATGCTACTACCACTGCTAAGGTAGTAGATAAGCCACCGCCTGCTGAGAATGATGCTTTCAAAATACCTACAAGAATTATTGATCGTGTTATGGATAACTACTATGTTGGGGATGGAACTGTCCATCCCGGTGATCATTTACTCTTTATACACGAATTATGCGGGTTGTTCAAGTGTGTAGGTATTACTACAGATCAAGTTAAGAAGAATTTATTCTCATTATCGCTAAAAGGAAGAGCTGAGGAATGGTATAAGCTGCTGAAGAATGGTCAAGCTCTGGAATGGGAGGAAATAGTGCCTCTCTTTTATTCAAAGTTTTATCCTCCTAGTGAGATTCATAAAGATGGGAATCAAATATACAACTTTTGGCCTCTTGATGGAGAGAGTACAGCCCAAGCTTGGGGGAGATTGAACTTACTAATGCTCAAATGTCCCACTCATGAGCTCCCCAACAATATTATTATCAATAACTTTTATGCAAGGCTCCCTCTACATGATAAGGATTTATTGGATGCTTCTTGTGCTGGATCATTCACTCGTAAGGAAGAAGAAGCTAAATGGGATATTCTAGACCGTATTCAAGATAATGCTGAAGCTTGGGAGAATGACAAAGATAGAAAGTTAGGTATAAATTATGATTATGAATGCATTGAATCTTTTATGGGAACTGGTGACTTTCAAAATATTAAAAATGCTTATGGTCTAGACTCTCAAGCTATTGCTTCTTATTTTAAGGCTTTTTCTTCCTATATTGAAGTGCCTAAAAAGAAGTGGAATAAGTATCGTGAACCTTATAAAGATATTGCTAAGAGTGTTCCTACAAGAAATACTGAAGTTTATACTACTAATCATGTCTTACCTAAACCTTACATTGAGAAAATCCCTTTCCCATGTAAGATAAAGGAACATTCTATGATAGCTAGTATGGTTAATAAAAGTACAAATAAAGCTATTAAACCTGATAAACAAATGGTTGATGAACCTATAATAGCAAATGTGAAAGACTTTGTTACTAAATATGAAGAAGAGGGACACACTATCCTTTGTAAGGATACCTCTAATATTGTTTCACAAAGTAGTGTTATGAGAGCTAGTATTCTTGTGTTTTCTATTAGAATAAGTGATCATTGTTACGATGGCCCTTGTGATAGTTATATTGTTAATTTTATGCACGATACTGAAAGTTACTATGAGAGAGGGAAAAGTGTTCTTATGTATCTCAATAATATCAAGTTTCCTCGTTTTATGCTGAAAGTTTTTATGTTGCACTTGTTTTGCCTTCTTATGCAAGTAGCCTCTGCTTTCAACAACTTGTTTGTTTACAAAATTCCCTTGCATAGGAAGTGGGTTAGACTTAAACATGTGTATTTTTGCTTCTTAATGCTCTCTTTCACTTCAATTCATATTCCTATGTGAGCATCTTCAAAATCATCATGCCCATCTTAATGGCTATAAAGAAAGAGCTTTTTGGGAGACAACCCAATTTGTTTTTGCTTTCAGTTTGTTTTTGTTTCTTTGAGTATAGGAAGTTATTACTTCGGTAATAACCGATCCTTATCCTTTTTGTTTGGTTTTTGTGTCAAGATCAACCTCTAATGAGAGAGAAGTAAGATTTGGGGAAGTTGCTGTCCTGAAACAGGTTTTTTGTGCTTCACCGTAAAAAATCGTGAGAGATCTCTGTATGCCGGATTGAGCTGTAACTTTCTTGTGCTTCTGCCCCCGGTTGTTATTTAACTTTCGTTAGTTTTGCACTTTTTGATTTGAGCAACAGAAGATTTTCGAAAAAATTGATCTTTACCTGCTGGTCTGTTTTGACAGATTTTGCCACACTTGCATTTGCTTCTTTATTCGATTTCCTTTTTGAATTCTTTTTGGGTTTTCGGAAGGAGTTGCTACAGTAGCTTATGTTTTGATGGTTTTCAGTTGAAGTTGTACTCAAAAGGTTTTATCACTTCACTTATACTAATGTTGCTAATAAGAACTGTGTGAAGTTTTGTGTGAAAGAAATTTCCAGAAAGTGCAGATAATGGTGTAATAAGGAAGAGAAAGGTTTTATGACTCAAGTAATGAGAGTATGAAGATGAAGATATTGATGTTATTCAAGTGAGGACTTCGGAAGAATCTACTAGATACCAAATTCAGAGAACTGCAGAGTCTATTTTCAATTAGGTAACAGTTCTAGTAAGAAAAGTTCCGCGGAAATACTATCCAACTATATTTTTGTAGTTTTTAAACAATAAGGAAAGCTACAAAGCGAAAGAGGGACGGAAACGGAACCAGGGTGGCTCACACCACCCTGTGGCGCGGGCCCACCCCTGGCCGCGCCACCAGGTGGTGAGTCCACCTCGGACTCCGCCTCCGACTCGTTTTCTCCCAGTACCTTCCTTTTGTTATGAAACTTTGTAATATATAATCCCCCGGATCCCCCGAGGTTCGTATATCGTGTTTTCGTCGTCTTTTTGTTTCGATTTGTTAATGCTAGGAACTATTCTTGAAGCTTAGAAGCACAATGGTGTCCGCCAAGGATAAAGGGGAGGAGCCTATGGAGGAAGACCTCCAAGACCACGGGAAGGAGAAGGAGATCAAGAGTGAAGGTGAAGAGGAGCAAGGCCAACATCCGCATACCGGCACTACCATTGCAAGCATTAGATGTTGGAGATATGCCCAAGAGGCAATAATAAAGTGGTTATTATCATATCTTCACACTTATGATAAATGTTTACATACCATGCTATAATTGTATTAACCGGAAACATTAATACTTGTGTGATTTGTAAACTAAAATAAGAGTCCCTAGTAAAGCCTCTTGTTAAACTAGCTTGTTGGTTAATATATGATCATGGTTTCCTGATCATGAACATAGAGATGTTATTAACAACAGGATCATATCATTAGGAGAATGATGTGATGGACATACTCCTATAGATAAGCGTAGCATAAAGATCAAGTCATTTCAATAGTTCAATTGCTATATGCTTTCTGATACATAGTAACCTAATTCCTTCGACCATGAGATCATGCATATTGCCTTTACTGGATGGATGCTTTGATGTCATCAAACACCACACCGTAACAGGGTGGCTATAAAAGTGGCATTGGGTGTTCAGAAAGTATTGGTTGAAACACATGGATCAAGAGTGGGATTTGTCCATCCACATGACGGATAGATATTCTCTGGGCCCTCTCGGTGAAATGTCATCCAATTAGCTTGCAAGCATGTGACTTGGTCACAAGGGATCACATATCACGGGAACGAGAAAAGAGTACTTATCAGTAACGAGGTTGAACTAGGTATGCAGAGATACCGACGATCATAACCTCGGATAAGTAACATATCGTGAGACAAAGGGAAATTGGTATCGTATGTAAGTGGTTCATTCGATCGCAAAGTAATCGTAGAAATATGTGGGAGCCATATGAATTTCCAGATTCCTCTATTGGTTATTGTTCGGAGAAGTGTCTCGATCATGTCCGCATAATTCACGAACCGTAGGGAGACACACTTAAGGATTCGACGTTGTTTGAGTAGTTATGGTATTATGAGAAAGAGACCGAATGTTGTTCGGAGTCTCGGATGGGATCCGGGATATCACGAGGTGATCCGGAATGGTCCGGAGAATAAGATTCATATAAGGAAAGTCCCATTTCGGAGTTGGGGAATGGTTCCGGTGTTTTCATCGGGAACATTCTAGAAGTTCCCGGAATGTCCGGCACTCCGGAGGGGAAGGGGTACATGAATGTGTCATTGCATGTTGGAATGATTGCATCATGTACTAAGTGTTCTTGCTGTCCCAAATAAAGGATTAAATTGAATCCTAAATTGAAAAAGTCAAACGGCTAGTTTGAAAGTCAAACGGCAGTTTTTGGGAAGTGGGAGGAGAGGAGGAAACCGAATTGGGGGAGGAGTCCTCCTCCCCAAGCCGGCGGCCAGCCCTAGGCCGAGTTGGGGAGGGACTCCCTCCCTCCCCTAGCGCGCCAGCCCTCCCACCTATAAAGGGAGGGGCAGGGCTCCCCTCCCAACACAACACAAGACACACAAGTTCCTATCCTCTAAACTAGAAACTAGACCTAGACCCCGGTTTAGAGCTGTTTCGGTTTAGAGCCTTCTAATTGGTTTAGAGCCCTCTAATTGGTGTGTCTAATTACTAGACCACTAATAGCCTCTCTCATAAGCTCCACCATACTCGCACCGGCTTAAGGCGAAGCCCTGCGGGATTTCCCCTCTACCTCCGGTACCACGCCGTTGTGCTGCCGGAATCACGAGGAGAGTGCTACAACCTCCGCTGCCTGCTGGAACAAGGGAGAGGAAGGTCTTCGTCGAGTACCGAACGTGTGACCGACTGCGGGAGCGCTGCGGGAACGCGGCGCCGGAAGGATCGTCTACGCGATCTTGAGATCGGAAAGAGTACGACTACATCACCCACGAGAATCTGCTCTCGTTAACCGCTTTGGAATCTTCGAGGGTGAGTTCCTCTATCGACTCGTTGCTACAATCTAGTAGATAGATCTTGGCTTGTTTGTTTGTATGCGATAGAAAAATTTTGTTTTCCATGCTACGAACCCCTACAGTGGTATCAGAGCCGTGTCTATATGTAGATCTGTTGCACGAGTAGAACACAATGGTCATTGTGGGCGTTGATGCTTTTATTGTCGATTGCTTTTTGTGTACTTTGCATCTTGCGGTATGTTGGGATGAAGCGGCCCGGGCTAACCTTACATGACATCGTTCATGAGACTTGCTCCACGCTTAACATGCAACTTGTATTGCATAAGTGGCTTTGCGGGTGCCTGTTTCTCCTAGCATAGTAAAGATCCAATTTACAACGGGTGATCAACAATGCTAGTATCAATGTTGTGGTTCTTGTTCGTAAGTTAGAACGACACTTATTGAAAGCCCCAAACCACGTAAAATATGCAAAGAAAGTAGAGGCGTCTAACTTTGTTTTGCAGGGGTGTGCAGTGATGTGATATGGCCATGATTGTGATTATATTTGATGTATGCAATGTTCCTTATTGTAAGTTGGCAACCGGCAGGAGCCATATGGTTGTCTTTAATTTCTGTTAAGACCTGCGTGTCTATTCAAAATAGTTGTAATAGTTGAAGCTGGTGGACGACAACCATGAAGAAGCGTCATTGACCTTGATGCTATGCCGGTGATGATGGAGATCATGTTCGTGCTTGAAGATGGAGATCGGAAGCACAAAGAAGAAAGGCCATATCATATCACATATTATGAATTGCATGTGATGTTAATCCTTTATGCATCTTGTATTGCTTAGTAGACAACGGTAGCATTATAAGATGATCCCTCATACACATAAATTTCAAGTTCTAAAGTGTTCACCCTTAGTATGCACCGTTGCCAAAGCTTGCTGCTTCGAAACACCACGTGATGATCGGGTGTCTTTGATTCCGCGGGTGACTACAACGTAAGCAAGCCAGATTTGCTTATGCGGAAGCTAAGGTTTGTCTTGACGAGCCTAGCATGTACAGACATGGCCTCAGGAACACGGATCGCCGAAAGGTAAAGCATGAATCATATAGTAGATATGATGAACATGTCGATTGTTCGCCATTGAAACTATATCAACTCTCGTGATGATCGGTTTTGATGTGGTGGATTTGGTTCGTGTGATCACTAAAACAATGTGAGGGATATTGTTTTGAGTGGGAGTTCACCTAGATTAATTTAATTATTAATTAGAACTCAATTTATCATAAACTAAATCAAAGTGAATTTGCATAGTTGTTGTAGTCATTGGCATCCGTTTACCACCTTGCGCTTAGTTATAATTGAGATAATAGAACTATAGAATTCTGGTTAGTTACTTTACGAACTGGTATCGTATTGTTTTAAGTGTTAATCTAAAGTTTAAAAGTCCTATTGCAAACTTTCAGTAAGTTCCGGTTACTCCATGAAGTTTAATAATTAGTATTAAATCAAGAGTAACAATTCCAAGTGTTAGTATATAAGTATCATGTTTGTATCCATGATTCTTGATATTCAAAGGATTCCCTTAATATCAAGGTTATCTAGGATCTGAAAGAGTTGTTTCAGAAACCATGATGTGTGGAAGATATTGTGATATCTGAAACGAAGTTTTGGTTGCAACATGATAGAGTATAATATGGCAAAAGTCATGTTCTCATATTTGATGAGAATTTGCAAAAAGGTTGGAGACACTTGTTGTCCTAATCCTCCAAAAGGTTTTGGATAGCAACATTATACTCATAATTCATCGTTATAAGCTAAAAGTAGCTTGATCATGGACGATTCCATGATAAGGGTGAATATTTGATGTAGGTAAAATGTTTACTGCACCAAGAGATTACTAATGAAAGGAATTTGAAAGAACACCAAACATTTGATGATGGTGATCTACTTCAAAGTGCAAGTCCAAAGACATTGGTATTTAATTATACACGCTTTGGACTATATGTCATATGTATGACTCCACTATTGATGTTAATAGATTCTTTCAAACTGAAAAGGAAATACTGAAAGGGAATCTCATAAATATATGGCAGAAAAGAAAAAACTAGAATTGTTCAGTTTAAGTATATAGATGATGTACATGTTGTGGCTATATTCTTTGCTTATTAAAATGTGGTTCTTAAGTATTTGATACTGAATTTGTTGGTATGAATCGTCATACGAAACAACAGAATTCATGAACTACAATGGCCTAAGTAACTAGCAAAAGAATATGTGATGATGTTCATCGAGAACAAATAAAGGGTTATTATGTTGCTCGTTAAAACATCAAAGCTTGCCTTCAAGATTTGTTTTATCAGGTATTATGAGAACAAAAGGGTTGTTCAAATAATTGCCGTAATCCATAAAAGATGGATGATTCGCAAATCTCGTTAGAGAAATCACATCCATAAAACTAGTGCTAAAATGTCAAAAGACAAATTGATTGAAAGATCACTTAGGAAGTGACATCGCTGTTTGAATTATATTGGAAAGAAAACATGAAGAAACTCCATGTTGATGGAATTTTGGAGTCTTCTGATTTTTGATCATATGACGCTTGTGAAACTTTCCTAGAGATAATTAAAACTTCGTTCATAGGCCAAAAGGGAACGAATGACTAGCTTATTGGAACTTGTACATATTGTTGTACGAAATCCATTATGTGTAGTCAAGAGCGATGGATTTCAACTTCATATGCTTTCTCCAAAAATTTGAGTGAATATATGAATATTTACTTAATAAGGATAAAGTATGAAACACTTGAAAAGTTCAAAGACTTTCAAGATGAAGTGCAAAATCATTGTAACAAGAATATAAACAGTTTATGATAAAGATCATAAAGGAAGATATTTGAGTTACAAGTTTAGCATAATACCTAAGATTTAAGGAATCGTTCCGTAGATTTGCATTTCCCGAAACACCATAAAAGTATGGAGCGTTCGAGATATGTAATTAAACCTTGTTTGACATGGTAAGATCAAAGGTATAATTCATAAAACTGCCATTGTATTTTAAAGATTAAAAGCTTTAGAGATTACCGTTTTTCCACTGAAAAGAGCTCCATCATAATCCGTTGAAATGACACCATATAAGGTTATGGTTTGGGATAAAACCCAAGTTGTCCTTTCTTAAACATTGGTATGCTATGCATAAGAAAGATGTGTGCAACCAAAGTCGGATGAACCTGTCTTTGTATAAACTGTTCCTCCACAAACACCGGAGACAAAAGTGTTTGTCGCTTAGAACGTCAAGTTTCTTTGAGAAGGAATTTTTCGTGAAAAGTTAAAAGTGGGAGGACAATAGAACTTTGATAAGGTTAAAAGAATCTTAGCTATATGTGCAGAGTTGCGCAGCGCCGAAAAGTGTTTCGGAGGCAGCAACAATGCTCATGGTTCACGTACCTCAAAGGTTGTGGTCACGGAGATCCAAGTTCCTATTGAAACAAGTAGGTCGGATGAACAATCAAATACCAAGATTTGAGGGTTGAATCATTATTTGAGAATAATGAACCGACTACATGCAGAGAAGCGATGATGGGCCCTGACTCCGTAAAATGGCTTGAAGCCATAAAATCCGTGATAGTTCCATACACGAGAAATCAAGTTTTGAACTTGAAGGACCCTCGAGAAAGGTGTAAGACCTTATAGTTGTGTCTGGATCTATAAAGAAATAGACATGGATGTTTCACATCTAGTCGACATGTTGGGAAAGAGTTCACAACAATGTTCAAAGGTTGACTATGACAAGATTTGATCTTTCATAGTGATATTTAGTCTAGACGGATTAATATAGCAACCACTACATATAATTTTGTTATGTGGTAGTTGAATAAACAAAACAAGTTCTTCTAATAGAATTGTTACCTAGGACGTGTGCATGACATGGTCCAAAGGGTTTTGTTAATTCAAAGGATGCTGAATGCATATGCAAACTTCAATGGTTGAAGTAAGCATAGCGGAGTTGGAATCTTCACTATGATGAAACTGTTAAAAGAGTTTAATTTCATCGGAGACAATGAAGATGCTTGCATTTGCAAGAAATTAAGTGGGAGCGCTAAAGACATATTTCTAATACATTATGTGGAGGACATATTGTTGATTAGAAATGATGTATCTTTTATTAACACATATTAAGAATTTCATCCTGATGAAAGACTTAGGCAAAACCCAAATATTTGGCATCAATAGATGCTAATATGGTTGTGCCAGAAGTACATAAACGAGATATTGAATGAGTTCAATATAGAAACTACAAGAAAAGGTTCTTGTCGCACAGAAAGGATTGAAAGAGTTCAATGTTGATGATATATTCAAGTGTATTGACATTTGGTAAGTGAAACAAAGATTCAAGTATAGATTGATACTTGATGTATGAAATCACAAAGAGTGTTTATATCAATCATACTGTGGTATGTACAAATCCAGATATGTCCTATGCTCTAAAAGTTATGAGCATATACCAGAATGATTCATAAGATGATCATTGGACGATAGTAAGGATATTCTTATGATCTTTTGGAAGAACTAAGAGTATATTATTTGTAGAAGTGACAAATAGATGGTTAGTTCATTGTAAAAGTACTACATTGATACTAGTTTTGTCACAAAGTACAAATTAAGTTTATCTCAATCTAAACTAAGGGTGGCACAATATAATGGAAGGTGAGTTCCATAATGGATTTGGATGATTTCCAAAGTTAAGACATTGTGACAGATACTACAACAAAAGGCTAAGTATATGACTGCTATTATAGCAGCAAAAGAGGGCATTTGTGTCAAGAAGTTTGTTATCAAACTAGGTGTAGTTCTCAGTGGGATAATACTATGAAGATATATTGTGCGACAATATTATCAACATGTTTTAACCCTAAAGAGCTAAAGGTCACACCGAAATACCAAATTTATACAAAGCCATCTCATTAGAGAATGAGTGATGCATAGAGACGCAAAGACATGCAATTACACACGGACCTGGAAGTGTCAGATCCGGAGATCAGTTGACCACTAGCAATCGTGTACATACAACACTGGAAAGCCATAGGTGTTATATACACAAAGGTTCGAAACTAGATTATTGACTCTAGTGCAAGTGGGAGACTGTTGGAGATATGCCCAAGAGGCAATAATAAAGTGGTTATTATCATATCTTCACACTTATGATAAATGTTTACATACCATGCTATAATTGTATTAACCGGAAACATTAATACTTGTGTGATTTGTAAACTAAAATAAGAGTCCCTAGTAAAGCCTCTTGTTAAACTAGCTTGTTGGTTAATATATGATCATGGTTTCCTGATCATGAACATAGAGATGTTATTAACAACAGGATCATATCATTAGGAGAATGATGTGATGGACATACTCCTATAGATAAGCGTAGCATAAAGATCAAGTCATTTCAATAGTTCAATTGCTATATGCTTTCTGATACATAGTAACCTAATTCCTTCGACCATGAGATCATGCATATTGCCTTTACTGGATGGATGCTTTGATGTCATCAAACACCACACCGTAACAGGGTGGCTATAAAAGTGGCATTGGGTGTTCAGAAAGTATTGGTTGAAACACATGGATCAAGAGTGGGATTTGTCCATCCACATGACGGATAGATATTCTCTGGGCCCTCTCGGTGAAATGTCATCCAATTAGCTTGCAAGCATGTGACTTGGTCACAAGGGATCACATATCACGGGAACGAGAAAAGAGTACTTATCAGTAACGAGGTTGAACTAGGTATGCAGAGATACCGACGATCATAACCTCGGATAAGTAACATATCGTGAGACAAAGGGAAATTGGTATCGTATGTAAGTGGTTCATTCGATCGCAAAGTAATCGTAGAAATATGTGGGAGCCATATGAATTTCCAGATTCCTCTATTGGTTATTGTTCGGAGAAGTGTCTCGATCATGTCCGCATAATTCACGAACCGTAGGGAGACACACTTAAGGATTCGACGTTGTTTGAGTAGTTATGGTATTATGAGAAAGAGACCGAATGTTGTTCGGAGTCTCGGATGGGATCCGGGATATCACGAGGTGATCCGGAATGGTCCGGAGAATAAGATTCATATAAGGAAAGTCCCATTTCGGAGTTGGGGAATGGTTCCGGTGTTTTCATCGGGAACATTCTAGAAGTTCCCGGAATGTCCGGCACTCCGGAGGGGAAGGGGTACATGAATGTGTCATTGCATGTTGGAATGATTGCATCATGTACTAAGTGTTCTTGCTGTCCCAAATAAAGGATTAAATTGAATCCTAAATTGAAAAAGTCAAACGGCTAGTTTGAAAGTCAAACGGCAGTTTTTGGGAAGTGGGAGGAGAGGAGGAAACCGAATTGGGGGAGGAGTCCTCCTCCCCAAGCCGGCGGCCAGCCCTAGGCCGAGTTGGGGAGGGACTCCCTCCCTCCCCTAGCGCGCCAGCCCTCCCACCTATAAAGGGAGGGGCAGGGCTCCCCTCCCAACACAACACAAGACACACAAGTTCCTATCCTCTAAACTAGAAACTAGACCTAGACCCCGGTTTAGAGCTGTTTCGGTTTAGAGCCTTCTAATTGGTTTAGAGCCCTCTAATTGGTGTGTCTAATTACTAGACCACTAATAGCCTCTCTCATAAGCTCCACCATACTCGCACCGGCTTAAGGCGAAGCCCTGCGGGATTTCCCCTCTACCTCCGGTACCACGCCGTTGTGCTGCCGGAATCACGAGGAGAGTGCTACAACCTCCGCTGCCTGCTGGAACAAGGGAGAGGAAGGTCTTCGTCGAGTACCGAACGTGTGACCGACTGCGGGAGCGCTGCGGGAACGCGGCGCCGGAAGGATCGTCTACGCGATCTTGAGATCGGAAAGAGTACGACTACATCACCCACGAGAATCTGCTCTCGTTAACCGCTTTGGAATCTTCGAGGGTGAGTTCCTCTATCGACTCGTTGCTACAATCTAGTAGATAGATCTTGGCTTGTTTGTTTGTATGCGATAGAAAAATTTTGTTTTCCATGCTACGAACCCCTACATTAGAGTGGTGACAAAACCTGCCAGGGTTAGAAGGACTGCACGGATGCAGACTGGGGGGAAAGCTCCTCGTCACTGTTTGGCTCCACGGTCACTTCCTCCACGCACCAAGAACCCTTTCCATACCCTTATCCATGAGCATCAATACCAGAATATGCCTAAGGGGAAATTACCCTCCAATTGGGATTTGCCTCGTTCTAGCCATGCATGAAAAGAAGACTTCAAGGAGGAAGAGTGGGTAAAGAATAGTAAGAGCTAGAATCCGCAGCCTGACACAATCATGAGCCGCATCGAAGAAAATTCAAGGTTGATTCGTAATCTCACCTTTGAGATTGAGGACTTGGGGAAACTTATCAGAGAGCTCATCGAGAGGATACCACCACCACCAAAGTAGTAATTCATCATCAGGTTTGGCATCCCCTTGGCTTGTTCCAAGCTTGGGGGAGTGCCGCGGTATCACATCACTATCTTCTATATTTTTACCTTTTTTAGTAGAGTCATATCATGAATGGAGAAGTTATTATGTAGGATGGTTTGCATTATGGAAGTGTCCCCTCTCTCGTTAGATATGTATCCCTTGGTGTGAGTTGCCGTTATGGATTATTAATGAGAAGTTCTATCATTCACTCTTTTTCATAGCTTATATTAGTTTTCAATTCGTGGTTATATGATTGATCTTGTTGTTAGTATTGGTATCACTTTGGGATCATTGAGTTAATTTAGTTGGTTTTGGCAAAACCTGGCTCGGTCAGTAGCAACACTATTTTTGAGAGTTGAATGAAAAAGATAAAAGTACCTCTAAAGAAAAATAATTTCATCGTCTTTCTTTCTTGATTTGCTCATAAGTCTAGTATTCTCTAGTTAAGATCTTTTGTGCTTCCGAGGAAGATTGCATGTTTGTCTTTATCACTTGTATGTTTGTTTGTTTCCTTCAACTCTTATACTTGCTACCCAGCCTTGCTAGCCAAAGACCTGTACTGAGAGGGAATTCTTCTCGTGCATCCACTTCCTTAAACCAAAACCTTTGTCATTTGTGTCCACCATACCTACCTATTAGCATTATTGCTATCCCAAGTAAATTCTTGTTTTATCTATCTCCCAAATTAAACTTGTTATGTGAAAATTAGTGATTAAATCTCTCACAAACTTGATGACACACTTTACTTTTCTTGCATTTAATAACCTGAACCATTGGGTCCTTCTTTGGTGCGTATATGCTTGCGCTTTATGAGTTGAAGTTAGCAGAACCATGTATCATGGGGACCGCTTTCAACAGTTCATTGATACTTTGTACCTAGTTGATATCATGTTCTTTTGCTTATGGATCCCGGCGGTGTGAAATAAAAGGGGAACTTGTAAGATCATGGAGTTCATATGTGTGTTAGAGAAACGCTTGGGCCGCTAGACTAAGCCATGCCTAATCATGGTGGAAACTTGCAGCATAACTATAGTGAGCATTCTATGAAGCATCCTCAATAAAAACCTATGCAAATAGCAAATAAAAAGATAGCTGAGATGCTCACTGTCTACTTGCCTTGTCATTTTGATTATGGGATAGCTCCTGTGTCATGTGCAAGGGGTACCCCGTTGGCGGTTCTCAATGATACACGTGTATTTACAATGACAAGAGCTTACTCGTGACTCAAGTTGAGTAGCATGAGGTTCGGTACTCATAAGTAAGGGGCATGAGATTTCAACTTATAACTTGTCAAGAATATCCTCTTAGTTGTGTCACTTTAACCTTAATCACCTAAATATGCCTATGATAGGGGCAATGAGAGCTGAAAGCTAGTAAGTATCATAATTTTTGGGAGCTCTTTATGAGACTTGCAATCCCTTCTTCTCTGTGCGAAGGGCCTTTCTTTTACTTTGTAGTTGAGTCAGTAAACCTATTCCCTTCTATCTCAGCAAGTATTTTGAGTTGTGGTGTTTCATTCATTCATTTGTTGATTTATTCAATCATGTTTCTTATGTTCCTTGTTTTTGCACATTGCTCTTATCTTGATGTTTACTACTTTGAAAGCTATCATTGAAAACCAGTTATTTGTGCACTCCAGCAAATTATCAACTATTCTTCGACCAAGAGCTAAGTTGCCATTACCAATTATGATTTACTTTATGTATCTTTATTGTGTTTCATTTACTCATTGCAAGTTGAATTATATAAAAGTGAGTTGTCTTCTATTATGATCTATGTATTTGATGAATGTGATGCTTCTTGTCCGTATTCTTTTATCGACTCTTCACTCCATAAACCTGAGGTCATGTTTATTGAGCTCAGTTTTGCTTGGGGACAAGCGAAGTCTAAGCTTGGGGGGAGTTGATACGTCCATTTTGCATCATTATTCTATGTCATAATTCACTGTTATTCATTGATATATTTCGTATTGAGAGGTGATACTTATGTTACTTCATCTGTTTTTGCATGGTTGATGACTTTTGGAGCATGGACCACTGCAGTCAGGATTCTGATGGAAAAGGTGTTGTTTGGAGGCAAAATTCAAGAAGATCAGAAAATCCGGGAAAATATACGGAAAATCCTATTTTTCCAGGAGACGAAGGAAGCCAGAAGGGGGCTGGAGATGGGCCACAGGGGGCCCACACCACCCCCTGGCGCGGGCCAGCCCAGGCCGCACCACCAGGTGGTGTGGCCGCCCTGGTCCACCCCTGGCACTCCCCTGTCGCGTATATTATCCTCCCGAAACCCTAAGACTCGGGGAGCGACCACAGAAAGATTTCGCCGCCTCTGCGGGGCAGAAAACACCAAGAGAGAAAGATCTCTCCGGCAGACAGATTTCTGCCGGGGGAATTCCTTCCCGGAGAGGGGAGATCGTCGCCATCAACACCACCATCAAGCTGGACTTCATCGGGATCATCATCATCATCATCATCATCATCATCATCACCACCATCATCACCATCAGCACCATCATCACCATCTCCATATTGCTCTAAGAATTACGTTGAATCTTGCATAGTTCATAGGGGAAACTTTCCCGGTGTTGATTACTCTTTGTAGTTGATGCTATTGAGTGAACCATTGAATTATTGTTTATGTTCAGATTGTTATACATCATTATTCCATCTCTAATCATGATCCATATGATGTCTTGTGAGTAGTTCGTTTTGTTCTTGAGGACATGGGAGAAGTCATGTTGTTAGTAGTGGAGTTGTGTTGAGAAAGATTCAATAGTTTGATATTTAAGTTATGGTGTACTTCTTCTAGTGGTGTCATGTGAACGTCGACTACATGACACTTCACCTATATGGGCCTAGGGGAATGCATTGTGTATTTGGCTACTAATCGTAGGGGTTGCCGGAGCGACAGAAACCTGAACCCCCGTTAGGAAACCATTGCACAAGGGATGTAAGGGTCTTAGAGTTTAAAGCTGTGGTTAGGTTTCTACCTTAATTACTTTCTTGTACTTACGGATGTTTGCAAGGGGTATAATCACAAGTATGTATTAGTCCTAGGAAGTTCGGTACATTAGCACAGGTTCACCCACACTACACTTAACAAGCTAAAGAAGATTAATCGACTATATGACGCGAAAACACTTGACAGTCTTCCCATGTGTCCTCGAGAACGTTTGGTCATCTTAAGTAATACAACCAGCTTGTCCTTTGCTGCATAAAGGATTGGGCCACTTGCTGCATTTATTCCTACTGTCTTTTATTTACTCGTACTTTGTTTACTTGCTTTATCAAAAACCCCTAAAAATATGTTTGCTAAGTATTTGCAGAGAATTCTTGATCCATACCACTAGCCAGCATCTTCTGCTCCTCGTTGGGTTCGACGCTCTTACTTATCGAAAATACTGCGATACACCCCCTATACTTGTGGGTCATCAACGGTAATTGTCTTCCTTGATGGTTCTTATGGTATGTGGATGGTTCTTGAGAAGCAGTTCAGCATGTTCAGCTACCACGATGCAATTATCCACAATGGAGTCGTCTATGCTATAACTCAGATTGGCAATGTTTATGCATGTGATCCTCGGGCATGGGGTAAAATTTCCATCCTTAAATTTTCAAGCTTCATCATTCAAATTTTGCTCAGCTAACCTCTGAATGTGCTTTCCTTGCAAGGTCATGTGCGTCTTCCGGGGCCACCTGAATTAGATGCTAATCGTGAGTACAGTCCTGATCTGTGGTGGTTAGCAAGATCTCCTGATGGTGGTAGCCTTATTCTGATCATTACTGTGGGCGTTAGTGCTAGGCGTATGACACTACTTATCCTGTGGCTGAAAATGTTGGTTATCATCACGGCCGCAATATTCACACCTATTCTACTGGGTTTTGCTGCCATGTTTTCTCGATTGACACTAGTAGGTTACTTCCACCGAGGCAATGGCGGCGGGTTTTAGACCTTGGAGCATTTTCTATCTTCCTTGGATTGAACTATCCAATTACCATTCTAGTTGGCGTGGCAGGACTTGGCCCTGGAGATCTAACTAGGAGCAACTGTGTATACACCTCGCCGCATGCAGTTAGTCTCGGTGGATTTAATATTTGTCCTGAAATATGCTGCATCAGTATGAATGCTCAAGACGCCGCTGTTGGTTTCTCAACCAACATTGGCTGGAATTTCCCTCAAAAAAAACATTGGCTAGGATTGGTGGCAGACTCCTTTATGGTTCGTCCCAAGCTTGGCCAACACGAAGGATTGGAACCGGCATAATTAACGGTTCAAGGGAGATCATATGGAATACGGATTTGCGTATCTTGAATTATTTCCTTCGTCTTATTTGTATCGTATGGCCTCAGCCGTTAACTTGATGTACTCTAACACTCATTTCGCTGCAATGTAGTGCAAGGCCTTCGATTTGATCAAACTCCTTCTGTATGCAAGCCATAGTTTTAGTCAGTGCGGGTTGAATATTCTGCAACTCGTTGCGCCCGCACCCCTTTATTATTTGTTGCACTTTCGAGTTCTCAAAAAATGTGAAATAAATCCGGAACACTAGCTATGTTGTATCTTGTGCATCTACAATATTTGGTCCCACAATAAGATCTTATGTGACATGTGTCAATGAAAATAAAAAACCCTAAGCGGACAATATCTTGTGTTCATTTGTTCATTCAGTGGTGGCCAGGCCATGTACTAGTAATATTTTTGGGATGGAAATTTATAGATAAACTATATAAATATGATCTATGTTCATGATTTATTTCACATTTTCTGAAAACTTGGAAGTGCCACATGCAACAGCTTGTTGCCGGTGCAACTAGTTGCAAATTGTAATTTCCGTCGTGGACGTACCTAGTGGCAGGTGGATCCGACCTTAACAGGGCCCACATGTCAGTGAATCAGAGCCACACAAATTCATGCATGTTGCCTGACTTGAGCGAAATCTGGTGTTCGTGCACGTCTCTTATTTTGCTGCGCGGTTGCATGTTGTACATGTGTAATTCCATGTACCTTGTACTAGAACATATATGAAGACATGTAACATGCTAAAAATACCACGGACACACCCGTACTGTGCATAATATCCGGTGTATATATTTTCGGTTCTATGCTACGAGTTCTGCATGTAGGGGAACAAGATGAAATTACATGTGTCCATGTCGCGGCTACTACTACTAGTAGTAGTTTGTCCTCCTATTTTCCGTTGAAAATACTAGTACACTATGTTGAAATGAAAGCTGTAAAAAGAAAACCCTCTGGTCAAACTGATGTGACTAGACAATACTGCAGCTCTGATACGTAGTAAGTAGGAGTATTGTCAAATTACTAGTTGTGTGGCATGCTAGTCTAACATACAGTGAAGTCTAGGCGGCGGTGTCCTCGATGCTGCTGTTGACTAGACAGAGCAAGCAAGTAAAATCTCCTCCCTTGTTTTTTTCTTTGCCTCTCCATCTTCTTCCCCAGTCCCCACTCCATCCACGATCTCCCCCATGCTCTCTCTTCTAACGCTCCCCTCGTCCTGCAGCAAACCCCAGCCGCACTTGGCATCTGCCTAAATCCATCCTGCTGTGATGGCCGATTCGTAGCTCAGCGGGTGATGCAAGTGGGATAAACTTAGCGCGAACGATGTCCACCTGATCGTTCAGCGTCTAGACATTTCTAGCACCGTCAGGCTAGTTGCATGCTGCAAGGTGATGTACGATCGTATCGCCAACAATGAAGGTATGAAATGGATTGTTCACCATTGGAATGAACCCTGCCTACTGATGCCTCATCCTGCTTATTGGTTCGACGAGCACTATGATGATACGTGGGTACATCGTCTGCATGACACGGTGTACGACGTGGTGCCCCTCGACCATCCTCGGTGCACCGCCATCCTGCCCTTCATGCACAAAAAATTCTGGGTTGGCATGAACGACGACTGGCTCGCCGCGGTGGACCAGCGCGGGGCTTGGTGCCTAGCAAACATCTACAACTATTGAGTAATCGACCTTCCATTGGCGGATACTTGTGACATTCCGGCCGCCTCACACCCAGTATATAACCTGTAATGCTACTAGCCATCCAGGGTTCCCCTAGTTACATGTAGTCATTTCTGAACTCATTCACATTTCAAAAGTTTTTTTTTGCGAATCCGAGGTATGGAGAAAAGTTCAATAAGTCGTGGGATGGATCTCTTGAGCTGTTGAAGATCGTAATCTGCAGAGTGCCCACAGAAGCTGGGGGTTACACAGACTATAAGCTCCTCGCGTTGTTCGACGGTGAAATCGCCTACCTGGAAGGCGGTAGCCAAGTTTGGAGATGTGTTATGGGGTAACCCCATGGGTGGCCTGATCTTCACGGATCTCATGGTCAAATCAATGGGAAAGTGAGGGAAAAGGGGGAAGGTAGAGGAAGCGGACGCACACCTCGCGACGAACACGATGAACACACGCAAAACTCACACGATACAAGGCCGATTGCTCTCACCGGTGGCCACCGGTCCGATAGAATCCTCACAAGGAAAGATCGGTCAACGTGCTCCCTCGATCGCACGCGGAGAAGGAAGAACACCTTGGAGAGGGTCTTGACGTCTTGGCAAAGGGACACCGATGCCAAGGCCTTGTACAATGAGGGAGGCGCGATGCAAACTCCGACGACATGGTGACGATAGTCGATCCTGTTTGGTAGAAGCGGATGAGGCAAAACTAGAGATTCCACAAAGGAGGTTGTCTTTAGTCTATTATCTATGCCTAAGGGATACATGAGGGGTGGGGGCTCTATTTATAGGCCAGCCACTAGAATGGGGGTAGTTTAGGCAAAGGGGTAAGTAAAGAGAATATTTCATGGCATCAAACCCAGATCGTAGGTCGGAGACCTTGATGTGGTAACGACCGTAGATCCGGCTACATCATCTCCCCCCCTTCAAAAAAAGTCGTCCTCGACTCTACACGCTCATCACAAAGTAGAAGATGTCGAGAGACCTTCTTGATCCTGGGGTTCACCATATCATCCTCGGGAAGATTGAGTTGACAACACTTCAATGTTCCTTCACCTTCCATGAAGCCTACAAAGCTCACAAAGCAAAACAACACTGAAAGCATAGCCAATTCATAAAGATTATATCATGAGTCCTCAAGTAGAGTGAAGTCACCTTATAAAGGAGAGATAGCTCGTTGAGGAGCAGCCATAGGTAACTCTCTACAGTTCGTCTTGTCAACTTATGGTCCATAGAGGTTGACGTGTGAGCAATTGTACCTTCACACAACAAAGACCAAGCAACATATGTCTGTGTGTGATAGAGGAGCATGTCATTTGTGGCATGTCCATTCTTGTTCACAACACTATTAGCACAACTCAAGTATAGCAAACCGGATGCATATGCAAGGTCAAAGTGCATGGAAATCGTTTGAACATCATCCAAATGTGGGAATTCAAAAACTTCATATAACATCTTAGTGTGGCACTCAAAGCAATTGACTAAGATATGGATCAACATCTTTGATGCAAGAGTAGGAGAATTCGGCGAAAACACATGCGGAAGAATATCCAAAGCAACATCATTATGTGTGCAAACCAACCATTGGAAAGAACAATTGCTCAATATGTTGGATGCCATACACATATCATCAAAAGATAAAATCATGGGGGTATGAGTATCGCAAGCGGATGCAAAAAGAACGTGTTTGCAAACAAACCATATGAAAGAGCAAGTGGTCCTTATGTTTGTTGCAACAACAATACAAGAGACTTGGAAGCTCTCGTGACAATACATGCTCAAATTGGCATTATGGTTGCACACAAAACATCAAAAAAAGAAATTGTTCAACATTTTTGTGGCAACACACAAAGCATCAATATCCAATAGCAACGAAACATGATTGTCACAAGGTGGAAGAATGCCATTAACATGCTTGCAACCAAACCATAGGAAAGAGCAATTTGACAACATGAAAGATGCAAAGCATGCAAAAGGTATTAGAGTTGGGTTCGATCTTGAACTCACTTGGGGATGCTCTCTAGAGATCTTTTTGTCAACTCGTGCTCAACTGAGGTTGACATTCTTGTGCGGGTTCCTACACACATCAAACACAAAAGGAAGAATGTGTGTGCATGGTAGAGAAACACATCATACATCATGACGTATCTCTTCTTGTGCACATCACCATGAGTGTCAATCAAGTATGAAATAGATGCATGGTGAGATGCAAGTGGGGAACATGCTTATCATGGAATTTACTAAAATCTCCAAAATTTGAGAAAGCTATGGGGGCGATCTCAATATAAACCATATTAGAATTATTGTTGCAAGCAAAACAAGTGAAAGAGCAATTATTCAACTTAATGCAAGCAACGGGAGAGATTGCAAAACATTCATGACAAAGCATGGTTCGAGGGATACCATTGGTAACATCATTGCAAGCAAAACATTGGAAAGAGCAATTGTTCAACAAAGTGCAAGAAATGATATCATCAATGTAACGTTTAGAGCATGGCATGCTATGCCAACATCATCACAATCAAATAATTTCACATGCTCAACACTATGCAAAGACAAAGTATTGCATGGAAATACCAATGAGTCATATGTGATATCACAAACATCAACCATAGCATGCCAATCATCACAAATCATCATGTCCACTAGTGGGATCATGGCATCATGAACACCCTTATTTTTACCTTGTTCGTACCTCTCATATGAAGTGGGTGTTGTGGTAGTATTGGCCTCCATGTGGGCGACTTCTTCTTCTCGTATGGGGATGGCGTTAGCTTCCTCCACCATGTTCATCTTTTCAGTCGGAAGCATCATCATGTCCAAGCTTGGCGCTTCTTTATCCATGGAACTGAGAACATCATGGGATAACACACTAGAGGTAGAGGGTAAGTTGTTAGAAATCAATGTAGTCTCACATGACCTATCAACTACCACTCTCATCTCACTCGGTGTATCATTCATGCCCTCCAAGTGGAAGCACTCAATCTCACGTATGGTGGAGTCACTCATCTCACTCTTGTTTTCACTCAAGTGGGCTAAGTGGCTCTCATACTCACATGGGATTGGTACCACATCATCACTCAAGCATGTAGGGGTAGGCTCGGTTCTCTCAACTCCATGCGCCTCCTTTGGTGAAGGGAAAGTCCCATGCTCACCATTCTTGACCTTGTCGTCGCCATCGTGTAGCATAGGCTCATCCTTCGTCGTGGCCACCTTGGCTTGTGTAGCCATCCTCTTGACATACTCGTCCAACTTGGTGAAGTAGAGGTCTTCATCTTCCTCCTCCATGAAGTTGCATGCATCATCTAGGATGTAGCACCCCGATAAAACCACTACTAGGAAATCGCTATGTTTTTGTGTTACGCATCATCATGACCGCATGCTCATATCATCATGCCACATTACATTTGACCATCGTCATGTCATCATACATTGTTTGCCTAAAATTAATTTCTACAAGCCTATCTTTGTTTTCTAAATATCCCAGCGTTATTCAAATTAAAACCCGGTCCCGTCCGGATATTTTTTTTATTTGTCTAAAAACTATTTCTAAAAGCCTTTTGAAATTAAAATAGATAAAACTATTTTGTACCGTGAGGCCGCCACCGGGCAGGCCCAAAGGGCTCAGCAAGTAGGAGCCTACTACCCCCAAAATCAACCCTAGTCTATCTACCCCAAACCCTAGACTAAACCTAGCCCTAACCAGACCCAACCCGCAGCAACACGACCGCCCCTGTGACCCGCCGCGGACTGACCCTGACCCGGTCACGCGCAAGCCACGCAACAGCGCAGCCGCGCGCGTGTCCCGCACGGAACCCACACCCACCTACCGACCTACCCTGCTCCTCACCTCGACCATCCCCGCGACCCCCCGCTGTCACGTTTCCCACACGTAGGCGACCCAGGCTCCCACACGCAACCCCTCTCTCGTCGTGCAACCCGGCCCCACCCTAGCATCGCGACGCACTCAGCGCTCCCGTATCGATGCGCCCTGATCCTGCCTCCTTCCTCGCGTCTCCCACCTACCACCGCCGCCCCGTCAACCGAAACCGAGACGCGCCGCTAGCGCCCGGCCGTCCCCTTCCTCCCCAAGACCGAGCGCCCCTCCCCCGTTCTTCTCCCGCAGGAGCTCGCCTCGGCCGTCCCTTCCTCGTCTTCCTCTGCATCGAGCCTGACCCTGCCGCCTTCGGTGGCCTTCTTCTCACGAGCCCGCTGCTGCTGGCGCGTCCGCCGTCCTCTCTGAAGCTCCTTCCTGCAGCGCCTGCCTATGGCCTCCATAGCCGCCTCCTCGTGGAGCTCCTCCGGTCGCCTTCTCCCCGACCCTCTCCGTCGACCAGGCCCTGGAGCCGGCCACCGCTCCGCCTGTGTTCCTCGAGCCCCCTTACGCCGTTCCCACCGGCATTACCTCCTCTACGCGCTGTCCCCTACGAGCAGCCCCGACCCTGCCAGGCCTCCAACCGCCGCCGAGCTCGTCGGCCTTTCGTCGCCCCTCGAGATCGCCTCCATTCCCATCGAGGCCCTCCTAGCGAGCCTGTGCCCTGACCGTGCCTCCTGTGCGCCTCGCGAGCTCGTCCCTGTCATGATGCCTTGCTCCCCGCCCGTCTCCTCTTTCCCAGGTGTCGCCGCCGGCCGCCGCTCCTCCCCGCGCCCGGCAGCACGTCCTCGCCGTCCGCGTGGCCACGCGAGGCGTGCCTATGCTCACCTCGTCCCAGAGTGTTCCCCAACATCCTCCTTGCATCGATGTGTCCAACACCTGCTTGTGCTTTGGTCTCTGTGGGGATAAGTTGAATCTAGTGGCCCTTCGATTGGTTCGTTGCCGCTTTCTCCTCACGGGTTGGTGTTTGTCGCTTCCTTGTTGGTGACCTTTTCCTAAATGTTGCCTCGCAGCTACTCCGCTCTGTCTCATTGTTGATCATGTGTTGTTGGTGTTCCAGTAAGGTGAAGATAGTGTGGTGGTATGGTGTTGGAGCGATGAAGACACATGAAGATGGCGTAGAACGACAACTATGGCTCTGGTGCAAGTACGATCCTGATGTTGCAGCGTCAAGCATGTGAAGATGGTGGTAACATCTAGAGACCTAGGCATTGATCCAAGATCATCACGACACTCGCAATCATAAGCCCAAGTATGCCGACATGGAACCGAAGACCATAGAACTCCACGATCTCCGTCCAGGATCCAAGACTGAACCCTGAAGATCATCTCGGATTCGAAGACCGAACCCCGTCAAACCCTCAGACCCAAGATCTTTGGACCTTAATGTGTGACCCCCTTATCCGAGACCCCTATTTTTATAATATGACATTGTCACTTGTTGCATATTAAATTGTTCATACTTGCATGCATATTGTGGGTGTGTGGGCTATTTCAATGATCACCTAAATTAAATATGGAGACTAAATGCGGGCTTTTCTAGTCTTATACCGCCTCCATTTAAATTTGTGTAGCGAACCGATGCCATGTTTTGTCTTGTTAATGCAACATTTAAATTGCGGGGTATCTAAATAACATGAATCATCTAATTAATTGTCAGGACCCGGTTCCGCTTAATGTTGCCTAGTTGCATCGCATCTTTGCCATGACATGCATCATATCATGCATCATACCCGATCTTCTGCCGTAGTATTAAATAGTGCATCCGGTGTTTCTTTTAGTGCTTTGGTTCTTCGTGGATTAGGCCGTTGAGTTGATGCGAGTATCGACAAGTTCTTCGGATAATGTATCTCCGGCAGTGTTTCCCAGGCGAGCAATCTCCCCCTTTCTACCTATTTTGCATTTATAGTATTTACTTCCTTCCTATTGATCTACTGCTATCAGTGTCACGATGCTTTAGCGTTCCATACCAGATATATTCCGTGCAGCCTTTATATTGCCTTGGACACCTCCTATTACCTGTTGTTTGGTAGACAGATGGTCTTGCGAGTCGTAGTCGCTTGCTCAGGTGTGATCCCGTGTCGTGAAGTACCATATAGTTGTTGGAATGTTGTCATATGCTTTACGGTGGAGAGGATCATGACTTTAAATACAACTATTAAATTGCTAGATAATTAACGAAAGAGGCACCGGTGGACAATATATGCTATTTGGTTTTTCATGTCCACTTGTATCCTGTAGGCCCCGAGTACTTGATACCTGTTCCTTGATTATTCGCACTATCCACATCCGGGAGAGTCTATGAATCCCCCTTATCCAGAGCTTGATTCATTTCTTATTTCTTGGGGCCACAAACTAGTTTGGGGCTTTATTACTATCCTGTACTTATGCCATGCTTTACTGCTTTATTTACGATTATGCGTGGAGCACGTGTACTGTTTTGGAACGTGGAATGTTTTTGCGGTATCGACAAGCCCAGTCACACTTTTGGGTTCCCAGTCATTTACAGCCATTGACACAAACCCTGGGTCCGTCTCGGAGCCGGCCAACTTCGTTGCGGGTAGCTTAGTGAGGTGGCGCCCTGAAATGATTTACGAATCCTATGATTGCTTTGTCGTCAAAGCCTCGTTGGGTTTTGATTTGGTTTTTCCGAGGTTGATCGTGTGTGTGTTTCTATTTGTGCACCCCTGCAGGGTAAATCTTTCTGAAAGCCGTGTCCGCGGTTATGGACAACTTGGAGCACAGTATCTCAATCATAGACAAGCATAACTAAAGTAGTGCTATAAATTTGACTTAATATGTGACTAGTAATTAGCTTCACTACAATGGAATGGATAATAAAAGTGCCAACAACTGGTGTAACTAGGGTGTATCGTGTCTTGTTATACCTGCCTAGTAAGTATCGCAACTCCAATGGAATGAAATAGAAGTGCCAACAACTGCTGGGTTTGGGATGTCACATGCTAATTGTATCTGACTAGTAAGCACTGCAACTACAACTGAATGGTTAACCAAAACTGCCCACTACTTATGCTATCAGGATGACTCGTGCTATCTATATCTGACTAGTAAGTGCTGTAACTATAATGGAATGAATAAAACTGCCAACTTGGTGAGTTCCTTGGTTTGACTTCCTCGTTTGGTCTCGGGGGGGGGGGGGGGAACACCAGGATGAGTATGATTGGTTTTAGTATCAGGTTGGTCCCGAATAGGTCTTTCTTACCCCTCTCTAATAGCCGACAGATATATCGAGTCTCTATAGGTTGTATAGTGCATGCTTCGCTGCCGCTTCAGTCCACCATACCTATGTAGGCGAGAGCCGCCGAATTCTAGCCTCGCCGTGTACTGGCCTCAGTACTGACGCTCCTCTTTTTCCTTTGCCCATTGTCGGTACCCCTTTTGTTTTAGCAGGTTTGAGATCGACGTCGTTAGCAGGGTTACCCTTCCAGCTTGGCCTGGGCAGGGTTATGGACGCCATTGGTTATTCTTCAAGGCTCTTAGCCCCATTTGCATCTTGCCCATACTCGGACTCTATATCGTTTTCAAGGTGATTTTGATATGGGGTGGCCCGATCTTCTCAGTAAGCGGATGGCAATGATAATGGTGGATGATAGATAACTAGCCTGTAGCTATGAACTCTCCCGCTCGATCCATGATAGCAATGCAACAGCTCTCGAACCTTGTAGGATATTCACAACACCACGCTCTTGCGCATGCAGCCGTGACCACGAACGGTAGTATGCAATCTACTAATTCCCAATGGAACAACAGATCACACTCAATTATAGTTGGTAGATTCGAACACAGGGTAATTCCAGAGGTTCTATGAAAGAAACAACTCCACAATATTTTAACGTGGTCTAAACCCTAACTAGAGGTCGTCCCATAGCTTATAAGGGTGGCTGGAGTGACCAGAAACCAAAACTGAACGCAAACGACTCAAACTGATACAAACCGACTCGGACCAGATTCGGTCGGTGGGCGGACACTTCGGTCGAAATCTGCCGGACAGTCCGGTCAGGCCAGACACTCCGGGTGAAGTGTGCCGGACAGTCCGGTCTGGCCGGAAACTCTGAAGTTTCCGGGTGGCGTCCGGGTAGTGTCCGAACTGGCATATTGAATGTCCACGCCAGTTCGCCTCTCGACTAGGCCGGACAGTCCGGGTGGATCTGGCCGGACACTCCGGTCGTGGCAGATCTTTTTGCCTTCGTCTTGATGATCTTCTCTTGCGCCTTCCTCCCGCTCCTCCCTCGCGCATCCTTGGGCGATCATCATGTTGGGCTTCTCTTGTAGCCCTTCTCCTCCTCGCGCCATGCTTGTTTCTCCAACGAACCTGATCATACATAAATGCATAGACTTAGGCAGTATAAAGTTCTCATCAATCAAAGTACCAGATTCGTTTAGGAGTAAATTCACCTGTTGTTCCAGTAGCTTAGCACGAGCTCTTGTAATAGGTCCAATTCTAATCTCATTGGACTGATCCTTTCTTGCAACAGTTGTAGCATCTTCAGTAGTCATTGGGGTAGGTGTAATTGTAGGGATGTCCTCATCATCTACCCCCCCCCCCTTCAAAAGGCGTCGACCTCGACGCTCCAAGGTCTTCTCCAACATATGGTGACAAATCAGCAACGTTGAAGCTATTGCTAACTCCACCAAACTCCTCAATAGGTATATCAACCGAGTAGGCGTTATCATTAATCTTGGCTAACACCTTGTAAGTACCAACACCACGTGGCTTCAATTTTGACTTTCGAAGTAGTGGGAACCTATCCTTGCGTAGATGCACCCAAACCATATCTCCAGGCTCGAACAACACTTCTTTCCTTGCTTGATTCCTTGCAGCAGCAATGTTCTTGCCTTTCTTCTCAATAGCCTCTCGAGTCTTCTCATGTATTTTCTTCACATAATCCGCATGTTTTGATGCCTCCATATCAACTCTCTCATGTAATGGCAGAGGCAACATATCAAGTGGCGTCAATGGCTTGAAACCATACACCACCTCAAAAGGACAAAGCTGAGTAGTTGAATGCACAACCCTGTTGTAAGCAAACTCAACATGTGGCAAACATTCTTCCCACTCCCACGGATTCTTTTTAATCATTGTCCTTAGTAGCTGTGACAATGTTCGATTCACCACCTCTGTTTGACCATCTTTTTGGGGATGACATGTAGTACTGAACAACAACTTCGTTCCTAGCTTGCCCCATAAGGTCTTCCAAAAGTAGCTCATGAACTTCACATCACGGTCAGAAACAATCGTCTTTGGTACTCCATGTAATCTCACGATGTCCCTGAAAAACAGGTTAGCAACATGCGACGCATCATCGCTTTTGTGGTAGGCAATAAAATGAGCCATCTTAGAGAACCTATCCACTAACACAAAGATAGAATCATGACCTCTCTGAGTTTTAGGTAGACCTAGCACAAAATCCATACTAATGTCTTCCCATGGAATAGTCAGTGCAGAGAGAGGTGTATACAAATCGTGAGGCTTCAGCTTAGATTTCGACTTGTGGCATGTAATACATCGGCTCACAAATCTGTACACATCACGCCTCATCTTGGGCCAATAAAAGTGATCAGCAAGCATGAGTAATGTCTTCTCACGCCCAAAGTGACCCATCAAACCATCAGCATGTGATTCCTGCACCTAAGAACAAACGCAACGACGATTTTGGAATACATAGTTTGTTAGCTCGAAACAAATATGCCATCATGTATATGATACTTATCCATGCGTTTCTAAGAGCACACAAACGATATGGTTCAGCAAAATCATGGTCGGCTGCATAAAGTGCACAAATAGCTTCTAATCCAGGAATTTTAACATCAAGATTGGTTAATAGCATGTTCTTCCTAGATAGAGCATCAGCAACAACGTTTTCTTTTCCCTTCTTATAGTTAATGATGTAAGGAAAAGACTCAATGAACTCAACCCATTTAGCTAATCTTCTATGCAAGTTTGATTGAGCTTTCAAGTATTTCAATGCTTCATGATCAGAATGTATGATGAATTCTTTTGGCCACAAATAATGTTGCCAAACCTCAAGTACTCTAACAAGTGCATACAATTCTTTATCATAGATAGAATAATTCAAACGAGCACCAGTCAATTTCTCAGAAAAATAAGCTATAGGCCGACCCTCTTGCATCAAAACGCCACCTATGCCTATACCACTAGCATCACATTCAACTTCAAATTGCTTCGAAAAATCAGGTAATGCAAGTAATGGTGCAGAAGTAAGCAAACGTTTTAATGTATCAAATGCAATGTCTTGAGGCACGCCCCATACAAAAGGAACCTTTCTTTGTCAAATCATTTAATGGTGCAGCAATGGTGCTAAAATCTTTCACAAAGCGCCTATAGAAACCAGCGAGACCGTGGAAACTACGCACTTGACTAACATTCATCGGAGTAGGCCAATTCTGAATTGATTCAATTTTAGATTGATCTACCTCTACTCCATGCTTAGAAACAACAAATCCTAGGAATATGACCTTATCTTTTGCAAATGTACACTTCTCAAGATTAGCATACAGTTTATTATCACGTAACACTTGCAAAACTTGTCTAATATGAGTGAAATCTTCAGATTCGATGTGGCTGTATATGAGTATATCATCAAAGTAAACAACCACGAAACGACCAATAAACTCTCTCAAAACATGATTCATCAAACGCATGAAAGTACTAGGTGCATTAGTAAGACCAAACGGCATAACTAACCACTCATACAAACCGAATTTAGTTTTGAAAGCAGTTTTCCATTCATCCCCTTCTTTCATCCTAATTTGATGATAACCACTACGCAAGTCAATTTTAGAGAAAACAGCAGCACCACTCAATTCATCGAGCATATCCTCTAAGCGTGGAATAGGATGACGATATCGAATAGTGATGTGATTAATCGCTCTACAATCAACGCACATGCGCCATGTACCATCTTTCTTAGGAACTAAAATAACAGGAACAGCACAAGGGCTAAGAGAGACACGAATGTACCCTTTATCCAGCAACGCTTGTACTTGCTTCTGAATTTCCTTAGTTTCTTTGGGATTAGTCCTGTAAGGTGCACGGTTGGGAAGTGTGGCGCTAGGAATTAGGTCCACTTGATGTTCTATACCACGCAATGGGGGCAAACCTGCGGGTACATCTTCTGGAAACATATCCCCAAAATCCTGCAAAATAGAAGAGACACCAAGAGAAATAGGGGTCATGTCGTTAGAAACCAATACCCCGCCCTTATACATGAGCACAAGTGGCATGGCTGTAGGATCCTCACGAAACTCTCTCATATCCTCCTTGGTGGCTAGTATCAATAAACCAGGCACTCTCTCACTTTTCGTTATATCACTCAATTTAGGCTCAATTACATCAGGAACAGCTGTTACACAGTCTCGCCGAGTGGTAGTATCTTCCTTCAAGTTCACCTCTATCTTCTGGCGAGAATCATTCACAATTTCTTGTGGTGTCATTGGCTGCATAGTAATCTTCTTTCCTTTGAATTCCAAGTGATATGTATTGGCTCGGTCATTGTGTTGCACATGGCGATCATAGAGCCAAGGCCGACCCAATAGTAGGTGACAAACAGTCATAGGAACCACATCAAAATCAATAGAATCTTTGTATGGCCCTATTTGAAAATTCACACGTACCATATGATTTACCTTCATCTCACCATTGTTGCTCAACCATTGTATGTAGTATGGCTTGGGATGAGGTAAATATGTCAAATTCAGTTTGGCACATAGTTCCTTACTTGCAAGATTTCTGCAGCTACCTCCATCAATAATTACCTTGCAAGCTTTGTTTGGTCCAACTAGAGCTTTTGTTTGGAACAAGTTGCAACGCTGGGATTCCTCAACCGGTTGCACACTAAGTACACGTGAAGATGCGACAATAGTGGGTGGACACTCAGCATATGCATCAGCACCATCCTCGCCGTCATCAATATCATCCGCAGAAGCTTCATCTCCACTTTCTACTTCACCTTGTTCATTAACAAACATAACCTTGCTGTTTGGACAATCCTTCTTGTAGTGACCTCTACCTCCACAAGTATGGCACACTACATCACGAGTACGTGCAGTAGACATGTTGGAACCCGAGCTAGCAGCAGGAACAGCGGGTTTCCAAGCATTAGAACCAAATGAAGGTGTACTTGCTGGTTTGGCCGATGGTGTAAATGGAGCAGCAGCTGGTGGCGTGACTGTAGGAGGTGTAGATCTGGCCAAAAATCTGCTGGAGGGTGGAAAACGAGCGCGTGACTTCGCCTCTTCTGCCAACTGGGATTCGGCCTCTCTAGCATGACGCAACAACTCATTCATGATCTCATACTTGTGATGACGAACAATGCTCTTGATTGGTAACTTCAGATTGTTTAGGAATCGCTGCATGGTCATCTCAATGGACTCACGAACTCGAGCACGGGAAGGAATTCCCCCGGCAGAAATCTGTCTGTCGGAGAGATATTAATCTCTCGGTGTTTTCCGCCCTGCAGAGGCGGCGGAATCTTTCTGTGGTCGCTCTCCGAGTCTTAGGGTTTCAGGAGGATGATATACGCCAAAGGGGAGAGGCTGGAGTGGGCCAGGGTGGCCACACCACCTTTAGGCGCGGCCTAGGGCTGCCCGCGCTAGGGGGTGGTGTGGGCCCCATGTGGCCCATCTCCACTCCGTCTTCTGGCATCCTTAGTCTTCTGGAAAAATAGGATTTTCCGTATATTTTTCCGAATTTTCTGATCTTCGCGAATTTTGCCTCCAAACAACACATTTTCCATCAGAATCCTGACTACAGCGGTCCATGCTCTAAAAGTCATCAACCATGCAAAAATAGATGAAATAACATAAGTATCACCTCTCAATATGAAATATATCAATGAATAATAGTAAATTAAGACATAGAATAGTGATGCAAAATGGACGTATCAAGTCCCCCCAAGCTTAGACTTCGCTTGTCCCCAAGCGAAACTGAGCTCAATAAACATGGCCTCAGGTTTATGGAGTGATGAGTCGATAAAACAATACGGACAAGAAGCATCACATTCATCAAATACATAGATCATAATAGAGGACAACTCACTATTATATAACTCAACTTGTAATAAGTAAAGGAAACACAATAAAGATACATAAAGTGAATCGTAATTGGTAATGGCAAACTTAGCTCTTGGTCGAAGAATAGTTGATAATTTGCTGGAGTTCACAAATAGCTGGTTTTTTCAATGATAGCTTTCAAAGTAGTAAACATCAGGATAAGAGCAATGTGCAAAACAAGGAACATAAGAAACATGATTGAATAAATCAACAAATGAATGAATGAAACACAACAACTCAAAATACTTGCTGAGATAGAAGGGAGTAGGTTTACTGACTCAACTACCAAGTAAAAGAAAGGCCCTTCAAAGAGGGAAGCAGGGATTGCAAGTCTCATAAAGAGCTCCCAAAAATTATGATACTTACTAGCTTTCAGCTCTCATTGCCCCTATCATAGGCATCTTTAGGTGATTAAGGTTAAAGTGACACAACTAAGAGGATATGCTAGACAAGTTATAAGTTGAAATATCATGCCCCTTACTTATGAGTACTGATCCTCATGCTACTCAACTTTAGTCATGATCAAGCTCTTGTCATTGTAAATACATGCATATCATTGAGAACCGCCAACGGGGTACCCCTTGCACATGACACAGGAGCTATCCCATAATCAAAATGACAAGGCAAGCAGACAGTGAGCATCTCAGCGATCTTTTTATTTGCTATTTGCATAGGTTTTTATTGAGGATGCTTCATAGAATGCTCACTATAGTTATGCTGCAAGTTTCCACCATGATTAGGCATGGCTTAGGCTAGAGGCCCAGGCGTTTCTCTAACACACATATAAACTCCATGATCTTACAAGTTCCACTTTTATTTCACACCGCCGGGATCCATAAGCAAAAGAACATGATATCAACTAGGTACAAAGTACCAAATAAAGTATTGAAAGCGGTCCCCATGATACATGGTTCGGCTAACTTCAACTCATAAAGCGCAAGCATATACGCAACAAAGAAGGACCCAATGGTTCAAGTTTATTAAATGCAAGAAAGTAAAGTGTGCCATCAAGTTCGTGAGAGCTTTAATCACTAATTTTCACATAAGAAGTTTAATTTGGGAGGTAGATAAAACAAGAATTTACTTGGAATAGCAATAGTGCTAATAGGTAGGTATGGTGGACACAAATGGCAAAGGTTTTGGTTTAAAGGAGGTGGATGCACGAGAAGAATACCCTCTCAGTACAGGTTTTTGGCTAGCAAGGCTGGGTAGCAAGTATAAGAGTTGAAGGAAACAACCAAACATACGAGTGATAAAGACAAACATGCAATCTTCCTTGGAAACACAAAAGGTCTTAAATAGAGAATACTAGACTTATGAGCAAATAAAGACAGAAAGATGATGAAATAATTTTTCTTTAAAGGTACTTTTATGTTTTTCATTCAACTCTCAAAAATAGTGTTGCTACTGACCGAGCCAGGTTTGCCAAAACCGACTAAATTAACTCAATGATCCCAAAGTGATACCAATACTAACCACAAGATCAATCATATAACCACGAATTGAAAACTAATATAAGCTATGCAAAAGAGTGAATAATAGAACTTCTCATTAATATTCCATAACGGCAACTCACACCAAGGGATACATATCTAACGAGAGAGGGGACACTTCCATAATGCAAACCATACTACATAATAACTCCTCTATTCATGATATGACTCTACTAATAAGGTAAAAAGATAGAAGATAGTGATATGATACCGCGACACTCCCCTAAGCTTGGAACAAACCAAGGGGATGACAAACCTGATGACGAATTACTCCTTAGGTGGTGGTGGTATCCTCTCATCTTCGTCCGTCTTCCAAGGTAAAGGCTTCCCATCAACAAAGGACATCGTGGTTTCCAACATCCTGAAACTTGCAGCAGCACTTATGAGTTTAAATCTAGCCTCATACTCACAGTTTTGATTTTGAACGTCATAGAACTGTGCTTGCAGTTTGTTGGTTGTTTGGCATAGTGAGAGGAATTCATTTTGAGTTCAGAAGTCTCCTTTTGGTGCTCGGTGATGAGTTCGGAACAAATCTTATGGATGATATCCACTTCACGCTCCGCCATCTTCTTGTACCTAAAGACTTCTTGTTCCAATACTTCCATCCTGTCCTCTAGACTTCCTTCACCTTTAGGGCCTTGAACCTCTTTAATCCGAACCTCCCCACCTTCGAGCAATAACTCCTTGGGATGAATCTTCAATTCTCTCATGTATGGGTTGATGATATCTTCCAAGGAATCTCCCTTAACTAATCCAGTGGAAGACATTGAGGCTACAAATCTGAGATTTTACCTGGCAGAAACAGATCGAAACAAAAACACGACGAAAACACGATATACGGACCTCGGGGGATCCGGGGGGTTATATATTACGAAGTTTCATATCAAAAGGGAGGTATTGGGTGAAAATGGGTCGGAGGCGGAGTCTGGGGTGGCCTCACCACCTGGTGGCGTGGCCAGGGGTGGGCCCGCGCCACAGGGTGGTGTGGGCTACCCCGGCTCCGATTCCGTCCCTTTTTCGCTTCGTAACTTTCCTTATCGACTGAAAACTGCAAAAATATAGTTGTATTGTATTTTCGTGGAACTTTTCTTACCAGAACTGTTACCTATTTGAAAACAGACTCTGCAGGTCTCTGAATTTGATCCTCGATGAATTTCTCCGGAGTTATAAATTGAAAGGCATCAACATCTTCATTGTAAGAATCTCCAGCAATATAGTGTTTGAGTCACTGTCCATTCACTACTTGTGTAGTATTATCTTTTAGAGAAGAAATTTTTATTGCTCCTGAATGGTATACTTCTTCAATGATGAAAGGTCCTTCCCATTTTGATAGTAGCTTCCCTGCAAAGAATCTGAGACGAGACTTATAGAATAGAACTTTCTCACCAACATGAAATTCTCTCTTAAGTATTCGCTTGTCATGCCATCTTTTAACTTTTTCCTTAAAGAGCCTAGAACTCTCATAGGCTTCACTCCTCCATTCATCTAAAGAACTTAAGTCAAATAATCTTTTCTCACCAGCGAGCTTACAATCTCTATTTAGTTCTTTCACTGTCTAGTAAGCTTTGTGTTCTAATTCTAAGGGTAGGTGGCAAGATTTCCCATAAACCATTTTATAAGGAGACATTCCCATAGGATTTTTGTAAGCAGTTCTATAAGCCCATAAAGCATCATTCAACTTCTTAGCCCAGTTTTTTCTAGACCTATTAACAGTCTTTTGCAAGATAGATTTAATTTCTCTATTTGATAACTCTACTTGCCCGCTAGTGTGGGGGTGATAAGCTGAAGCAATTCTATGATTAACATCATATTTAGCAAGGGTCTTCCTAAAACCACCATGAATGAAATGAGAACCCCCATCAGTCATGAGATACCTAGGCACCCCAAACCTAGGAAAGATAATATCCTTAAGCATTTTTAGAGAAGTCTCCCCGTCAGGAATGGCTTCTACCCACTTAGTAACATAATCAACGGCAACAAGAATATGAGTGTAGCCTTTCGAAGCAGGGAAAGGACCCATAAAGTCAAATCCCCAACAATCTGTAACACCCTCGAATCGGCCCTATGCAAGTTTTAGCGCTTCCCGCCAAACCCGCAAAGAAACGATTCAAGGACGCCCACCAGGCACTTGCGTGCGGGTGGAAAACGAAGTAATACCATTACACATTAGTCCATGATGGAACCCACAGAACATATATATACAACAACGAATCCATGAGTCAAGAATACAGATATACTATACAAAGATCCAAATCACCTTGAAAACGATAGAACGTCCGACTACGGACAAGATGCAAATGGGGCTAAGAGACCTGAAGAATAACCAATGGCGTCCATAACCCTTCCCAGGCCAAGCCGGAAGGGTAACCCTGCTAACGACGTCGATCTCAAACCTGCTAAAACAAAAGGGGTGCCGACAAAGGGAAGAGGAAAAAGAGGAGCGTTAGAACTGAGGCCAGTACACGGCGAGGCTAGAATTCGGCGGCTCTCGCCTACATAGGTATGGTGGACTGAAGCGGAAGCGAAGCATGCTCTAAACAACCTATAGAGACTCAGTAAAACTGGCGGCTATTAGAGAGGGATAAGAAAGACCTATTTGGATCCAACCTGATACTAACACCAATCATTCCCATCCTGGTATTCCCCCTCGAGACCAGACGAGGAAGTCAAACTGAGGAACTCACACAGTTGGCAGTTTTATTCATTCCATTATAGTTGAAGCACTTACTAGTCAGATATAGATAACATGGGTCATCCAGATAGCATAAGTAGTGGGCAGTTTTAGTTAACCATTCCGTGGTAGTTGTAGTACTTACTAGTCAGATACAATCAGCATGTGATATCCCAAACCCAGCAGTTGTTGGCACTTTTATTTCATTCCATTGGAGTTGCGATACTTACTAGGCAGGTATAACATGACACGATACACCCTAGTTCCACCAGTTGTTGGCACTTTTATTTACTCATTCCATTGTAGTGAAGCTGATTACTAGTCACATATTAAGTCAAATTTATAGCACTACTTTAGTTATGCTTGTATATGATCGAGATACTGTGCCCCAAGTCGTCCATAACCGCGGACACGGCTTTCAGAAAGATTTACCCTGTAGGGGTGCACAAATAGCAACACACACATGATCAACCTCAGAAAAACCAAATCAAAACCCAACAAGGCTTTCACGACAACGCAATCACAGGATTCATAAATTATTTCTGGGGGCCACCCCATTAAGCTACCCGCAACAAAGTTGGCCGGCTCTGAGACGGACCCAAGGTTTGTGTGGATGGCGGTAAACGACTGGGAACCCGAAAGTGTGACTGGGCTTGTCGATATAGCGAAAACGTGTCACGATCCAAAACAGTATAGGTGCTCCACGCAAAATCGTAAATAAAGCAGTAAAGCATGGCATAAGTACAGGATAGTAATAAAACCCCAAACTAGTTTGTGGCCCCAAGAAATAAGAAATGAATCAAGCTCTGGCTAAGGGGATTCATGGTCCCATATGCGGATAGTGCGATAGTCAAGGAACAGGTATCAAGTACTCGGGGTCCTACGGGACACAAGTGAGCGTGGAAAAACCAAATAACATCTATTGCCCATCGATGCCTCTGCATTAGTTATATCTATTCCCAACATTTTAATAGTTGCATTTAAAGTCATGATCATCTCCACCATTAAGCATCTCCACCATTTATCATGTGTCAACTTGCCGTCAACAGTGAAATGACAACGACGCGAAGCAACACATAAGCAAGCAACTACGACTCGCAAGGCTAACTATCTATCCAACAATAGGCAATAGGATGTGTCCACGGCAATATAGAGGCTACAAGGTATATAAATGGTGCACGGAAACTAAAGCATCACAATACGGGTAGCAATAGATCAACAGGAGGAAGTAAAGACTATAAATGCAAAATAGATAGAAAGGGGAGAATGCTCGCCTGGGAAACACTGGCGAAGGATCATTATCCGAAGAACTTGTCGGTACTCGCATCAACTCAACAGCCTAATCCGTGAAGAAGGAAAACACTAGAAGAAACACTGGATACACTATTTAATACTACTGCAGAAGATCTGGTATGCTGCATGTATGATGCATGACATGGCAAAGATACGATGTAGTTAGGCAATATTAAGCGGAACCGGGGTCCGACAATTAATTAATAGTTCGTGTTATTTAGATACCCCGCAATTTAAATGTTCACTTAACAATGCAAAACATGGCATCGGTTCGCTACACAAATTTAAATGGAGCCAATATAAGACTAGAATAGCCCGCATATGGCCTCCATAATTAATTCTGAGGTGAATCGACTAAATATCCCCAACCACATGATGCGATATATGCAAGCATGAACGATTTAATATGCAACAAGGTTTATATGACATTTCTAAAATAGGGGATCGGATAGGGTTCACACATATGGGTTCGGAGATCTTGGGGTTCCGAAGGGGTTTGGCGGGATCGGTCTTCGGTCGGGGCTTTGGGTCCGAGAGGAAGAACTTGGCGCGCCGAGGCTCGGTCTTCAGGGTCTCGGCCATCGGATCTACGGGATCGGGGGCTTGGCATCTCCGAAGGGGATCTCGGCGTTCCGCAGCCTCAGCCATCTTGTCCGTGTAGTAGATCATGGTGTGCCGAGGGTTGGGGTCTAGGGGGGTCGATCTTCGAGTCCGCAAGGTGGTCTTGATTAGCACTAGAGGTTGCACATAGGCTAGGACATCGGGTAGCAGCGACAGAACACCCCATCATATCAACACCACAACTTGACTAAAACATCGGCACACATCACCTCCTCAACAAACAACTGCATCGTCACCAACCGAGCACCTGGCGACGGGAAACGGCGGCCCGCCGGATGGAGCAGAGGAGGGCCAGGCCTCGCGGCGCGGAGGAGGACATGGCGGCTGTTGGGGTCGTGCGTTGGAGAAGCAACAGAGACGGGGAGGCGCTCGTGGAGTCGATGCAGAGCATGAGCGAGGCGCAGGCTCGAGGACGACCAATCGGCAGGGTGGAAGCCGAGGCAGAGAGCGCGGCTCGGTCGTTGGGTTCCAGCGGGATGGCGACACGGAGGAGCCTGTCGGCTAGGCTCGGACAGAGACGAGGCCGACGGTGGGGAGGAGCTTGCGGGGTCGGCGGCGCTGCTTGACGACGACCTAGGGCCAGGGTGGCGCGGATCAGGTCGAGGAGAGGGCCACGGCGGCGCCAGGGCGATGCGGGCCAGGAAGGACGACAAGCTCGCTGGGAGGATGTGGCCCGCGACGACAGAAGGCGAGGCAAGGTCCGGCGATGAGCGGAGGGCGCCCGTGGTGGCGGATATGTGGGAGAAGGCCGGTAGGAGGTCGCGGGGCCAAGAAAAAGGAGGGCCGAGGCGTCTACGGTGGCTCTGGCAGGTTCGAGGCAGAGGGGGCAGCGGCTGCTTGGAAGCAGAGACGTGGTGGGGATCGAGGAGAGGCGACGTTGGTGGGAAGGGTGAGGGGATCGATGGGGAAGGTGGGGATAGGGCCTTGCGTGTCAGGGTGGGGTGGGGAGTGTTGAATGGGTCTGGTGGCGTGCCGGTGGTTCGTGCTTGCATCTGGGAACGTGGCGTACCGATGCGGGGCTTGTGTGCGTGCGTGTAGGTTCTAGGTGGGTGTGTGCCACAGGGGGAAAATAAAAGGAGGTGGGGCCTGGCGGGGTGAGGTGGCGGGCTAGGAGTGGCCGGGTGAGGTGGCGATAGGGTGGGAGGAGTTTGGCTGCGCGCGGTTGGTGGGAGGCTGGGCGGGAGTGTGGGCAGGTGGTGGCTAGTCGGAGGGGTGTGGCTGGGTGGATAGGGTAGGGTGAGAAGATGGGTTGTCTGGTTTTATTTATTGGGGGTGGCCGACTGGGTCGGATCGGCCCGGTTCGGCTACCCCTAAAAATAATACAAATATTTTATTTGTTTAAAACGGGGCGTTTGAAATCTGTTTTTACACGAAACAAAATAATCCGAAGATCCGGTTTTAATTTGAAATAAAGACGGGGCGTTTAGAAAACAAAACCAGGCTTTTCGAAAATAGTTTGAGACGAACCATGCATGATGATGACGATGCTCAAATGCAATATGGCATGATGACATGAGCATGTTGTCATGATGATGCACAAAAATAAAAAAAACACGCGATTTTCTAGTAGTGGTTTTAGCGGGGTGCTACAATTCGACACCACTAACAAGGCATCTTGCCCTCGAGATCCGCCTCGTGGTACCGGGAAGAAGGTCGGCGATCTGAATCTTCTCGCTTTTTGTAGATGCTCGCGACACCACTAACAAGATGTCATTGTCCATGATCGTCGAGAGAACACTCCGGGAAACAAAGGACGAAGGTAAAGGTATCCACAAATAAAGCCACCTCTAACTTTGATAGAAAGAGAGAACCGATGCATTCTCATCCACTTCAATGTACACGAGCAAATAGAGTGAGTAGTCAGCATGGGGGCCAATCCATCACGCACCCAAACTATTACTCCGCACAATCAGTAGAAAAGCGTGCAACTGTTCTCGGAATCAGACTGAAGATCTCGACAAACGAGGTTCGGAACAAAGGAGTGATGCAGGCTCTGCATCGGATCTGGCGTAGATGATGTCGTCGCATCGGAAAACACCGGAAGGCACAAACAAGGAACAAAGAATGGTACCACAGATAAAGGATCACTCAGATAACATGAAGTCCGTAGGGAGAAACACCGTTGCCAAAGGAGGAAGTGAAACCCTGAAGGTGGGATGGAACCCAACCACAAGAAATCCTGGACTTGAAGAAAGGTAAGAGAGCAGATTTAAAACACGCAGAGGTAAGAGGAGAATAGCAGAGGGGTAAGGAGTAAAAGCAGACCTCATCAGATCTATCCAACCGATTTTGCAAAAATAGTTTTGACACTCTACATCGGCCGTTAGCTAGGTTATCCTACAGGCTGGACCAGTGGGGTATCGTAACTGCTGAGCTCTGATATCACTCTGTAACACCCTCGAATCGGCCCTATGCAAGTTCTAGCGCTTTCCGCCAAACCCGCATAAAAACGATTCAAGGATGCCCACCAGGCACTTGCGTGCGGGTGGAAAAAGAAGTAATACCATTACACATTAGTCCACGATGGAACCCACAAAATATATATATACAACAACGACTCCATGAGTCAAGAATACAGATATACTATACAAAGATCCAAATCACCTTGAAAACGATAGAACATCCGACTACGGACAAGATGCAAATGGGGCTAAGAGCCCTGAAGAATAACCAATGGCGTCCATAACCCTGCCCAGGCCAAGCCGGAAGGGTAACCCTGCTAACGACGTCGATCTCAAACCTGCTAAAACAAAAGGGGTGCCGACAAAGGGCAGAGGAAAAAGAGGAGCGTCAGTACTGAGGCCAGTACACGGCGAGGCTAGAATTCGGCGGCTCTCGCCTACATAGGTATGGTGGACTGAAGCGGCAGTGAAGCATGCGCTAAACAACCTATAGAGACTCAGTAAAACTGGTGGCTATTAGAGAGGGATAAGAAAGACCTATTCGGATCCAACCTGATAATAACACCAATCATACCCATCATGGTATTCCCCCTCGAGACCAAACGAGGAAGTCAAACCGAGGAACTCACATAGTTGGCAGTTTTATTCATTCCATTATAGTTGAAGAACTTACTAGTCAGATATAGATAACATGGGTCATCCTGATAGCATAAGTAGTGGGCAGTTTTAGTTAACCATTCCGTGGTAGTTGTAGTACTTACTAGTCAGATATAATCAGCATGTGACATCCCAAACCCAGCAGTTGTTGGCACTTTTATTTCATTCCATTGGAGTTGCGATACTTACTAGGCAAGTATAGCATGACACGATACACCCTAGTTCCACCAGTTGTTGGCACTTTTATTTACTCATTCCATTGTAGTGAAGCTGATTACTAGTCACATATTAAGTCAAATTTATAGCACTACTTTAGTTATGCTTGTCTATGATCGAGATACTGTGCTCCAAGTCGTCCATAACCGCGGACACGGCTTTCAGAAAGATTTACCCTGCAGGGGTGCACAAATAGCAACACACACACGATCAACCTCGGAAAAACCAAATCAAAACCCAACGAGGCTTTCACGACAAAGCAATCATAGGATTCATAAATTATTTCAGGGGGCCACCCCATTAAGCTACACGAATGAAGTTGGCCGGCTCCGAGACGGACCCAAGGTTTGTGTGGACGGCGGTAAACGACTGGGAACCCGAAAGTGTGACTGGGCTTGTCGATACAGCGAAAACGTGTCACGATCCAAAACAGTATAGGTGCTCCACGCACAATCATAAATAAAGCAGTAAAGCATGCCATAAGTACAGGATAGTAATAAAACCCCATACTACTTTGTGGCCCCAAGAAATAAGAAATGAATCAAGCTCTGGCTAAGGGGATTCATGGTCCCATATGCGGATAGTGCGATAGTCAAGGAACAGGTATCAAGTACTTGGGGTCCTACGGGACACAAGTGAGCGTGGAAAAACCAAATAACATCTATTGCCCACCGATGCCTCTGCATTAGTTATATCTATTCCCATCATTTTAACAGTTGCATTTAAAGTCATGATCATCTCCACCATTAAGCATTTCCACCATTTATCATGTGTCAACTTGCCGTCAACGGTGAAACGACAACGACGCGAAGCAACACATAAGCAAGCAACTACGACTCGCAAGGCTAACTATCTATCCAACAATAGGCAATAGGATGTGTCCACGGCAATATAGAGGCTACAAGGTATATAAATGGTCCATGGAAACTAAAGCATCACAATACGGGTAGCAATAGATCAACAGGAGGAAGTAAAGACTATAAATGCAAAATAGATAGAAAGGGGGAGAATGCTCGCCTGGGAAACACTGGCGAAGGATCATTATCCAAAGAACTTGTCGGTACTCGCATCAACTCAACAGCCTAATCCATGAAGAAGGAAAACACTAGAAGAAACACCGGATACACTATTTAATACTACTGCAGAAGATCCGGCATGATGCATGTATGATGCATGACATGGCAAAGATGCGATGCAGTTAGGCAATATTAAGCGGAACCGGGGTCCGACAATTAATTAATAGTTCGTGTTATTTAGATACCCCGCAATTTAAATGTTCACTTAACAATGCAAAACATGGCATCGGTTCGCTACACAAATTTAAATGGAGCCAATATAAGACTAGAATAGCCCGCATATGGCCTCCATAATTAATTCTGAGGTGAATCGACTAAATATCCCCAACCACATGATGCGATATATGCAAGCATGAACGATTTAATATGCAACAAGTTTTATATGACATTTACAAAATAGGGGATCGGATAGGGTTCACACATATGGGTTCGGAGATCTTGGGGTCCTGAAGGGGTTTGGTGGGATCGGTCTTCGGGTCGAGGCTTCGGGTCCGAGAGGAAGAACTTGGCGCGCCGAGGCTCGTTCTTCAGGGTCTCGGCCATCGGATCCACGAGATCGGGGGCTTGGCATCTCTGAAGGGGGATCTCGGCGTTCCGCAGCCTCAGCCATCTTGTCCGTGTAGTAGATCATGGTGTGCTGAGGGTTGCGGGTCTAGGGGGGTCGATCTTCGAGTCCGCAAGGTGGTCTTGATTAGCACTAGAGGTTGCACACGGGCCAGGACATCGGGTAGCAGCGGCAGAACACCCCATCATATCAGCACCACAACTTGACTGAAACATCGGCACACATCACCTCCTCAACAAACAACTGCACCGTCACCAACCGAGCACCTGGCGATGAGAAACGGCGGCCCGCCGGATGGAGCAGAGGAGGGCCAGGCCTCGCGGCGCAGAGGAGGACATGGCGGCTGTTGGGGTCGTGCGTTGGAGAAGCAACAGAGACGGGGAGGTGCTCATGCGGTCGATGCATAGCATGAGCGAGGCGCAGGCTCGAGGACGACCAATCAGCGGGGCGGAAGCCGAGGCAGAGAGCGCGGCTCGGTCGTTGGGTTCCAGCGGGACGGCGACACGGAGGAGCCAGTCGGCCGGGCTCGGGCGGAGACGAGGCCGACGGTGGGGAGGAGCTTACGGGGTCGGTGGCGGTGCTCGACGGCGACCTGGGGCTAGGGTGGCGCGGATCAGGTCGAGGAGAGGGCCACGACGGCGCCAGGGTGATGCGGGTCAGGAAGGACGACGAGCTCACTGAGGGGATGTGGCCCGCGAGGCGAGGTCCGGTGGTGAGCGGAGGGCTCCCGCGGTGGCGGATATGCGGGAGAAGGCCGGTAGGAGGCCGCGGGGCCAAGAAAGAGGAGGGCCGATGTCAACACCCGGATTTTTAATCCCGGATGCCCGTTATGCCATACCTCGCAATCCCAGGATTACCATTTTTGCGAGACATAACGGATTGGATATCACAGTACATCATCCATTACAAACCATACATAAGGTTTTACACAAATAAGGATCTCATAATCCAGTCTTTAATACAACAAGCAGCGGAAATAAACGATAGCGTAGCGGTGGGGTCCATCTTCAGGGGCACAGGCAATGCTGACGAAGGCAGATAGTCCTAGTTATCATAGCCGTCCTGCTGACCATCATCTTGATAATCTCCTTCATAGTCTGGCCATGATAATAGCCAGGGACAAAAGCCATGAGTACTCTTTAAGTACTCGCAAACTACTACTAGCAAGGGTTATGATTCTAAGTTAAAGTGCTGAATTGAAAGAATAACTATCAAGTTAAGTTTGAAACCTAAGTTGAGTTCTGAAGCAAGAAAAGATAAAGTAAAGTTCTAGAATCACTTAAGTGGGGAAGCTATTATCATCTACACAACCCTGTTGTGGGCAAGTCAAAGTTCATCATTCATTTCAAGTTATTTAGAAAACATCTGACAACGAAACAGTATGGCCATTCCAACTGTCCATAACCGCGGACGCGGCTATTCGAATAGTTTGACACTCTGCAGAGGTGGTACACTTTCACCACAAGATTCGATACATCTGTCAGGGATAACCCTGAATCATCATACTTAGTATGCAGATAATCAAACATAACCTTCCCTTTACACACCCTAGTACAAGCACCTCTCCTATGAGCATGGCCTCCCAACCATGACCATCAGTCATCTTGGGCACTGCATAGGTGGACATCATTGAGAGGTAGCCTCAGCTCAAACCTCCCCCGTGAGGGAACTAATACTAATGCATATAAATTTCCAGCTAAGCCTTACCCAATTCAGGTAATGTGGTTGTACGGTAAATTTGGAATGGTATCGCATCCGAATCCAACCATCAGTTTTATAAAAGGTTTAAGGATCATGCCTCATCATTTTCATCATCATAAACCAATTGTGTTTCTCAACACAGGTCAAAACATCTCAATAGAATGACTCATCATTCCAAGGTTTTCACAATTCATTTTAACCAAGTGTTCTCATCTAAAGTGACTCAAGTTTTGATCTATTCTAAAACACTAGGTTAAGAGTGTTCACTAAGGTGGAAAGGTGGGATCAATCTCATGCCATAGAATGACATCTAAAGGTTTCTAAGTAGGTCAAGTTTTATACTCTTTATGCTACCTTCAAAATTAATTAAAGAACTTTGTGTAAACTAAGGGGGTGTAATCAAAGTATGCTTAAGGCATCTTTACTAAACTATCTAGTTTTATTCTAGCTTGCTACAATAGCTTACTAAAGCATGTTTGCAAGGGTTAGCTTGCCACTAATAGCTTGCCTTGGTTGGTGCAGTGGTTGAAGTTTTCTTCTTCTTCTTGGTAGAACTCCTCCTCCTCGAAGGCTTGGTCGGTACTAGCGTCTAGAAATACATAGGGAGTGCACAATCACCAAACAATACTTAACTTAGGCTAAGTAGTATTCTAAACCACACAATTGATGATCTATTATCATCCCAAACATCACAAGTTTTAATTCAATAGTTTCAACCTTTTTATTTTGGAAAAGTAATTTCTACTCATTGAAATATTAACTACACTTTAATATTCACCACCAAAATATGGGATCATGTGGACACATGTCCTCACCACATATTCTAACATGTGGGAATGAGATTTAAAGGTTGGATCAATATTACTTTGGTTTAAGTTCATTATTTAATGATTTAAAGTGACTAGAAATGCCTATATAGCATTATTTTGGTACTAGTCCAAAGTCACTGCTTGTAAACCTTAATATTATTACATATTTGGATAGATATGATGAAATGTGATTTTTGAGAGTTGGAATCAACTCAAAAGCTAACTTGGTTGATTTTACAAAAATGTTTCAAGTTGCAAAAGCTTCTGTCTTCTTATTTTTATCAGGAGAAATCTATAACTCTAAATGAATTAAATCCAACGGGCTTGGATAGAGCATTTCAATACCTTTCAGACAAAATTAGTTTCATGTAATTTGGATTTGTCAAACTCACAGAATTGAATTTTGAAACACTGGACAGAAACTATATTCTAACTAAAAAGAAAAACCTAGATTTGAATCTATGGGCTTGCGTGGGAAAGGAAATGGGCCGGCCCAGTGGCACTACGCGGCACGGGGCTCAGCTGACAGGGGGGTCCACTTGTCAGCGGCTCTTTAAAACGCGAAACGGTACGCGCGCTGTGGGCCGTGCGATTAGAGGCTAGATCTACGGCTGAGGGTCGTCGTCGACGACGGACGGGTCGCCGGCGAGCTCAAACCCTAGCAGCTCGGTGGGGGTCTACTGGGGGCGTACCAGGGCTCCAGCAGGGTCGGCGATGCGGGCAAACGAAGTGGAAGACGACGGCGAGGCCAGGCATGGTCGCGACGGAGCTTGGGGTGGCCGGAATCAACGGCACCCTTCTTCTCCAGAGGCGGCGGCTCCGGCTCCAATTCCGGTGAGCTGCTGCTCCACTTGCTCCGGCGAGGGGTGGTTGAGGTTTCGAGAGGTGAGGGGAGTGGAATGGTGTGAGTCTTTGGTGCTGGGGAGGGCTCCTTTTATAGGCTCGATGGTGAGACCGAGCGGGATGGGCGGTCGACGGTGGCGACATGGCTACGGCGAGCTAGCGGCATGGCTGGGGATGGCGATCGATGGGCGGTCCCCTGGCAGTGCTCTAGCGCTTCAATGCGGCCGTAGGGGAGGTGGCATGCGGTCGGGGTGAGGTGGCGCTCTGCACGGCCGAAGCGGCTGTGTCCACGGAGAGCGGTGGCTGTGGGGCTTTGGGTAGCGAACGGAGGTGTCTGGGGTGTTCTCTAGGTCGAGGCGGAGCGGTGGGCGCGGGCTGGTGTCGAGCGGTGGCTTGTGCACGCGGGGACAGTGCGCGTTCTGCGGGCGGCGTCGGCATGGTTCGGTGGCACTGGGCGCGGGTTCTCCTCTGTGGTCCATGGCTGGTCTTGGCACGGGCAAGGGATAGAGAGGGGCGGTGCGGTGTTGGATGCCTCCTAGACATGGAGAGGGGGAGAGGGGTGGTCTGCTGCAGCGGTTACAAGTTTGGCCAGCAAGGCATGGCTCGGGTCGGCATGGCATTGTTGCTAGGGGTGTAGGGGATGGGTGTTTAGGCTTTGGTTAGATCATTGGGAGACAGAGGGAGTAAATGGGGATCAAATGGGGGCAAAACTCTGTTCAAAACAGTGAGCTAGGATTAGAGGTGTGATTCTGCCTGCTAAGTGTTTGATGAAATGGCCGCAAGAGAAAAAGTTTTGAATTTTGAGTTCAAAAATTTTGGGTGATCTCCACTAGTGATAGGTAGTCTCTGGTTGCAAGGGTTTTGAAAATGCTACTCAATTTGATGGTTTTTTAAATAGGGGTGATCTATGCATATGCATTAGATTCAATTTTAAACTGTCATTTAAAATAGTTTACAGAAGGTTTTTAGTAGATCAAAAGGTGGGCCTTGGTACCTCATTATGTGTACTAGCAAGGGGTGTAAAGATCAAGAATTGTTTCTGTTAAGAATTGAGTACTAGGAATAGCCAAAGTAGGTATGAGAGTTAAATTTGTCCAAATGACCATTCCTTCATTTTAATTCTTTTTGATTTGATTTTCTTTAGGAAAAGTTTGGGAATGATGTAGATGATGTTTAAATCACCTAAGAAACATTTTAGAAGCAAAGGATCACACAATCATGGCAATTCAAAACAACTCCTATTTTAAATGCACACATATATGAATGCTTTCATTTTAAATTTGGAAAAGTTTTTGTTAACCCCATTTTTGGATGACTTGATCTTGATAAGCTTGGATTGAAGTTTTGGGATGTTACAGCCGAGGCGTCGACGGTGGCTCTGGCGGGTTCGAGGCAGAGGGGGCAGCGGCTGCTCAGAAGCAGAGACGTGGTGGGGATCGAGGAGAGGCGGGGTTGGTGGGAAGGGTGAGGGGATCGATGGGGAAGGTGGGGACAGGGCCTTGCGTGTCAGGGTAGGGTAGGGAGCGTTGAATGGGTCTGGTGGCGTGCAGGTGGTTCGTGCTTGCATCTGGGAACGTGGCGTGCTGGTGCGGGGCTTGTGTGCGTGTGTGTAGATGCTAGGTGGGTGTGTGCCGCAGGGGGGAAAAGAAAAGGAGGTGGGGCCTGGCGGGGTGAGGTGGCGGGCTGGGAGTGGCCGGGGTGAGGTGGCGATGGGGTGCGAGGAGTTTGGCTGCGCGCGGTTGGTGGGAGGCTGGGCGGGAGTGTGGGCAGTTGGTGGCTGGTCGGAGGGGTGTGGCTGGGTGGATAGGGTAGGGTGAGGAGATGGGTTGTCTGGTTTTATTTATTGGGGTGGCCGGCTGGGTCAGATCGGCCCAGTTCGGCTTCCCCCTAAAAATAATACAAATATTTTATTTGTTTAAAACGGGGCGTTTGAAATCTGTTTGTAGACGAAACAAAATAATCCGGAGATCCGGTTTTAATTTGAAATAAAGACGGGGCGTTTAGAAAACAAAACCAGGCTTTTCGAAAATAGTTTGAGACAAACCATGCATGATGATGACGATGCTCAAATGCAATGTGGCATGATGACATGAGCATGTTTTCATGATGATGCACAAAAATAAAAACAACACGCGATTTTCTAGTAGTGGTTTTAGCGGGGTACTACACAATCAAAAGGTTCAATAACTAGAGAGTAGTTCATAGGCATTTCATTGCGTCTAGAAATATTACCAACACGCTGACATTCATCACAAGATAAAAAAATTCTTGCATCTTTAAAAAGGGTAGGCCAGTAGAAACCTGATTGTAGTACCTTTTGTGCAGTTCTATCTCCTGCATGATGTCCTCCATAGGCACTACCATGACATTTACGCAATATCTCCTTTTGTTCATATTCTGGAACACATCTTCGCATAATACCATCCACTCCTTCTTTGTATAAGTGTGGGTCATCCCAAAAATAATGCCTCAAATCATAGAAGAACTTTCTTCTTTGCTGAGCTATAAAAGTTGGAGGCAAATACTTGGAGACAATAAAGTTAGCATAATCAGCATACCACGGGCTTCCTTGCAAGCTCACCCCTACTGCAGCTAACTGTTCATTTGGGAAACTAACATTAATAGGCATAGGGTCAAAAGAGATGTTTTTCAAACGAGATAAATTATCAGCTACAGGGTTTTCAGCACCCTTCCTATCTACTATATTTAGATCAAACTCTTGTAAAAGCAGTACCCATCTAATAAGCCTAGGCTTAGCGTCCTTCTTCGTCATAAGATATTTAATTGCAGCATGATCAGTATGAATGGTTACTTTTGAGTCCACAATATAGGGCATAAACTTATCATAGGCAAAAACAACAACTAGAAATTCCTTTTCAGTAGTGGCATAATTCCTTTGAGCAGCGTCTAGAGTCTTACTAGCATAATGAATAACGTTTAACTTTTTATCAATACGTTGCCCAAGGACAGCCCCTACAGCAAAATCACTAGCATCACACATTATTTCAAAGGGTAAAATCCAATCAGGTGGTTAAACAATAGGGGCTGTAGTTAAATCCTTCTTAAGAGTTTCAAAAGCTTCCCTACAATCATCATCAAAAACGAAGGGTGCATCTTTTTGAAGAAGATTAGTGAGAGGTTTTGATATCCTAGAGAAGTCTTTAATAAACCTCCTATAGAAACCAGCATGACCAAGGATACTACGAATACCTTTGATGTCTCTTGGACATGGCATCTTCTCAATTGCCTCAACCTTAGCTCTATCAACTTCTATGCCTCTTTCAGAAACTTTATGCCCAAGAACAATCCCTTCATTAACCATGAAGTGGCATTTCTCCCAATTAAGAACAAGATTAGTTTCTTCACATCTCTGCAAAACTTTATCAAGGTTGTGCAGACAATTATCAAAAGAAGTTCCATAGACAGAAAAGTCATCCATGAACACTTCTACAATTTCCTCACAAAAACCATGAAAGATAGCAGACATGCACCTTTGGAAAGTAGCAGGAGCATTACATAAACCAAAAGGCATACGTCTATAAGCATAAGTTCCATAAGGGCAAGTAAAAGTAGTTTTTTCTTGATCTTGTTGTTTAACAGCAATTTGAGAGAAACCAGAATAACCATCAAGAAAACAAAGATGGGTCTTTTTAGACAACCTTTCCAACATTTGATCAATAAAAGGAAGCGGGTAGTGATCTTTCTTAGTAACTTTATTGACTTTCCTAAAATCGATGCACATCCTATAGCCTACCACTATTCTTTGAGGAATAAGCTCATCATTATCATTAGGGACAACGATAATACCTCCCTTTTTACGAACACAATGAACAGGACTAACCCATTCACTATCAGCAATAGGGTAAATAATACCAGCATCAAGGAGTTTCAATACTTCATTCCTTACCACTTCCTTCATCCTAGGATTTAAACGTCGTTGGTGCTCCACTACTGGCTTCGCATCTGGTTCTATGTTGATAGAATGCTGACATATAGTAGGTGAAATCCCTTTTTAATTATCCAGAGTATAGCCCATAGCTCCTCGATGTTTCCTCAAAACTTCCAATAACCTTTCTTCTTCCTTCCCTGAAAGTTTAGCGCTAACAATAACAGGATATATCTTTTTATCATCAATATAAGCATATTTAAGATCATCAGGGAGAGGTTTTAGATCGAAAACCGGATCCTTTTTAGGTGGCATCGTGGTACCCAAGTCTTCTACATGCAAGTCGTGCTTAAGCATCATAGGTTGATCACGGAGAATCCTGTCAATCTCATTCCTTTCTTCCATGAAGATTTCACTTTCATGATGTTACATAAATTGCTACAAAGCATTGTTAGGAGCAAGAGAAATAGAAGCAAGTTGTTCAATCCTAAAATCCTCATTATGGGTTTCCTCTTCGCAAGGTTCTTTAGCAAATTTCAAAAAATTAAACTCATAAGATTCCCCATCAAAATTAGTCAAGATTTTCTCCCTCTTGCAATCAATAATAGCTCCACAAGTACTCAAGAAAGGTCTACCAAAAATGATAGGGTAGGTTTTACTAGCAGCCGAACCAAGTACTAGAAAAACAGCAGGGTACTTAATCTTACCACAAAGAACTTCCACGTCTCGTACAATACCAATTGGAGAGATGGTCTCTCTATTAGCAAGGTGAATAACCACATCAATCTCTTCCAACTCACAAGGACTGATTTCATGCATAATTTCTCTGTAAAGCTCATAAGGAATAGCACCGGAACTTGCACCAATATCACATAAACCATAATAGCAATGATCACCAATTCTAACAGAAAGCATAGGAACACTAGCCTTTTTAGTTCTATTGGGATGTGAAACAATATTAGAAGCATCCTCACAAAATACTATGTTCCCATCTTCTACGCTTTTAGTGACAAGGTCTTTCGATATTGTTACCATAGGTTCAATGTTTATTTGTTCATCGGGTTTTATAGTTCTTTTTTTCACTTTTGGTGATTACATTAGTTATCATAGGATGGTCCTTTACCTTTTCTGGAAAGGGAATCTTCTCGATATAAGGTTCGGGTAAGATGGGGTCAATAATGCAATACTCAGCACTTCCAATAGGAGCATAGTCAACAATATCTTTGTAAGGTGCATGGTATTTGTTCCATCCCCTTTTTGGAATTTCGATACAGGAAGCAAAAGCTCTAAATCAATTCATAATAACTTGCAAATCAAGACCATAAATATTACAAATATTTTGAAAGTCATCAGTTCCCATAAAAGATTAAATGCATTCATAATCATAATTTATACCTGACTTTATACCTTTGTCATTCTCCCAAGCTTCAGCATTGTCTTGAATACGGTCTAGAAGGTCCCATTTAGCTTCTTCCATGCGAGTGAATGATCCAGCACAAGAAGCATCCAATAAATCTTTATCATGTAGAGGGAGCCTTGCATAAAAGTTATTGATAATAATATTGTTGGGGAGCTCATGAATGGGACATTTGAGCATTAGTAACTTCAATCTCCCCCAAGCTTGAGTTGTACTCTCTCCATCAAGAGGCCAAAAGTTGTATATTTGATTCCGATCTTTATGAATCTCACTAGGAGGATAAAACTTTGAATAAAAGAGAGGCACTATTTCCTCCCATTCCAGAGCTTGACCATTCTTCAGCAGCTTATACCATTCAACAGCTCTTCCTTTTAGTGACAATGAGAATAACTTCTTCTTAACTTGATATGTACTAATACCTGCACACTTGAACAACCCGTATAATTCGTGTATAAAGAGTAAATGATCACCGGGATGGACAGTTCCATCTCCAACATATTAGTTATCCATAACACGATCAATAATTCTTGTAAGTATTTTAAAAACATCATTCTCAGCAGGTGGCGGTTCATCTACTACCTTAGCAGTGGTAGTAGCATTACCAACAAAGAAACTCAGCGAATTATCCATAACGAAAATAAAGCAACTAACAGAAGTAAACAATACTCACAGTAGAAGTTTCCTTTACTAGTTCCATTCTCCAATAGCGCTTCACTACCCGGCAACGGTGCCAGAAAATAGTCTTGATGAGCCACAAGTATAGGGGGTGTATCGCAGTATTTTCGATAAGTAAGAGTGTCGAACCCAACGAGGAGCAGAAGGTGCTGGCTAGTGGTATGGATCAGGAATTCTCTACAAATACTTAGCAAATGGATTTTTAGGGGTTTTTGATATAGCAAGTAAACAAAGTACGAGTAAATAAAAGACAGTAGGAATAAATGCAGCAAGTGGCCCAATCCTTTATGCAGCAAAGGACAAGCCGGTTGTATTACTTAAGATGACCAAACGTTCTCGAGGACACATGGGAAGACTATCAAGTGCTTTCACTTCATATAGTTGATTAATCTTCTTTAGCTTGCTAAGTGTTGTGTGGGTGAACCTGTGCTAATGTACCGCCCCATCCAAGACTAATACATACTTGTGATTATACCCCTTGCAAACATCCGTAAGTACAAGAAAGTAATTAAGGTAGAAACCTAACCACAGCTTTAAACTCTAAGACCCTTACGTCCCTTGTGCAATGGTTTTCTAACGGGGGTTCAAGTTTCTGTCACTCCGGTAACCACTACGATTAGTAGCCAAATACACAATGCATTCCCCTACGCCCATATAGGTGAAGTGTCATGTGCTCGACGTTCACATGACACCACTAGAAGAAGTACACCACAAATTAAATAACAATCTATTGAATCTTTCTCAACGCAACTCCACTACTAACAACAAGACTTCTCCCATGTCCTCAAGAACAAAACGAACTACTCACAAGACATCATATGGATCATGATCAGAGATGGAATAATGATGTATAACAATCTGAACATAAACAATAATTCAATGGTTCACTCAATTGCATTAACTACAAAGAGTAATCAACACCGAGAAAGTTTTCCCTATGAGCTATGCAAGATTCAACGCAATTGTTATAGCAATATGGAGATGGTGATGAGGGTGCTGATGGTGATGATGGTGGTGATGATGATGATGATGATGATCCCGATGAAGTCCAGCTTGATGGTGGTGTTGATGGCGACGATCTCCCCTCTCCGGGAAGGAATTCCCCCGGCAGAAATCTGTCTGCCGGAGAGATCTTTCTCTCTCGGTGTTTTTCCCCCCGCAGAGGCGGTGGAATCTTTCTGTGGTTGCTCCCCGAGTCTTAGGGTTTCGGGAGGATAATATACGCCAGAGGGGAGTGCTAGGGGTGGACCAGGGCAGCCACACCACCTGGTGGCGCGGACTAGGGTGGCCCGCGCCAGGGGGTTGTGTGGGCCCCCTGTGGCCCATCTCGAGCCCCCCTTCTGGCTTCCTTCGTCTTCTGGAAAAATAGGATTTTCCGTATATTTTCCCGGATTTTCTGATCTTCGCGAATTTTGCCTCCAAACAGCACCTTTTCCATCAGAATCCTGACTGCAGCGGTCCATGTTCCAAAAGTCATCAACCATGCAAAAACAAATGAAATAACATAAGTATCACCTCTCAATATGAAATATATCAATGAATAACACTGAATTATGACATAGAATAGTGATGCAAAATGGACGTATTAGTGGCCTCATTTTTGCGGTAACAAGTCAAGGCTGCACCTACTGCTGGGATCCCACATCGGAAGGTAATTGTAGTTCCATGATGATATATTGTGAGTGATTGAGTGAAGTTGTTCATTAACTACCTTATTTATGTTTTACCTTTCGTATGACTGAATGAGCACACGCTTTATGTCCTAAAAAAATGAATGAACCATTGCCAGTAATGAATTAGTGCCAGTAATATGCCTTCCAAAAATATAGTGTATGACGGCGTCCCTGCACTACTAAGTTCGTTCATTGCCAAAATATGAAAGGTATTATTAACCAGCATCTCAACTGTGAGCGTTATACAGTGAAGCTGGGTTTCTTTATCTGTTTGTACTTTCAGGCCCTCCTCGGATTTTAGGAATCACATAGGATTTTTGTAGGACACCAATCTTTCCTTTTTGGATTTTGCCTTGGGATTCAGAGGAATTGTGTCGAATTTTTGTAGGATTCGGATCCTTAGGATTTTATTTTCTATAAAATGCTGTTTAATTCGAAATAGTATAATCCTTAGGAATCCCTTCAAAGGATTCCTTTGCACTCTATTTTGGAGGAAAATTTCCATCCACTCCAACCTCTTTGTACAATTCCTTTGGTTTTCCTGTGCAGTCAAACACCACTTGATCCAAAATACTGTAGGCATCTAATCCTATAGGATTCAAGTGGACATGCCTCTATATCAAAAAAAAAGTGGCGCTTCCTCTTTTGAAACTTACAACAACTAGGAAACTAAGATAAGCAAGAAATCCAAATATTCGGAATAGTAGAGTAAGAAATGCAATTCCTAATGTTGTTAATTTATTGAGTAATATTGTTGTCAGGATTTGCCTATTCACACTGTTAGCATGAACAATGAAGAATGCTGGTGTTAGAATATGTATGCCAGTTATGCACTTTTTGTCTCAAATTCGGATGTTGTAGGAAACCAGGAGCTTCCGTTTGTAATCCCAGCACCTATTTTGAATGATCGGCCAAGGATGTGGTTCCTCGCTTGATCGCCTGATGGTGAATGCTTGATGATCATAATTACAATGTATGGCATGGGGGTTGCCCATGGCGAAGAGGGTGAAATCATTCCTCATGCTCAAAATAGGACTAACCTACGCCTATATCTGCCTCTAGTGTCTACATTTTTGAAGAGGATCCTAGCTCTGCTGGACCTCCAGGGGTCATTGTTTGGCCGCAGGTTAACAACCTGGGGGGTAACTCTCTAATTCTTGGTCTCAATTATCCAATCATTGACAAGATGATGAAGAAACGCGGATGCAAGGCTGCTGATGGAACATTGTTCCCATTCATGAGGAAAAGTTGTGTGTACACAACATACATGAGATTTCGCAGAATACAATTCCTCGGATTAAACGCTACAACCTGCAGCCAACTGAAGGTGAGCCTGTGGCAGTTATCAGCCTTCCCAAAGATGGTTGGAATTGTGTGCGACAGGCGGAAATTTGGTTTAGGCCTAGTTTAGGTTTGGTATGCTCGTTGTGTTGTCCCTAGACTGAGCTGTGGATCTTTCTGGTGTATCGTTGTGTCATTTTTTTGCATCATGGTTCAACAGTTGACTGTTAGTACACTGGTTTTAGTGGCCAGCTTGAATCAGTTTATATGAGCCCTATCGTGCTTTTGTATTTAGTATTGCCTTCCACGGTATAATCCATGTAGCCGTGCTTATTTCGTAGCGTGGTTTCTGTACTATAGTTTTCAGTACTGTTACTGGCTTGTATATACGCGACTCGTGCATTTTTTTGAACCATCGCACCTCGTGCAACTTTGTGTTTTGACAGGAATATTCCTTCTTTCCTCTTAGCGAACGGGAAAAGTAGGTCACTGCTTCTTATAGGGCCACGAAATAAGCCTTAACTGGGCCATAATTGATCTTGGCTCGATACGCCAAAGCAGGCTGAGACACCCTAGGATGATAGCCGCAAATGTTTATGTCAATATTCTAAAAAAGAGAGTTAATGCACACCCTTACAAAAAAGAAAAATTGTTTACGCGGACCCCATATTGTCTCTGATACATGGCATACTTTTGGCGCTACCGTGAAATTACTTGTTCAATATAGTATGTATCCTTGATCATTCTTCTATATGTGAAATGAACAACTCAAGCTCTGATGTGACATGAACAAGTCAAGTTTTGATGTGCTGACATTGTACTATCTGTGCTAGTGTACAAACTGGTTGTATTATTATGTTCAAAACTATAAACTAAATGTGTGAATTCTGAGCCTTTTTGCATGATGACAATGCCACATGTTGGCACTAATTGCGGCATGTACTAATTTCATCGTACGGAAGTATACAACTTCGAGTGATCAGTTTAAGTTGGTGCTTACCCGGGCTATCTGCGGCTAGGCAAGTCAAGGCCACTGTGTCTATCGCCAATAGTTTATATGGCATGATTACAAGGTTTTGAGTACATCAAATCGATTGGGCACTTAGGCTGATTCAAAGCCACCCAAACCATCTCGAAATATATACCTTTGCTGAAAAGATGATTGTGCGCTGTAAGACTTGATATGACACAATTTTATGTCAATCAGTCAAACTCCCTCCAGTACTTTCCATGTTCGAATCCTGCGCTGCCCAAGTTCCTCGCTATGTATAATAAGGCGCAATATCGATCACTTTTCTCCATTTCCAACATCATTCTTTCAGATTCGGCGTAGGTACAGCCAGGTCAGGTGGACCATCGACCTTCAGTACAATATATTTTTACTACTTAGCCTATGAAAACGAACATTTCAACCCTACTTCGGACAAAAAACTTCCCATATTTTTGTTTCAAAAGAAAAACCCTTTATTAGCCTTTCGTGGTGAGCAGAATATATATTTTTTAGGGTACCAACTGCATTTTTTTAGGATGGGGTACGAACTACATTGAATTTTCATTAAGGACCTAGCGAATTTAGCCTGCTGGGTCAGGTGGATTGCCGACTCCCGACATATTGAGTATATTGAATTTTCAGTGAGGAGGTTATTAGAAAATAGTACTACATTCTTGTGGCATCCCGCTAAAACCACTACTAGAAAATTGCGATGTTTTTGGTGCATTGCATCATCATGACTGCATGCTCATGTCATCATGCCACATTGCATTTGAGCATCATCATCATGCATAAGTTTGTCTAAAACTATTTTATAAAAGGTTGTGTTTGTTTTCTTAATATCCCCCGCCTTTATTTCAAATTAAAAATCCCGGTCTTTTGTGGATCTTTTATTTGTCTAAAAACTATTTACAAAAATATTCTAAAATAAAAATAAAGAAATAAAAATATTTTTAGGGGAGGCAGCCAACCGGCTAGGCCCAAGTGGCCCAACGGGAGGCCACCTACCACCCCAAACCCTAACCTAGAACCGACCTACTCCCCGCAGCCGCCGCCGGTCACCCAACAAGCACACAGACGCATGGAACCCGCCTCTGCCTTGCCTCTCCCCACCGACACCTTGGCCCCACCACGCGCCAACCACTGCCCACGATCGCATGCCTCCACCTGCCGCCACCAACACACACAGCCGCCACTCCCTAGCTGCAACATAGTGCATCGCAACACAGCACGCACGCGGGCACGCCCCAGCGCTCGGCCTCCACCTACCCACTTGCATCGTGGACCCGACCCCATCACGCTCACCGTGTCCAACCCACGTCAATATCATGTGAGCTCCCCCGCTCCTGGCCCCACCCCACCTCGTTCCTGCCATCATGATTCCCCCGTCTCTCGCTGCAGCCCTCTCCCTTTTGCCCCGCACCCGATGCAAGCGCCGCCGCCGCTGCCTACCCTCTTGATGTAGAGCCATCGTTGTTTCCCTGGGTTGCTCCGTCCGACGCTAAGCTCTGCAGCAGCGACCGTCTCTGCCGAGCCCCTTCCTCGCTCGCTCCCGACCCTGTTCCCCATCGGCCACCATCGTCGGCCCTGCTCCGGATGCGCCAGACGCACGTCACCGGCCTCCCCTCCTCGTGCGTCTTCCACCGCCTTCTTGTTGTGGCGCCGCCCGGCGTCGTCTGTTCCGTCCTCCTCGAGCCGCTCCGTCCGCGAGCCCAAGCCCCTTCGTCCGAGAGTCGCGCACGCCCTGATGCTGGTCTCCTCTCCATGCCATCCTCCTGCGAGTCTTCGCCGTGCCGCCCTATCCTCACTACCAAGCTCTGTCACCACCACCTTTGCACATCGGCCTCGTCGGAGACCTCCTTTGTGCCGTCGCCGAGGCAGCCCTCGCTCGTCTCCCCCGCGGCCAACGCCGTCCTTACCACCGGAGCTCCTCCGCTGTGCCCCACGCGTGTCCCCAAGTTGAGCCGCCACCATGGAGTCCGGCCTCATCGCGAGCTCATCGTTGTGGCCTCCCTCCAGAGCTCGTCGTCACCCCCAGGAACCGCCTCATCACCTGCTTCCCTAGGCCGCGTCCCTGCAGGAGCCCCTCCACCTCCGGTCGTCGCCAAGCTTCGCCCCAGAGCCCGTTGTTGGTCCGCCCCTTCTTGTGCGCCAACTCCTCGCGCGAGCCGTGTGCGCCCTGGTATTGGCTGTGGATGCTAGGTACCTGGGTTCGTGTTGCTTCATCTAGAGACGCCTCCCCGTACGTCACCACCTCAGACAGAGTGCTGACACTATGAAGACAGGGACGACAAGTCCTGCGCAACACGACTCTTGTGAGTCTTTGTGAGCCCAAGTCCAATACCAGGCTGTGTGCTCCCTGAAGATCCTCTCCGCAAGTTCTTCAGGGTCACAAAGAGTTCGGCAAGTTCTTCAGGAAGACGTACCGAGAAGGCAACCAAGATCTCCTACATGGGACTCGAAGAGCCCGAACCCGGAACCCGAACCCCTAAGGACGCCAAGATCTTCGTGTTGGAACGTCAACTCCACCTACCCGAATCTGAAGACCGATCCCCTTGAGACCGAACCCGCACACCTTTGGAGCCCAAGATCGCCAAACCCCGATGTGTGACCCTTTTTCTAGCCTATTTTATAAAGTGCCATTCATATAAATTGTCGCATATTAAATCATTCATGCTTGCATACATCTCATCATGTGGGTTTGGGGCATTATGCCGATTCATCTCATAATTAAATATGGAGTCTATATGCGGGCTATTCTAGTCTTATTCCGGACTCCATTTAAATTAGTGTAGCGAACCGATGCCATGTTTTGTCTTGTTAATACAACATTTAAATTGCGGGGTATCTAAATAACTGGAACCTATTAATTAATTGTCGGGACCCTGGTTCCGCTTAATATTGCCTAATTGCTCCGCATCTGTGCCATGTCATGCATCATATCATAAGCATGACGGATCTTCTGTCGTAGTATTAAATATTGCATCTGGTGTTTCTTCTAGTGTTTGCTTCTTCGCGGATTAGGCCGATGAGTTGATGCGAGTATCGACAAGTTCTCCGGATATGAACCTTCGGCAGTGTTTCCCAGGCGAGCATTCTCCCCCTTTCTACCTATTTCGCATTTATAGTCTTTACTTCCTCCTGTTGATCTATTGCTATCCATATTGCGATGCTTTAGTTTCCGTGCACCATTTATATTCCTTGCAGCCCCTATATTGCCTTGGACACATCCTATTGCCTGTTGTTTGATAGATAGTCAGCCTTGTGAGTCGTAGTTGCTTGCTTATGTGTTGCTTCGCGTCGTTGTTCTTTTCACCGTTGACGGCAAGTTGACACATGATAAATGATAGAGATGCTTAACGGTGGAGTTGATCATGACATTAAATACAACTATTAAATTGCTAGGATAACTAATGAAAGAGGCACCGGTGGGCAATATATGCTATTTGGTTTTTCATGTCCACTTGTGTCCCGTAGGCCCCGAGTACTTGATACCTGTTCCTTGATTATTCGCACTATCCACATCAGGGAGACCCTATGGATCCCCCTTAGCGAGAGCTTGATTCATTGTTATTTCTTGGGGACACAAAGTAGTTTGGGGCTTTATTACTATCCTGTACTTATGCCATGCTTTACTGCTTTATTTACGATTGTGCGTGGAGCACCTGTACTGTCTTGGAATATGGAATGTTTTCGCGGTATCGACAAGGCCAATCACATTTTCGGGTTCCCAGTCGTTTACAACCATTGACACAAACCCTGGGTCCGTCTCGGAGCCGGCCAACTTCGTTGCGGGTAGCTTAGTGGGGTGGCCCCCTGAAATGATTTATGAATCCTGTGATTGCTTTGTCGTGAAAGCCTCGTTGGGTTTTGAGTTGGTTTTTCCGAGGTTGATCGTGTGTGTGTTGCTATTTGTGCACCCCTGCAGGGTAAATCTTTCTGAAAGCCGTGTTCGCGGTTATGGACGACTTGGAGCACAGTATCTCAATCATAGACAAGCATAACTAAAGTAGTGCTATAAATTTGACTTAATATGTGACTAGTAATCAGCTTCACTACAATGGAATGGATAATAAAAGTGCCAACCACTGGTGGAACTGGTGTGTATCGTGTCATGTTATATCTGCCTAGTAAGTATCACAACTCCAATGGAATGAAATAAAAGTGCCAACAACTGTTGGGTTTTGGGATTCCTCAGGACAATTATATCTGGCTAGTAAATGTTCCAACTACAACGGAATGGTAATTATAACAGCCACTACTTATGCTTCAGAACGACTCATGATAATTGTATCTGACTAGTAAGTGCTTCAACTATAATGGAATGAATAAAACTGCCAACTGTGTGAGTTCCTCGGTTTGACTTCCTCGTTTGGTCTCGAGGGGGAATACCAGGATGGGTATGATTGGTGTTAGTATACGGTTGGATCCGAATCGGTCTTTCTTATCTCTCTCTAATAGTCGACGGTTAATCTGAGTCTCTATAGGTTGTTTAGTGCTGCTGCGCTGCCGCTTCAGTCCACCATACCTATGTAAGCGAGAGCCGCCGAATTCTAACCTCGCCGTGTACTGGCCTCAGTACTGACGCTCCTCTTTTTCCATTGCCCTTTGTCGGCACCCCTTTTGTTTAGCAGGTTTAAGTTCGACGTCGTTAGCAGGGTTACCCTTCCGTCTTGGCCTGGGCAGGGTTATGGACGCCATTGGTTATTCTTCAGGGCTCTTAGCCCAATTTGCATCTTGTTCGTACTCGAACGCTGTAGCGATTTCAAGGTGATTTGGATCTTTGTACTGTGTATCGATATTCTTGACTCATGGAGTCGTGTTGTATATATATATCTGTTCTGTGGGTCCCATCGAAGACTGTTGTGTAATGGTATTACTTCGTTTTCCACCCGCACGAAAGTGCCTGGTGGGCGTCCTTGAATCGTTTCTATGCGGGTTTGGCGGGAAGCGCTAAAAATTGCATAGGGCCGATTCGAGGGTGTTACAATTCTACCCAACTGTGGCCCAAAACCTCGCTAATTTATCCTTCCAGGTTCAGGTTGGCCATGGGCCGCCAACCCTCAACAAATTATTACTTGGTTTTTTAAGATTGAACCACACTGAGGAATTTTCGGTAAGGAGCCCACGATAAGAAGCCCATTGGTTCACAATATTGGACCCAAGTTATTTTTTATCTCCCAAAATCGTCTTAATTTAGTATTTTCGTGCCATTCTGATAAACTATAGGACAAGCTTCTCCTACCCATGTTTTATTTGTACAAAGCATTTAGCATTTTTTATGGCAAGTCGTCAGGGTCACTGCCTTTTCATTTTAAGTGATTTCAACATTTCTAAATGTAATCTTTTCCAGTAGTGGCATAGATGGTTCTGGCATAGTGGAAGAACACGCAGTTCCCATTTGTTGAAGTCTTGAGTTAGATTCCTAGTTTTTTAATATAAATATATCATATATATAGTATAATCTCCGTCGTTCTTTTACATTTTTTCCAGCATACACACGTTTCTTACACAGTGAAGGCTGACATCTGGGACCCAGCAACGTTGCCAAGCTCAAAACAGCGGAGTCCATCATACACACTTTGCATTTGCAGAGACGCTGACATGTTGGACCTAGCAGAGACCTTATACAGATGTTGCATCGAGCAATCAATGTTTCATTTACAGAGAGGCTGGTATGTGGGACCCAGTAGCGCGACCTTATATAGATGCTGCATCGAGCAACGTTGCCAGTTCGAAACAGGGAGGCGCGAGCGATAAAAAAGTTCAACATGCACACGTTTCTTGTAATGAGAGGCTGAAATGGGGGACCCAGCAGCATGAGCAAACGGCAGATTCATCGAGCAACGCTATCTAGTTCGGAACAGGGTAGTGCTAGAGAAGAAAAAATTACATCATACACACGATTCTTCTAATGTGATGCTGACATAAGGGACCCACCAGCCTGAATAAACGGCTGATGCAGCGAGCAACGCTATCAAGTTCGGAACACGAAGGCATGACCGAGGGTAAAAAAATCCATCATACACACGTTTCTTCTAATGAGAGGATGACATGTGGGGCCCAACAGCGTGATTAAACAGTAGATGCATCGAACAACGCTATTAAGTTCGGAATAGGGTAGCGTGAGCTAAGGAAAAAATCCATCATACACATGTTTCTTCTAATGAGAGGATGACATGTGGAACTCATGAGGTTGGTTAAACGGTAGATGCGTCGAGCAACGCTATCAACTCGGAACGGGGTAGCGCTAGCGAAGGAAAAAATTCCATCATACACATGTTTCTTCTAATGAGAGGATGACATGTGGGTCCCAGGAGGTTGATTAGACGCTAGATGCATCGAGCAGCGCTATCATCTTCGGAACAGGGTAGCACGAGCGAAGGAAAAAAATTCCATCATACACATGATCCTTCTAATGAGAGGCTGACATGTGAGACCTAGCAGCCTGACTAAACGACAGTCGCCTCGAGCAACATTATCGAGTTCAAATCAGGGAGGCACGACTGAAAAATATGGTCCGCTAGAGACACTGACGTCCGGGACCCACACGTCTCAAAAGACTTCGGCAAATCAACATCGTGCAAGGAAACGAAAATCTTGCTTCTGCCATGCGCTAGCCGAGCTTCCTCCATGTTTCAGATCCGTCATAGTAGTGGGCCGCGAAATCGGAAAAAAAAGTTTTCCATCAGCCACGGTCAAGCCGAGAATTTTGTTGTGGAAGACACGCCTTCTACGACGACCGTCGGGCCAAGTCATTGCAGAAGGAAACTTTTCTTGTAGTGTTATTCAGAAGCGATGGTAGGATCTGATTCTAAGTCGTGTGTCTTGGAGCCATGAGATCTGAGTTAAGTCCATGGATGAAAATCAAGTTTGGAACTTCATTGATCTGCTAGATGGTGCAAGATCCGTCGAGTACAAATGGGTCTTTAAGAAGAAAACTGATATGGATGGAATATTTCTATCTATAAAGCATGACTTGTCGTGAAGGGGTTCTGATAGGTTCAAGGAGTTGAATACGATGAGACTTTCTTAGCCATAGCGATTCTTAAGTCAGTTCGAATCAGGTTAGTTATAGCAGCCTATTTCGACTATGAGATATAGCAGATGGATGTCAATATGGCTTTCCTTAATGGAAATTTAACCGAGGACGTGTATATGATAAGCCAGAGAGTTTCTTTGATCTGACTAATGCTGACAACGTATGCCAACTTCAGAAATCTATTTATGGGTTGAAGCAAGCATCTCGGAGTTAGAACATTCGCTTTGATGAGGTAGTCAAATCGTTTGGCTTCATAAAGAGTGATCTTGATTCTTGTTTATATAAGAAGTTAGTGGGATCAAAGGAAACTTTCTGATCTTATATGTGGATGACACATTATTGATTGGAAACGATGTCTAGATGTTGCAAGAAACCAAGGAATCATTGGAAAGGAGTTTCCCAATGAAGGAATTGGGTGAGGCAACTTACATTGTAGGAATTGGGTCAATAGAGATGGATCAAGGTGGCTCATTGGATTGAGTTAGAGTACATATTTGGACAAAGTGTTGAAGAAGTTCAACATGGAATCGTCTAAAACGGGTTCTTATCGGTGTCCCATGGTGTAAAACTTAGCAAGACGCAGTGTCCTTGAACAACTGATGAGCGAAGTCAGATGAGTGCGATTATGTATGCTTCGGTAGTCAGATCCATCATGTATGACATGGTTTGTACTAGGATGGATGTTTCCTAGTTCCAAGTGTTACGAGCAGATATCAGGACGACCCTGGCAAAAGCCACTCGGTAGCGGTTAAAAACATTCTTAAGTACTTGGGAAAGACTAAGGATATGTTCCTATTTTATGAACTAGGTGTAAAGGGTTACATAGATGCAAGTTATCTTACTGACTCAGATGATTCTCGTTTGCAATCTGGATACATGTTTGTAATGAACGGAGGGGCTATGAGCTGGAAGAGTTCCAAGCAAGAAACTGTGTATGTATCTACGACATAGGTTGAGTATATTGATGCCTCGAAGGCAGCAAAGGAAGTCGTTTGGATCAGGAACTTCTTGATTGATCTTGGTGTGGTTCAGGGATTGTCCAATATGTTAGATGTGTATTGTGATAGCAATGGTGCTATTTCACAAACCAAGGAACCTAGAAACAACCAAAAGAACAATCATACACTCATGCGTTACCACCTGACTCACTAGTTTGTCAATCAAGGTGATATCAAGTTATTCAAAGTACACACAAATGAAAACATTTCGAATCCGTTGACAAATCCTCTACCATAACCTAGGCATGATGCACACAAAACAGCCATGGGCATTAGATGCCTAGGCATGTGATGTCGGGATGATTGACCCTCGTGCAAGTGGGAGACTATTGGGAATGTGCCCTAGAAGCAATCATTTATGATGTAATTCCCAATGTATTCATAAAGTTATTAAGTTGTCCTAGTATGAACATCTGATATGTATCATTGAATATGTGATTCGGTTGTGGAACTATATATTCATGTTGTCCATACTAGATGTCCTTGGTTGTTGAGGTTGTGCTGGACATACAACTTAGACTAAAGTGAAAGTCGACTGATGACTAGGTTCCACTTGTCATCATCATGGTGATGCTATTCCGGCTTACATGGATTTGACTAAAGAGTCTAGAGTTTTGGACTGACCCATATTGAGATACAATGAATAAGTCGTCATGTGTATGTCTCACAATGTAATCCTTAGACCTGAGTTTGTCGCACAATCCGAGTTGTGGATTCCGAACTTAGGTTTTGTCAAACGATGTTCAGTCATAGCACAGTTATAAAGGTAGAGTTTGGGTCAGCTGAGAATCAAGTTGTGTGATGTGGATAACCAAGATGGGACTTTTCCCCTCCGACTAGAGAGATACTCTCTAGCCCCGCTTGTGTGATATGATTCGGAAGCATGGCCATGCGCGACTCTGTTAAGTGTTAACCAAGGCGATCGACTAAGAGTTAGTTGGATGAATCACATACCACGGATCGAGAAGAGAGTTGAGCTATTTAAGGGATGACGATAATTCGCCTATAGCTCAACAAGGTATATCGTGAGGCAAAAGGGACTAAGACTTAAGTAACATTGGAAGGTATGTCGTCATGAATCTTTGGTACTTGGGAGTCGACATGTTCTGCAAGGAGCCACTACTGATTGATCGATTACGAGTCGGACTCCAATCGTGTCCAATTCACCATAAGCCTACGGGGTCATACACTTAAGAGCGGGAGCAGATAGGTCAGTCGAGTTGGACCTGAACTAGACATGGACTAGGTCAATGAGTTAGATAAGGTGTTGAGACGAGGTCTCCAGACGAGGTCTCCAGACAAGGTCTCGAGACAAGGCCTTTAGATAAGGTCTTGACTCGCGATGACCTGTATTGGGCCTTAGTGTTTGGGCCACAAATGTTGTGGAGTCCACTTACACTCCCTATATATAGTGGGGCACGGGATGCCCTAGGGATGGTCATCCACTTCCATGTGTTGGAAACCCTAGCCCCATTCAGTCCAGCCGCCACACTCGACCTAGCAGTCCATCATCGGAGCTCCTCCTCATACGTGGAAATACCGGTAGATGTGCTATACGTTCAGCCCTTTGATGATCATCGGATTGGATCAGATCGTGGGAGTGCACTGCACCAACAGACGCGCTTCATCAGTAATCTACACTTGTCCATCTAGTGGTAATCCTCGTGGCCTTCTACCTCTGCTAGATCTTGGGAACACCGCATAGTAAAAATGTTTTGTTTATCTCTGTGTGACCTAACAGCATTTACCCTTGTCGTAGCACCACCTCCTGAAGCATCGTCCACAACCTCACAAACTAGGCAAGTCGATCCATAGTTTTTATCCGTACTTGGATCGATGAATCCGGGGGCTGCGCCTGGTTATATATCTCACTCCTTGGTCAAATTGGAACTCAATTTTTTGACCCAAGGATATAGGTAGCCTAGTTGTTTTCAACATGGAGAAATTTGGAATGGCAACGAGATTGAGATGGCCATGTTTTGCATGGACGGATCCGGAGCAGCCATGGCAAGGTATGGTTCTCTCGCGCGATGCGACGAACATGGAATTATTCAGTCTTGAACGGACATCTCAATTGGAGACAGTGCCAAGTGCTATGGAGGCCCTCGCAAGCTCCAATTCTCGGATTTATGCGCCGTTGCCACGAGAAAATCAAAAACCATGCAAAAGGATTTTCATGACACATGTAACTCCTGCATAGTTTTTGATTGTCAACGATAGCAAATGGTCGTAAAAATTGGTCGCACCTGCAAGGGTTTAATAGTCCCATAGTCCCACCATCAACAATTTGTTGTTTTACCATCTACATGACTCATGGTCCCATCTGTAAGGGTTTTATTGTCCCACTGTCAGAAATTTGTTATTTTACCCATGTTCGCATCTCCTTGTCCCGCCTGTAAGGGTTTAAAGGTGCGTAGTCAATTATTTCCTATCTTACCTACTTCCGTGTCCCTTGGTCCTACCTGTAAGGGTTTGATGGTCTCACTATCAGATATTTTCTATATAACCCATGTCCGCGTCTCCTGGTCCCACTTGTAAGGGTTTATGGTCCCACTGTGAGATATTTTCTATTTTACCCATGCCCGTGCATCCTGCTCCCACCTGTAAGGGTATGATGGTCCCACTGCCAAGTATTTGCTATTTTACCCACGACCACATCTCGCGGTAGATGCGGTCCCACCTGTAAGCGCTCTCTGGTGAAACTCATGTCAGTATGTCAGAGAAGTAACGATTAAAGAGCCTTAACTCGATCGAAACACTATGTGTGGATATTTGCGAGGTTGGACTAGAGAGAGATGGCAAAAACTGAGAAACTTTTTGAGCGCCGAACAAAACTACGTAGTACATGCTCTAGAAAGGCACATAAATAGTTATCCCACAAGAAAAAAAATGTCTAATAAAATGTATCTTTTTATGGATAACTTCTGTTTTAATCTTGGACACGAGCAGCTCCAACAACTTTAAGCAAAACATATTGGGGTATGCCCCTTGGGGTTTCCTGATCTTTCACGAATCCCGTGGAAATCGAGAGGGAGGTGAGTGGGAAAGAGGGAGGCAATAACACTCGAACACACACGCGAAGATCTCGATGAACACACACACGAAGACATGATACAAACCAATAGTTCACCTCGGCAGCCACTGGTCCGGCGCAATCCTTAGGATCAGCGTCGGGCAAGGATCTCTCTCTCTAATCGGCACGGCGAGCAGGAGGCTTGGTGAGATCTTGATGTCTTGGCAAAGGGCTCCGATTCCAAGGCCTTGTACAATGAGGAAGGCATGATGCACACTCCAACAAGGTGGGGGATAATTGGTGCTCCTTTAGCAAAGGAGCATGAGACTAGAATTAGGGAGATCCACAAGGGTGTCTTCTAATTCCAATTATCCAAGCCTGAGTATTACAATGGAGGGTGGGGTCTATTTATATGCCAGCCACTAAAACATGGGTAGTTTGGGTACAAAAGGTAAAGTCTGGACGAAATAGGGAATATTCTCGGGCATCAAACCTAGGGTTGACTTTTGTCAGGCGATTTTGGTGATAAGTCTGGCGGCGCCGGAATTTTTGGTCACCGCCGGTTCTTCTAGTCTATGCCAGAACGGCTTATAGAGATGCTCTTCGGTCGGTGCCAGTCGTCTTTGGTGCATGTCGATAATTCTGGTCGTGGTTCTAGTCCCCCGGAGTTGGCACCAATAATTCTGGCGTGGAAACTGGTTTGTCGGTCCTAGCGCTGATTTGGTCTGGAGCTTCTTCTCATGTTGGCTTGATTCCTTCTCTTGGCAATTCTCCATGGGGTTCACAGCTCAGGATGCATAAAGTATTGGCATGAAGTAGCAAGCCATCCAATGAAGTATCGAAATCACATAAGAGGAGCGAATTAACCTTAGCTTGAAGGATCTTGGCTTGGGCACGAGTCATTGGTCCACTTGGGGGACTTGGTGGTGTAGATGGAGGGACGGTTGTAGTACGGGCTGCATCAGCTCTGCCCCCCTTGGGAAAGAGTCATCCTCGACTCTTCATGGTTATCATCTTGAACATCTCCATGGAAAGGTGAAAGGTCCTTCAAATTGAATGTTGAGCTCACGAGATACTTAGAGGTTGGTATGTTGATGATGTAAGCGTTGTTGTTGATCCTTTTGAGGACTTTGAAGGGGCCATCTCCTCTTGGCTTGAGCTTGGAGTCGTGATCCTTAGGGAAGTGGTCCTTGCTTAAGTGGATCCACATGAGGTCACCTTCTTAGAATATCATCTCTTTCTTTCTCTTGTTTAGCCTTGAAGCTTGGTGAAGCACTTGTTGTTCGATAGTAGCCCTTGTGTCTTCATGTAGTTTCTTCATGGCTTGGGCGCGCTTGTCAACATCCATGTTGGTGTGCCCATGGAGAGGAAGTGGTAATATGTCGAGCGCAGTGAGGGGCTCGAAGACATAGACGATCATGAATGGGATCATCTTCGTTGTAGAGTGCTTGGCTCGATTGTAGGCAAACTCGGCGTGGGGGATGCATTCCTCCCAATCCTTTAGGTTTTTCTTGATCAACACACAAGGAGAGTGCCAAGGCTGCGATTGATGACCTCGGTTTGGCCATCGGTCTGTGGATGCGATGCGGATGAGAAGAGGACCTTCATGCCGAGATTTTCCATGAGTGTCTTCCATAAGTAGCTCATGAATTTGATGTCTCGGTTGGAGACGATTGTTCTTGGCACTTTGTGAGGACGGACGATTTCCCTGAAAAACAAACTTGCAACATGTGAAGCATAGTCTGTCTTATGGCACAGAATGAAATGTGCCATTTTGGTAAAGTGATCCATGATGACAAATATAGAATCATGACCATGCTTAGACCTAGGAAATCCTAACACGAAGTCCACGCTAATGTCTGACCAGGGTGCATGAGGAATAGGTAATGGCATATAAAGACCAAATGGGTTAGACTTAGACTTAGCTTGAACACATGTAGTGCATTGTTGGACGTGGTGCTCCACGTCTCACTTCATCTTGGGCCAATAGTAATGAGAGGAGAGCATGTCCAATGTCTTGTCATGGCCAAAGTGACCCATGAGGCCTCCACCATGTGACTCTTGGAGAAGCAAAATTTTGAGAGATGAATTTGAAATGCAAAGCATGTTTTGTTTAAATAGAAAGCCCTTATGCAAATAGAAATCATCAACTCCTTTGTCAATGGAGCACTTTGCGACAATTGGTCCAAAGAATGGGTCCGAAGCATACAAAGTTTTGATGTCATTAAGACCTAACACGTTCACTTCGAGGCGTGTAAGAAGGCATGTGTTTTTGTGAGAGAGAGCATCTACAACTACATTGTCTTTGCATTTCTTATACTTCACAATGTAAGGAAATGACTCCATAAACTCAACCCACTTAGCATGCCTTTCACTCAAGTTGGCTTGGCCTTTTAGATATTTCAATGACTCTTTGGTGGGCTTAGTTAAGTTCTACCTGGGGATCAGGCAGGTAACTAGAGGAGCACATCCAAGGAGAGGAGCCTCACGACTTCATATCCCGAAAGCCGACCCGAGACCTCGATTTATCGTTTATGTCAGTAGATCCAACATGACACATCAAAGCAAAAACATGTCAAGCCGCAATTGTAGCTGCGCAAACATATCTGATCACAACTCAACCCACACCTGATGATCCCCGTGCGGCTCTCCATCGCTCCGCTCTTATGAACCTCGGTATGGTGGGTGCATCTCTTGCACAAGTAGAACAAGGAATCACACGACATCCTGACAGATCCCCACGCCATCACAGCAGCCCTCAGCAGGTAAGGCACACCCGAAAATCGTGGTTGCCACACCAAGTGCACTTTTTGAACTCTGAACCATGAAACAATGCTAGTACACAACACATGATCGACAGATCCAGGGAAGAGCACGGCAGCCGAAGATACTATGACGGTGACGGCGAGGATGACTATGAATTATGTGGAGCCAGTTGCTTTACCCAATGGGTTCGCAAGACTCCAATACCCAAAGACTTCAAACTCCCTCACGACCGCCAAAAGTACGACGGCCTCCAAGAACCCGAAGCTTGGTTAGCAGATTACCTGGGAACTGTCAAACTATAGGGTGGATCTAAGGACACCGCAATGAAAATCCTATAGCTACACCTAACCGGTGCCAGTCGATACTAGCTAAGGCAGTTACCCAAAGAATCTATCAGCAGCTAGAACAATCTTGAAGACAAGTTCATCCGAAATTTCCACTCCATGTTCAAACAACCAGCATCCCTGGAACAATTGCAGTCATGTAAGAAGAAATCCGGAGAATCAATACGAGCCTTCATCTAGCGATGGAACATCATCAAAAACTCAGCTGAAGCTATATCCGATGAAAGAGCATTAATGCCTTCAACAACGGCCTTCGCTGATGAGAGCTCATAGAAGAGATGGGATGGGCCAAAACCAAAACCATCTCACAACTGATGGATATGGCAAATTGTTGGGCTGACGGAGAATACGCAGTACACAACAAGCAAACACGCTCACCCGAAGAACATAGGGACATGCGCGACAATGATAGGAGGCGACGAAACAACGACGGACATGGTGGACCAAGCTATGTTGCAACAAGTTTTTTAGGAGGGGACAACTGAAGAAACAACGACCACAACAGCGGATACCAAAGAGATGATGTGGGAGGAAGCCAATTAACACAGAGATACCAGCCAAAGGTTCGGGATCCTCCAATGTCCGTAATGCAAATGCTGGAAGGACCCTGCAACATGCACTTCTATATCAACTCAATAGGCAAAAGGCGATCAAATCACCTTATGAAGGATTGCCGAACGTTTTTAAATATGTAGGAAGTATGTAATGCAAAGGTAACCGAAGCAGTAAGCTGAGGATACGCCACCGCACCTAGAGCCCTAGCAATTGGCGCACCACCACCTCCATCAATGCAGCCATCAGTAGGACAAGGATAGCTCGCTACAAACAAAAACAAGGAGGACAAATACCCTCGCTCTAGAGGAGCAACGTCGATGATCCAAAAAGGGCGCCCATCCAATAGGATCCAGAAACTGATTACATGGCAGGTCAACATGGTAGAAATGGCGCCACCAGCACACTTGAATGTCTCCATTGGTCAGAACGGGAAATTACATTCAGCCGAGCTGATCATCCACTTCGAGTCCCATGACCGGGCCACTCGGCTTTAATAGTAGAGGCGCAAGTTGGTGGATTTGATATGAGTAAATTTTTCATGGTTGCAGGGAACAACATCAACCTGATTTATGCCAAGACGCTCAAGGCGATGAATTGCTCTTTAGCAAATTTAGCACCAACAGAAACATCCTACCACAGCATAGTCCCAGCTAAAGCTGAAATACCCTTAGGTAAAATATCTCTTGATGTTGTTTTTGGATCCAAAGAAAAATTTAGGTGTGAAAAGCTCGACTCGTAGTCATGGACTGGCCGTCACAGTATCATGCGATCCTGGGGCGCCCAGCTTTCGCACGATTCATGGCAGTACCACATTATGTGTACCTTGTTATGAAAATGCCAGCCCCCACATGGGTCATAACAGTGAAAGGCAGTTTCACACATTCCGATAGTTGCGATCGAGAATTCAACAAATTCTCCGAATCCTTCGGGATGGCGACCGAGTTTGAGCAACTAAAAATGTCAGCAAATGTGGAACCTCTAGCAGTAGCACGTGTCAATCTCGATCGGGCTTTCGACACCGCAAAAGATACAAAGGAAGTCTAGATCCACCCTACCGATCCAAAGAAGACGACCTTTGTGGCCTCCAATCTGGTCCCGCATAGGAAGGCGCGCTCATCGAGTTCCTCCATGAGCACTGGGAGATTTTCGCATGGTTACCAACCGACATGCCGGTAATTCCCAGGGAACTCCCTGAGCCTGTATTAAACTTGGATTTGAAGGAAAAAACCAGTAAAACAGACACTTCACTGCTTCGTAGAACCAAAACGAAAGGCCATTGGAAAGGAGCTCCATTGGAAAGGCCATTGGAAAGGAGCTCTGATACCACCTGATACGGATCAAGCCGAGGATCCTATAGTTTTGTCCCGATCTTTCACGTTGCACCTCCTGATCCAATGAATCTGGTAGAAATCTTCCAATTATGCAATGAATGTAACCTGGAGATGGGGAAAACCAATCTTGCGAGCAACTCGACGATAAACGATGAACCTCATGCTAGAATAGATTAGTCCAACAAGTAACTTGATGACGAACAACAAGCCTCACGCCAAAGCACGACAATACTTGAATAACAAGCACCTTCACGCAAATTTAAACTACTTATAAAGGCACCAACTTGATAGGAACATTAGATCCTAGCCTTCTATCCCACGAGATCTAACGGTCCACGTGCCTCTGATGACATTGTAGAACACCAATTTCCTGTTCACACCCCCTCAAGATAAAAACTTTCTATTTACACCCATCAGTTACGGGATACTCCTCTTTTAACACGCCCATCCAGAAAAAAACTTCCAATTTGCATGCGTCAATTAGGGGATACACGCATCTATTACCTTGATTAGTTTCCAAAAAAGGAGTAATAACTAATCCTGCAAAATCTGCCGCTAATGGCTAATCCCAAACGACCTCGGAAAAAAACCACCAAATCACGGTCACCACATCGCCATCCTCTCCCATTGCCGTCACCCCTATGTAGCGCCATCCAGCCCCACAACCAGCTTGTGCAACCCCATCGAGGAGGACCGTCATCAAGATTCAAGCCGATGTTCTTGCCCTTTCTCCACCGTCATCCATAGCGCCGCCCAACATCCTAGCCCTGCCTCTACCATATTCTTTGGATCATAGCCGACAGCCCTTCCGCCCGCTCACCTAATCCCTAGAGAGTATGAGTAGGACCTCCATCACGGCCCTGTCGTTGCGCACCGCCAGAAAGTCTGGCCGGCGGGACTGGTTATAGAGTACAGACACCTTGCCGTTGCACCGTTCCTCTCAGCTCGGCATAGGATCTTGCAGGTATGTGTCCTGATTTCAACAACTGTGTTCTTTTGCATTCGAATCCAACTGCTATCTTGCAGTGATCTGACGAAGCATACATTTTCGCTTGTGCTGTGTTATACCGATTAATGCAATGCTTACTTACTTGCCGTGTAGCATGAATTTCTGAATAAGAATTTTTCATGTACTCTTATAGCTGCAACAGTTCATGCACCTTATTAACATAGAAATCCTTAATATTTCATTTGTGCCAAACAATCATAAAAGTGTTTTGTCAGTAGGGAACCTGAAAGAATTAGATATGGTATATATTTTAGTAATTGATGTTAGCACAATAGCATATTTCAGGTGATGTATTCAAATTTACTTTTACGGCCAAGTTACAGTGTTCTCAAACTATAGTCGGAGACCACCGAGTACACATGGGGCCAAGGTAGTCTTGCATCAACGAGCATGTGGTCACTCCAAGTGCAGCAGGAGGTACAAAATACTGATCCTTTTTTGGTGGCAAGTGCTCATGTACTTGAATACTGATCCTTCTCATTTTTTCCTGATTTCTTAGCCTGTATTGCAGCCAGCCTCAGGTGTGAATGAGATACTCCACTAGCATGCTGATTCAATTTATCTTACGATATTTGATCTGTCACCTAATTTGAAGTCCCTTTTTTTCTTCTAAGATCTGTCATATTTTTCTCACTACTAGCAATATGGAGATATCTTAAAAGAAAGGGAGCTCTAACGTTACAAGATTTTCAATAATTCGATTTGAAGTTACCGTCTCCATTTATGCAAATGTAACTTCCGAACAATGCTTCCAGCTGTGGTAGAAATATCACTCATAATACCACTGAACATTGGCGGAGCTACATGGGGAGATGGGTGTACAAATGTACACCCATTATTTTTGACAAAAGCTTGAATACATGTGTATAATTTAGATATATAGATCAATCTACATGAAAGATTGACTAAAATTATGTCTTTTAGACAACTATGTACACCCATTATTTGGCTGCTCCCTCCGCCCATGCCACTGAAGCTGCAAAGGTACAGTGCATTTTAGCTGGCCTATCTATTTACAGTTAAAAAAAATATCTTCATTTATCTAATGTAATAATCTATATCTTGATTGTTGCATTAAATCTGCTATCAAGTGAATAATACATTGTTATCCACCTTTTTTAATTATATAGTTTATGATATAAAGAATAAATTTTGTGCTTCTTATGTTCATTGAACTGGTCACATCGTTGCAGGCACACTTATATATCTTTGTATGCTAATCTATGTGTGCTTAGACACTGAATCCTCATTTCCTCAGTTTGCAGCACCGGTGCGGTCACGTGCACATCACCAACTCAATGATCGAAGGTGTGAAGACACATGGTGGTTTTGATTTTACTAGAGACGATAAATGTGTAGAAAGCCTCTCTTGAGAATCAGTTGTGTTCAGGAATCTAATTTGCGACTTGCGGATGAATCCTTACATTGTCTCTTGATTTGCGGATAAATCCCTTACTTGATTTTGTTTCTTGTGACTTGCATACTGAGACTAGTCAAGTTTCCATGTTGCTTCATTCTTGGACATGCTTCCTATTCCGCGGCATATTCAGATCATATGGAAGTAAGCTCATATTTAGTTCTTACGGAACAACGGTACATATTCATGGTGACTAATTAAGAGATTATTTCATGCATGTGACTACAAATAATGAACGTGTACTACAACAATGAATCAGAGCTTACGCTAGCATTCTAGCTACTATTTAATTCTTACTATCTTGTTGTGTTTTCTTGTGATTTATCCATACTTATCCATGATCTGTTGTATTTATTCTATATGTGCTCCATTGGAAAGAGCCACTTCCATTGGATGTTTTATGCAATTGATGTTACAATACACTCAAATTTGTAATATCGCTATTGAAACAAGATATTGTTGAGAGCAGCATCAGGTATGCCAAGAGAAACTACTAAATGCTTGTGTTTGTCAAAATGACTTGTTGTATACAAAGGAATTATTTGTATTGAAATTCCATTGTATTTTTATGTTTATTTTTTCCTTATAAGTCTTCTACCTCTACCTATGTAGATTCAAGAATCATATTTATTACAATATTAAAAGTTAAAGTTTTTTTGGTGCAATGTGTTTATTTGGTTTGTCATGTGTGAGTAGTGTTGGGAACAATAGATAGAAAAAATATTCCATAAGCTCTCCTGGTGATATTCCTGCTGAAAGTTGAAACAAAGCATTTTTTGGGATTTTTCTCACAATTGTTCTCAAGGTATCACCAAGTATGAGAAGATAAAATTACAAATGCTTATTGCTTGTCAATTGACTTACTTTAGGCAAAGTAGTTCACTATAGAAATAATATCGATTCTTGGATTGAAATTTCATAAAAATGATGTGTTTATCCATTGAGACTCTTGAGTTTTACCATTAGTGACTACATGACGTTGTTTGATGGTTGTTGGCATGGTGTAGGCTGATTACCCCAAGAGCTTTGATCCCTTGGCTTTTGTATCAGTGCATCAACATTTTATATGTAGGGCTTCGCAAGTCGAGGAGGAAGGAGTTGGAGAAGAGTGAGAGAGCAACTTTGTGGTTGTTGTGTTTATGGTGCATGCAGGGAAACACAAATTATATGTGTATCACCATCTGGTTTAGCGACGTCGATTGGTGCTTATGTTGCTAGCCTGCTTGCGTGGGTGCGAGGACTGTGAAAGACCACAAAACTCACCATGGCTATGAGAATCACTGCTCAAGTGAGAGATCACAAGAATCACTCTAGCGATAAACATCACATAGCAAGAGGCTTGGGATTCTTGAGAGAGAAAGAATGGCGTATGGCACATGAGAGAAAAATTAGTCATTATTGAGCTATATGTAGACGTGCGTTGCACGTGCAAGCTTACTAGTATCAATAAGATAGATAATCAGACGAGCGTAGATAAGCCGTCACGACGCTAATCCCGGAGGGATGGTTTACAAGGAACTAAAAGTTCTACATGATTTTCAGCTCCCCTAATACACTCGGTCATTTCATCGCCCGTCTAGGTGAAAAGGCACTACCATTCTATGCCCTTATAAGAAAATTGGATAAATTTGAATGGACGGACGAGGCTCAGCGAGCTTTCAAAGACCTCAAGAAAACACTTTCGACATCTCCTATCGTTGTGTCACCATGACAAAAAGAACCCCTACTTCTCTATATTGTCGCTACTAATCAGGTGATCAGCACAGTTTTGGTCGTCGAGCGACCCGAAGAAGGGAAAACACACGATGTTCAAAGATCAGTAATATTTTCTAAGTGAGGTCCTCTCTCCGTCCAAGCAAAGGTATCCGCACTATCAGAAACTAGCATAGGGAGTCTTCATGACATCACGAGTTGCACCATTATTTTTCAGAACACCTGAACATAATGGTCAATGAAGCACCTCTCTCCAATATTCTCAACAATCTAGAAGCTACCGGACGCGTCTCTCTTTGGGGCATTGAGTTATCCCCTCGGAATATCACATACGAGAAACATAAAGCAATTAAATCACAGGTTTTGCTTGACTTTATTACTGAATGGGTAGAACTACAGTGTGTAGGCCCGCCGGACCTCTCTAGTGCATGGACAATGTATTTCGGTGGGTAAAAAATAACGGAAGGAGCAGGAGTCATATTAGTATCACCTCAAGGCAATAAAATGCGGTACGTACTTCGGATGATCTTTGCAAATGTGTCAAAGAACGAAGCCGAGTATGAAGCCATGCTGTACGGTATGCGTATGGCTAAAGCTTGTGGTGCAACTCGCTTGAAAATATTCGGTGATTCCAACCTTGTGGCGCAGCAAGCAATGAATAAGTGCGACGCTGTCTACGACAACATGATCGCCTACGGTGATCTGTATAGCATCATGGAAGCTCAATTCGAAAGGTGTGAAGTTTCACACATAGGAAGGGCAAGCAACGAAGAAGCCGACAATTTGGCAAACATCAGATCCTTATGCCTGCCAGTACCACCCGGAGTTTTCTAGGAAGAAATAATGGAGCGCTCCATCAAAGCCAAAAGGGTCTCTGAAGTTATAGTGCCAAAAGCATAGAAAAAGATCAAGCTGCAAAAAGGCTCGGGGGCTACGCCAACATTCGAAAACATATAAGAATCCTTGAAGAAGAGCCAGAATTCGATGAAGTCATAATATTGGAGCCTACATGGATGCATCGTACATAGCATACATGCTAAGAGGAGAACTCCCTAAGGACGTGATAGAAGCTCGACGAATCACCCATCGATCAAAAGCCTTCTGGATCATCAAGGGAGAACTATATAAAAGAAGTATTTCGGATGTATTACAGCGGTGTGTTACACCCAATGAAGGAAAGATTATACTCAAAGACATACATGAAGGAGTATGTGGTTATCATGCTAGTAGTTGAGCACTTGCTGCCAAAGCGTTCAGGGAAGGATTCTACTGGCTAACAATAGTACAAGATGCAAAAGATATTGTAAGAACGTGTGAAGCATGTCAGTGATTTGCAACAAAACCCGGTGCACCTGCCGCCGAATTAAACCACGTACCTCTCGCTTGGCCTTTTTCTCAATGGGGACTTGATATGGTGGGAAACTTCACAAGTCATTACCAGGAGGACACATCTTTCTGCTAGTAGCAGTCGCCAAATTCACCAAATGGATTGAAGCAATGCCTGTTACTAGCCAGGATGGAACTTCGGCTATGAATTTTATCAAATCAATAGTGTTCCAATTTGGGGTACCAAACAACATCATCACCGATAACGGAACTAGCTTCACCTCCAATGAGTTCAAAGAGTACTATAAGGAAATGGGCATAAAAGTAAGTTATGCATTAGTTGCTCACCCGCAAACCAATGGGCAAGTGGAAAAAACCAATGGTCTCATAACCGCTGGTATTAAGAAAATACTGCTGGCACCACTTGATAGAAAAAAAGAGCATGGGTTGATGAGTTACCCTCTATTTTGTGGAGTCTACATACTACTCCGAATTAGATGCAAGAAACACCGTTCTTTCTGGTCAATGGCGCTGAAGTTGTTCTTCTAGTCGAAGTAACTTACCAGTCTCCATGGGTCATTGAATATGACGAGGAAGCATCCAGGGAAGCACTCGAAGATGACATTGGGCGACCATGCATGGCACTTCTCGACTGTGTCTCTGAGGGACAGTTGAACGAGTGACTCATGAATGCTGCCGGGTCAGACGAGCCAATAACTCGAACATGTTTGGTCAGTTTTTTGAGCAAGAATCACAGCAGCTCTCCCACAACCCCGTTTTCACGGTTTAGGCTGCTCCCATTTCGCTCGCTGCTACTACAGGAATCACTTTTGCTTTATTTTCCTCTGGCTAGATAAATTCCTCATGTTTAGCTTAAGGGGGTTCCTCAAGTAAACACACAGACCTTCACTACGACCACAACTTCCCACACCAAAAGCATGATCAAACCCGAAATTAGCTACCAAGCCTTCCACTCGATACTTTGTTTGCTATTTGAGTCTCCACCAAGCAAAGAATCGACGACCCACACTCCTTCGCGAGATCGCACTGAAGGTCTACGCCCACTGGTGTCAGCCCTTCTTCGAACTGATCAACAATGTCTGCCACCTTCATCTGGAATTGCACCGTAAACGCACTAGATGAAGCTCATGATGTTGCCTTACAAAGGGACTTTGTATAGCAGTAGAACTTACACAACTATCACAGCCGATGATTGCATCCTAGGTCCTTCATCGTAGGGGACCTAGTTCTTCGCCTCAAGCAAGATGGTCACCGTAAACTGGAGTCACCTTGGGAAGGGCATTACATCATCACAGAATTTATCCCTAGTGGAGCATATCGGCTTCAAGACAAGAAGACAGAAGTCAAATACTTCAATCTGTGGAACGTCACACAACTATGGCAGTTTTATGCTTAGAATTTATTTTTCTCGCCATTTAAATTACAGTATGGCCTACGACCCGGCTTCTTAGCCACAATATTATTCAATAAGGCCAACGGGCAGGCGAGTACACCAAACCATGTATCTTCGTCTTCAGGCTTTAAATAAAAATAAGTTCCCCAAACTCAGATTTCTTTTTTCTATATTGTCTCTTCACCCACAGTCAGGGGCTTTATTGTTCAAAGTTTTTTCACAAGTAAATTATTTGGAAAAGTTGAGAACATTGCTCTGGTGAAACTAACAAAAAGTTATGAGCCTATATCCCAATGCAGGCATTCGAACATAGCCTCAGGGGCTACTCCCATTGGGGGCGCTGCTGTCGCGCACCCGATAGAAAACTATATTACATATATAAGGTCAAAATTTGACCCGAAGAGACACTGTCCTGTCCTATGAGTATTACATCTGTGTATCCTCAAAAGGTTACTCCCATTGGAAGTGTCTACAAAACATCATCCAAGAAAATACAAAGCTAATAAACTTCAGCAATTCCAGCAGCCAAACAAGGCAGTCGATAAAATCATACATAAATATCGGATCGCACCTAACGCGATAAAACTCTAAATGTTGTGTCCATGACACGAAGGTAAGACCCCAGGACTTGTCATGTGCGGCCTGGTAACCACACATGAATGCGCACTGCTAGTAAATTATCCATATCGATGATACGACGAAAAATCCCGACGGACGTGTTGGGTACCCAATATAATAGAACTAGGATTCAGTATTTCATAAGACCTCAACGGCTCGAACTAAATTACACCAACAAATTTCCGATTTCAAGCATGGGGACTTGAATTTGATGTAGGTCTGTAGTGTTTTTTCCCATGAGAAATTAACTAATTCCCGATCTGTCGGATGCATCAGGCCTGTTGTACAAAATCACTACAACTTAAATATAAAACAAATATAAAGTCTCTCATAAAACTTCGGATCATAAATAGTAAAAATATCTTTGAGACTCGACCCGAATCTATTATTCGGATGGAGTCTCGAGGGCTACTGACATGGTTATGATTACTCAGGTGCTTATATTTGGTTACCCTAGCTACATGAAGGCTTGCGGCCCATAAAGACCAAAGAAGAAGGCCGAAGAGGCATCCAATGGAACTCATAGTTTTACTACATAAGGAAATAGAAACTGGCATTGTACTGCTATTGTAATTATAGTCTGTAACCTATCCGCATACAGCCTCAGGACCTATTCTATTATATATAGGCTAGGAGGAGCCAGTGGAGAGGTACAGAAAAACTCCTGAGCAATCTGTAACCTTATTGTCCAGCAATAATCAGATGACTTTAATTCCCTTGTTTGTCTAATCAGCCGACAAAATCTCCAGCGTTCTCTTTTCCATGAAACCCTAAGTCCATAAACCATGGGCATTGCCGAGGTTACCCCTCGTCACTTATGGTGTCGTTTCCACGAATCCTTGATGATTCTTCATAAAATAAGTAAGTGTTTCCTATTCTAATTTATCTTCTGTAAATACTAACGCTAACACAATAAGATATTACTTCAGACCATACAGTACCTACTATGGTATTATTACAATTCTTTATACATGTCAACACATTGACATATTGATGTAGCATGACCTTCGGTCGTTACCACATCATGGTCTCCAACTTATGCCAAGTCGTCATGGACTCCAAAGGTGAAACCGTTCCTCTATGTGAGCCACTTCCTACCCTCCTGAATGGTATACTACTTCATACTCTGTTCCATATCCATGATAGGTTCACACCGACAAGTACGGAGGCACGGGAGGAAGCCTGGAGCACCAAGCCCGACAAGACGGAGGCTTGGAAGAGAAGACGAAACAAGCAGCAGCTGGAGCACCGGAGTCTCCGGCCTGCGCACACAGGAGTCTTTGGCCACACCGGAGTCTCCGGCCTGAAGACACCGGAGCCTCCGGCCTGCAGACCCCAGAGTCTCCGGACCCACCTCCGGACTGACCCCCCGATCAAGCTCAAGGACAGCCAGAAGGCCCCTCCGGAGACGACACCGGAGACAGACTGGAGTCTCTGGCCTAGACCGGAGTCTCCGGCCTGAGCGTATGGGCCTGCACGCCGCCAGCTGGGCCCTTGGCCCATGTACCCCTTAGTCCGCCCAGAATTTTCCCTTTTATTCCTAAAGTACCCTTGAGCTAGTGGTTGGCCTATATATAGTGCCCCCACCCCCTCATGTAACCCTAGGCATAGATGATAGACTAAAGAAAACCCCCTTTGTGGAATCTCTAGTTTTGCCTCATCCCCTTCTACCAAAGGGGATCGACTATCGTCACCACCTCGTTGGAGTTTGCATCGTGCCTCCCTCGTTGTACAAGGCCTTGGCATCGGTGTCCCTTTGCCAAGACGTCAAGACCCTGTCCAAGGTGTTCTTCCCTCTCCGCGTGGGATCGAGGGAGCACGTTGACCGATCTTTCCTTGTGAGGATTCTATCGGACCGGTGGCCACCGGTGAGAGCAATCGGCTGTGTATCGTGTGTGTTTTTCATGTGTTCATCGTGTTCTTCGCGAGGTGTGCGTCCGCTTCCGCTACCTTCTCCCTTTCCCCTCGCTTCCCATTGATTTGACCACGAGATCCGTGAAGATCGGGCCACCCACGGGGTTACCCCATAACATCTGGTATCAGCAGCTTTTGGTTGCCACGGATTTCCCCTCGATTTGGTCTTTTTCCTCATAAATTCGAAAATTCCACCAAAAATAGCCCCAATTCGTGTTTTGGATCGATCTGTGATTTGAGTGCATTTTGGTAGGTTTTGATCCGTGGATCTACCTTCCCCTGCATTTCCATGGCCTAATTCCTTGATTTCTCCCACCAATTTGAGGTTTTGGTTCGAGTTTTTCTGCCCAAATCGCGTACCGTTCGTGTTCTTGACGCGCAGAAATCGACCGGACCAGATTCTCCGGCCCCGGACCGGAGTTTCCGGTGTGAGTCACTCCAGACCGGAGTCTCCGGACCTCCAGACCGGAGTCTCCGCCCCCCTGCTGACAGCAAATCTGTTTCACGGTTTTAAGCATAACTTTTTCATACGAAATCGGATTTTGGTGTTCTTTAGCTTGTTTCGAAGAGGAGAAGGAGCTCTACATCATCATCTCCGTGGTTCATGCTATCTACTCCATCCAAATTCCGTGAGCAAGGCGGAATCCACCAATAAAGGGTGAAGATCGGCGAAGAAAGGTATAAACATTCCGCGACTTCTCCCCACTTGCTTTCCTTTATGAGCTACACTATCTTTGCGTTCAACAAACACCTATTGAGACTAGTTCCTCCTATGATTGCTTGGGCTATGCACATTTGATACCTTGTACAATTCCGAGCAAAATTTGTGAGCGCGCTATCTCATATAGTTATCTTGTATAGTTGTTGGCACAAGGAAGGGGCAAGTGAAAAAGAAAAGAAAAGTGAAAAAATAGAAAAAAAAGAAGAAAACGAAAAAGAAAGAAACAAACAAGTGCCTCATAGAATAGGAAGCGTGAGCTCGATGAACATCAAATAGGTGGTACTTATTGTGCATATCTTGTAGCCCACCAATTTATTGCAATCGAACTAGCGTCTCTCCTTGCACTTGTGCGACACGAGCTTATAGTCTTTGCTAGGTAATCATTTGGTTCTTAGGTCACTTTCTCAGTCGCACAAGTCCTATTTATCCCACCGTGTGTGTTTCCTTGTACATAATTCCTATCTTGTGGATTGACTTGTTTTTGCTTTGTGATCATCGTGGTTCTTTACTTGCCATTACAATATCTTGATTCGGATTGTTCTTGGACACGCCACCTTCCATACCTATCCACCATAAGCTTTGTGTGTGTTTTTTTTAGTGGTTAGTTGGTTTTGGTGTTCCGCGTGAACTTCACTTTGCTTGGTTTTGATTGCTCTCAAGTGTTGCCACTTGCACGATACTATCTTCCAAGGTAAAGTAAGGTTTGACGTTGCATCCCTAACCCCCTACCACTTCCATATACACCACTTGGTCTTGTGAATAATGTCTAGGGACTCCAAAACCGAGGATGCTATCTATGAAGAATCCATGATGAGCCACCACGACTACGACTCCACAAGTATAGAGGACATGATGGAGCACTACACCGACAATGCCTCCGCATGCTTTGAGGACCCGGAGCACTACACCTATGATGGCTCCACATGCATGGAAGACATGGAGCACGTCATCAACTATGGCTCCTCAAGCATGGAGCAATTGGAGCTCTACATCGACAATGGCTCCTCATGCATGGAGCACTACACCAACAATGGCTCCACATGCTTGGGTGATATGGAGTACTACATCAACAACGACTCCCCAAGCATGGATGCCTTCGAGTGCTTCAACGATGAAGCCTCACCAAGCATGGAGGACATGGCGAGCTTCACCAACTTTGAGGGCTCTTCCATGAGCCATGAAGAATACCTCCACCGCTTGGAGATGGAGAACCACTACGCCAAGCTAGCGGAGACGCATCATCAAAAAACCATGACCTTCAAGGCCAAGCGTGCCACACCAAAGGGAACCACCTACTTTGATGATCCACCTCCAAGGCGTCAAGCGCCACCACCTACATGGCGTCATGCACCACCATCTCCAAGGCGACGAGCGCCATCACCTCCAAGCCACCAAGCACCACCATCTCCAAGGAGCCAAGCACCACAACCTCGAAGGCGTCAAGTGCAACAACCTCCAAGGAAACAAGTGCCACCGCCTACAAGTAGAGTGGCTCCCAACATAATCTTCCAAAAGAGGCGCCACGAAGCAAGAATCTTCATCGACATACATCCTCTAGAGATCATCGCCAACATCACGAGGATACAAGACGTTGTTCAAGGCATCTTTGCCATGAAGACGGATAATACATGTTGAGGACCATCCATAATGCTCAACCAAGCTCAAGAAGGCACCACCATAAAAAGAAGAGTGCCAAGGACAAGGAGCATCATCCCGAGCGTCATCTAGATGACGAAGTGCGCCATCTACATCAACCTTTGGCAAGGCACGCCAATGACCTCCGTCGACACCATCATAAGGCACCTTCAACTACTCGTGCCACCACCAAAATGGCACCAAGAGCAAGTTCTCCTCCACGCCATCAAGCTTCAACGCCACGACTTGACGTCCTAGATGACGCATGCAACCTCATGGATGAGGAGGACGAAGACCTCTACTTCGCCAAGTTGGACGAGTACGTCAAGAGGACTACACAAGCCAAGGTGCAAGATGGCGACGACAAGGTTAAGATTGGTGACCATGGGACTTTTCCTTCACCAAAGGAGGTGCAAGGAGTTGAGAGAACCAAGCCTACCCCTACATGCTTGAGTGATGATGTGGTACCAATCCCATGTGAGTATGAGAGCCACTTAGCCCACTTGAGTGAAAACAAGAGTGAGATGAGTGACTCCACCATATGTGAGATTGAGTGCTTCCACTTGGAGGGCATGAGTGATACACCTAGTGAGTTGAGAGTGGTAGTTGATAGGTCATGTGAGACCACTTTGATTTCTAACAACTTAGCCTCTACCTCTAGTGTGTTTTCTCATGATGTGCTAAGTTCCATGGATCAAGAAGTGCTAAGCTTGGAGATGATGATGCCTCCAACCAAGAAGATGTACATGGTGTATGAAGATGATGCCATCCCCATTCATGATGAAGAAGTCGTCCACATGGAGGCCAATACAACCACAACACCCACTTCATATGAGAGTTATGAACAAGGTAAGAATACGGGTGTTGATGATGCCATGATCCCACTAGTGGACATGATGACTTATGATGATTGGCATGCTATGGATGATGTTTGTGATATCACATATGCTTCATTGATATTTCCATGTGATACTTTGCCTTTGCATAATGTTGAGCATGTGAAATTATTTGATTGTGATGATGTTGCATAGACATGCCATGCTCTAAACGTTACGTTGATGATATCATTGCTTGCACTTTGTTGAACAATTGCTCTTTCCAATGTTTTGCTTGCAATGATGTTACCAATGGTACCCCTCGAACCATGCTTTCTCATGAGTGTTTTACAATTTCTCCCTTTGCTTGCAATAAGTTGAATAATTGCTCTTTCACTTGTTTTGCTTGCAACAATAATTCTCATATGGTTTATATTGAGATGGCCCCCATAGCTTTCTCAAATGTTGGAGATTTTGATGATTGCCATGATAAGCATGTTGACCACTTGTATACTCACCATGCATCTATTTCATACTCGATTGGCACTCATGGTGATGTGCACAAGAAGAGATATGTCATGATGGATGATGTGTTTCTCTACCATGCACACACGTTCTTCCTTTTGTGTTTGATGTGTGTAGGTACCCGCACAAGAATGTCAACCTCGGTTGAGCACGAGTTGGCAAAAAGAGCTCTAGAGAGCATCCCCCAAGTGAGTTCAAGATCAAACCCAGCTCTGATACCTTTTGCATGCTTTGCATCTTTCATGTTGAAAAATTGCTCTTTCCTATGGTTTGCTTGTAAGCATGTTGATGGTATTCTTCCACCTTGTGACAATCATGTCTCGTTGCTATTGGATATTGATGCTTTGTGTGTTTCCACAAAAATGTTGAAGAATTTCTCTTTTCGATGTTTTGTGTGCAACCATAATGACATTATGAGCATGTATTGTCACGAGAGCTTCCAAGTCTCACCTATTGTTGTTGCAACAAACATAAGGACCACTTGCTCTTTCATTTGGTTTGTTTGCAAACATGTTGCTTGTGTTTCCGCTTGCGATACTCACACCCCCATGATCTTGGCTTTTGATGATATGTGTATGGCATCCAACATATTGAACAATTGTTCTTTCCAATAGTTGGTTTGCAGACATAATGATGTTGTTTTGGATGTTCTTCCGCATGTGTTTTTGCCAAATTCTCCTATCCTTGCATCAAAGATGTTGATCAATATTTTACTCAATTGCTTTGAGTTCCACACTAAGATGTTTTATGGAGTTTTTGAGTTCCCACATTTGGATGATGTTCAAGCAATTTCCATGCACTTTGACCTTACATATGCATCCCGTTTGCTATACTTGTGCTGTGCTAATAGTGTTGTGAACAAAAATGGACATGCCACATATGACATGCTCCTCTATCGCACACAAACATATTTTGCTTGGTCTTTGTTGTGTAAAGGTACAATTGCATACGCGTCAACCTCTATGGATAAACAGTTGACAAGACGAATCAAAGAGAGTTACCTATGGCTGCCCTTCAACAAGCCATCTCTACATCCTAAGGTGACTTCCTTCTACTTGAGGACTCATACTATAATCTTCATGAATTGGCTACGCTTTGAGTGTTGCTTCGCTTTTGTGGTGAGCTTTGTAGGCTTCATTGAAGGTGAAGGAACATTGAGGTGTTGTCAATTCAATCATTCCGAGGATGACTATATGGTGAACCCTAGGATCAAGAAGGTCTCTCGACATCTTCTACTTTGTGATGAGCGTGTAGAGTCGAGGACGACTCTTTTTGAAGGGAGGGGAAATGTTGTAGCCCGACCTTCGGCCGTTACCACATCATGGTCTCCAACTTATGCCAAGTCGTCATGGACTCCAAAGGTGAATATGTTCCTCTATGTGAGCCACTTCCTACCCTCCTGAATGGTATACTACTTCATACTCCGTTCCATATCCATGATAGGTTCACACCGACAAGTACGGAGGCACGGGAGGAAGCTTGGAGCACCAAGCCCAACAAGACGGAGGCTTGGAAGAGAAGACGGAACAAGCAGCAGCTGGAGCACCGGAGTCTCCGGCCTGCGCACACCGGAGTCTCCGGCCTGCGCACACCGGAGTCTCCGGCCTGAAGACACCGGAGCCTCCGGCCTGCAGACCCCGGAGTCTCCGGACGCACCTCTGGACTTACCCCCCGATCAAGCTCGAGGACAGCCAGAAGGCCCCTCCGGAGACGACACCGGAGACAGACCGGAGTCTCCGGCCTAGACCGGAGTCTCCGGACCCCACACCGGAGTCTCCGGCCTGAGCGTATGGGCCTGCGCGCCGCCAGCTGGGCCCTTGGCCCATGTACCCCTTAGTCCGCCCAGACTTTTCCCTTTTATTCCTAAAGTACCCTTGAACTAGTGGCTGGCCTATATATAGTGCCCCCACCCCCTCATGTAACCCTAGGCATAGATGATAGACTAAAGAAAACCCCCTTTGTGGAATCTCTAGTTTTGCCTCATCCCCTTCTACCAAAGGGGATCGACTATCGTCACCACCTCGTTGGAGTTTGCATCGCGCCTCCCTCGTTGTACAAGGCCTTTGCATCGGTGCCCCTTTGCCAAGACGTCAAGACCCTCTCCAAGGTGTTCTTCCCTCTCCGTGTGGGATCGAGGGAGCACGTTGACCGATCTTTCCTTACGAGGATTCTATCGGACCGGTGGCCACCGGTGAGAGCAATCGGCCTTGTAGCGTGTGTGTTTTGCGTGTATTCATCGTGTTCTTCGCGAGGTGTGCGTCCGCTTCCGCTACCTTCTCCCTTTCCCCTCGCTTTCCCATCGATTTGACCACGAGATCCGTGATGATCGAGCCACGCACGGGGTTACCCCATAACACATATTCTTAGCATTTTACTTTGTGGAACACTTTTCACAAGTCTCATGTGCCTGAATCACAACTCAAATACTTGTCATTTTGAACAAATCATAAAGACTCGTATTCTTGTTAATTAAATATTCTTCTTCACTATGAAATTCTTTGTTCATAACAAATAGTTTCATACTTGTGTCTCATTCAGCGAATACATCTATTTTCTTAGATTCACAATGAAGTTTTACGAAATAATGATATCCACCATGTGTTGAACAATACAACATATCATCATGTATGATATCTAATTATTCAACACACACTCCGTTTTACCAGAACATGGAGTTATAGTCAGTTTGTCTAACAGAGGCATGGTTTGTATGTGTTAAAAGATCAAGTATCTTTAAGACCTTGGTTTCATCAATTATGAATCCTTTCATATGTACCATTATGACTTAAGACAATAGTGTCATTCAAAATGATGTCATTATTAAGTTTGAATATCTTTCGGCATTTACACAATCTTATAAACATTAATTTCTATCATCAAGATAAAAATATGAATAACCCATTCATAATCAAAACCGTGAACATAAAAGATATTACTCATAGGAATAAAACAACTGATTTGTCTCAAATTCATATTAATAACTGCCTTACAAATGTAAGATTCACACTAATGTAATTCACTCTCATCGATTACAAATTTATTCAAAACTTCTAATCCAAATGATAACTTATGAAGGAGAACGTCGTTGGCATCTTGTTTGACATCAACATGCGTTGTCGAGCCCACTCCTTCAATCACTTCTCAAGCAGCATGTCATGTTTTCACAAAACAGTGCAAGTATCAAATACTTCGTAAACTGATATAAGTGTTTGGAATTAAACATTTATAACTTTGTATATCAAATATATATACCATTCCCATTAATGACAGCTCCTGGAGCAGGCACTACATTTCGGGTTCTCATACGAGCCATGAACTTAAGGAAGCTAAACTATTTCCCTTCCACAAGGTAGTTCAAGAAGACATCTTTGTAGTTGTGGGGTACCGAGGGCAACACCACATCTATCGCAAATTTGTCGGTCACCTAGTAGTTCGTGATGTTCACAAGGCGCTCACGAATCCTTTCCATGATATCCAAGTGGTCTTCTAGGCTGGTGTTTTCCCTCATCTTGGTTGAGAGGAAATTATCCATGTATTCAAACGCCATGATTCTGACTTGAGATGGAAAGAGCATCTGAAGTCCATCGGCCAGACTGTAGGCCTCAATCACATGGAACCGTGCTCCCAGAGCAGGCTCCATGACAAGAACCATGGTGTATTTGACTGTCATGAAGGTGTCACGTCAGGCATGATAATCATGAGCATCAGGCAATCTGGTGAAGCCCATGGGAAAATCTCCTGTCGGTTCTCACAGCACATAGAACAGGTCATGGAAGATGAGGAGATTCCTCAGGCGTTGGTACTAGTCTATGAAGTTGGACCCATCTACTTTGAGTTTCTCACTCTCCATGAATCCCTCAAAACTAAACAAAGACTTGGGTTTTGACATGATCTACAAAATTTTTGCAAAGACATTTAGACTAAGTTCATAATATGAGTTCAAATTATAATCACATTATATTAGATGAGCTCCCACTAAAAAAACATCCCTAAATAAGTTTTAGTGATAACACGTGATACGGATCAAGACGATGATCCTACAGTTTTGTGCCGATCTTTCACAGCGAGTCAACCCGGATGGTAATCTTCCAATAACACCGATGAACGTCACCTGAAGAAGAGGAATCAATCCAACAAGTAACATGATGAAGATCACCACGCCTCAAACCTGAGCACGACAATCCTTGATGAACACAAGAACCTCCGCAGCAATAATATGATAAACGGTATCGCCATCCTCAGAGGGATGATACACAGTGGAGCACAATATAGTTTGTAGGCTAAACAACTAAACTCCCTTAACCCTAGGTGGCTGGCTCCTTTATATAGGAGGCCTGCAACTAGTCGGTTGGACAAACCGAACACACAAACAGACTCGAACCTAACCTAGACTCGGACTCAATAACATAGCAATAATATTTGACACAACCTTAGACTTATCATTACATATCGTAGGTCGTCCTGGCGTGCCAATCATCAATGGGATGCGCCCACATCACCTAGCTTGGTGGAGTCCTGAAATTAGGCTTCACCTCCTCCTTCATGCCCATATCAACACGATCCCCATTCACTATGTCACCCCCGATCATCATGACCGGCAACATAGCTTCAAAGGTAGACATTCTCCAATGTCAATCACATCATTCATGTGACTCATGGTTGATCTTTCGATCATCCATGTTACGAGGCCATGTCTGTACATGCTAGGCCCGCCAATTCAACCTTACGTGTATTTTCTGTGCAACATGTCTTACACCCATCATATGTGAATGCAGATATGTGTGACACCCGATCGTCACGGCCTGCCTCATATCGGAGAACTTTCTTGGTGGTTCACACCAAGGGCAAACACAATTTTGGTATTATATTAAGGGATCATCCTATTAATGCTACCATCGAGTATCTAATACTAGAACAAACAAGATTCACACAATTAAACATCAAATGTAAACAAGTGTGATATGACATGGTCGTAGATTGTTGCGCCATGATCCCCATTGTGCGCTCCGATGTGTGTGGTACCAAGCCACCATCCTATTACTACAACTTAACAACAGGAAAGTAAACTACTTTACCTTTATTTTGACCATATCATATCACGAGCCCCTGCAAAATAAAGTTAGACGCATCTACTTTATCTTTTGCATATTTTATTGAAGGGGATATGCCCTGAGAGGCAATAATAAAGTTGTTATTATATGTATTCCAAGTATATGATAGATGTTTATTTTACATGCTATAATTGTATTAATATGGAAACCTTAATACATGTGTGTTTAATAAAAAAATAGAAAGTTCCTAGTTATGCCTCTCTATAAACTAGCTCGTTGATTAACAAGATGATCAAGGTTTCCTGATCATGGACATTGGATGTTATTAATAATGAGGTCACAACATTTGGGAATGATGTGATGACCATTCATCCGAATTATAGCATTACGATCAAAGTCATTATATTTATATTGCTATAGCATCATACGAAGTAATCTTTATCCTTAGACCATGAGATAATGTTAATTGCTAACACCGAAAGAATACTTTGATAACATCAAACGTCACACTGTAATAGGGTGACTATAAAGATGGGTTCAGGTATTCCGAAGGTGTTATGCTGAGGCTCATGGATCAAGAGTGGAATTTGTCAATCCTAATGACGGATAGATATACTCTAGGCCCTCTCGGTGATATCACATTAAGATAGCTTCAAGCAAGTGATGTGATCAATAGGATGTTATATCACGGGAATGAGAAAAGAGTGCATGTCGGTAACGAGATCAAACTAAGTATTGAGATACTGATGATCGAATCTCGGACATGTAATATATCACAAGACAAAGGGATTTAGTTACTATCGTTAAAGGTTCTCTCGATCACAGAAGTCATCGTTGAATGTGTGGGAGTTAGTATGGATCTCCAGGTCCCGCTTCTGATTATTGATCTGAAAGGGGTCTCGATCATGTCTGAATTATTCGCGAACCATAGGGTGACACACTTAAGGGTTGCCAAACACTATTTGGAGAATCTAGACGAAAGAACTACAAAGCGGTGGAATTATTTCAATAAACACCGAAATTGTTTCGGGTGAAATTGCTGAATTGGTTCTGCATGTGATATTGAAATGTTGTAGGGGGTTTTATGTGAATGTTTGTTAATTAAAGTAATTAACAAAATTCTGAATAAAATTAATAAAAGAGTTTTATTAAATAAGAGAACATTAAATTTGGAGAAATTCAATGCATTTAAAGTGGAGACTTTAAAAGAGAATGTGAAGGGGTAAATTTATGTGGAGGGGGTTACCAGCACATGAATGGGGGAGGTGAGGGGTCACCTCCCATCGGGCGCCGGCCATGGGGAGGGGTACCCCCTCCTCCTATAAAAGTATCTTCTCTCACTCCTTCTTCCTCACACCTCCTCGTGAAGGATCTCTCTCCCCCTCTAGAATTATTCCCCCATGGTCTCAAATTAGCGAGATACATGTTCTGATGAGGACATCCCTACAATTACACCTACCCCAATGACTACTGAAGATGCTACAACTGTTGCAAGAAAGGATCAGTCCAATAAGATTAGAATTGGACCTATTAGAAGAGCTCGTGCTAAGCTACTTGAACAATAGGTGAATTTATTCCTAAACGAATCTGGTACTTTGATTGATGAGAACTTTATACTTCCTAAGTCTATGCATTTATGTTTGATCAGGTTCGTTGGAGAAGCATGGTGCGAGGAGGAGAAGGGCTACAAGAGAAGCCCAACATGATGATCGCCCAAGGATGCGCGAGGGAGGAGCGGGAGGAAGGCGCAATACAAGCAAGGGATATCATCGAAGAGAAGGAACGTTCCATTCGGACAGACAGAAGTCCTGAAATTCAAACGGACGTGGATTCCTCATACGAACTCCAAATCAAGCAAAAGCACTTGTTGGATAGATAATTCCAAGATCTTTCCAATGAGTACTTCCACGTCTAAAAGACCCCGGATAATCCGGCCCCCACACCCCGGATAATTCGGCCCTGCTTTGGAGATTCTGCAAAGGACTTCGTGTGACGTTCAGTACCAGGGCGGATATTTGACCGGATTTCCCCCCTGGAAAATCTGGCCCACGGATAATCCGACCCTCTTAGACCAAATAATCCGGCCCAAAACATTCCCATCAGATCCGGATGGATCTGACTGTATCAGACACGTTTTTGTTTCGTGTTTTTCGGATGTTCTGGCAGCCATATAATCCTGGGAACACCCTCTAGTTTAGGTTAGACCACGTTAAAACTATTTTGGAGTTGTTTCTTTCATAGAACCTCTGGAATTACCCTTTGTTCGAATCTACCAACTATAATTGAGTGTGATCTGTTGTTCCATTGGGAATTAGTAGATTGCATACTACCGTTCATGGTCACGGCTGCATGCGCAAGAGCGTGGTGTTGTGAATATCCTACAAGGTTCGAGAGCTGTTGCATTGTCATTAGGGATCGAGCGGGAGAGTCCATAGCTACAGGCTAGTTATCTATCATCCACCATCATCACCGCCATCCGCTTACTGAGAAGATCGGGCCACCCCATATCATGTTCCCGCTAGGATTTCGTCTGGAAGGATTTGTTGCTTCTGCTGCATCGCTGGAGTGAGAAGGTGGAGGTTGTTCGGTGGCCTGAACGTGTGTGCGAGGACAGATGCGCTGCTGATTTGTGGCGCTAGGACTTCCACACGATCTTGAGATCGGCAAGCGTTCGACAACATCATCCACGAGTTCCATCTCGTTAACAAAGCTTTGTTGTTCTTCAAGGGTATGTTCTCTATGGATGTATATCCACCCGTTGCTTGTATCTAGTAGATAGATCTTGGTGTATAATAGTTCCCATCGTAGGAAATTTTTTGTAACTTGCAATTGATAAATTAGAAGCGTCTAGTTTAGATCGTTGCTGGGATGGTGTCATGATATGGTAATGTTGTAAGTTGATGTATAGTTGATACTCTTGCAACACACCTAACATGTAAGTTCCATAGACCTTGGCCTTACACATAAAGGAATGATAAAGATCATACCACAATGCAAATGATAGTGATCAAGTGCAAGAACCATATCATGTCACTTTACACATTTGATGTTTGCATCGTATATTGCTTGTTTAGCGCTTTAGTAGCATTATAAGATGATCCCTCATTTAAATATCAAGATAAAAATTGTGTTCTTCCTTAAGTATGCACCGTTCTATGAATCGTGTTTCGAGACATCACGTGATGATCGGGTGTACTCGACTCTACGCTTTCATACAACAGGTGTAAGATAGTTTTACACACACGAGTACTAAGGTTCTTACTTGGCGAGCTTAGCATGTATAGACATGGCCTCGGAACACGGACCGAAAGGTTAAGCATGAGTCATATAGTTGATATGATGCCCATATAGATGCTCGCCTTTGAAGCTACACCGACTCACGTGATGATCGGACTTGGTGTAGTGGATTTGGTTCATGTAATCACCAAAAAGACACGAGGGATGTTGTTTTTGAGTGGGATTTCATTCATAATTTGATTAGCTAAATTCGATCTATCATAAACTTAGTCTAAACTTTACAAATTCTATTGTAGATGGCACCACCTGCTTTTAATTTCAATGTGTTCATGAAACTTGCGGCAAATGGTAGCAACTTTACCAACTGGGCCATGAATTTGAGGATTCTCCTCACTACTACATAAAAGAAATATGTCCTAGAAGCATCGCTAGGCCCCCCACCATCTTCTGATGCCCCTGACAAGGAAAAGAACGTCTATTTGCCTCGTCAGGAGGACCACAACTTACTTCATTGCGGCATAATGTATGGGCTAGAGCCAAAACTTCGAAAGCGTTTCGAAAATGGCAATGCCTTTGATACCACAGGTGAATTGAAAATGATTTTCGATACCCATACTGCCATAGATAGTTATAATGCTTTGGAAAAGTTCTTTAGCTGCATGATGGAAGAGAACAGTTCCGTTAGTGAGCTCGTCTCAAAATTTCTAGGTACGCCGAGAAGCTTGTGTCTTTGGGAATAACGATTCCCATTGACTTAGGCATACATCATGTTCTCCAATCTTTGCCACCTAGCTACAAGAGCTTTGTGATGAACTATAACATGCAGCGCATGAAGAAGTCTCTCCCCGAGCTTCTGTCAATGCTTAATACTGCAGAAGTGGAGATTAGGAAAGAACATCAAGTGTTGATGATCAATAAGACCACCGTTTTCAAGAAATACAAGAAGGGTAAACAGAAGGGAAAGAAGGGTGGCAAATATGTTGTCGCTCCTGAAAAGAAATCCCGGGCTGGCCCTAAGTCTGATACCGAGTGCTACTATTGTAAGGGACTGGCCATTGGAAGCGCAACTGCCCCAAGTATTTGTCAGACAAGAAGGCCGACAAGGCAAACAAAGGTATATATGATATACATGTTACTGATGTGTACTTGACTAGTACTCGTAGTAGCACCTAGGTATTTGATACTGGATCGGTTGCTAATATATGTAACTCAAATCAGGGGATGTGGAACATGCGACCACTAGCAAGGGGTGAGGTCAAGATGTGTGTCGGCAATGGATCAAGAGTTGATGTGATTGCCATCGGAACGCTGCCTCTCCACCTACCATCGGGATTAGTGATAAATCTAAATAATTGTTATTTGGTGCCTGCACTTAGCATGAACATTGTATCCAGATCGTGTTTGATGCGAAGTGGTTATTCATTTAAGTCCAAAAACAATGGTTGTTCGATTGATATGAATGATATCTTTTATGGTCATGCACATGTGATGAATGGTTTATTCCTGTTGGATCTCGATAATAGTGTTATGCATATTCATAATGTTGATGCTAAAAGGATTAAACTTGATGATGATATATCTGCATATATGTGGCACTGCCGTCTAGGTCATATTGGCGTTAAACGCATGAAGAAACTTCATTCTGATAGACTTTTGGAATCACTTGATTTTGAATCATTTGATACATGTGAGCCATGCCTTATGGGCAAGATGACTAGAACGCCATTTTACGGTTCAATGGAACGGGCGACAGATTTATTGGAAATCATACAGATGTATGTGGTCCAACGAGTGTGCCGACACGAGGTGGCTATCGTTATTTTGTTACTTTCACAGATGATTTGAGAAGATACGGGTATATCTATTTGATGAAACACAAGTCTGAAACCTTTGAAAAGTTCAAGGAATTTCAGAATGAAGTGGAAAATCATCATAATAGAAAGATTAAATTTCTGCGGTCTGACCGTGGAGGTGAGTATCTTAGTTACGAGTTTAGCACACACATGAGAAATTATGGAATAGTTTCATAACTCACACCTGCTGGAACACCACAATGTAATGGTGTGTCGGAATGTCGTAATCGTACTTTATTGGATATGGTTCGATCTATGATGTCTCTGACTGACTTGCCACTATCGTTTTGGGATTATACACTGGAAACTGCTGCATTCACTTTAAATCAGGCACCGTCTAAATCCGTTGAAACGACACCATATGAATTGTGGTTTGGAAACAAACCTAAGCTATCATTTCTTAAAGTTTGGGGTTGCGATGTTTATGTGAAGAAACGTCAACCTGATAAACTCGAAGCCAAAGCGGAAAAATGCGTCTTAATAGGATACCCTAAAGAAACAATTGGGTATTCCTTCTATCATAGATCCTAGGGCAAGGTTTTCGTTGGCAAGAATGGATCCTTTCTAGAGAAAGAGTTTCTCGCGAAAGGCATGCTGGGAACCCGAAAGTGTGACTGGGCTTGTCGATACCGTGAAAACACTCTGCAATTCCTAAACAGTACAGGTGCTCCACGCACAATCGTAAATAAAGCAGTAAAGCATGGCATAAGTACACGATAGTAATAAAGCCCCCAACTAGTTTGTGGCCCCAAAAAATAAGAAATGAATCAAGCTCTGGCTAAGGGGGATTCATAGAGTCTCTCGGATGTGTAGTCAGAAGGTAGAACTCTAAGAGGTTATTGAACCTTCTCTTCATGAAACAGCGAGTGGTGCAGCGCCAGAAATTGTTCCGGAGTTGACTTCACCGAAGGAAGAGGTAACTAATGATAATGATCATGAAACTCCAAAAGAGGACACTACCGAACCTCGTAGGTCAAGCAGGATACGTGCAGCTCCTGAACTGTACGGAAATCCTGTTATGAATTTCATGGTTGATGAAATAGATGACCCTATGACGTATGTAGAAGCGATGATGAGCCCGGATTCCAACAAATGGCTAGAAGCCATGAAATTCGAGATGGAATCCATGTACGAAAACCAAGTTTGGACCTTCGTAGACTTACCTCATGACCAAAAGGCCATTGAGCATAAATGGATTTTCAAAACAAAAACTGATGTTCATGGTAATGTTACCATCTATAAAGCTCAGCTTGTCGCAAAGGGGTTTCGACAAATTCAAGGAGTTGACTACGATAAGACATTCTCTCCTGTAGAGATGCTAAAGTCGGTTAGGATTATGTTAGCAATTGATGCGTATTTTGATTATGAAATATGGCATATGGATGTCAAAACTGTGTTCCTCAATGGTAATATTGAAGAAGAGTTGTATATGATACAACCTAAGGGTTTTGTCGATCATAAGGATTCTTATAAGGTATGCAAGCTTCAGCGATCCATCTATGGACTGAAGCAAGCATCCCGGAGTTGGAATCTCCGCTTTAATGAGATGATCAAAGAGTTTGGATTTGTCCAAACTTATGGAGAGGCTTGTATTTACAAGAAAGTGAGTGGGAGAAATGTGGCATTTCTGATATTATATGTGGATGACATATTATTGATTGGAAATGATGTAGATCTTTTAAACAGTGTTAAAAGTTATCTAAACAGCAAATTTTTTATGAAGGACCTTGGTGAAGGGTCATATATATTAGGCATTAAGATCTATAGACATAGATCAAGGCGCCTAATTGGGCTATTGCAAAGTACATACCTTGATAAGATATTAAAGAAGTTTAATATGGATGGAAGTAAGAAGGGGTTCTTACCTATGTTGCAAGGCAAGACATTGAGTAAGACTCAAAGTCCGGCTACAGCGGAAGAAAGAGAGATAATGGGTAAGATCCCCTATGCTTCAGCCATAGGCTCTATAATGAATGACATGCTATGTACAAGACTAGATGTGGCACATGCTATTAGTTTGACTAGTAGGTACCAGTATGATCCAGGTTCGGAACACTAGATAGCGGTCAAGAATATCCTTAAGTGCTTAAGAAGAACTAAGGATATGTTTCTTGTATACGGGGGTGAAGAAGAGTTGGTCGCTAATTGTTATGTCGATGCTAGCTTTGACACCAATCTAGATGAATCTAAGTCTCAATGTGGATACGTATTTCTCTTGAACAGAGCAGAACTTAGTTGGAGGAGTTCCAAACAACCTGTGGTAGCTAGATCAACGACAGAGGCGGAATATGTTGCTACCTCAGAAGCGGCACAGGAAGCAGTTTGGATGAAGGAGTTCATAGTGGAACTAGGTGTGGTTCCTAGTGTGTTGGACCCAATGGTGATCTATTGTGACAACAATGGAGCCATAGCCAACACCAAGGAACCAAGGTCTCACAAGAATTCCAAGCATATTAAGCGCCGATTTCACTCCATCCGCGAGCATGTCAAGGATGGAGATATATCGAATTGTAAAGTACACACGAACCTAAATGTAGAAGATCCATTGACTAAAGTTCTCCCTAGGGTAAAACATGATCAACACCAGAACTCCATGGGTGTTAGATTTATCACTATGTAAACTAGATTATTGTCTCTAGTGCAAGTGGGAGACTAAAGGGAATATGCCCTGAGAGGCAATAATAAAGTTGTTATGATATGTATTCCAAGTATATGATAGATGTTTATTTTGCATGCTATAATTGTATTAATACGGAAACCTTAATACATGTGTGTTTAATAAACAAATAGAAAGTTCCTAGTTATGCCTCTCTATAAACTAGCTCGTTGATTAACAAGATGATCAAGGTTTTCTGATCATGGACATGGATGTTGTTAATAACGAGGTCACAACATTGGTGAATGATGTGATGAACATTCATCCGAAGTATAGCATTACGATCAAAGTCATTATGTATATATTTCTATAGCATCAATCGAAGTAATCTTTATCCTTAGACCATGAGATCATGTTAATTGCTAACAGCGGAAGAATACATTGATAACATCAAACGTCAAACCATAACAGGGTGACTATAAACATGGGTTCGGGTATTTCGAAGGTGTTATGTTGAGGCTCATGGATCAAGAGTGGAATTTGTTAATCCTGATGACGAATAGATATACTCTGGGCCCTCTTAGTGATATCACATTAAGATAGCTTGCAAGAAAGTGTTGTGATCACTAGGATGTTATATCACGGGAACAAGAAAAGAGTGCATGTTGGTAATGAGATCAAACTAAGTATTGAGATACTGATGATCGAATATCGTACATGTAATATATCACAAGACAAAGGGATTTAGTTACTATCGTTAAAGGTTCTCTCGATCACAGAAGTCGTCGTTGAATGTGTGGGAACCAGTATGGATCTCCAGGTCCCGCTTCTGATTATTGATCTGAGAGGGGTCTCGATCATGTCTGCATTATTTGCAAACCGTAGGGTGACACACTTAAGGGTTGCCAAACACCATTTGGAGCAAATATGTTCTAGACGAAAGAATTGCAAAGCGCTGGAATTATTTCAATAGACACCGAAATTGTTTTGGGTGAAATTGCTGAAATTGGTTCTGCATGTGATATTAAATGTTGCAAGGGTTTTTATGTGAATGTTTGTTAATTAAAGTAATTAACAAAATAATGAATAAAATTAATAAAAGAGTTTTATTAAATGAGAGAGCATTAAATTTGGAGAAATTCAATGCATTTAAAGTGGAGACTTTAAAAGAGAATGTGAAGGGGAAAATTTATGTGGAGCGGGTTACCACCACATGAATGGGGGAGGTGAGGAGTCACCCCCCATGGGGCGCCGGCCATGGGGAGGGGTACCCCCTCCTCCTATAAAAGGCTCCCCTCTCACTCCTTCTTCCTCACACCTCGTGAAGGATCTCTCCCCCCTCTAGAATTATTCCCCCGTGGTCTCGGATTAGCGAGATACATGTTCCCGGTGGCATTTTGTCTGGAAGGAGTTTCTGCTTTCGCTGCATCGCTAGAGCGAGGAGGTGGAGGTTGTTTGGTGGCATGAACGTGTGTGCGAGGACGGATGCGCTAATGATTTGCGGCGCTAGGACTTCCACACGATCTTGAGATCAGTAAGCGTTCGACTACATCATCCATGAGTTCCATCTCGTTAAAAAAGCTTTGTTGTTCTTCGAGGGTATGTTCTCTATGGATATATATCCACCCGTTGCTTGTATCTAGTAGATAGATCTTGGTGTATAATAGTTCCCATCGTATGAAATTTTTTGTTTTCTATGCTGCGATCCCAACATTTATGTGGCTGCTAGGGCTTTCGTAGAAGAACCGTTTCTTACCTACGAACTTGACCACAACGTGGATTAAATAGTTATCTATACTACACCCCTTTTGGGGCCCTCCATTGCAAATGGTGTACCAACTAATGCAAAAGAGACAGACATCCCCAAAGCCACCTTATACGGTACAAGCCGTATGTCAAGCATGGACTAGTCTCGCGAATTAACGCGTAAAGTCAGTTGGGGGCCGCTTCATCAGGCATTACTATGGTATGCAAAAGTACACGTGGGAGGGTAACAACTATAAGATCAAAGCCCACACGCTACAACTCGTGTGTTCTACCCGTACTAGCAATACTACAAATAGATATAGCTCTGATACCACTATAGGGGTTTAGCGCCTGAAAACAATAATTTTTCCTACGTGAACAACCCTAATGCCAGGATCTATCTATTAGTAATGCAGTAATCGAAGGGGCTTTTTGAAAGTTACCCTTGAACACCGAAAAGCTTTGTCAACGTTCAGGAGAACGTGGTTGATGTAGTTGTACCGACGTCGACCTCAAGGTCGTGGATGGCTCCACCAGCTCCAATGACTCCGATGGCTCGGACGACTTGAGAACCACTAATGTAGTGCCTCGTGGGGAGTCACACACATATGGTGTTTTATGACAACTCTCGGATCCTGATCTAGTAGAGGTTGCGGAAGTAGATCTCCTGGATCCAGAATCCTCACTGCGCGATGGTGCTCCGCGGTGAAGAACACTCTCGTTTGCACATCCCTTACAATGGGCCCGCACTCACAAGAGAGGGAGAGGGAGAGAGAGAGAGAGGAGGGGAATGCCTCAAAGTTCAATTGGTGTGTTTGAATCCCTCCATATGCCCTCCTTTATATAGAGAAAAGGGAGGTACTCTGATGCAGCCCGTCCTACGGATGCTCCTACATCTACACCACCAAGTCCCCCAAGTGGACCCATGACTCGTGCTCGAGGCAAGCTTCTCCAAGATAAGGTGAATTCGCTCTTGTACTCATGTGACTTCGATACACCCCTGGATGGCTTGCTACTTCATGCCCTGACACTATGCATCTTCAGGTACGAAGGCACGAGCCAGAGGAGCGACACGGCAGCCAACAACTTCCAGGAGACCCCGGTACTACCGGCTCCTAGAAGCGGTACTACTGCACAAGCGGTACTACCGCTCATGAACAACGGTACTACCGCCCCAAGCAGAGAGATGGACCCGAAGCCCCAGATCCCACCGGTACTACCGCACTCAGCAAGCGGTACTACCGCGCGCACCTAAAGACTCACGCCAAAGCTTCTACTCGCCCCGGTACTACCGCACCATTCAAGCGGTACTACCGCATCTGACCAGTACTACCGCTCAACCGACCGGTACTACCGGACACCCCCAGGGCCTGCGCGCTCCAGCTCGGCCCTTTGGCCTTGTAACGCACCCTTTTGATAATTAGTTGCCTAAACTACACCTGAACTTGTGGCTGGCCTATATATAGCCCCCCACCTCTTTTGTAAACCCTAGGCATGATATTTGGAATTAGTGGAAACCCCTTGTGGATCTATCTAATTCTTGCCTCATGCTCCTTTGACAAAGGAGCACCAAATATCCCAAACCTCGTTGGAGTTTGCATCGTTCCTCCGTGTTGTACAAGGCCTTTCCATCGGTGTCCCTTTGTCAAGACGTCAAGATCTCACCGAGTCTCCCATCTCGTCGTGCCGGTTCGAGAGAAAGTCCTCCGCCCGGCGCCGATCCTAGGGATTGCGCCGGACCGGTCACCGCCGGCATGAGCTATTGGTGTATATCATGGTTTTGCGTGTGTGTGTTCATCGCGTTCTTCGTGCGTGAGTTCGTTGTGTTCATCCTCCCCTCCTTCCCCCGTACTCCACCCTCGATTTGAGTGGGATTCGTGAAAGATCGGGCCACCCTAGAGGTTTGCCCTCAACATATTGGTATCAAGAGCTTCGTTGCTCACGAATTCCCCCACAAATTTTTCTTCTATCCACCAAAAATTTCGAAAATCCCCCAAAAAGAGCCCCAAATTTGCCTTCGGATCGATCTCTGGATTTGGTGCGTTTTTCGTGGTTTTGGTCCATAGATCTATTGCTTGGGGTATCAATCTACTTTCCTTGTGTGTCCCTAGCCCCAATTTTGTTCAGTTTTCCGCCAATTTGAGGATTTTTTTGGTCCGATTGTGCGTTCAAGTTCAAGATCCACGTGCCTAGGAATTCGCGAAGCGGTACTACCACTAAAACAAGCGGTACTACCGGCGAGCGGTACTACCGGCTGTTCACAGCGATACTACCGGACTTTTTGAGCAGTACTACCGCACCTATCAGACAAGAAATTTTTCACCCCCATTTTGTTCGCTAATTTTAGTATTAGTTTGTTCGTGTCTCGCGTGCGTGTCACCTTCCTAACTTTAAGCTTCCGCAACAATATTCACATCCCGCGCTCATCGACACCGCGACACTTAACATCATCCCCAACACCGGTAGCAAGTCATCAATACCGAAGGTATAACTTGCTCCAACTTGTTAACCCTTCTTCCTTGTGTGTATCTATCCTATGAGAGCAGCTCATTTTGTGTTTGCCTAAGCATTGTGCACTTGTCCTTGGAAAGTGAGAGTGTGAGAGCAAATACAAGAGTTAACATAGTAGTATAGAAAGGGAGAAAAAGAATCAAAAAAAAAGAGAAAAAGAGAAAAAGCAAAAGCAAAAGAAAAATAGAAATATACAAAGTCTCCCAATACAAAGAGAGTGTCAAGCTTGTAAGCAAAGAGAGAAAAAAGCGTGACTGAGGCAAGTGCACAAATCTGTTGCTTATTTCTCTTTTGGCGAACGAGTTGTGGTCTCTCCTTGTGTTGGCACGACACCGAGCGTAGTCTTCGTTAAAACCTTTTGTGCTCATTTTATAGTCGTGTTAACCACATCCGTCTCCACGTCTATGTATCTTTGTGTTTTGTAGGTCGTTCCTTTTTGCTTTGATCTTTTGGTTCTCTACCATGTTTGACAATAACCTTTTCTTTGGATCATTTCGTTTGGTTTTCCACAACCCTAACCTTCCACCCACAACTTTTGAGAGTTACTTCTTTCTTTAGTGTGAGTTTTCTTTGTGATTCCACTTTGCACGCTTATAGATCTCACTTGTGGTTTCTAGTTCGGTGTAATCCCCAAGGTGAGGAACAAGGCTAACACCACCATATTCCACCTCCATATACAATACTTGTGTGTTTTGCATGATGGATAGGCACGGTGAGTCGAACCAACCACCTCCTCAAGAAGAATAACATGGACCGTACATGACACGTGCAAGTCACTTCATCGTCCGCCAAGAGTTCCGTGAACGTTGCCAAGCCCTTGAGACGCGTCAAGATGAACAATTTGGTGAGACGCAAGCCGAGTTCAAGAACATCGACAACCGCTTCGACGACCTAGAACGACAAATGCACACAATGCATCACAACTTTGGCCATCAAAATGAAGCGCTTCAACGCACCATCGCCGAAACAAATGACAATCTTTGATGCCTAATCGACGGAATGGAAAGACCATGTTCATGTGCTTCAAGCTCTTCAAGTTCTTCGCGTCGTCATGTTCCTCTCCAACAAGATCTTCGTACAAGTGCTCCAACACGCAATGATGCCCCCGTGGTTGAAGATGGAAGTTCTTCCAACTACATACCTTCGCCACGGCACGCCGCAACGTCAAGCTATGATAGTGACCTCTCTTCAAGGCCACGCACAATGTAAGAAGCACACCGTCATCACGCAAGGGCATTAGTGATACAACAAGAGCAACCAAAAGAAGAACCGTAAGTGCAATCGCAAGTCTACCACCATCGACCGCAACACATACTTGACACAACAAGTGATGACTCTAATTTGGAGAATCAAGCTCGTCATCGACGTGACGCTCTCCAAGATCCTCCTCCTTGTCATCAACGTCATGCACGTCCACACCGCAACCAGGGTCATCACGAGCCGCCTCATCCACCACAACAAAACTTGGAGCGTCAAGTGATACAAGTTGAGCAACGCCCACCACGTCAAGAGGCTCATGACCATGATCTTCACCGTGAGGCCCATGTGCCTAACCAACATCACCAACCAAGGAACAAGCCTCCTCTTCATCATCAACCGCGTCATGGGCCTCTACATCCTCAACAACCTCATGGGGCCCAAGTGCCTCAACACCGACAACAACCGTGCCAAGAGAAAGAGCAAGTGCCTCAACAACAATATCAAGAGCAAGCTCTGCAACAAGGACACGAGAACCAAGTTCCACCTCCCCAACTGCAAGATCATCAACAATGTCACCAAGCTCATCGCAATGACCGCAACAATGAAGAAACTTCCGGCAAGCTCAAGTTCACAATGCCCAAGTTCACCGGATCCAATGACCCCAAAGAATACCTCTCGTGGCCACTCAAAGTTGACAAGATCTTCCGCATGCACAATTATAGCAACGAGAAGATGGTCGCCATGGCTTCGCTTGAGTTTGATGATTACGCCAACCTTTGGTGGGAACAAGTTCAAGTTGCTCGTGATGCAAGACAAGAGCCGCCAATCACAACTTGGCATAACATGAAGGCTCACATGCGATCCCGGTTCGTCCCCGCGCACTACAGGTGTGACCTCTTCAACAACCTTCAAGCACTTCGTCAAGGGACAAAGACCGTGGAAGAGTACTTCAAGGAAATGGAACTCAACTTGATTCGCGCCAACATTGATGAGCGCATGGAGCAAATTATGGCACGCTTCCTTATTGGATTGAACCACCCAATCAAGCGCATCGTCGAGTTCCAAACATACAACGACATGGTTGAGCTTGTGCACATCGCAACAAAGGCTGAACGTCAAATGCAAGAGGATATCAAGTACAACAAGCCCAAGACGTACTTCACCTACAAGCAAGCTTCAACCGCTACACCAATAACTTTCAATGGAAGCTCCTCAAGTACCTCCAAGCCTTCCTTCAAGTCCACACTTCCTCAAGGAAAATTTCCCCCAAGTGGCAAACAACCAAAGAGTGATACACCTTTCAATGGTGAATGCTACAAGTGTGGAGGCAAAGGACACAAGTTGGCCGAATGTGGAAACAAGAAAGTATTGTTCATCCACGACAATGGCGAAGAAGAGTACTTGAGTGAAGATGAATTTGATGCCCGAGTCAAGGAAGCATGGCAAGACAACGAGTGGAAGATGACCAAGAACTCCTCATGTGTGAACATGAGGCAAGTCCATCGCTTGTCGTCACAAGGATCTTGACCACTCAAGCACAAGAGCATGAAGATCAACGCTCCAATATCTTCCAAACACGAGCTGGCATCAATGGAAAACCTATCAAGGTGATCATTCACGGAGGGAGTTGCCACAACCTTGCTAGCACCGAGTTGTGTGAGAATCTCAACCTCACCCTCCATCCGCACAAGCACCCTACTACGTGCAATGGCTAAGTGACCAAGGGTCCGTAAAGATCAAGGACCGTATGGGTCTCCTTCGCCATTGGTCCTTACAAAGATATGGTGGAGTGTGATGTGGTTCCTATGACAGTTTGCCACATGCTTCTTGGTCGACCATGGCAATTTGACAAGGCTGCTCAACATGATGGTCGCACCAATGTATACACCTTCGAATGGCTCAACAAAACATGTGTTTTGCAACCGATGACTCCTAGCCAAATAATTACGGACAATGCAAAGGCTTTAGCGAGGGTGCAAAGCACAACACCTACTTGTGAGAAGAGCGGTGAGAGAGAGAACCACCTCATAGTGAGTGAGAGCCACAAGCCAAACTCGAGTGGAAAAACTAAGAGTGTTCTCCTTGCCACCAAAAGTGAGATGAGAGATGTTTGGAACAACCCATACATCTTGCACTATGTCCTCATTTGCAAGGGACTAGCACAAGGAACTAATGAATTAACCAATGTTCCTCCATCTTTGATGAATGTGTTGCAGGAATTCAAGGACGTGTTCCCCGAAGAGCTCCCACATGGACTACCTCCTCTTTGCGGCATCAAACATCGCATCGAACTCATCCCCCGCGCACCACTTCCCAACCACGCCGTCTACCGTACGAACCCGCAGGAGACGAAGGAGATCGAAAGTCAAATCAACCAACTCGTCTCCAAAGGTTTGATCCAAGTTAGCACTAGTCCAAGTGCCATACTGGTGATACTTGTTCCAAAAACGGATGATACGTTACGGTTATGCATGGATAGTTGTCCAATCAATGCTATCACCGTGCGTTATCGACATCCCATACCACGTCTCAATGACATGCTTGATGAGTTATGGGGAGCCACTATTTTTTCGAAAATTGATCTTTGTAGTGGTTACCATCAAATACGCATGGCTGAAGGTGATGAGTGGAAAATCGCCTTCAAGACCAAACTTGGTCTCTATGAATGGTTGGTTATGCCCTTTGGTTTGTCTAATGCCCCATCCACCTTCATGCGTCTCATGAATCATATCTTGCGTTCTCTCATTGGAAAAAGTGTTGTTGTCTATTTCGATGACATCCTTGTTTATAGCAAATCACTTGAGGGCCATATAACACATGTCAAGGAAGTTTTGCAAATCCTTCGACATGAAAAGCTTTATGCTAATCTTCCCAAGTGCACTTTTGCTAAAGACAAGTTGATTTTTCTTGGATTTGTCGTTTCTTCGAAGGGAATTGAAGTTGATGTGTCCAAGGTAAAGGACATACGAGATTGGCCCATCCAAACAAATGTGAGTGAACTCCGAAGTTTTCATGGGTTGGCCGGTTTCTATCGTCGCTTTGTGAAAGACTTTTCAACCATTGCGTGCCCCCTCAACGAGTTGACGAAAAAGAATGTCACCTTCGTGTGGGGCAAAGCACAACAAAAAGCTTTTGATGAACTCAAAAAGAGGCTCACCGAAGAACCTCTCCTTGCGTTACCGGATTTCACAAAAACTTTTGAGATAGAGTGTGATGCTAGTGGTATTGGCATTGGAGGAGTCCTTATGCAAAACGGATGTCCTATAGCCTACCATAGCGAGAAACTCGATGGTGCTCGCCTTAATTATCAAATTTATGACAAAGAGCTTTTTGCCTTAGTTCGTGTCCTTCAAGTTTGGCAACACTACCTATGGCCCAAGGAATTTATCATACATTCCGACCATGAGTCCTTGAAATATCTCAAAGGCCAAGCCAACTTGAGTAAGAGACACGCTAAGTGGGTCGAATTTATGGAGTCTTTTCCATACATTGTCAAGTATAAGAAGGGAAAAGATAATGTAGTTGCGGACGCTTTGTCTCGCAAACATACAAGCCTTCTTACGAGACTTGAAATCAACGTGTTGGGTCTTGAGGAAATAAAATCTTTGTATGCTTCCGACCTGTTCTTTGAACCAATTTTCGCAAAGTGCTCCAATGACAAAGGAGTTGATGATTTCTATTTGCATAAGGGCTTTCTATTTAAACAAAACAAGATTTGCATTCCGAAGTCGTCGCTTCAACTTTTGCTTCTCCAAGAATCTCATGGGGGAGGCCTTATGGGTCACTTTGGCTGCGACAAGACATTGGACATGCTCTCCAATCACTACTTTTGGCCCAAGATGACGCGTGACATGGAGCGCTACGTTCAACGATGCACGACATGTGTTCAAGCTAAGTCGCAAGCTAACCCTTATGGTATTTATATGTCATTGCCTATTCCTCATACACCTTGGTCCGACATTAGCATGGATTTTGTGTTAGGATTGCCTATATCTAAACATGGTCATGATTCTATATTTGTTGTTGTGGACCATTTTTCCAAAATGGCACACTTCATACCGTGCCATAAGACCAACGATGCTTCACATGTTGCAAATCTGTTTTTCAGGGAAATCTGTTTTTCACATGTTGCCATAAGACCGACGATGCTTCACATGGTTTCGAGCTCCTTACCGCGCTCGACATCCTACCACTACCCCTCCACGAGCGCACCAACATGGATGTCGAGAAGCGCGCACAAGCTATGAAGAAGCTTCACGAAGAAACAAGAGCTACAGTCGAGCAACAAGTCCTTCGCCAAGCTTCAAGGTTAAATAAGGACAAGAAGGAGATGATCTTTGACGAAGGTGACCTCGTATGGATACACCTAAGCAAGGACCGCTTCCCCAAGGAATGCGACTCCAAGCTCAAGCCAAGAGGAGATGGTCCCTTCAAGGTCCTAAAGAGAATCAACAACAACGCCTACATCATGGACATTCCGACCTCCAAGTACCTTGCAAGCAATACATTCAATGTTAAGGACCTTTCACCCTACCATGGAGATGCTAAAGATGATAACCATGAAGAGTCGAGGACGACTCTTTCCCAAGGGGGGAGCTGATGCAGCCCGTCCTACGGACGCTCTTACATCTACATCACCAAGTCCCCCAAGTGGACCCATGACTCGTGCTCGAGGCAAGCTTCTCCAAGCTAAGGTGAATTCGCTCTTGTACTCATGTGACTTCGATACACCCCTGGATGGCTTGCTACTTCATGCCCCGACACAATGCATCTTCAGGTACGAAGACACGAGCCAGAGGAGCGACCCGGCAGCCAACAGCTGCTAGGAGACCCCGGTACTACCAGCTCCTGGAAGCGGTACTACCGCTCATGAACAGCGGTACTACCGCCCCAGGCAGCGAGATGGACCCGAAGCCCCAGATCCCACCGGTACTACTGCACTCAGCAAGCAGTACTACCGTGCGCACCTGAAGAATCATGCTAAAGCTTCTGCCCGCCCCGGTACTACCGCACCATTCAAGTGTTACTACCGCATCTGACCAGTACTACCGCTCAACCGACCGGTACTACCGGACACCCCCAGGGCCTGCGCGCTCCAGCTCGGCCCTTTGGCCTTGTAACGCACCCTTTTGATAATTAGTTGCCTAAACTACCCCTAAACTTGTGGCTGGCCTATATATAGCCCCCCACCTCTTTTGTAAACCCTAGGCATGATATTTGGAATTAGTGGAAACCCCTTGTGGATCTATCTAATTCTTGCCTCATGCTCCTTTGACAAAGGAGCACCAAATATCCCAAACCTCGTTGGAGTTTGCATCGTGCCTCCGCGTTGTACAAGGCCTTGGCATCAGTGTCCCTTTGCCAAGACGTCAAGATCTCACCGAGTCTCCCATCTCGCTGTGCCGGTTCGAGAGAGAGTCCTCCGCCCAACACCGATCCTAGGGATTGCGACGGACCGGTCACCGCCGGCGTGAGATATTGGTGTATATCGTGGTTTTGTGTGTGTGTGTGTTCATTGCGTTCTTCGTGCGTGAGTTTGCCGTGTTCATCCTCCCCTCCTTCCCCCGCACTCCACCCTCGATTTGAGTGGGATTCGTGAAAGATCGGGCCACCCTAGAGGTTTGCCCTCAACATACTCCCTCCCTCAAAGTCTCGGGGTGGGACTCAACAAAGGGAGGAGGTGGGGAGGCGTGTCGGCCAGCCCCCACATGGGCCCCACGTGGTGGGAAGCCCACATGTGTCCGGCGGCCCCCCTCTTGGACCCTTTTCCCTATGGGAATTGGCCCATTAGGTGGCTTCCCCATTAAATCATATTTAAATTATTAAATAAATGTATAATTCAATAATTAACATATATTTATGTAGTATTTAATCCCAGCTACACCGGAACCCCTTCCGGACAACTACGGACACCCGCTGGACTTTCCCGGAACCCTTCCGATTTTCCCTTATCTTTTCTTCGGCGATTCCTATGATACCAAAATGATCTCCGAGCATGGTCAAACCCTTAAGCGTGTGTTACCCTACGGGTCGGGAACACTCTAGACATGGTCAAGATCTATCTCAAACCAATGGTCATTGGCGGGACCTGGATGCCCATGATGACCCTGTGCATTTCACGAGAATCTTTGTCGTTGAACCATTAAACATAGAATCCAATTCCCTTTGTTATGCTGATACTTTACTTGTCCGAGACATGATCAATGACATCGCTATGTCGTGTTCAATCTTGTTACCGACAAGTATAACTTTACTCGTTTCGAGATATGCCATCCCCGTGACCTAGTCACACGCTGCAGCTTTATGGATGTCATGTCTCCGAGTGGGTCTAGAGTATCTCTCCGTCACGCGGAAGAAAAAATCCCGCTCTTGACACATAGGTCCTCTACATGCCCGTCTAAATACCTGAACACACCTTTCATGATCACCGCTCACGCAAGTGACATTTGATGCTATTTAAGTATCCTCGGGTAGCATCGAATTATATGGCCTCATGGTCTAAGAAACTGGTTGCTATGTTTCTAGTCATTATAACTGTGAACTTCGTGGCTTGATCATGTTACAATTCCTATGTTGGGTATGTCCATCACTTTCATTCACCTAATGAAGTGACCCCATTGTCAATTGACATAAATTTCCATGATCGGGAAACATCGATCATGGATTGACCAAAGAACTAGTGTCTAGAGGATACTAGGGACTTTGGTGGTTTGCATATCACACGTGTATTTAAGTTCCTATCAATACAGTTATAGCATGATATAAAACCTATTATGAACTTAATGAAATATGGCAATAATCACTATTTATTACTTGCCTCTAGGGCATTTTTCCAACAAGGTATTCTTCGGGATCATTTGAACCGGTGAACTTGGGAATGGTGAACTTGAGTCTGCCAAAATTTTCTTCCTCATTGCAGTCACGGTAGCGGTTGTTGCCATGATGGTGGCGGTCTTCATCTTCCATGCAATCATTGCGACGTGCTTGGTGACCTTGTTGATGCACTTGCGATTGAGGAGCCGCATGTTGGGGAGGTGGAACTTGGTTCTCGTGGCGTTTTTTGGGGGCTTGCTCTTGCACTTGGCGCGGTTGTTGACGAGGTTGAGGCGCTTGGGCCTCACGAGGGTGTTGGGGATGTGGAGCCTCTTGTCGCGGTTGATGTTGAGGGGGCGGCTCATTCCTCGGTTGTTTACGTGGGTTAGGCACATGGGCCTCTTGGTGAAGGTCATGGTCTCGAGCCTCTTGACGTGGTTGGCGGCGCTCCACATGTATCATGTGACGCTCCATGTCTTGATGTTGTGGAGGAGGCTCATCATGGTGACCATGGTGGCGGTGACGTTCATGACGGCGATGACAAAGAGGAGGATCTTGAAGAGCGTCATGTCGATGACGAGCTTGTTGCTCCAAGTTGGAGTCATCACTTGTTGTTGCAAGAATGTCTCATGATGAGGGCAATGTACTTAAGGTTGCACTCGAGGTTACACTCGTGGTTCTTCTTGCGGTTTTTCTTGTTGGATCATTAGTGCTCTTGCGAGGTGACGGTGTTCATCTCGCCTTGCTTGAGGCCTTGAGGAGAAATCACCATCATAGCTTGATATTGCGGCGTGACATGGGCAAGGAATATAGTGTGAAGAACTTCCATCTTCCACCACGGGTGCTTCATTGCATCTTGGAGCACTTGCATGAAGGTCTTGTTGAGGAACAGGGTGATGGCATGAAGAGCTTGACGCACTTGAATGGTGCCATGAAGAGCTTAAACGCGGTCTTGTGTTTTGCGCAAGCTCGTCCATTGACCTTTGTAAGGCTTCGTTTTGGTTGGCGAAGTTAATGTGCATGGCCCTCATCTCTTGAGAAAGGTTGACAAAGCCTTCTTTCATGTCAAGCATTTGTTGTTGGAGGCCATCGAAGTGGTTGTCAATGCTCTTGAATTCGGCTTGAGTTTCACCAAATTATTCATCTTGGCGGGTCTCGAGAGCATTGCAGTGATCACGGAACTCTCGTCGAATGATGTAGTGGCTTCTTCATCCTCGGGTGGAGGTGATTGGCTCGCCTCACTATGCCTATCCGTCATGCAAGATAACAATGGATTGTATATGGAAGGTAATATGTGGTGGGGGTTAGACTTTTACCTCACCTTGGGGATTGCAATGAACTAGTAGCCACAAGTGAGAGCTATGAGCTTGCAAAGTGAAATCACAGAGAAACCTCACACTAAAGAAAGAACTAATACTCTCAAAAGCTTTTGGTGGAAGGTTAGGGTTGTGAAAAATCAAACAGAATGATCCAAAGAAAAGATTATTGTTAAAGGTGGTAAAGAACCAAAGATCAAAAGCAAAAAAGATACGATCTACAAAAACACAAAGAGGCGCACACGTGGAGATGGGCGGGGTTAGCATGACTATGAAACTGAGCATGAAATATCCTAACGAAGACTAAGCTTGGTTGTCGTGCCAATGCAAGGAGAGACCACAACTCGATCGCCAAAAGAGGATAAGCAATGGATTTGTGTACTTGCCTTGGTCACGCTCTTTCTCTCTCTCTGCTTACAAGCTTGATACTCTCTTTGTATTGGGAGACTATGTATCTTTCTATTTTTATTTTCTTTTGTTTTTTCTTTTTCTCTTTTTCTCTTTTTTGATTCTTTTTCTCCCTTTCTATACTACTATGTCAACTTTTGTATTTGCTTACACACTCTCACTTTTCAAGGGCAAGTGCACAATGCGTAGGCAAACACAAAATGAGCTGCTCTCATAGGATAGATACACATAAAGGAAGATATGTGGTTAACAAGGTGAAGCAAGTTATACCTTCGGTAATGATGACGACTTGCTACCGGTGTTGGGGATAATGTTCTGGTGTCGTGGCGTCGGGGAGCGTGGTATATGATGATTTGCGGAAGCTTGCTGTTAGTTTGGGCGACCCGCACGCGAGACACAAACAAACAAAAAAGAAAAACGGCCAGAATTGGGTCAAAAAATTATTCGGAGGCCAAACCGGCGGCGCCGGACGTGGCAACGAAATTTTTGGTGGTGATTCCAGTTCGCCGAAACTGTCACCGAAAATTCTGGCGGCTGGGCCGGTCCGACCGGGCCTGGCGCTGATTTGTGTTTGTGAAGAACACCAAAAGTCAAATATTGAATTTGTTCCGAAAATCTATCGGAATTGGAGCTGGGGAAGGTCAAGGGAAGGTAGATCGACACCCAAAGCAATAGATATATGGACCAAAACCATGAAAAACTCACCAAATCAAGAGATCGATCAAAAGGCAATTGGGGGCTCTCTTTTGGGGATTTTCGAATTTTTTGGTGGATAGAAGAAAATTTTGTGGGGAAATTTGTGATCAATGAAGCTCTTCATACCAATATGTGGGGGTATGCCCCTTTGGGTTGCCCGATCTTTCACGAATCCCGTAGAAATCGAGAGGAAGGCGAGTGGGAAAGAGGGAGGCGATGAACACTCGAACACACACACACAAAGATCTTGATGAACACACACACACGAAGACACGATACAAACCAATAGCTCACGTCGGCGGCCACCGGTCCGGCGCAATCCCTAGGATCGGCGTCAGGCAAGGATCTCTCTCTCTAACCGGCACGACGAGCAGGAGGCTTGGTGAGATTTTGACGTCTTGGGCTCTGATGCCAAGGCCTTGTACAACGAGGGAGACATGATGCAAACTCCAACGAGGTGGGGGATAATTGGTGATCCTTTAGCAAAGGAGCATGAGACTAGAATTAGGGAGATCCACAAGGGTATCTTCTAATTCCAATTATCTAAGTCTGAGTATTACAATGGAGAGTGGGGGCTATTTATAGGCCATCCACTAAAACAGGGGTAGCTTGGGTACAAAAGGTAAAGTCTGGACGAAATAGAGAATATTTTCGGGTATCAAACCCAGGGTTGACTTTCGGCAGGCGATTCCGGTGATAAGTCCGGTGGTGCCGGAATTTCTGGTCGCCCTCGGTTCTTCCAGTCTACACTGGAACGGCTTACAGAGACGCGCTTCGGTCGGTGTCGGTCGTCTTCGGTGCACACCGGTAATTCCGGTCGTGGTACCGGTCCGTCGGAGCTGGCGCCGGTAATTTCGGCGTGGAAACCGGTTCGCCGGTCTGGCGCCGGTTTGGTCTGGAGCTTCTTCTCGTGTTAGCTTGGCTCCTTCTCTTGGCGATTCTCCATGGAGTTCATAGCTGAGGATGCACAAAGTATTGGCATGTAGTAAGCCATCCAATGAAGTATCGAGATCGCACGAGAAGAGGTGCGAATTAACCTTATCTTGAAGGAGTTTGGCTCGGGAACGAGTCATTGGTCTACTTGGGAGACTTGGTGGTGCAGATGGAGGGACGTCAGTAGGACGGGCTGTATCAAAACCATAGTTTAAAAAACCGGTCCGGAGACCGAACCAGTGAGGTCCTCGGTTCGCGGTTCACTGGTTGGACCGCTAGTTCAAACCGATTCAGTGCTGGTTTATTAACGAAAAAATTTGGACGAGAAAGTACTAATCTGCTAGAAAAAAGAAACATATTTAGAGTATACGTGAAGTAATTTGACACAAATACTTGTCGCTCCAATTGGATAGCTCATCAAAGCCTCTATTGACACAAATCCTGACCTTATCGCGATATTTTTTTCAATGGGCGGTTTTCCACTGGTCGGGCCGCCAATTGGTTTTCCATTAAATCGCTGGTTCTACCGCTCTTTGTCCGGTTTTTTCAGGTTTGTTACCTGGACGGTCCGTGCGTTTAAAAAACCGACAAGGTCTCTGGTTCCTATTTTTTCCTGTTTAACCGATCAACCGGTCCGGTTTTTAAAACTATGATCAAAACATGCCTTAAGACGATGAAGCATAATGTTCTGATGTGCACCCATGGCAGTCAGGGAGAACTTTTGTCTTAAATCTTGGACACGAGCAGCTACAACAGCTTTAAGCAAAACCTGTGTTAAGACGACGGAGCAGAATGTTCTGAACTTCTGATGTGCACCCAGTGAGAGGGAGGAAGAAGCGAAGAATGTTGCTAGTCGTTACGTATAAAGAAAGGTACTAATTACGTGGCGTACCCTTTCTTGAGGCAATTTATCCTATCTAGGAAACTTACCGATGATAACCACGACCGGTAGATTAGAATATACCAATTCGGCTGGCCGTTAGAATAAAATTTAGACCATTTCCATAGTTCCTTCGTCCCACAACTACAAAGAATAGATCATTAGAAAGTAGTCTCTTGACCAATTGACATGTTTAGAGGAGAAAAATAAGACATTTGATTATGTGAAGACGAAAGTCTTAGATAAAATTTCAAATCCGTATTGGATGTTAGTGAAGTCTTAGATTTTTCTGATGTTACATGTTACGACACGGTACAGACACATATTCCTTCGTTCCTAAAATCAATGGATACAACTTTGTTTTTTACGAGAAAGATTTAAATCTATTTTATAAATTCACAAGAAGTACAAGTCATACCAAACATAATAAAAATTACATTAACTGGTAGATTCTAAACTCGACCCGGTATGTAGCCGTCAGCCGCCAGTGAGGCTCCCGTGAGGAGCTAGCTAAAAACCCACCTAGGGTTCCGTCTCTCTAGCCAAAGACGTCGCTGGTCCGCTCCGTCTCTTATGCCCTTAGGGTCTTAGAGGTGTGGCAGACCACAGTCTCTCGCCGACGAGAAGTGTCCTTTGTTTAGCCTGTTTTGTGTATATCTTTTTCGGGGTGTTAATGCGACAGCTACATCCTGAAGTCAAATAAGATCCTCCCCGCTCTATTCTCGCTCCGGTGGTACATCTAGTATTGATGAAGGACACGTGAAGTCGTTTGTCCGATGAATCTCCTGGGATCCTATCTGTTGTCGTGTTCGTTGGTCTGTTTTCAAACCAGTCTCTTCCGATCTACGGTTCTCACCATTGGCGATGATTGCTACTTTGGTGCACTAGTTCTTTGTGACTTTAGCATGATGACTTCCTGTCTGTCTACTAAACAAGCTCTACTACGACAAGATTTAACTGACTCTGGTGATGGAGGGACGAAGATGGCGACGCGCTTTCAGTTTGCACTAGTGTTTATAGTCATTGCTAGGTGGTCCAGTGACCTATTTGTAACTTTTATTACGTTTGGGGCTTATTATACTACTGTTGGTGATTATTAATAGACTGGTGGAACTTTGCAAAAAAAATAATAAAAATTATATCATGATTCTTAGACCACCTAACGACCACTACTGCTGCTAGAGCGAGCCGCCGACGTGCCGCTGTGACCGCTCCCTTATCGGAGCCGGCCTAATATTATTGATGACAGTCGAGAAGTCTTCGTGCACGTGCCCCAAGGACCAGCGCCCTAGATCTGAAGTCGTCGTCATTAAACCCTTGAATTGATTTGAAGCTTTAAGTACCAAATGTATAACATGTGGACTGGACGAGATCGACCACTCCACGAAAGCAGCGACAGGCGAGTCCCCGCCCTCCTCAACGCCACCAGCTGGATCGCCGCCTACGAGGTGGACGAGGAGACGGGTATACTTTATTCTTGTCCCGCGCAACATGGCCATAGTCATCGTAGCGTCGATGTCGGTTGATCAAACTCTAACTTTAAGGACATTTCTACAGCGCCGGGCGTAGGTCCGACGTCCCCACCCCCTCCAGCTGCCAGAGCGCCAAGCAGATGAGGCGGGGACACGTCAATTTCTGATTGTGGATGGTGAAGACGAGACACAAATGGTGACGACCGGCTAGGGTTCCACACTGACCGCCACCTCTGTTTTCTTTGCGGCAGGAGACGGAAGGAGACATCGAAACTCTACTTCAAACCATCTAGACACAAAACTGCATCAATTAATTTGGTTGGGACCGATGGAAGACGTTCCTTATTACGTACGCATCGGCATTCTACTGCAATGATTCTAGACTTTTGCCACAAATGTTGATTTGTATTGGGAATGTGTTTACCCTTTTTAGAGAAACTAGTAACATGTCCGTGTGTTGCTATGGCAAAACAAAAATATATTAAACATAAAGCTGTTAAAATTAAGACTAAGGGTATTATAGTAATCTAAATATTCCAACCTCAATACATTGAACATTAGAGCATTTCCACTCGTTGGACATTCCCAGGCCGAAATCCGGCGCTATTTAACGCCAGACGGATTTAACTTTCGTTCTAGGAATGACATTTTTCCCACTCACGATCCTAGACCAAGTTCCCACGTTTGGCCGAAATTTGATAAAACTCAGTGAAATTTTCGCGAATATAGGTGATTTTAATTAAACAGCGGCAAGTCCGTACATAGTTGACCAAATTCAGACATATATCCGAATTTTGGACAAATTAGGCTAAAAAAAGAAAAAACAACAAAGTAAACTAATATGCCAACGCCGGTGCCGACGCCGATGCCGATGCCGCCGCCGCTCACATGCCGAAGTTGCGGTAGAACATCATGTAGTCGGGGTCGGCCTTTCCCTCCTCATCGTCATCACTCGGCGGCTGCGAGGGGCGCAAGTTGCCCTGGCTAGGGTCGCCGAACCACGACGGCTAGGACGACAGGCCGGCTTCCTCGTCGTCGTCGAGAACGGTGAGCGGTGCGCCCTCATAGGCACGCCGGCAGCGAGGCCTAATACTTGCTACGCGCTCGGCCTCCTCCTGGAGGCGCCGAACTCGGGCGGCCTCCTCTTGCTCCCAGTCGGCGCGAGACCGGACGAGCGCGTGTCTAGCTCCGGCATCAGCGGAACATCCCGCAGCAACTGCTCCATCACCATCCGCATGGCGAAGGCATCCTCGTTGACGGGGAACGCCCACTCCAACGTCTCCAGCTTCGGCTGCCGCAGGCGAAGACGACCAGTGCGCGGTGTCGGCGCGCGGGCTTCGATGATGATGATACCCCGTGCCCTGGTCCTCGGCGGCGAGCGTGTCGGCGGCGAGGCCTCCCACTTCACGGTGTGCATCGCCTCTCCTGACGATCGCGAAGCCGATACGGACGAGCGTGACGCCAAGGCCAAGGTGGCCAAGCCCGACGAGCTCTGGCTGTCCATCCTCCTGGGCAGCCAATTCGCCTGAGGGTTGCGCCTTGCCCTCGCCGCGGGCGATGGCGAGCGCGGGAAGCCCGGCCAGGGGTTGTTACCGGCGTGGATGTGCTCGAGGATGGCGTTGAGTGTCCGTCCCGGCGCACTCCACCATCGACGGCGCCCCGCCGTATTGTTGCACTTCGGCGGCGAACCTGGAGGTCCTTGGTGGGCGGCGAGTTCCCGGAGCCGGCGCTTGGTGAAGAACTGCTCCTAGTGCACGAGGTTGTCGGAGTCCTCGGTGAGCTCGAGATCCGGCATCGCCGTGATGGTGGCCTAGATCTCCTCCACCATCTTGTCGTCCTCCGGCACCGGCGACACTAGCACGCTGCCGGCGCTGAGCTTCTAGCCGGGCGGGCACCGGAAGTCCGGCGGCGCCATGTACCCGGTGTCGTGAAGCATTCGGGCCTCCCACGGCTGGAGGGTGCGCCAGCCGAAGCCATTCGCCGCCGTAGGATCGCCTAGGTACCTCTCCGCCATTGCCGAAGCTTCTTCTCGTCGGAGGTGTAGTTCGTGGGAAATGGGGGAAGGTGAGAGTGTGTGCCCTGAGCCTGCGAGGACGCCACTTTTATAGCTGAAACGGGAAGTGAAGGCGGGAGGGGTGTAGCAGCGTGGGCGAGAAAAAGGGAAGCGGCAGGAACACGAGTCAGCGGTGGCTCGCCATTACGATGACGCGTGGCCGACGAGATGGACAGTTATTGCCTAGCGGTCCGTCCGCGAGCCGAGGCGGGAGGATGAGGACGACTTGCCTTCCCTCGCTGACACGGCGGGTCCTCTTGCGAAGGCGTTTTTTCAGTGTTTCGTTTGCGTCTGGCGTTCCCAGACGGTTCCCAGTTCTCTGGGTTCGGCCTAGGATCGCCGGATGAAAGTTGGGCCAAATCCGGACGAATTCAGCGTCCTGGGAATGTGACTGGACTTTTTTCGCCATCCGGATGAAATTTTTGCCCCGACATATTTGTACATCACGGTCTCTGTTGCAGTTCAAAAGCATGGATAATGACACATTGAGCAACTATGGCATTCATTATTCATTACCAGGGAAAGGCTAAACCTCTTGGCACTTTTAATCTCATCTACTCCTTCCGATCCATATTAGTTGACTTAGATTCATCTAGATACGAATTTATCTAGTCAAGTTTTAGTGCTAGATACACCCGTATCTAGACAAATTTGAGTCAACTAATATAGGTCGGAGGGAGTACCACAAATTATTTTCTCCATAACGTCTACGTCCCTCGTTTCAGAGGAAACTAAGACGGAAAGGAAAAGAGGTCTCGGCATTTTAGGATTCCAAACACATTCAATGTTTCAGAGGAAACTAAGACAGAAAGGAAAGAACTTTGTGCTAAACATGAGAGAAAAATATACCAACAGTCGACATGGTGAGCCGCAAAGTACCCCCTCCATCTCAAAACAGATGTTTCATCAAAGAATATGGAAATAGCCAGCTCTGAGAGCCTGCAGCTCCGTGGGCATGCATCTGAGAAGAATACTCTGTTGCAAACATCTCCTGTAGATCTCTGCACCTTTGTCCCACTCTATGGTGAATGTTCCCATAACCTTCACTAAAAAAGAAAATTAAAATTATATATTTGCTGGAGAGAAGTCAACAAGCAAGCCAGACGTTTGGAGTTGGAGTGTTAGAGTGAGGTAAGAAAATGAAGGCAGACACACCTTGATGCCATGGATGTACGCGGCATTGGTTCAGCTTGGCGGTGGGAGAGTAATGAGGTAGTGGAGAAATAGATGAAGATGTCCAAGAGGTGATGGCAGACCACATAGGCGGAGGTAACAGTGGCACAAGCCTTTGAATTTTCTCTCATTTTGGTTCTTCCCACCAGAGATTGAGCTATCTACGAATCTTCTTCAGGTGTTTGCAACAGAAAAACTCAGCTCCCTACTTTCAACGAGTCTTTGCCATGTGACACCCTGATGGCCTGATACGTCCAAAACGTATCTACTTTCCCGAACACTTTTGCTATTGTTTCTCCTTGGTGTCTATTTTTTGTGCAGAAAATCAACTATCAGGAAAAATTCCGGAAAATATGCCAAAAATCCTATTTCACCCGAAGATCCAGGAGGCAGAATACGAGACAGAGAAGAGCCAGGGGTGGCCACACCACCTGGTGGCGCGGGCCAGGCCAGGCCGCGCCAAGGGGTGGTGTGGGCCCCCAGGCACCCCCTCGGCCTCTCTCTTCGCCTATAAGGAGCCTTCTGACCTAAAAACTTCAGGGGGTTCAACGTTTTTCTAGAAGGAGTTCCGCTCCGCCACCACCACCAGATTCCATGAAACAGCACCAGAAACTCCGTTCTGGCACCCTGCCGGGACGGGGAATTGGAGGAGATCATCACCATCATTATCACCATCGCTTCTCCATCGACCATCCATGTTTCCCCCATCTATGAGTGAGTAATCCCCTGCTGTAGGCTATGAGGATGGTAGGGATTGGATGAGATCGTTCATGTAATGGTATCAGATTGTTAGGGCATGGTGCCTAATATCTTTTATTAGTGCTTTATGACTTTGTTGCGACTTGTTGTGCTTAATGCTCGTCACTAGGGCCCGAGTGCCATGATTCCAGATCTGAACGTATTATTGATTCATTATGATAGTATTGTTCTTGGTCTTTTCTGCAAGTTGTATATACACGTCGTTGTCCGGAACCTATGGCCCCGAAGTGACAGAAATCGGGATAACCGGAAGGGAAAGGCTTTGATGTGAGGATCACATGTGTTCACGGAGTGTTAATGCTTTGCTCCGGTGCTCTATTAAAAGGAGCACCTTAATTGCCAGTAGTTCCCTAGAGGCCCCGCTGCAAACGAGCTGGCAGGACAAAAGATGTTGTGCAAGTTCTCATTGCGAGCACGTATGACTATATATGGAACACATGCCTAGAATTGTCTAGTACTTGGATGCTTTATCTTATTTATCTGCAATTGCCCTATGTTCTGATTGCTATGTGAATTGTCTTGTCCATGCAACGCCCGTCCATCCATCCCTATGCCTACCGCACTCGAATCCCACTGTTTACTGCTTTTGTTACTATTGTCTTTGCTTTACTACTGCTGTTACTTTGCTATTGCTACTACAAAACTGTTGCTACTGACAAACTGTTGTGAGCAAGATTGTTTCCAGGTGCATCTGAATTGACAACTCAGTTGTTAAGGCTTATAAATATTCTTTGACTCCCCTTGTGTCGAATCAATAAATTGGGTTTCACTTCCCTCGAAAATACTGCGATACACCCCCTATACTTGTGGGTCATCAAGACTATTTTCTGGCGCCGTTGCCGGGGAGCATAGCTTTATTTATCAAGTTCACTTGGATTCTCTATTGTTCGCTGCTATCCATCCATCATGGGTAAGTGTCGTGATGGCAAGGTTTCTATTTTACCATCCACTACAAAAAGAGGTACGATTCTAAACACCTCTGATGTTCTTGATTCATCGTCTGTTATAAGTAAGCTCGTTACACCACCACATACACATGCTACACACACTGCTACTACTACTGAATCTGAAACTTTTGATGCTTATGATGCTGCTTCTACTGTGCTTGATAAGAGTGGTTCATTAGGTCCTTTCCTAGATGCTACGATTGCTAGAACTATAGCTGGAAATACCGAAACTCCTAGTGAAGACACTACCACACCTGTTAGCTCACCTGAGTCTAGTGAGAGTTATGATATTGAAGAAGATTATGTTGAGATGACCGGTGAGGTTATTAAAGAATGTAAGAACACCCATGATAGGAGCGCTGCTAAGAGTCTCCTTGAGAGGCGTACTATTAGACCCAAATTATATCCTGCTGCTAAGTTTGCTGCTTCTCCCATAAACATTATAGACGAAGATTATGATTTCTCTCTAGATCTATCTTACATAGCTATTGTCGAGAAAGAACCTTTTGTGGGACTAAGAATGAAAGTGCGGTAGCACATATGAATGAACTTTCTACCATGAGTGGCTTGTTTTCTGATGATATTAAGATGCGTACTTACTTTGTTGCTAAGATTTTTCCCTTTTCACTGAAAGGAGAAGCTAAAACTTGGTTTAGTAATTTACCTCCTAGATCTATTGATAGTCCTGAGTGCTTAATTAGTACTTTCCTACAGAAATATTTTCCTCCAGTGCTAGACATGCTATTTTGTAGGAACTTTTTGATTTTAAATAGGGAGAAAAAGAGGTATTTCCCGAATCTTGGGCAAGGTTTTGTGCTTTGATTCATGCACAGGATGGAAGTCCATTACCTAAGAATGAGCTTCTTGATATATTTTATAATGGACTAACCGAGGAATCTAGGAAATACCTAGATAGTTGTGCTGATTGTGTTTTCATGAATAGGACTCCTAAGGAAGCTGAGGAATTAATGGCTAAAATAAGCAAGAATTATGAAGATTGGACTCCTCCTAAACAAGCTATACCTGAAGTAATTGTACCTGAACCATCTATTCCTGTGCCTATTCCAACATCAAAGAAGAGGGGAGTTTTGAATTAAATGATGAAGTGATGAAGGAAGGTAAGAAGTGTCTTAAGGAGAAGGGAATTAAAGCTGCAGATGTCAAGAATTTACCTCCTATAGAAGAATTATGTAAGCCTAATTCTTACTCATCCACTATTGAGGTACACTCTCTCCAACACTTTGATGAAGGTGATATCCCTTACTCTAAACCTCCTGATCAATGCTTAGAAGAATTTGATATCTTTGTTGTTAAGCAAGATAACTTTAATAAAAGGGTGCAAAATCATCTAATGGAAAACACTAGAGCTATTATTGAGTTGAAAGATATTGTGGAAAGAACCTCTAATGATGTTAAAATGATTGTTAAACACTTTGAAATGGTTCAAACTCAAATAGATCAACTCGTTAAAGTGCAAAACGACTTGCTAGTTAATGCTGCTAAAGAAAAACATGCTTCTGAAATTAGAACTAGAAGTGGAGCTGCTACCCAGGATCCTCTATATCCTGAGGGGCATCCCAAAAGAATTGAGCAGGATTCTCAACAAACTAAAAATGGTGGTTCTACTCGTAAGAAAAGGAAAGAGAAACATAAAACTGTTGTCGAACCCTCTGAACCTGCTATAGATCCTAATAGTATATCTATCTCTGATGCTGAAACTGAAAGTGGTAATGAAGAAAATGTTGTTCCTAATTAGGAAAAAGTTGAAGAAGAACCTGAAAACCACACTAAGACTACTAAATACACCAAAGAAGATTTTATTGCTAAGAAACATGGTAGTGAAAGAGAACCTTGGGTCCAAAAACCTATGCCTTTCCCCGATAAGAAACATAAGTCAAAGGAAGATGAACACTACAATAAGTTTTGTAAGTGGATGAAGCCTTTATTCTTGCAAATTCCTTTGACTGATGCTATTAAATTGCCTCCTTACTCAAAGTATATGAAGGACATTGTCTCGAATAAAAGGAAGATCCCTAATGAATAAATTTCTACTTTGCTTGCAAATTATTCCTTCAATGGTAAGGTTCCTAAGAAACTTGGAGACCCAGGGATTCCAACTATCCCTTGCTCTATTAAGAACAATTATGTTAGAACTGCTTTGTGTGATTTGGGAGCTGGAGTTAGTGTTATGCCTTTCTCTCTCTATAAGAGGCTTCAACTTGAAAAATTAATACCAACTGATATATCTTTGCAAATGGCTGATAAATCTACCACTATTCCTGTGGGTATATGTGAGGATGTACCTGTTCAGGTGGCTCACAATTGCTTGATACTAACTGATTTTGTTGTGCTTGAAATGCCTGAAGATGATAATATGTCTATTATTCTTGGGAGACCTTTTCTTAATACTGTTGGAGCTGTTATTAATTGTAATCAAGGAAAGGTGACCTTCAATGTTAATGACAAGGAACATACTATCTATTTCCCCAAGAAGATTGAAAGGACTTATGGTTTAAATTCAGTTGAACATATTGAAGGCATTCAAGTTGGAGAAATATATTGTCCCATACCAAGAGAAAATTTTGAAACTATTATGATTGGGACCATTGCTATCAAAGGTTAAGGTAACATAATGATCAGTGGAGTACAAAGTTTTGTCTCATATGCAATTGTTTTGGTAGCAAGACTTGATCAACCTTGCTAACAAAAGGATTACATTGAACCTAACAATGTTTTCATTATGATTATCTTCGTTTATTTCTATCCTTTGCATTTTAGTTTTTGCTTTCATTTAGCTTTCTTTGTGTTTTCAGTTGCTTGCATGCTAGAACTTCTGTAGTTCTAGCCTTGTTTTTGTCTTTGCATCATGTTTCCAAAAGAAAAGAAAAAATTCTGTCTGTCAGAAAAATCATTCTTCTATTTCTGAAAAATGCCCAAAAATAAAGTGTCTCGAAAAATTCCAGAAAATTCATATTAATTTTTTACATGAAAAAAGGGGCAGAGGAGTACCTGGTAGGTACCAGGGGGGCCTGCTAGGCAGGCACACCATGTGGTGGCGCGGCCAGCCCTGGGTGGTGCCATGCCCTGGTGTGGGCCACCCCTGGCCCCCCACTACCTCTCTCACCTGCCACTTTCTTCTCTCTCCCGAGTAAGCTCCAGTTCATAGCTCAAAATCGTGTTCTTTCTGTGCTTGCTCTCGATTTTTTTCGATCTCCTTGCTCAGCCCATCTTTCTTGCTGAAATTTGGAGCATTTGTTCCTTGGTATGTGACTCCTCCCCTTGTCCAAGTAGATTTATGTTTAGTGGATTATATGTTGAGTATTTTGCTGCTGTAGGTGACTGGTTATGAGAGCTTGTAAGCTTGTTCGATGCTTAGAGATATAGTTTTGATGCATGTTTAGGCCTCTTGCAAGTCCCTATGAGTAGAATCCTTCATTATATTTACTTCACAATCACTTGTTTAATAGGTGTTTAAATTTCAGAATAGAAGATGAGTGAACACCACCTAAACCAACATGAGCTTTGGGTGCCTGATGTCATGAAGGTCCACCGGGAGGAGGAAGTTTTTCCTTCCATTTATCCATGCTCTGAGTTCCTAAGAGCTGTACGAATTCTACAAGATTTCCACACTTTGGTTTCTAATGCAGGGTTAGAGCACTTTTTGGAAGATGAACCTTGTCAATTTGTGAAGCTAACCATGTCTATGGTGCAGGACTTCAAATTTAGTCACTCTTTGCCTAACCCCATAGTCCATTACAAAATTTACAATATAGCTGTCGACCTTTCTCTTGATGATTTTTGTGCAGCTATTAAGGTACCTCAATGGGGATCATGTAGAAAGATTAAAGAGAGACCTGAACCACTCATGGATTTATATGCAGAAATTTGCCAAGGGAGTAGCTTCTCGAAGGAGAATGGAAAAATCCGTAACATTCATCTTCCCTCCATTCGCTACTTTGCCTACTTTATTGCCAAGTGTGTTCTTGCTAGGAAAACTGCCAATAAGTTATCTTCGTTTGATCTAGCATTTATCTCTGCTGCTCTTAGACGAGATAGGTCTTACAACTTGGGTGCTTTGATAGCTTTCCGTCTTGCTGCTAACCGTGAGAAAGGTGGAATTTGTGGAGGCCTCATTGCTTCTCGTTTACTAGCATTACATGGTTTAGTGCCTCATCATCTAGACCTACAGTTTCCTATAGAGAGGCTTGATTTTAACTCCATGATACAACATAAATTTATTTCCTCGTGGGCTAGTTTGAGTGAGTTGTCTTATGAAATAACCTTTCTCAAAGCTGGTTGGAGGAAGAGCAAGTCCGAGCGTGTTGTTCTTTTGCCTACACCTGTTTTTTTTAACCTTGATAACAGGAAAGGATGGTCCCTCACTGAGGAGGAGCTTGACACGTACTTGGGAGAGCTCTCCCAACAGGAGCAGGACACTAGAAGGGAGGTCACGGATGACTCGGTCCAGCCCTCGAATGAGGGAGAGTCTTCATATCAGCAGCCCGCTTATGATTGGGGAGCTTATTCTTCCTCCCATGGGCCCAGCTACGACCATTCTTACCAAGATCCGCCCGCTTGGAACCCCTATTCGTACATGGGCTGATTCCAACTTAGGCCAAAAGCCTAAGCTTGGGGGGAGGTACGTCGACACCGTACTCATCTCCATATCATGTTGCGTCGGTACTTTGTATATTCATGTTTTTGTTCTCTTTTTAGTTTTCGTTCTTCTTTGCTTTTGCTTTCTAAAAACACAAAAAGACCAAAAATATTTTTGTTGTTTCTCTTTGGTTTGCTTCTTCTTTTTGCCTTGGTTTGCTTTTCCCTTTTTGCTTTGTTTGAACTATTCAAAAAAACCCACAAAGATTTTGTTTTGCTTGTTTTTTCTCTTTTGGTTCTTATTTAAAAATCGAAAACACCAAAAATATTTGTCATTCTTCTTTGTTTTTTGCGAGTTTGCTACAGGGTTCGGCAGTTCTCAGTGGAATATTGGTTTCATATTATTATTCAAGCCACGCAAGTGAAGAGCAATAATGAGGATTAATGACAACTTGAGGCGTGGTAAGAGGCTGGTAACGAACTCTATTTGTTTTCATTTTTATACATATACTCATCATTGTGAGCTTGCTTAGTCCGTTCATGTAGATTGTATGTTTTCTTTGGATGCTTAGTAGTTCTTGCTTTCTTGTGATTAGCTCCAGCTCGCTAATAGTTTGTAGCAATTTTCATGAAAGTTTGCTTGCATTACTCTATTCATAAATTGGTATGACACCGTGGTATCCTCCTCTGAATGTTTCATTTGAATTGACTTGGCACATGCTCACGCATGCACATGACTGTAATAATCAGTTAAGCCTCGATGAATTATTTTTCCTTGAGGATCTTGAATCATTTTCATGCCATGGGTAGTCCTGTTTTGTTGCAAGCATGATAATGACAGCTATTGCTCTCTCGTTTGTCGCTCCCTTACTATTGCTAGCCTTCACTTTCACTAAGTGTTTTACTCAAGTTTCAAACTCCCTAAACCAAATAATTCCAAAGTGTCCACCATACCTACCCATTAGCATCATTTGCTACTTCCATGCATATTCATTGTGCCTTGTTTTCTTCCAAATAAAATGTTTGCTTGTTATGGGAAAATTAGTTAGTAAAGCTCTCACAAACTTGATGGCACACTTTATTTCCTGCACTTAATAAACCTGAACCATTGTGAACTCTCCATGAAAGTTATATGCTTGCTAATTATAGGCTGGGGATTAGCAGAACCGTGCTATCATGGGGAACGCTTTCAACACTTGTAAATATATACCCAGTTGATACCTTGCTCTTTTGTTTGCAGATGTCGTCGGTGTGAAATAAAAGGGGAGCTTGTAAGTTCATGGAGTTATGTATGTGTGTTAGAGAAACGCCTGGGCCGCTGGTCTAATCCATGCTGACATGGTGGTAACTTGCAGCGTAACCATAATGATATCTATGAAGCATTCTTCTTATAAAAAAAAGAGAGAGATAGTTGTTGAGAAAAGAAAAAAAAGAGTTTTATGAAAAGAAGAAAGAGAGAAAAAAGCACCATTTTCCCATGGTAACTAAGAAGATTGCTGAGATACTCATTGTCTGCTTGCCTTGTCATTTTGATATGAGGATTCTTCCGTATCATCGGGCAAGGGGTACCCCATTGGCGGTTCTCAATGATACGCACATACTTACGATGACAAGAATTTACCGGTAACTAAAATTGAGTAGCATGAGGAGCGGCCCTCGTACTCAAGGGACTTGGGATTTTTAGTTTATAGTCTGTCAAGCATATAACTCAGATTGGACCTCACTTTCACCTTAACCACATTAAAGATGCTTATGATAGGGGCAATGAGAGCTCAAAGCTAACGAGTACCATACTTTCAGCATTTGGAAGCCTTTCAAAATTATTCAAAACCTTTTTCTTCTACTTGTTGAGTCTTCATATATTCTTTGAGCACCTTCTTGAGAGCATAGTTGTCATTCTTTGTGTTTGTTCCATTACTTGATTATTTGTGTTATGACTTTGATGCTTGTATCCTTGATATCTTTACTTCTAGTCATCACTTGAACTTCAGAGGTGCCTTGGCATTCATAATCAAAGGCAAGCGAGATACCACTCTATCATACCTTTTTATGAGCATTGTAATGTTGCTTATATCCGTGCTTCATGCTACTTATTATTCTTGAGTTGGATATCTTCATAGCTTGCAATGACTATTAAGTAGACTCAATTGCATACTCTTTATTATGAATTGTCTAGGTAGTTGATCACATTGCTGAGAATATTTACATCATATGAAGCAAATGTGTTCGTGAAAGTTCTTTTATCGCACTCAGTTTTCAACTGAATTGCTTGAGGACAAGCAATAAGCTAAGCTTTGGGGGGAGTTGATACGTCCAAAACGTATCTACTTTCCCGAACAATTTTGCTATTGTTTCTCCTCTATACTTGTGTGATTTGGATGCAACTAATGTGAACTGACGCTGTTTTCAGCAGAATTGCCTTGGTGTCTACTTTTTGTGCAGAAAATCAACTATCAGGAAAAATCCTAGAAAATATGCCAAAAATCCTATTTCCCCCGAAGACTCCAGGAGCCAGAATACGAGACGTAGAAGAGCCAGGGGTGGCCACACCACCTGGTGGCGCGGGCCAGGCCAGGCCGCGCCAGGGGGTGGTGTGGGCCCCCCAGGCACCCCCTTGGCCTCTCTCTTCGCCTATAAGGAGCCTTCTGACCTAAAACCTTCAGGGGGTTCGATGTTTTTCCAGAAGGAGTTCCGCTCCGCCGCCACCACCAGATTCCACGAAACAGCACCAGAAACTCCGTTCGGGCACCCTGCCGGGACGGGGAATTGGAGGAGATCATCGCCATCATCATCACCATCGCTTCTCCATCGACCATCCATGTTTCCCCCATCTATGAGTGAGTAATCCCCCGCTGTAGGCTATGGGGATGGTAGGGATTGGATGAGATCATTCATGTAATGGCATCAGATTGTGAGGGCATGGTGCCTAGTATCTTTTATTAGTGCTTTATGACTTTGTTGCGACTTGTTGTGCTTAATGCTTGTCACTAGGGCCCGAGTGCCATGATTCTAGATCTGAACATATTATGATTCATTATGATAGTATTGTTCTTGGTCTTATCTATAAGTTGTATACACACGTCGTTGTCCGGATCCTATGGCCCCGAAGTGACAGAAATCGGGATAACCGGAAGGGAAAGGCTTTGATGTGAGGATCACATGTGTTCAAGGAGTGTTAATGCTTTGCTCCGGTGCTCTATTAAAAGGAGCACCTTAATTGCAATAGTTTCCTAGAGGCCCCGCTGCAAACGGGCTGGCAGGACAAAAGATGTTGTGCAAGTTGTCATTGCGAGCACATATGACTATATATGGAACACATGCCTAGGATTGTCTAGTACTTGGATACTTTATCTTATTTATCTGCAATTGCCCTATGTTCTGATTGCTATGTGAATTGTTTTGTCCATGCAACGCCCGTCCATCCATCCCTATGCCTACCGCACTCGAATCCCACTGTTTACTGCTTTTGTTACTATTGTCTTTGCTTTACTACTGCTGTTACTTTGCTATTCCTACTACAAAACTGTTGCTACTGATAAACTGCTGTGAGCAAGATTGTTTCCAGGTACAGCTGAATTGACAACTCAGTTGTTAAGGCTTATAAATATTCTTTGGATCCCCTTGTGTCAAATCAATAAATTGGGTTTCACTTCCCTCGAAAATACTGCGATATACCCCCTATACTTGTGGGTCATCATGGCCTGATATATGGCCCCTGACATATCACCATATGGTCATCCTCATATTTTTGCAAGCCTAACATCTCTGAAATAACATTCAAATTTCGTCCATATAGAACAGCAGAACCTGAATCGAAATGTGGTACACCAATATAGCTCTTCACGATGCTAGGAACTCGTGAACTCAAGCACATTCTCTGCAAGAAAGAGAAAAAACTCAAAGTTAGTAGATGCTCCAAGGGATTTATGACAAGCAAAAAAAGATCTCCACCTGTAAAATTTGCAAAGAGACAGGCGCAGATCCTTCCCACTATTCTCCTTGAATCCAACAATAATGCTTAACACAACACACCCCTCAAAAAGTCCAGTGAACTCTTAAAGATAAACCGATGTTTGTCAGTGCCGATACCACTTCTGCTTAGCCTAACATAGAGTGCAATTAATAAAGTTCTAACAACCAGAAAATGAGATCAAGAAAATACTTCTTGTAAGCTAGTGTTAAGTTTAGGCCCCGTTATTGGTTATGTTAATTTGATTATACAAAGTGCTCCAGAGTTCAACATAAACAGAAAATTAAGCTAGTGATAAGTTTAGGCCCCGTTTGGTTTGAAGGATTTTAACAGGAAAACTGCATGATCCTTTCAAACAAGCTTGTTTGATCCTCTCCCGAGTTTTGCATTTTGCACATGCATTCTTTTCATGTTCCTGAATTGATCAACTACTCCAGCCCATTCCTGACCTCGTGCTCGACCTCATATGCTCATGAATGGTCGTCCGAAGCGGCAACCTCATTCCCTTGGAACCACCCGTCCTCGATCATCACCGCGGCTCTGCCTTGCTCCAGCCACCGCCGCCAATGACCATGCTGATCATCATAACTTCCAAGTTTATCTCGTTGTAACTCTTCAGAGTATACAATAATTTGAGTATACAACAAAGACTTATTCAAGCACTAAAGGTCTACCACAGGTCCACAACAGTAGAAACAATTTTCTAGACACCAAAAAGTGCAGCAACGGACAAAAACTGACATAATCAGCAAGCACACTACAAAGTACTTAACACTAATCGAAGGGATCTATACGAATGGGTCGTGCTCACTTGCCATTGGCATTCCCTTGCACAAGCATGTTGGGCACATCACCTAGAAAGCGTGGGCATGCGTGAACTATATTGTCTAGGTATACTGGGCATAAGTATAATCTACACCAACATTAAGGCCAAAATTACACTATCTGCGCTGCCCATAAAGGAAGACACAATAGGATCTACCTCACTATAGAACATGTAGGCGATCTATAGTATGATGTTAATTAGCAAGCTAAGAAAATACTATTAAAATTAGTAAAATGAAAATAATGTGCGGAAAATAATCACCTTTTCAATTAAAAGAAATCTTGTGATTGCATCTGAACAAAGTCTTGTATTGTCTCCGGACCTTCGATTATGCAAAAACTACAAAAGTGGAGCATTAACAAGTGATTATGGATCTAGCGGCTCTCTTGTTAAACTAAATTTACACAGAAGATTTGTGGAGATTTATCTAATATGCATTTTAGAAGATCTACATTAGGCCTTCACTGAATTTTAAATCTACAGCTATCAGTTTGATAGAGTTTTGGCTACCTTCTTCCTCTCTGATGTGATGCTGTCTACGAGTCGATCGACTGCTCCAGCTCATCCCTGACCTCACGCTTGGCCTCGTAAACTCCAGGATGGTCCCCCGAAGTCGTAACCTCCTTCCCTATCTTAGCGAGTTAGACAAAGTCAATCCCTATCTTGGCGAGTTAGACGAAGCCACGGATGCACACTTCTTCCTTGCTGCCTGACTATCGCAAGAATCCTTCGCAATGTTGCCTCGCTTGTTCTACAAAGCCACCGTCATCCACACAAAAATTCCATTAAACCGTTCACATGGATCCTCTCCAAATATTTTTGAATAAAAGAATCATCAAATTGCTATTTGGAAATAAAAACTCTAAAAACATACCAATGCTTAATTTTGGCAGTGTAGGCAATCTAAAATTTCAATGCAACATCGTGCAACTCCACATCATCTCCTTCCGGGGTATATCGTACCTGCCATATCAGATATGTGTAGCGTATTAGTTCTTATGACAAAGCATGTTTATAAATCAATTCAGGCAAGCTAATATTATGCAAATAAGGTAACGTGTAGCTAACAGATGGACATTCTCAATTATTCATTTTGCGTTACAACTGATAATAGCAAGATATAGAACAAGTGATCTTCTATGCTCCTTATTTCACTGAGACAACGGAACAATCTTGGGGATCTGCCTCCATATTTGGCTTAGTGTTCCATGTTGAACAACATTTCGCTGATCATCTTGACTTTTGCACAGTTAAATCTATCACTATGCAGGGAAGTTCAAATTGAAATAGTTACAATAATTCACAAAATCATACAAGTGAAGTTATAGAGGCAGTCCTCAATCAACCACGGTTTAGTTGGTTAATGACCAATATTTAATCGACATATTGAACTCTGTCAACTCCTTGTTTGAAATCAAAAGCTCCAGGGTCATCCATTGTTCTAGAAACAAATAAATACAAACCCCCTAGTTGTTGGGCATACTCTTTGATACCATTGACATGTCAAAAGTTGCATAAAATTCTAAACTACATGGTATTCACATGCTTCTTTAGCAAATCATGCTCTTACAAATAGAAGCCTTGATTTTGTTTGGCTTCCCATGCATGGATAAATGGTAGTGCAGTAAATAGACTTCTGAAGACAATATTATTCACAATTTGCGAACATTGGCTTGTAACAAACATTGTGTTCAGAAACTCTCAATTCCATCATGGTAAACATTAGGAATGAAGCAAATGAATCAAACCCAACTAAATATCTGTTTAAGAACACTTGATTCCTTCATTGTAAAAAATAAAATGAAATTACATGTCTATAATTTAGCCACGGTGAACATCTCATGTAGAACTGAGAACAAATATTTGAAACATGGAGATGAGGAAAACCTGAAAGACCGAACATCGGCTTGCCTGGTCGGGAGCTCGGGGCAAACTCAGGAGGACCTGGGCCACACAGTTAATGGAGTACCACCGAGAGATGAGTAGGGCGTCGGTGGCATGCAGCCCAACGCATCAGCGTGATAGAAGTGTGGCAGTTGAGGCTCGAAAACAACAGTTCCAGCCATCAGATATGTGCCGATAGAGATGTGATTGCAATGTGTGGAGAGGCGATCATCACCAGGGGATAAATCCTGAGAATTCTAAAATACCAACCATAGCAGATCAAGGAGTCTAAGCATCCACACCGAAATTTATGCTTTCATCGATCTAGAAACCTAGGAAATTAAGGTATATGTATACCAAACCTGCGAGTTTGAGGACCATATTTTCGCGATCCCATATCCTGTGAGTTAGTCGCAGTGACTGATTCGCCGTCACTGAATCGTTCCGTCCTAGTCCCGGGCTCCGATGAAGATATGCTCCGGCATGGGTAATGGATCTCTGGTTCTGGCTGAGGGATGAGTACGACCGGTGTCGTAGTGTGAGGGGTGCGTGTGCGCGGGCGTGAGGGAGAGCGGAAGGGCGGGCGGGCGAGCGCTCATGGGCCGGCATGGTAGCAGGCGTGCAGGTCGGATCCAGGTCTCCATGACCTGATCCCGGGCACCTATGCAGAAATCATTGCATCCATGCCTCGAGTCACGACTTCGTGTTGCTGCTCTTTCTGACCATCTGGGGAGGGCGTCGGGCCTCCATGTCCCCGAGACGTGCGATGGTGGACATTGACAGTCGAGGGGGAGGCGCGGTGACGACCCGATCGGTGCGTACGCATATTTTTGGCGTCGAATTCCACCGCCATGAACTGCAGCGGCGAACACCACGCTGTCCACCGACACAATGAGCGGCGATGGCCGCCGCCTCTTCAGCAGGAAGCCAGGAAGTGAGAAGGCTCACCGGAGGATTCAATCTCAGTTGAGGAGGACGGCCGCCTGGATGGGCGCGGTGGTGGGATCGGCGACCTCGAGCTAGGCCACGAGATCCATGGCCTCACTCTGGACCCGCGCGGATTGCCTAGAGGCGCTGTCCGGAGCCATACACTACAGCTCGTCGTCCTCCTCCGGAGCTGGCGTCGGGGTGGGCATGGGCTTCCCATTGTCGTCATGCTGGCGTCCGCCTCTGTCTCGATTGCTGCAAGCCTCGAGGACGCGCCCGCCCCTGGTGCTCTAACAGACACCCAATCGCTGGACTAACGGGGTTGTGGAATGGCGGCGGGGACCGGAGGGAGGCGGCGCGGCACGCGAGAGGGAGGCGTTTCGTCTCAGCCTGAGGGAGCGGTGGCTAGGTGGTGGAACCCTAGTGGCGGTCAGGGGAAGGAGGACTCGCTCGAAAATTTGGATCGAGTAGCTGCCTCCTTGCTAGTCGCTCGGTTGGGTTTAGGTCGGAGGATAAAATAATCTTATTTTAAAAAGGCGTTGACAAAACCGATGACCGGAGAAAACAGAGGAAATTCGTTCTTTTTAAGTAGTAGAGATAGCGGCTGTGCCCCTGGCAATCCATTGAGAATTCGTTTATTCCTTATTGTCAGGTGTTTCCTTAAGTTGCATGTGTTTATCTTATGTTTACACGTGCTTACGATTTTTTATAAATCATTTTGCTGCGTCTAACAGGTATTTGCTGCAGGTATTTGCTGCATTGACATGTTTGTACTAGGCAACCCGATGGCGGCGACACGCCGAGCCCGTGTCGTCAACTCATCTGATAAGGATCACTTTTTGTGTACCAAAATATAGATGAAATATATCACGTAAAACTTGTGGAATAATTTTTCTAGAACAGCTACAATCGGTAAATTACGATTAAGACCGAAGAGACTCACCGGACAATTACCATGAGAGCGTGCCGATGAAGGATCACTCTCGAGTTACCACTGTCAAATTCAAAATCCGCGGCTAGAAATTACCGGCGAGAGAGTCTCCATGTCAAATATACCATTGAGAACACGGCTAGAAAAACATGGCGAGAAATTTAAAAAATGAGCTAAACAAATACTGTCCTAGAAGTAGGCTACTATCGTCAGGAAATTATGGCTAAAAATTACAGTCAAAAAGGTGTATCTAGAAATTACCATCGGATAGTAAAAAAATGACCTGAAGCCCTTGAAGTAGGCTCCTATCGCCAGAAAATTACGGCCAGAAAGGTCTGTCTCGAAATTACTATCGGTTAGATAAAAATGACCTAGAAAAAATATTACAATAGACATAGGCTAACCACTGTCGAAAAATAACGGCAGGTAAATCCGTCGAAGAATTATCGTAGGATAACTTTTATCGAAAAGATAGAGCTGGAAAGTTTTATCAGAACCATCGTCGGAAAAATGCGGTTGAGAAAGCGAGTCTCAATTACGTTGGAAAACGGAGAAATATTTTTTTTGAAAATGATCTGAAGTTAAACAAAAGCTAAAAAATATTATCGTACACGTAGGCTAATTACTGTCAAAAAATACGGCAGGGAAGTGCGTTAAGAAAATACAGTCAGTCGGTTTGATGAGGACATCCCTATAATTACACCTACCAAGTGACTACTGAAGATGCTACAACTGTTGCAAAAAAGAATCAGTCCAATGAGATTAGAATTGGACCTATTACAAGAGCTCGTGCTAAGCTACTTGAACAACAGGTGAATTTACTCCTAAACGAATCTGATACTTTGATTGATGAGAATTTTATACTGTCTAAATTTATGCATTTATGTATGATCAGGTTCGTTGGAGAAACAAGCATGACGCGAGGAGGAGAAGGGATATAAGAGAAGCCCAACATAATGATCTCCCAAGGATGCGCGAGGAAGGAGCGGGAGGAAGACGCAATACAAGCAAGAGAGATCATTAAAGAGAAGAAACGTTCAATTCGGATAGACAGAAGTCCTGAAATTGAAACGGACATGGATTCCTCATACGAACTCCAAATCAGGCAAATAAGTACTTGTTGGATAGATAATTTCAAGATCTTTCCAATGAGTACTTCCACATCTAAAAAGACCCCGGATAATCCGGCCCCCACACCCTGGATAATCCGGTCCTGCTTTGGAGATTCTGCTAAGGACTTCGGCGCGACGTTCTATGTCAGGGCGGATATTTGACCGGACTTTTTCCCCGGAAAATCCGGCCCACCTAGACCGGATAATCCGGCCCTAAAAGTCTCTATCAGATTCGAACGGATCTAACTGTATCCGACACGTTTTCGTTTCGCGTTTTTTGGACGTTCCGGCGGCCATATAAGCCTGGAAACGCCCTCTAGTTTAGGTTAGACGACGTTAAAACTATTTTGGAGTTGTTTCTTTCATAGAACCTCTGGAATTATCCTGTGTTCGAATCTACCAACTATAATTGAGTGTGATATGTTGTTCCATTGAAAATTAGTAGATTGCAAACTACCGTTCGTGGTCACGGCTGCGTGCGCAAGAGCGTGGTGTTGTGAATATCCTACAAGGTTCGAGAGCTGTTGCATTGCCATCAGGAATCGAGCGGGAGAGTTCATAGCTACAGGCTAGTTATCTATCATCCACCATCATCACCGCCATCCGCTTACTGAGAAGATCGGGCCACCCTATATCAAGGTTTTAAAAAAGACTTTAAAAAAGCTCATAAATTTAGTATAATTACGCAGAAAATTATGGGAAAAAAGGTGTGTCAGAAAAGTTACTGTTAAGTAGTCAAAAAGTAGGTTGAAAAATACTAAACATAGACTAACTACTGCCGAAAAATTATGGCACGAGAGACGATCAAAAGTTACATTCGAGAAGTGCAAACCGAGAAAAAAAGAAACACCGTAGCAGGCCTAATATGGCGGCCAAGGATTGGTTAAAACTGAACATGTACAGTACATATAGTTGTGGAGAGTTGTGATCTCGAGAAATCTACAAATGTGGCGCGACACCCATGATGGGAGAATACCATCGAAGAATAATCGATTGAAAGTACTATCAGAGATTATGCTGTAGGTAGTGTTATTTTTTTGTTCGAAGTTACCATGAAAGACAATAATAGTATTTTCCTCGAACAAAAGAGTCGGTGGATGGTGAAATTAGCATGAAGAATTAAAAAGAACACCGAAATTGGTTACTGCCGGTAAATTTCGGCATGGAAATTACTCACCCTCAGGAAATTACCGAAAGATACTTACCATATGAAAATTGCGGCCGATAAAGTGTGCTGATTGTCGTGGTATTGGCCACGGCAAATGCTACGGGGTATCTTACGTAGAGGAGGCAAGGCGACGTAGGGAGCGAAATTGGCGATGTATCCAGGTTCACGTCCCCTCGGGAGGATCGCTACGTCCTACTATCAATCCAGTATATGTTCATAGATTGGTTTACAGTGGATTCGCCCGAGGCGGTGGAAAAGACTAGATATAATATGATGTGTAAGAGATGTTCCCCAAATGGGTGCCCCTGGTGGCTTTATATATGCAGCGTTAGGATTTACAAATGCACTAATGGGCTTTGTATTGAAATCACCGTCTTGGACCTCTAGTCGGCGAGTCGTCTGGGTCCAGTATGCGTCAGTCGCTGTACTTGGTGAGTCGATCCGCCATGGGCAACTCCACTTCATGGGTATACCCCGATTGGTATTCTCCCATCAGTAGTCCCCGAGCGCATCAAGGACTCGACGATGACTTCAAACCGATGAATCGGTGCAGGCGGTTCCAGGGTGGAGTTGATGGCGAGTCGTTGGCGAGCTCCTGAAATAGAGAAATAGCTCATAAAGTAGTTCATTCGCCAAGGCGAGTCGCCGTTGGGCGGAGTCGCCCCTTGGAGAAGTTTGACCGGAGCCTTGTTATCTTGTTGTTGTAGAGGCTTCCTAGTCGCGGTGAAGATATCATCGTGTTTAGTGTAGAAGTAGGGGCTAACGAGTAGCGGATGTGTGGAGGCCACCAAATCATCGATGATGAAGTCACTGAGTCGGTGTAGGCGATTCCGCGATGGGCGAGCCCATGAGGGAGAGCCCATGATGGCGAGTCCCCGAGTGTGGAGAGTCTGCGAGGGCGGCGAGTCCCCGAGCGTGAAGACTCTGCGAGGGCAGCGAGTCCCCGAGCGTGAAGACTCTGCGAGGGCGGCGAGTCCCCGAGCGTGAAGACTCCGAGAGGACGGCGAGTCCTCGAGCGTGAAGATTCCACGAGGACGACAAGTCCTCGACCATGAGGACTCCGCGAGGGCGGCGACTTCCCGAGCGTGAAGACTCCGCGAGGGCGGACACTCCCCGAGCATGAGAACTCCATGAGGGCAACGAGTCCCCCAGCATGAAGACTCCATGAGGGTGAATCCACGATGGTGAGTCCGCGTATACACTATAGCAATCATATGGTCACAATGACTCAGGAGCTATGTCGCACTCGAGGGGTAATGTTGTTGTCGAGCCCCGAGCTGAACAACTGAAAACTTGACGCGTTGTCTGCCGATTGGAGTTGACTTGCTTTATGCTTAGCTCAGCAATATGCCTAGGAGTAGTCTCCGAGGCTCGAGTTGGCTTGTAGAGGCGACTTGTTATGGGGTAACCCTGTGGGTGGCCCGATCTTCATGGATCTCGTGGTCAAATCGATGGGAAAGCGAGGGGAAAAGGAGAAGGTAGCGGAAGCGAACGCACACCTCGCAAAGAACACGATGAACACACGCAAAACTCACACGATACAAGGCCAATTGCTCTCACCGGTGGCCACCGGTCCGATAGAATCCTCGCAAGGAAAGATCGGTCAACATGCTCCCTCGATCCCACATGGAGAGGGAAGAACACCTTGGAGAGGGTATTTACGTCTTGGCAAAGGGACACCGATGCCAAGGCCTTGTACAACAAGGGAGGCGCGATGCAAACTCCAATGAGGTGGTGACGATAGTTGATCCCCTTTGGTAGAAGGGGATGAGGCAAAACTAGAGAATCCCCAAAGGGGGTTTTCTTTAGTCTATCATCTATGCCTAGGGTTACATGAGGGGGTGGGGGCACAATATATAGGTCAGCCACTAGTTCAAGGGTACTTTAGGAATAAAAGTGGAAAGTCTGGGCAGACTAAGGGGTACATGGGCCAAGCGCCCAACTGGCGGCACGCAGGCCCATATGTTCAGGCCGGAGACTACGATGGTCCGGAGACTCTGGTGTGGGCTGGAGACTCCGGCCTGTCTCTGGTGTCGTCTCTGGAGGGGCCTTCTGGCTGTCCTCGAGCTCGATCTGGGGGTCAATCCGGAGATGGGTCCGGAGACTCCGGGGTCTGCAGGCCGGAGACTCCGGTGTCTTCAGGCCGGAGACTTCGGACTCTGGTGTGTGCAGGCCAGAGACTCCGGTGCTCCAGCTGTTGCTTCTTCCGTCTTCTCTTCCAAGCCTCTGTCTTGTCAGGCTTGGTGCTCCAGGCTTCCTCCCTTTCCTCAGTACTCGTCGGTATGAACCTATCATGGATATGGGACGGAGTATGAAGTAGTATACCATTCAAGAGGGTAGGAAGTGGGCTCGCATAGAGGAACGGATTCACCTTTGGAGTCCATGACGACTTGGCATAAGTTGGAGACCATGATGTGGTAACGACCGAAGGTTGGGCTACATCATCTCCCCTCCCTTCAAAAAGAGTCGTCATCGACTCTACACGCTCATCACAAAGTAGAAGATGTCGAAAGACCTTCTTGATCCTGGGGTTCACCATATAGTCGTCCTCGGAATGATTGAATTGACAACACCTCAATGTTCCTTCACCTTCAATGAAGCCTACAAAGCTCACTGATACATCCAAAACGTATCTACTTTCCCGAACACTTTTGCTATTGTTTTTCCTCTATACTTGTGTGATTTGGATGCAACTAATGCGAACTGACGCTGTTTTCAGCAGAATTGCCTTGGTGTCTACTTTTTGTGCAGAAAATCAACTATCAGGAAAATCCCGGAAAATATGCCAAAAATCCTATTTCACCCAAAGACTCCAGGAGCCAGAATACGAGACGGAGAAGAGCCAGGGGGTGTCCACACCACCTGGTGGCACGGGCCAGGCCAGGCCGCGCCAGGGGTGGTGTGGGCCCCCAAGCACCCCCTCGGTCTCTCTCTTCGCCTATAAGGAGCCTTCTGACCTAAAAATGTTGGGGGGTTCGATGTTTTTCTAGAAGGATTTCCGCTCTGCCGCCACCACCAGATTCCATGAAACAGCACTAGAAACTCCGTTCTGGCACCCTGCCGGGACGAGGAATTGGAGGAGATCATCGCCATCATCATCACCATCGCTTCTCCATCGACCATCCATGTTTCCCCCATCTATGAGTGAGTAATCCCCCGCTGTAGGCTATGGGGATGGTAGGGATTGGATGAGATCGTTCATGTAATGGCATCAGATTGTTAGGGCATGATGCCTAGTACCTTTTATTAGTGCTTTATGACTTTATTGCGACTTGTTGTGCTTAATGCTTGTCACTAGGGACCGAGTGCCATGATTTCAGATCGGAACATGTTATTGATTCATTATGATAGTATTGTTCTTGGTCTTATCTACAAGTTGTATACACACGTCGTTGTCCGGAACCTATGGCCCCGAAGTGACAGAAATCGGGATAACCGGAAGGGAAAGGCTTGGATGTGAGGATCACATGTGTTCACGGAGTGTTAATGCTTTGCTCCGGTGCTCTATTAAAAGGAGCACCTTAATTGCCAGTAGTTCCCTAGAGGCCCCGCTACAAACGGGCTGGCAGGACAAAAGATGTTGTACAAGTTCTCATTGCGAGCACGTATGACTATATATGGAACACATGCCTAGGATTGTCTAGTACATGGATGCTTTATCTTATTTATCTGCAATTGCCCTATGATCTGATTGTTATGTGAATTGTCTTGTCCATGCAACGCCCGTCCATCCATCCCTATGCCTACCGCACTCGAATCCCACTGTTTACTGCTTTTGTTACTATTGTCTTTGCTTTACTGCTGCTGTTACTTTGCTATTGCTACTACAAAACTGTTGCTACTGATAAACTGTTGTGAGCAAGATTGTTTCCAGGTGCATCTGAATTGACAACTCAGTTGTTAAGGCTTATAAATATTCTTTGGCTCCCCTTGTGTCGAATCAATAAATTGGGTTTCACTTCCCTCGAAAATACGGCGATACACCCCCTATACTTGTGGGTCATCAAGACTATTTTTTGGCGCCGTTGCCGGGGAGCATAGCTTTATTTATCAAGTTCACTTGGATTCTCTATTGTTCGCTGCTATCCATCCATCATGGGTAAGTGTCGTGATGGCAAGGTTTCTATTTTACCATCCACTACAAGAAGAGGTACGGTTCTAAACACCTCTGATGTTCTTGATTCATCGTCTGTTATAAGTAAGCTCGTTACACCACCACATACACATGCTACACACGCTGCTACTACTGCTGAATCTGAAACTTCTGATGCTTATGATGCTGCTTCTACTGTGCTTGATAAGAGTGGTTCATTAGGTCCTTTCCTAGATGCTACGATTGCTAGAACTATAGCTGGAAATACCGAAACTCCTAGTGAAGACACTACCACACCTGTTAGCTCACCTGAGTCTAGTGAGAGTTATGATATTGAAGAAGATTATGTTGAGATGACCGATGAGTTTATTAAAGAATGTAAGAACACCCATGATAGGAGCGCTGCTAAGAGTCTCCTTGAGAGGCGTACTATTAGACCCAAATTATATCCTGCTGCTAAGTTTGCTGCTTCTCCCATAAACATTACAGATGAAGATTATGATTTCTCTCTCGATCTATCTTACATAGCTATTGTCGAGAAAGAACCTTTTTGTGGGACTAAGAATGAAAGTGCGGTAGCACATATGAATGAATTTTCTACCATGAGTGGCTTGTTTTCTGATGATATTAAGATGCGTACTTACTTTGTTGCTAAGATTTTTCCCTTTTCACTGAAAGGAGAAGCTAAAACTTGGTTTAGTAATTTACCTCCTAGATCTATTGATAGCCCTGAGTGCTTAATTAGTACTTTCCTGCAGAAATATTTTCCTCCCAGTGCTAGACATGCTATTTTGTAGGAACTTTTTGATTTTAAATAGGGAGAAAAAGAGGTATTGCCCGAATCTTGGGCAAGGTTTTGTGCTTTAATTCATGCACAGGATGGAAGTCCATTACCTAAGAATGAGCTTCTTGATATATTTTATAATGGACTAACCGAGGAATCTAGGACATACCTAGATAGTTGTGCTGATTGTGTTTTCAGGAATAGGACTCCTAAGGAAGCTGAGGTATTAATGGCTAAAATAAGCAAGAATTATGAAGATTGGACTCCTCCTAAACAAGCTATACCTGAAGTAATTGTACCTGAACCATCTATTCCTGTGCCTATTCCAACATCAAAGAAGAGGGGAGTTTTGAATTAAATGATGAAGTGATGAAGGAAGGTAAGAAGTGTCTTAAGGAGAAGGGAATTAAAGCTGCAGATGTGAAGAATTTACCTCCTATAGAAGAATTATGTAAGCCTAATTCTTACTCATCCACTATTGAGGTACACTCTCTCCAACACTTTGATGAAGGTGATATCCCTTACTCTAAACCTCCTGATCAATGCTTAGAAGAATTTGATATCTTTGTTGTTAAGCAAGATAACTTTAATAAAAGGGTGCAAAATCATCTAATGGAAAACACTATAGCTATTGTTGAGTTGAAAGATATTGTGGAAAGAACCTCTAATGATGTTAAAATGATTGTTAAACACTTTCAAATGGTTCAAACTCAAATAGATCAACTCGTTAAAGTGCAAAACGACTTGCTAGTTAATGCTGCTAAAGAAAAACATGCTTCTGAAATTAGAACTAGAAGTGGAGCTGCTACCCAGGATCCTCTATATCCTGAGGGGCATCCCAAAAGAATTGAGCAGGATTCTCAACAAACTAAAAATGGTGGTTCTACTTGTAAGAAAAGGAAAGAGAAACATAAAACTGTTGTCGAACCCTCTGAACCTGCTATAGATCCTAATAGTATATCTATCTCTGATGCTGAAACTGAAAGTGGTAATGAAGAAAATGTTGTTCCTAATTAGGAAAAAGTTGAAGAAGAACCTGAAAACCACACTAAGACTACTAAATACACCAAAGAAGATTTTATTGCTAAGAAACATGGTAGTGAAAGAGAACCTTGGGTCCAAAAACCTATGCCTTTCCCCGATAAGAAACACAAGTCAAAGGAAGATGAACACTACAATAAGTTTTGTAAGTGGATGAAGCCTTTATTCTTGCAAATTCCTTTGACTGATGCTATTAAATTGCCTCCTTACTCAAAGTATATGAAGGACATTGTCTCGAATAAAAGGAAGATCCATAATGAATAAATTTCTACTTTGCTTGCAAATTATTCCTTCAATGGTAAGGTTCCTAAGAAACTTGGAGACCCAGGGATTCCAACTATCCCTTGCTCTATTAAGAACAGTTATGTTAGAACTGCTTTGTGTGATTTGGGAGCTGGAGTTAGTGTTATGCCTTTCTCTCTCTATAAGAGGCTTCAACTTGAAAAATTAATACCAACTGATATATCTTTGCAAATGGCTGATAAATCTACCACTATTCCCGTGGGTATATGTGAGGATGTACCTGTTCAGCTGGCTCACAATTGCTTGATATTAACTGATTTTGTTGTGCTTGAAATGTCTGAAGATGAAAATATGTCTATTATTCTTGGGAGACCTTTTCTTAATACTGTAGGAGCTGTTATTAATTGTAATCAAGGAAAGGTGACCTTCAATGTTAATGACAAGGAACATACTGTCTATTTCCCCAAGAAGATTGAAAGGACTTATGGTTTGAATTCAATTGAACATGTTGAGGGCATTCAAGTTGGAGAAATATATTGTCCCATACCAAGAGAAAAATTTGAAACTATTATGATTGGGACTATTGCTATCAAGGTTAAGGTAACATAATCATTAGTGGAGTACAAAGTTTTGTCTCATATGCAATTGTTTTGGGAGCAAGACTTGATCAACCTTGCTAACAAAAGGATTCCATTGAACAAAACAATGTTTTCATTATGATTATCTCCGTTTATTTCTATCCTTTGCATTTTAGTTTTTGCTTTCGTTTAGTTTTCTTTGTGTTGTTAGTTGCTTGCATGCTAGAACTTCTGTAGTTCTAGCCTTGTTTTATCCTTGCATCATGTTTCCAAAATAAAAAAATCTGTCTGTCAGAAAAATCATTCTTCTATTTCTGAAAAAAGCCCAAAAATAAAGTGTCTCGAAAAATTCCAGAAAATCCATATTAAATTTTTACGTGAAAAAAGGGGCAGAGGAGTACCTGGTAGGTACTAGGGGGGCCCACCAGGCAGGCACACCATGTGGTGGCGCGGCCAGCCCTGGGTGGCGCCATGCCCTGGTGTGGGCCACCCCTGGCCCCCCACCAACTCTCTCACCTGCCACTTTCTTCTCTCTCCCGAGTAAGCTCTAGTTCATAGCTCAAAATCGCGTTCTTTCTGTGCTTGCTCTCGATTTCTTTGATCTCCTTGCTCAGCCCATCTTTCTTGCTGAAATTTGGAGCATTTGTTCCCTAGTATGTGACTCCTCCCCTTGTCCAAGTAAATTTGTGTTTAGTGGATTATATGTTGAGTATTTTGCTTTTGTAGGTGACTGGTTTTGAGAGCTTGTAAGCTTGTTTGATGCTTAGAGATATAGTTTTGATGCATGTTTAGGCCTCTTGCAAGTCCCTATGAGTAGAATTCTTCATTATATTTACTTTGCAATCACTTGTTTAATAGGTGTTTAAATTTCAGAATACCAAGCATGAACAACCATACTTTTGGAGAGATATTTGAGAGTGATGCACCTAGGAGGTCGAGGCCCTCAAGAACAGTCTCTCAAGCTAGGCCATCATACAATGAAGACCTCATTGCAACACGTATCGGCAGTGAAAGGGATGATGGAGACACTCACCCATCCTCTTTTCCTTCTTTTACTTTCTTGCAAGCTGCAGGTATTCTTGATGATTTCTTGCTACTGATTGAGAGGGTTGGTTTGACCTCTTATATGCAAGATGAGAGTGCATAATACGCTTTGCTCACCAAAACTTTTGTTGAGAGCTTCTCATTTACTAACACACCCTATCAATCTACTGTCTCTTTTAAAATCGATGATATGCCCTTCACCATGCCTTTGGAGAGATTTTGTAGTATTATAGGTGTGCGTATGACAGGGACCATGAAGAAAATTCAAGGGCGACCCGCTGATTTGTTGGAGCTTTACCGAGGGGTGACCAATGATGATGACCGCGTGGCGCAGCGCAGAAAGATAAGAAATATCCAACTCCCTGCTCTTAGATACTTTGCATACTATCTTGCCACTAGTGTATTGGGTAGGGAGAACACTAGTAATATCTCCAACTATCATTTAGCATTCCTTGTTGCTGCGCTTAACAATGATACTCGGTACAATCTTGGCTTGCTTATTGCTCGCCGCCTAGCTGCTAGGGGGCCTATCTATGGGGGCATCATTGCCTCGCGTGTAGTCAATGCATTAGGTCTTTCAGTGGATCCTGATGATGCTATGATGGCACCACAGAAGCTTGACCTTGTTGCCATGAAAACTCATCACTTTGTCACTGCTACCTCTGATTTGAACAATCTAGTATATAGGATGCTTTTCACTGACGGGGATGAAAGGGAGATCATTTTGCCACAGCCTACTTTGTTTAGTGTTGACAGGAGACCGTGGTCGCACTCCAAGGAGGAGGTGGACGAGCAGCTTCGCTTGCTGGGTTTCCAAGAGCAGCATCAGGAGGATGTGCCCTCCTATGATTACCCCGCACATTACGGAGGGACGTACTCGAGCTCGCACCAGGACGAGGGTACCTCCTCGTCATACCACGATGACACTTCATCTTGGCCAGCTTGGGATTGATACCCACTTAGGCCAAAAGCCTAAGCTTGGGGGGAGGTACGTCGACACCACACTCATCTCCATATCATGTTGCGTCGGTACTTTGTATATTCATGTTTTCGTTCTCTTTTTAATTTTCGTTCTTCTTTGCTTTTGCTTTCTAAAAACACAAAAAGACCAAAAATATTTTTGTTGTTTCTCTTTGGTTTGCTTCTTCTTTTTGCCTTGGTTTGTTTTCCCCTTTTTGCTTTGTTTGAACTATTCGAAAAATCCAAAAAGATTTTGCTTTGTTTGTTTTCCCTTTTGGTTCTTGTTTAAAAATCAAAAACACCAAAAATATTTGTCGTTCTTCTTTCGTTTTTGCGAGTTTGCTACAGGGTTCGGCAGTTCTCAGTGGAATATTGGTTTCATATTATTATTCAAGCCACACAAGCGAAGAGCAATAATGAGGATTAATGACAACTTGAGGCGTGGTAAGAGGCTGGTAACGAACTCTATTTGTTTTCATTTTTGTACATATACTCATCACTGTGAGCTTGCTTAGTCCGTTCATGTAGAGTGTATGTTTTCTTTGGATGCTTAGCAGTTCTTGCTTTCTTATGATTAGCTCCAGCTCGCTAATAGTTTGTAGCATGTCTTATGAATGTTTGCTTGCATTGCTCTATTCATAAATCGGTATGACACCGTGGTATCCTCCTCTAAATGTTTCATTTGATTGACTTGGCACATGCTCATGCATGCACATGATTGTAATAATCAGTTAAGCCTCGATGAATTATTTTTCCTTGAGGATCTTGAATCACTTTCATGCCATGAGTAGTCTTGTTTTTTTGCAAGCATGATAATGACAACTATTGCTCTCTCGTTTGTCGCTCCCTTACTATTGCTAGCCTTCACTTGCACTGAGTGTTTTACTCAAGTTTCCAACTTCCTAAACCAAATATTTCCAAAGTGTCCACCATACCTACCTATTAGCATCATTTGCTACTCCCGTGCATATTCAATATGCCTTGTTTTCTTCCGAATAAAGTGTTTGCTTGTTATGAGAAAGTTAGTTAGTAAAGCTCTCACGAACTTGATGGCACACTTTATTTCCTGCACTTAATAAACCTGAACCATTGTGAACTCTCCATGAAAGTTATATGCTTGCAAATTATAGGCTGGGGATTAGCAGAACCATGCTGTCACGAGGAACACTTTCAACACTTGTAAATATATACCCAGTTGATACCTTGCTCTTTTGTTTACGGATGTCGTCGGTGTGAAATAAAAGGGGAGCTTGTAAGTCCATGGAGTTATGTATGTGTGTTAGAGAAACGCCTGGGCCGCTGGTCTAATCCATGCTGACATGGTGGAAACCTACAGCGTAACCATAATGATATCTATGAAGCATTCTTCTTATAAAAAAGAGAGATAGCTATTGAGAAAAAGAAAAAAAGAGACTTATGAATAGAGGAAAGAGAGAAAAACGCACCATTTTTCCATGGTAAATAAGAAGATTGCTGAGATACTTATTGTCTACTTTCCTTGTCATTTTGATATGGGGATTCTTCCGTATCATCGGGCGGTTCTCAATGATACGCACATACTTACGATGACAAGAACTTATCGGTAACTAAAGTTGAGTAGCATGAGGAGCGGCCCTCATACTCAAGGGACTTGGGATTTTCAGTTTATAGTCTGTCAAGCATATAACTCAGATTGGACCTCACTTTCACCTTAACCACATTAAAGATGCTTATGATAGGGGCAATGAGAGCTCAAAGCTAACGAGTACCATACTTTCAGCATTTGGAAGCCTTTCAAAATTATTCAAAACCTTTTCTTCTACTTGTTGAGTCTCCACTTATTCTTTGAGAACCTTCTTGAGAGCATAGTTGTCATTCTTTGTGTTTGTTCCATTACTTGATTATTTGTGTTATGACTTTGATGCTTGTATCTTTGATATCTTTACTTCTAGTCATCACTTGAACTTCAGAGGTGCCTTGGCATTCATAATCAAAGGCAAGCGAGATACCACTCTATCATACCTTTTTATGAGCATTGTAATGTTGCTTATGTTTGTGCTTCATGCTACTTATTATTCTTGAGTTGGAATCTCTTCATAGCTTGCAATGACTATTAAGTAGACTCAGTTGCATACTCTTTATTATGAACTGTCTGAGTAGTTGATCACATTGCTGAGAATATTTAAATCATATGAACCAAATGTGTTCGTGAAAGTTCTTTTATCACACTCAGTTTTTAACTGAATTGCTTGAGGACAAGCAATAAGCTAAGCTTGGGGGAGTTGATACGTCCAAAACATATCTACTTTCCCGAACACTTTTGCTATTGTTTTTCCTCTATACTTGTGTGATTTGGATGCAACTAATGCAACTGACGCTATTTTCAGCAGAATTGCCTTGGTGTCTACTTTTTGTGCAGAGAATCAACTATCAGGAAAAATCCCGGAAAATATGCCAAAAATCCTATTTCACCTGAAGACTCTAGGAGCCAGAATACGAGACGGAGAAGAGCCAGGGGTGGCCACACCACCTGGTGGCGCGGGCCAGGCCAAGCCACGCCAGGGGGTGGTGTGGGCCCCCCAGGCACCCGCTCGGCCTCTCTCTTCACCTATAAGGAGCCTTCTGACCTAAAAATGTTGGGGGGTTCAACGTTTTTCTAGAAGGAGTTCCGCTCTGCCGCCACCACCAGATTCCATGAAACAGCACTAGAAACTCCGTTCTGGCACCCTGCCGGGACGAGGAATTGGAGGAGATCATCGCCATCATCATCACCATCGCTTCTCCATCGACCATCCATGTTTCCCCCATCTATGAGTGAGTAATCCCCCGCTGTAGGCTATGGGGATGGTAGGGATTGGATGAGATCGTTCATGTAATGGCATCAGATTGTTAGGGCATGGTGCCTAGTATCTTTTATTAGTGCTTTATGACTTTGTTGCGACTTGTTGTGCTTAATGCTTGTCACTAGGGCCTGAGTGCCATGATTTCAGATCTGAACATGTTATTGATTCATTATGATAGTATTGTTCTTGGTCTTATCTACAAGTTGTATACACACGTCGTTGTCCGGAACCTATGGCCCCGAAGTGACAGAAATCGGGATAACCGGAAGGGAAAGGCTTTGATGTGAGGATCACATGTGTTCACGGAGTGTTAATGCTTTGCTCCGGTGCTCTATTAAAAGGACCACCTTAATTGCCAGTAGTTCCCTAGAGTCCCCGCTGCAAATGGGCTGGCAGGACAAAAGATGTTGTGCAAGTTCTCATTGCGAGCACGTATGACTATATATGGAACACATGCCTAGGATTGTCTAGTACTTGGATGCTTTATCTTATTTATCTGCAATTGCCCTATGATCTGATTATTATGTGAATTGTCTTATCCATGCAACGCCCGTCCATCTATCCCTATGCCTACCGCACTCAAATCCCACTGTTTACTGCTTTTGTTACTATTGTCTTTGCTTTACTACTGCTGTTACTTTGCTATTCCTACTACAAAACTATTGCTACTGATAAACTGCTGTGAGCAAGATTGTTTCCAGGTGCAGCTGAATTGACAACTCAGTTGTTAAGGCTTATAAATATTCTTTGTCTCCCCTTGTGTCGAATCAATAAATTGGGTTTCACTTCCCTCGAAAATACTGCGATACACCCCCTATCCTTGTGGGTCATCACTCATCACAAAAGCGAAGCAACACTTAAAGCGTAGCCAATTCTTGAAGATTATAGTATGAGTCCTCAAGTAGAGTGAAGTCACCTTAGGATGTAGAGATGGCTTGTTAAAGGGCAACCATAGGTAACTCTCTACGGTTCGTCTTGTCAACTATTTGTCCATAGAGGTTGACGCAGAAGCAATTGTACCTACATACAATAGAGACCAAGCAAAATATGTTCGTGTGTGATAGAGGAGCATGTCATTTGTGGCATGTCCATTCTTGTTCACAACACACTTAGCACAACTCAAGTATAGAAAACGAGATGCATATGCAAGGTCAAAGTGCATGGAACTCGTTTGAACATCATCCAAATGTGGGAACTCCAAAACTCCATAAAACATCTTAGTGTGGCACTCAAAGCAATGGACAATATTGGTCAACACCTTTGATGCAAGAGTAGGAGAATTGGGCAAAAACACATGTGGAAGAACATCCAAAACAACATCATTATGTGTGCAAACCATCCATTGGTAAGAACAATTGTTCAATATGTTGGATGCCATACACATATCATCAAAAGCAAATATCATGGGGGTATGAGTATCGCAAGCGGAAACACAAGCAACATGTTTGCAAACAAACCAAATGAAAGAGCAAGTGGTCCTTATGTGTGTTGTAACAACAATACGAGAGACTTGGAAGCTCTCATGACAATATATGCTCATAATGGCATTATGGTTGCACACAAAACATCGGAAAGAGAAATTGTTCAACATTTTTGTGGCAACACACAAAGCATCAATATCCAATAGCAACGAGACATGATTGTCACAAGGTGAAAGAATACCATCAATATGCTTGCAATCAAACCATAGGAAAGAGCAATTTGTCAACATGAAAGATGCAAAGCATGCGAAAGGTATCAGAGCTGGGTTTGATCTTGAACTCACTTGGGGGATGCTCTCTAGAGCTCTTTTTTGTCAACTCGTGCTCAACCAAGGTTGACATTCTTGTGCGGGTACCTACACACATCAAACACAAAAGGAAGAACGTGTGTGCATGGTAGAGAAACACATCATCCATCATGACGTATCTCTTCTTGTGCACATCACCATGAGTGTCAATCAAGTATGAAATAGATGCATGGTGAGTATGCAAGTGGTGAACATGCTTATCATGGCATTTACCAAAATCTCCAAAATTTGAGAAAGCTATGGGGGCCATCTCAATAGAAAGCATATGAGAATTATTGTTGCAAGCAAAAGAAGTGAAAGAGCAATTGTTCATCTTATTGCAAGCAACGGGAGAGATTGTAAAAGATCCATGACAAAGCATTGTCCGAGGGTTATCATTGGTAACATCATTGCAAGACAAACATTGGAAAGAGCAATTGTTCAACAAAGTGCAAGCAATGATATCATCAACATAACGTCTAGAGCATGGCATGTCTATGGTAACATCATCATAATCAAATAATTTCACATGCTCAACATTATGCAAAGGCAAAGTATCACATGGGAAAATCAATGAAGCATATGTGATATCACAAACATCATCCATAGCATGCCAATCATCACAAATCATCATGTCCACTAGTGGGATCATGGCATCATCAACACTCGTATTCTTACCTTGTTCATACCTCTCATATGAAGTGGGTGTTGTGGTAGCATTGGCCTTCATGTGGGCGACTTCTTCATCATGTATGGGGATGGCATCATCTTCATCCACCATGTACATCTTCTTGGTTGGAGGCATCATCATCTCCAAGCTTGGCGCTTCTTGCTCCATGGAACCTAGCACATCATGAGGAAACACACTAGATGTAGAGGGTAAGTCGTTAGAAATCAAAGTGGTCTCACATGACCTATCAACTACCACTCTCAACTCACTAGGTGTATCACTCATGCCCTCCAAATGGAAGCACCCAATCTCACGTATGGTGGAGTCACTCATCTCACTCTTGTTTTCACTCAAGTGGGCTAAGTGGCTCTCATACTCACATGGGATTGGTACCACATCATCACTCAAGCACATAGGGATAGGCTCGGTTCTCTCAACTCCTTGCGCATCCTTTGGTGAAGGGAAAATCTCATGCTCACCATTCTTGACATTGTCATCGCCATCTTGTGGTGTAGGCCCTTGTCTTAGAGCTTGCTCATCCTTTTCCATGGCCTCCTTGACTTGTGTAGACATCTTCTTGGTGTACTCGTCCAACTTGGCAAAGTAGAGGTCTTCATCTTCCTCATCCATGAAGGTGCATGCGTCATCTAGGACATCAAGTTTGGGCATTGAAGCTTGATGGCGTGGAGGAGATCTTGCTCTTCGTGCCATTTTTGTGGTGGCACGAGTAGTTGAAGGTGCCTTATGATGGTGTCGACGGAGGTCATTCGCGTGCCTTGCCAAAGGTTGATGTAGATGGCGCACTTGGTCATCCACAAGACGTTCACGGCGATGCTCCTCGTCCTTGGCACTCTTCTTGGTGAGGCGTTGTAATGAGCGCAAAGCATCATTAGTCTTGGCCATCATGCTCATGGTTTTGGCAAAGTCGTTGTCCATGTCGTGCTTGAAGTTGTCCATTGGATGGTGGACCTTGGTGCTCTCGAGGTGGAGGCTCCGTCTTGGTTGACATGACTTGAGGAGCTTGTCTTTGTCGTTCTTGAAGTCGTCCATTCTTGGGGAGTTATTGTTGTTGTAGAACTCCATATCACCCAAGCATGTGGATTCATTGTCGGTGTATTGCTCCATCATGTCATCCATGCTTGTGGAGGCGTAGGCATGGTGGCTCATCGTGGATTCTTCATAGATATCATCCTTGGTTCCGGAGTTCCTAGACATGCTTTCACAAGACCAAGTGGTGTATATGGAAGTTGTAGGGGGTTAGGGATGCAACGTCAAACCTTACTTTACCTTGGAAGATAGTATCGTGCAAGTGGCAACACTTGAGAGCAATCAAAACCAAGCAAAGTGAAGTTCACACGGAACACCAAAACCAGCTAACCACTAAAACACACACATACACACACAAAGCTTATGGTGGATAGGTATGGAAGGTGGCGTGTCCAAGAACAATCCGAAATCAAGATATTGTAATGGCAAGTAAAGAACCACGATGATCACAAAGAAAAACAAGTCAAACCACAAGATAGGAATATATACAAGGAAACACACACACGGTGGGATAAATGGGACTTGTGCGACGGAGAAAGTGAGCTAAGAACCAGATGATTCCCTAGCGAAGACTATAAGCTCATGTCGCACAAGTGCAAGGAGAGACGCTAGTTCGATTGCAATAAATTGGTGGGCTACAAGATATGCACAATAAGTACCACCTATTTGATGTTCATCGAGCTTGCGCTTCCTATTCTATGAGGCACTTGTTTCTTTCTTTCTTTTTCTTCTTTTTCTTTTTCTATTTTTTTCACTTTTATTTTCTTTTTCACTTGCCTCTTCCTTGTGCCAACAACTATACAAGATAACTATATGAGATAGCGCGCTCACAACTTTTGCTCGGAATTCTACAAGGTATCAAATGTGCATAGCCCAAGCAATCATAGGAGGAACTAGTCTCAATAGGTGTTTGTTGAATGCAAAGATAGTGTGGCTCACAAAGGGATGCAAGTGGGGAGAAGTTGCGGAATTTTTATACCTTTCGTCGCTGATCTTCACCCTTTATTGGTGGATTCCGCCTTTCTCACGGAATTTGTATGGAGTAGATAGAATGAACCATGGATATGATGATGTAGAGCTCTTTCTCCTCTTCAAAACGAGCTAAAGAACACCAAAATTCGAGTTCGTATGCAAAAGTTATGCCCAAAACGATGAAACAGATTTGCTGTCAGCAGTGGGGGGCGGAGACTTTGCCAGAAACTCCGGTCTGGACCGGAATCTCCGGCCTGGGCCAGAGTCTCCGGTCCAGGGGGCGGAATCTCTGGCCCGGAGGTTCCAGGACGTGCAGAACTCATCCGGGACGCGATTTTGGCGGAAAAACTCGAACCAAAACACCAAATTGGTGGGGGGAAATCAAGGAATTAGGCCATGGAAACGCAGGGAAAGGTAGATCAACAAGTTTAGCAAGTAATCCACGGATTAAAACCTACCAAAACACACTCAAATCACAGATCGATCCAAAACACGAATTGGGGCTGTTTTTGGTGGAATTTTTGAATTTATGGGGAAAAAGACCAAATTGAGGGGAAATCCGTGGCAACCAAAAGCTGCTGATACTAGATGTTATGGGGTAACCCCGTGGGTGGCCCGATCTTCACGGATCTCGTGGTTAAATCGATGGGAAAGCGAGGGGAAAGGAGAAGGTAGCGGAAGCGAACACACACCTCGCGAAGAACACGATGAACACACGCAAAACTCACACGATACAAGGCCGATTGATCTCACCGGTGGCCACTGGTCTGATAGAATCCTCGCAAGGAAAGATCGGTCAACATGCTCCCTCGATCCCACGCGGAGAGGGAAGAACACCTTGGATACGGTCTTGACGTCTTGGCAAAGGGACACCGATGCCAAGGCCTTGTACAACGAGGGAGGCACGATGCAAACTCCAACGAGGTGATGACGATAGTCGTCCCCTTTGGTAGAAGGAGATGAGGCAAAACTAGAGATTCCACAAAGGGGGTTTTCTTTAGTCTATCATCTATGCCTAGGGTTACATGAGGGGGTGGGGGCACTATATATAGGCCAGCCACTAGTTCAAGGGTACTTTAGGAATAAAAGGGGAAAGTTTGGGCGGACGAAGGGGTACATGGGCCAAGGGCCCAGCTGGCGGCGCGCAGGCCCATACGTTCAGGCCAGAGACTCCGGTGTGGTGGTCCGGAGACTCCGGTGTAGGCTGGAGACTCCGGTCTGTCTCCGGTGTCGTCTCCGGAGGGGCCTTCTGGTTGTCCTCGAGCTCGATCTGGGGGTCAGTCTGGAGATGGGTCCGGACACTCCGGGGTCTGTAGGCCGGAGACTCCGGTGTCTTCAGGCCGGAGACTTCGGACTCTGGTGTGTGCAGGACAGAGACTCCGGTGCTCCAGCTGCTGCTTCTTCCGTCTTCTCTTCCAAGCCTACGTCTTGTCGGGCTTGGTGCTCCAGGCTTCCTCCCTTTCCTCAGTACTCGTCGGTATGAACCTATCATGGATATGGGACGGATTATGAAGTAGTATACCATTCAAGAGGGTAGGAAGTGGGCTCACATAGAGGAACAGATTCACCTTTGGAGTCCATGACGACTTGGCATAAGTTGGAGACCATGATGTGGTAATGACTGAAGGTCGGGCTACATCACGACTTGAGGTTCTTTTAGAGATGCATACTCTGCAAGTAGTACTTGGTTGTTCCTGATCATGGCAGGCGACGAGTCCCCAAGTATTGCGAGTTGAGAGCTTGAAGAGTTCTGGAGAGTGGCGATTGTCAAACCAATGAGCGTGATGGATCCGTGTTGAGAGAGTCCGCAAGGGGAGTCCCCGAGCGTGGCGAGTCCGCGAGGGGAGAGTCCCTGAGCATGGCGAGTCCATGATGATGGCGTGTCCGCGAGGAGAGAGTCCCCGAGCGTAGCGAATCGCTCATCCGATGTTGGGATTGATTGATTGCGTTGTTTCTATTAGTGAGTCTCTCGTCTTGGCCCAGGGGCAGTCGTATGGTGACTCCAAAGATGGCTCTCGGCTAGGCGTTCTTCCTGGACGATCCGAGGCTTGGTTTGCGAGTCCTCTTCCGCAGTACTTGGTCATGCGAGTTGCACTGTCTAAGTGTTATGGGGTAAACCCGTGGGTGGCCTGATGTTCACGGATCTCGTGGTCAAATCGATGGGAAAGCGAGGGAAAAGGGAGAAGATAGCAGAAGCGGACGCACACCTCGCGAAGAACATGATGAACACACGCAAAACTCACACAATACAAGGCCGATTGCTCTCGCCGGCGGCCACCGGTCCAATAGAATCCTTGCAAGGAAAGATCGGTCAACGTGCTCCCTCGATCCCACGCGGAGAGGGAAGAACACCTTGGAGAGGGTCTTGACATCTTGGCAAAGGGACACCGATGCCAAGGCCTTGTACAACAAGGGAGGCGTGATGCAAACTCCAACGAGGTGGTGATGATAGTCGATCCCCTTTGATAGAAGGGGATGAGGAAAAACTAGAGATTCCACAAGGGGGGTTGTCTTTAGTGTATCATCTATGCCTAGGGTTACATGAGGGTTGGGGGCACTATATATAGGCCAGCCACTAGTTCAAGGGTACTTTAGGAATAAAAGGGGAAAGTCTAGGGGACTAAGGGGTACATGGGCCAAAGGCCCAGCTGGCGGCGTGCAGGCCCATACGCTCAGGCTAGAGACTCCGGTGTGGGGGTCTGCAGACTCCGGTCTAGGTCGGAGACTGGTCTGTCCCTGGTGTCGTCTCCGGAGTGGCAGACAGACTGTCCTCGAGCTCGATCTGGGGGTCGGTCCGGGGATGGGTCCGGAGACTCCGGGGTCTACAGGCCGGAGACTCCAGGGTCTACAGGCCAGAGACTCCGGTGTCTTTAGGCCGGAGAATCTGGTGCTCCAGCTGCTGCTTCTTACGTCTTCTCTTCCAAGCCTCCATCTTGTCGGGCTTGGTGCTCCAGGCTTCCTCCCATTCCTTCGTACTTGTTGGTGTGAACCTATCATGGATATAGGACGGAGTATGAAGTAGTATACCATTCAATGGGGTAGGAAGTGGGCTCTCATAGAGGAACAGATTCACCTTTGGACTCCGTGACGACTTGCCATAAGTTGGAGACCATGATGTGGTAACGGCCGAAGGTCGGGCTACATCACTAAGGTTGAGGAGGACATGGTGTTGTTTGTGTAGCACTGCCATTTGTCTTGGCCCGGAAGGCCAATCGATCAAGGTGACTCCAATGGTAGCTCTCGGTTAGCGTTTTTCGTGGACGATCTCAGGCTCGGTTTGCGAGTCCTCGTCCGCACTACTTGGCCATTGCGAGTCGCTCTTTCAAAGGTTGACAAAGGCAAACTAATTTTTCCTGGAAGGAAGAGATGCCCAGTGATGAGACCATGCAGCATGGCATGCGACTCTCTCTGGCGACTCGTATAATGAGGGGCCCTTAGCAGGCGCGGCGTACGCTTTTGGCTTAGCAGAAGTATATGCGCGTTTGGCGGAGTCAACACGGCGAACACGGGGTTGACGCGGCGTACGCATTTGGCGTAGCGGAAGTATATGCACGTTTGGCGGAGTCGACACGGCAAACACGGGGTTGACGTGGCAGACGGAGGTCGCGCTACGGTGAAGTCGTCGCGACGGACGGGGGTCGCGCTATGGCAAAGTTGAGCGGCGGACACTGGGTCGACGCGGCAGACTGTGGTCACGCTATGGAGAAGTCGACGCGGCAGACACGGGGTCGACACGGCGGACGGTGATCACGCTATGGCGAAGTCGACGCAGCAGACACGGGGTCGACGCGGCAGATAGTGGTCGCACTATGGCGAAGTCGACGCGGCAGACACGAGGTCGACGTGGTGGACAGTGGTCATGCTATGGCGAAGTCGACGCGACGGACAGGAGGTCGACACGGCGGACGGTGGTCGCGCTATGGCAAAGTCGACGCGGCGGGCATGGGGTCAACGCGGCGGACGGTGGTCGCGCTATGGCGAAGTCTATGCCACGGACACGGGGTCGACGCGGCGGACGAAGGTCACGCTAGGGCGAGGCGAGTCCCGAGTGTAGAGAGTCCACGAGGGCGGGGAGTCCCAAGCATGGAGAGTCCACGTTGTGCAAGCTCGCGACGGGCGAGTCCTGAAAGGAATATGCTGAGAGATAATAATAAAGTGGTTATTACCTTATTCCATATTATGATAAATGATTATTTTGCATGCTATAATTGTATTAATTTGGAAACGTTAATACATGTGTGTTTAATAAAAAATACAAAGTTCCTAGTAATGCCTCTCATATAAACTAGCTCGTTGATTAACAAGATGATCAAGGTTTCCTGATAATGGACATTGGATGTTGTTAATAACAAGGTCACAACATTGGTGGAATGATGTGATGAACATTCATCCGAAGTATAGCATTACGATCAAAGTCATTATATTTATATTTCTATAACATCATACAAAGTAATCCTAGTCCTTAGACCATGGGATCATGTTAATCACTAACACCAGAAGAATATCTTGATAACATCAAACGTCACACCGTAACAGGGTGACTATAAAGGTGGGTTCAGTGCTACGAAGGTGTTATGTTGAGGCTCATGAATTAAGAGTGGGATTTGTCCATCCCGATGATGGATAGATATACTCGGGGCCCTCTCGGTGATATCACATTGAAATATCTTGCAAGCAAGTGATGTGATCACTAGAATGTTATATCACGGAAACGAGAAAAGAGTGCATGTTGGTAACGAGATCAAACTAGGTATTTGGATACCGATGATCGAATCTTGGACATGTAATATATCACGAGACAAAGGGATTTATTTATGACGTTAAAGGTTCACACGATCACAAGGGTCATCGTTGAATGTGTGGGAGTCAGTACAGATCTCCAGGTCCCGCTGCTGATTATTGATCGGAGAGGGGTCTCGATCATGTCTGCATTATTCGCGAACCATAGGGTGACACACTTAAGGGATACCGACACCATTTGGAGAAAATATGTTTGCTTGATGCCTCAAAATATATCGAGCTCGTTGGGGAACCCCAAGAGGACGGTATGATGAGCACAGCATCAACTTTTCCCTCAGTTATGAAACCAAGGTTATCGAACCAGTAGGAGCAAGGAAACACCTCCAAGGTGTTGTTTCCAACTTGGAATCCTGCACAACACAACCATAGAACTTTGCTCCCAACTTACAGTGAGGTTAACAATCTTACCAGTTTTGCTGAAAACAAAGCATTAAACGTATTGTGTAGAAGATAGTAATTGATACGGCGTAGCTAGCCCTGGATAATTTTACGATCTTTCACGGTACAAAATAGTCAGCCAGGAATTTACTTTTTTCCAAACTTTTAGCTGAGCTCCGATGCAAAATAGAACAACAAAAATTGCAATGTCGTAGCTAGCTTCCAGCAGTAGTTCTTGGCCTATTCTCGCGTGCAGCAGCAGTACGAATTTGTAAAGAACTTGAGCGGTCAAGAATCTGACTTACACATGCAATTCAGATTAAACAACATGCAAACCGTGCGGCAAACAGGAATTACATGGACGAGTCTTTAAACAGACTCACGTAGCATATTAGATGCTATTGCCTCCAACCTTCACGCCAGGAACACAGAATCGGATCGATTCCTCAACGGAAAATACACGCAGAATTTGGCAGCCATACCATGGCGATTTTTCTGGTTTTTATTACTCTCTGTAAAACTTGTCTAACCCTAATACATGACCGAACTGGTCCCATATATAGTGCATGCAAGCACTAACCCAATTACAATTTAATATTGGACTCCAAACCAGTTGGGAAATTACTCTCGACAAAGCCCAACTAAACAATCTAGTTGGCCCTTTTATATCTCACGGAGGAAAATACCAAGAAGAGCAGAACTAGTACTCTAGAAACAAAACAGAAGCTGATTTAAATACTACTCGATGCAAGTAGGAACTGAAATACCAACATGCACTAGCGCACTGTTAGCACAGTCTTTAAGACTAAGTTCAAGTCAAATTGATTTGAATTTGACCGACCAGAATATACTTGCACGGTGTTCTAAATGTAGGCTTCACCTCATCCTCCAGAACAATTTGTACTTCAGCTGAAATATTGCATGCGCCTTGATCCAACTTTCCACCATTGTCGGCACGAGCAATAATGCGTCGTCTAGCTGGTATGAGGTACCTTGTAGCCTTAATGGAATTAAGAGTAGCAGTAAAGAGTACCTCATCATCCTCCCTCCCTTGAAGGGAAACCATCCTCGATTTTGACCTATATCTTGCAGACTTTTTCTTGAACACCTCGATGGTACACTTGATATCCTTTGCTTCTTTGGGAAGAAGAGTATAAAACTCACCCTTATGCATAAATGTGTACCTGTTTGTGCGTCCATGGTGAAGTGCGTTGACATCGTGTTTCCACGGACGTCCCAATAAAAGATGACAAATATGAAGTGGTAGAACGTCGCACTCCACTTTATCCACATATCCATCAACGGAAAAAGGAACTTTCACTCTATGGGTGACCTTCAACTTGCCCACACCATTGATCCATTGCATATAGTAAGGCTTCGGATGCTCTCATGTAGGCAAAGAAAGAGACTCTACCACATCCTTACTAATCATGTTGCTTGCACTACCACCATCAACAATCAGTTTGCACACTTCTCCTTTGATAGTACATGCAGTTTGGAAAATGTTACGTCGTTGGCCCGGGTCAACAATAACCTTGTCGTCTCGCTGGCCCTTATGCGCCATCAATCTCGGCACATTAAGTTCAGGCCAACAATCCAAAGCATTACCATCATTATTTTCAGTAGCATCCTCTAGTGGAGGCATCTCATCTTCAGATTCCGAAACATATGCACCATCAACAAGCAAAATCTGTTTCTGATTCGGACAAAGGCACATTATGTGGCCTCCCCCCCGCACTTATGGCATATAATATTGTTGTGATGAGACGTACTCGATGCAGCTTGTGAAGCCTCCTTTGGTGCAACAGCTACCTTGCTATTTTCAATGCTAGTCGACTTGTAAAAAACAGCCGGTTTAGCACTAAACACACCATCATGAGAAGCGCCACATCGTCCATTGTTGTATGTCGGACGACCCTCAGCAACTTGCTTCTCCAAGACCCATGGTTCAGCATGTTCCGCTTGATGAAGTAACTCATGTATATCATTATACTGCATCAAATCAACACGGTCACGGATCTTTTTCTCCAGCCCCTCAAAGAACCGAACCATGGTCGCCTCAGGCGACTCACGTACTGCTATCCGGATCATCAATACTTGCATATCTTTGTAATATTCAGCAACTGATTTTGTACCTTGCACAAGACGGCGTAGTTTGCTATGAAGTTGTCGAGTGTAGCAAGCAGGCACAAACATCTCCCTCATGACACGCTTCATGTCAACCCATGTTGCCGGTCTCTCCCCTGTACGGTTTTTATTATCCCACCATACGAGAGCATATTCAATAAACTCCATAGATGCAACACAGACCTTCTTTTCTTCAGAATAATTGTGGCCATCAAAAATATGATTAATGCGCATCTCCCACTCCAAGTACTTCTCCGGATCAGAATGTCCTGAGAATTCCGGTATGGTTAGCTTTATTAGACCAAGACCGTTGTTATCTCGAGCAGCTTCATCATCTAGGTTGCGCCACTGGCCAGCACCATGGCGAGCCTCAACACCTTGTTGTGGTCGGTGTTGATGGCCTCCACGAGCATTAGACAAATCAGAAAGATCATCATTGAAGTGGCCTTTGTTACGTGCTGGTGACCGGGACTGTCGGGGTGCCGCATCTCTTGCCTCTAGACGCCGAACAACCGCGGTCAACCTATTAAGGCTCTCTGTCACCACTCGCAAACTATCATTCCATTGGTGATCACTATTCGTCAAGCGCACATTAAGCCTGTCCTCGACACCTGTAATATTTGTAGACAAATCTTCAACTTTTGTGCGAAGTTTTGTATTGGCACTTTTGATCGACATCAGGTGGATACGTAGATCTTCAGTTACTTCCGGACCCAAAGAAATTTCTCCTCCATCCAGATCAGAATCCTCATGCAGCGACTGATACGTCCATTTTGCATCACTATTCTATATCATAATTTACTATTATTCATTGATATATTTCATATTAAGAGATGATACTTATGTTATTTCATCTATTTTTGCATGGTTGATGACTTTTAGAGCATGGACCGCTGCAGTCAGGATTCTGATGGAAAAGATGTTGTTTGGAGGCAAAATTCGCGAAGATCGGAAAATTCGGGAAAATACATGAAAAATCCTATTTTTCCAGAAGACAAAGAAAGCCAGAAGGGGAAGAGGAGATGGGCCACAGGGGCCCACACCACCCCCTGGCGCGGGCCACCCTAGGCTGCGCCACCAGGTGGTGTGGCCGCCCTGGTCCACCCCTGGCTCTCCCTCTGGCGTATATTATTGATGTCTACGCACTTCTATTCTTGTAGACAGTTGTTGGGCCTCCAAGTACAGAGGTTTGTAGAACAGCAGCAAGTTTTCCCTTAAGTGGATCACCAAAGGTTTATCGAACTCAGGGAGGAAGTGGTCAAAGGTATCTCCTCTCAAGCAACCCTGCAATCAAGATACAAGAAGTCTCTTGTGTCCCCAACACACCCAATACACTTGTCAGGTGTATAAGTGCACTAGTTCGGTGAAGAGATAGTGAAATACAAGTGGTATAGATATAAGACAACGGTGCTAGAAAATAGCTTGATGGCATGGAAAAGACTAAAGTAAATATAAAATAAAGATGGAAGCAAGCAAACATGTAACATATCTAGTTGCAAACGGTATTTCAATGTTTAGAAACAAGGCCTAGGGATCATACTTTCGCCAGTGAACACTCTCATATAAATATCTTCTCTTCATGATACTACTCTGAACTACTCTTCGGTTGGAAACTCTAATCCATGGTAGGGCTATAACAGCACACCTCAAAGTTCGCTTTTCCCATCTAGATAACCCCACACTGTCACCTTGAGCACTAGATGGTTCAAACAAACACCACAATTTCATAAAGACATCCAACTCCAAATATAACTCATAACAAGTATTTGAAATCTCTAGCCTAAGTGCCACCATGGTGTGCACACTGTCAACTTCACACACATGGGGAGAGCAGAGATCTATTAAAGCACTTGAGTAGCAAACTAGATCTACTTGATTACAAAGCTCATGATCACAATATGATCATGCATAAAGAGAGAGATGAACACATAGCTACCGGTAGAACCCTTAGCCTCGAGAGAGAACTACTCCCTCCTCATCATGGGAATCAGCAATGGTGATGGAGATGGCGGTGGAGATCGATGGAGATGGCTCCGGGGGCACTTCCCCGTCCCGGCAGGGTGCCGGAACAGAGACTTTCTGTCCCCCGAATCTCCCCTTTGGTGGCGGCGGCGCTGCGAAACTTTTCGTGGCTGGAGGCTTGACTATTTAGGGTTTCTGCATCAGGAGAGATATATAGGCGAAAGAGGCAAGGTCGGTGGCCAGCCAGGGGGCCCACACCATGCCCTAGCGCGACCAGGGGGACCCGCGCCCAGGGGTGGTGTGGCCACCCTGTGGCCCCTCTCCGTCTCGTCTTCTGGCTCCGTGAGTCTTCCGGTAAAATATCAACTTTGGCTTTTGTCCCGTCCAATTCTGAGAATATTCATTTTCTGACTTTCTGGAACCAAAAACAGCAGAAAACAGGCAACTGGCACTGTGGCATCTTGTTAATAGGTTAGTCCAAGAAAGTGTATAGAAAGTACTCCAAAGTTGGAACAAAACACAAGAAAGTAGATAAAACCAAGCATGGAACATCAAAAATTATGGATACGTTAGCAATGTATCAATTATCCTCCCAAAACCCTAAGACTCGGAGAGCGACCACAGAAAGATTCCGCCGCCTCTGCGGGGCGGAAAACACCAAGAGAGAAAGATCTCTCCGGCAGACAGATTTCTGCTGGGGGGATTCCTTCCCGGAGAGGGGAGATCGTCGCTATCAACACCACCATCAAGCTGGACTTCATCGGGATCATCATCATCATCACCACCATCATCTCCACCAGCACCCTCGTCACCATCTCCATATCACTATAACAATTGGGTTGAATCTTGCATAGTTCTTAGGGGAAACTTTCCCGGTGTTGATTACTCCTTGTAGTTGATGCTATTGAGTGAACCATTGAATTATTGTTTATGTTCAGATTGTTATATATCATTATTCCATCTCTGATCATGATCCATATGATGTCTTGTGAGTAGTTCATTTTGTTCTTGAGGACATGGGAGAAGTCATGTTGTTAGTAGTGGAATTGTTTTGAGAAAGATTCAATAGTTTGATATTTAAGTTGTGGTGTACTTCTTCTAGTGGTGTCATGTGAACATCGACTACATGACACTTCACCTATATGGGCCTAGGGGAATGCATTGTGTATTTGGCTACTAATCGTAGGGGTTGCCGGAGTGACAGAAACCTGAACCCCCATTAGGAAACCATTGCACAAGGGACGTTAGGGTCTTAGAGTTTAAAATTGTGGTTAGGTTTCTACCTTAATTACTTTCTTGTACTTACGGATGTTTGCAAGGGGTATAATCAAAAGTATGTATTAGTCCTAGGAAGGTCGGTACATTAGCACAGGTTCACCCACACAACACTTAGCAAGCTAAAGAAGATTAATCAACTATATGAAGCGAAAGCACTTGACAGTATTCCCGTGTGTCCTCGAGAACATTTAGTCATCTTAAGTAATACAACCGGCTTGTCCTTTGCTGAATAAAGGATTGGGCCACTTGCTGCATTTATTCTTATTGTCTTTTATTTACTCGTACTTTATTTACTTGCATTATCAAAAAAACCTACAAATCTATTTGCTAAGTATTTGCAGAGAATTCCTGCTCCAAGCCACTAGCCAGCACCTTCTGCTCCTCGTTGGGTTCGACACTCTTACTTATCAAAAATACTGTGATACACCCCCTATACTTGTGGGTCATCAAGACTATTTTCTGGCGTCGTTTGCTTTATTTTCATTATGGATAATTCGCTGAGTTTCTTATTCCGTAATGCTACTACCACTGCTAAGGTAGTAGATGAACCACCACCTGCTGAGAATGATACTTTAAAATACCTACAAGAATTATTGATCGTGTTTTGGATAACTACTATGTTGGGGATGGAACTTTCCATCCCGGTGATCATTTGCTCTTTATATACGAATTATGCGGGTTGTTCAAGTGTGCAGGTATTACCACAGATCAAGTTAAGAAGAAGTTATTCTCATTATCACTGAAAGGAAGAGCTGAGGAATGGTATAAGCTACTGAAGAATGGTCAAGCTCTTGAATGGGAGGAAATAGTGCCTCTCTTTTATTCAAAGTTTTATCCTCCTAGTGAGATTCATAAAGATCGGAATTAAATATATAACTTTTGGCCACTTGATGGAGAGAGTACATCTCAAGATTGGGGGATATTGAAGTTACTAATGCTCAAATGTCCCATTTATGAGCTCCCCAACAATATTATTATCAATAACTTTTATGCAAGGCTTTCTCTTCATGATAAGGATTTATTGGATGCTTCTTGTGCTGGATCATTCACTCGCATGGAAGAAGAAGCTAAATGGGATCTTCTGGACCATATTCAAGATAATGCTGAAGCATGGGAGAATGACAAAGGAAGAAAGTTAGGTATAAATTATGATTATGAATGCATTGAACCTTTTATGGGAACTAATGACTTTCAAAATATTAGTAATGCTTATGGTCTTGATTTACAAGTTATTACAAATTGTTTTAAGGCTTTTGCTTCTTATATTGAAATTCCAAAAAAGGGATGGAGCAAGTACCATGCACCTTATGAAGATATTGTTGACTGTGTTCCTGTTGGGAGTACTGAGTTTTACACTATTAGTCACATCTTACCTGAACCTTATATCGAGAAAATACCCTTTCTGGATAAGGTAAAGGATCATCCTATGATAACTAGTGTAATCACTAAAAGTGCAAACAGAACTGTAAAACCTGATGAACAAATAAACATTGAACCTGTTGTAGCAATTGTGAAAGACCTTGTCACTAAAAGTATAGAAGATGGACACATAGTCTTTTGTGAGGATGCTTCTAATTTTGTCTCACATCCTAATAAAGCTAAAAAGGCTAGTGTCCCTGTGCTTTCTGTTAGAATTGGTGATCATTGCTATTATGGTTTATGTGATATTGGTGCAAGTTCAAGTGCTATTCCTTATGAGCTTTACAAATAAAGTATGCATGAAATCAGTCCCTGCGAGTTGGAAGAGATTGATGTGGTTATTCACCTTGTTAATAGAGAGACCATCTATCCAATTGGTATTGTGCGGGATGTAGAAGTTCTTTGTGGTAAGATTAAATATCCTGTTGATTTTCTAGTACTTGGTTCAGCTGCTAGTAAAACTTATCCCATCATTTTTGGTAGACCTTTCCTGAGTACTTGTGGAGCTATTATAGATTGCAAAAGGGAGAAAATCTTGACTAAGTTTGTTGGGGAATCTTATGAGTTTAATTTTTCGAAATTTACTAAAGAACCTTGTGAAAATGAAACACATAATGAGGATTTTAGAGTTGAACAACTTGCTTCTATCTCTCTTGCTCCTAACAATGCTTTACAGCAATTTATGGAGGATCATGAAAGTGAAATCTTCATGGAAGAAAGAAATGAGATTGACGAGATTCTTCATCGTCAACCTAAGATGCTTAAGCACAACTTGCCTGTAGAAGACTTGGGTACCACGATGCCACCTAAAAAGGATCCGGTCTTCGATCTAAAACCTCTCTCTGACAATCTTAAATATGCTTACATTGATGATAATAAGATATACCCTGTTATGATTAGCTCTAAACTTTCAGGGAAGGAAGAAGAAAGGTTATTGGAGGTACTGAAGAAACACCGAGGGGCTATGGGCTATACTCTGGATGATTTAAAAGGGATTTCTCCTACTATATGTCAGCATGCTATCAATATAGAACCAGATGCAAAGCCAGTGGTCGAGCACCAACGGCGTTTAAATCCTAAGATGAAGGAAGTGGTAAGAAATGAGGTATTGAAACTCCTTGATGCTGGTATTATTTACCCTATTGCTGATAGTGAATGGGTTAGTCCTGGTCATTGTGTCCCTAAAAAGGGGGAATTACCGTCGTCCCTAATGATAATGATGAGCTTATTCCCCAAAGAATAGTAGTAGGCTATAGAATGTGCATTGATTTCAGGAAAGTTAACAAAGTTACTAAGAAAGATCATTACCCACTTCCTTTTATCGATCAAATGTTAGAAAGGTTGTCTAACAAGACCCATTTTTGTTTTCTTGATGGATATTCTGGTTTCTCTCAAATTGCTGTTAAACAACAAGATCAAGAAAAAACTACTTTTACATGCCCTTACGGAACCTATGCTTATAGACGTATGCCTTTTGGTTTATGTAATGCTCCCTTTTCAAAGATGCATGTCTGCTATCTTTCATGGTTTTTGTGAGGAAATTGTGGAAGTGTTCATGGATGACTTCTCCGTCTATGGGACTTCTTTTGATAATTGTCTGCACAACCTTGATAAAGTTTTGCAGAGGTGTGAAGAAACTAATCTTGTTCTTAATTGGGAGAAATGACACTTCATGGTTAATGAAGGGATTGTCCTTGGGCATAAGGTTTCCGAAAGAGGCATAGAAGTGGATAGAGCTAAAGTTGAGGCAATTGAGAAAATGCCCTGCCCAAGACACATCAAAGGTATTCGTATTATCCTTGGTCATGCTGGTTTCTATAGAAGGTTTATTAAAGATTTCTCTAAAATATCAAAACCCCTCACTAATCTTCTTCAAAAAGATGTACCCTTTGTTTTTCTGATGATTGTAAGAAAGCTTTTGAAACTCTTAAGAAGGCTTTAACTATAGCTCCTATCGTTCAACCACCTGATTGGAGTTTACCCTTTGAAATAATGTGTGATGCTAGTGATTTTGCTGTAGGTGATGTCCTTGGGCAACGAATTGATAAAAAGTTAAACGTTATTCATTATGCTAGTAAGACTCTTGACGCTGCTCAAAGGAATTATGCTACTACTGAAAAAGAATTCCTAGCTATCGTATTTGCTTGTGATAAGTTTAGACCTTATATTGTAGACTCAAAAGTCACCATTCATACTGATCATGCTGCTATTAAGTACCTTATGACAAATAAGGATGCTAAGCCTAGGCTTATTAGATGGGTGCTGCTTTTACAAGAGTTTGATCTACATATTGTAGATAGGAAAGGTGCTGAAAATCCTGTTGCTGATAATTTATCCTGGTTGGAAAATATCTCTTTTGATCCTATGCCTGTTAATGACAGTTTCCCGAATGAACAGTTGGCCGCAATAGGGATAGGCTCATGAGGGAACCCTTGGTATGCTGATTATGCTAACTTTATTGTCTCAAGTATTTGCCTCCAACTTTCATAGCTCAGCAAAGAAGGAATTTCTTTTACGATTTGAGGCATTATTTTTGGGATGACCCACATTTATATAAAGAAGGGGTGGATGGTATTATGTGAAGATGTGTTTCAGAATACGAACAAAAAGAGATATTGCAGAAATGTCATGGTAGTGCCTATGGAGGACATCATGCGGGAGATAGAACTGCGCAAAAGGTGCTACAATCAGGTTTCTACTGGCCTACCCTTTTTAAAGATGCAAGAAAATTTGTTTTATCTTGTGATGAGTGTCAGCGTGTTGGTAATATTTCTAGACGCAATGAAATGCCTATGAACTACTCTCTAGTTATTGAACCCTTTGATTGCTGGGGATTTGACTTTATGGGTCCTTTTCCTCCCTCGAAAGGGTATACTCATATTCTTGTTGTCGTTGATTATGTTACTAAGTGGGTAGAAGCCATACCTACGAAGAGTGCTGACGGGGAGACCTCTCTAAAAATGCTTAAGGATGTTATCTTTCCTAGGTTTGGAGTGCCTAGGTATCTCATGACGGATGGAGGTTCTCATTTCATTCATGGTGGTTTTAGAAAGACCCTTGCTAAATATGACGTTAATCATAGAATCGCTTCAGCTTATCACCCTCAAACTAGTGGGCAAGTAGAGTTATCAAATAGAGAAATTAAATCTATCTTGCAAAAGACTGTTAATAGATCTAGAAAAAACCGGGCTAAAAAGTTGAACGATGCTTTATGGGCTTATAGGACTGCCTATAAAAACCCTATGGGGATGTCTCCTTATAAAATGGTTTATGGGAAAGTTTGTCACTTACCTTTAGAATTAGAACACAAAGCTTATTGGGCAGTTAAAGAACTTAATAGAGATTGTAAGCTTGCTGGTGAAAAAAGATTATTTGACTTAAGTTCTTTGGATGAATGGAGGAGTGAAGCATATGAGAATGCTAGACTCTTTCAGGAAAAAGTTAAAAGATGGCATTACAAGCGAATACTTAAGAGAGAATTCCATGTTGGTGAGAAAGTTCTATTGTATAGGTCTCGTCTCAGATATTTTGCAGGAAAACTACAGTCAAAATGGGAAGGACCTTTCGTTATTGAAGAAGTGTACCGCTCAGGAGCGATAAAAATTTCCTCTTTAAAAGACAACACTACACAAGTAGTGAATGGGCAACGACTCAAGCACTATATTGCTGGAGATTCTTACAATGAAGATGTTGATGCTTTTCAAGTTATAACTCCAGAAAAATTTATCAAAAACCATATTCAGAGACCTACGGAGTCCGTTTTCGAATAGGTAGATTCCTAGATTTGGAGCCACAATGTCTTCCTCTGGATCAGCCAAGGAAGATTCCTCCGCGGATATCATCAACCCATACATGAGAGAGTTGAAGATTCATCCCAAGGAGTTGTTGCTTGAAGATGGAGAGGTACGGATAAAGGAGTTTCAAGGCCCTAATGGTGAAGGAAGTCTGGAAGACATGATGGAAGCACTGGAGCAAGAAGTCTTTAGGTACAAGAAGATGGCGGAGCGCGAAGTGGATATCATCCATAAGATTTGTTCCGAACTCATCGTCGAGCACCAAAAGGAGACTACTAAGCTCAAGGATGAAGTCCTCTCACTCCGCCAAACAACCAACCAACTGCAAGCACAGCTCTACGACGTTCAAAATCAAAATTGTGAGTACGAGGTTAGGTTTAAATGTATAAGTGTTGCTGCAAGTTTCAGGATGCTGGAGACCACGATGTCCTTTGTTGATGGGGAGCCCTTACCTTGGAAGTCGGACGATAACGAGAGAATACCACCACCACTGAAGGAGTAATTCGTCATCAGGTTTGGCATCCCCTTGGTTTGTTCCAAGCTTGGGGGAGTGCCGCGGTATCACATCACTATCTTCTATCTTTTTACCATTTTAGTAGAGTCATATCATGAATAGAGAATTTAACATGTAGGATGGTTTGCATTATGGAAGTGTCCCCCCTCTCGTTAGATATCTATGTATCCCTTGGTGTGAGTTGCCGTTATGGAATATTAATGAGAAGTTCTATCATTCATTCTTTTGCATATCTTATATTAGTTTTCAATTCGTGGTTATATGATTGATCTTGCTGTTAGTATTGGTATCACTTTGGGATCATGGAGTTAATTTAGTTGGTTTTGGCAAACCTGGCTCGGTCAGTAGCAACCCTATTTTTGAGATTTGAATGAAAATGATAAAAGTACTCTAAAGAAATATAATTTCATCATGTTTCTTTCTTGATTTGTTCATAAGTTTAGTATTCTCTGGTTAAGATCTTTTGTGCTTCCAAGGAAGATTGCATGTTTGTTTTTTATCACTTGTATGTTTGTTTGTTTCCTTCAACTCTTATACTTGCTACCCAGCCTTGCTAGCCAAAAACCTATACTGAGAGGGAATGCTTCTCGTGCATCCAATCCTTAAACCAAAACCTATGCCATTTGTGTCCACCATACCTACCCACTAGCACTATTGCTATTCCAAGTAAATTCTTGTTTTTATCTACCTTCCAAATTAAACTTGTTATGTGAAAATTAGTGATTAAAGCTCTCACGAACTTCATGGCACACCTTATTTTCTTGCACTTGATAAACTTGAACCATTGTGTCCATCTTTGTTGCGTATATGCTTGCGCTTTATAAGTTGAAGTTAGCAGAACCATGTATCTGTGGGAACGCTTTCAACATTGCACTTATATTCTGTTGATATCATGATTCTTTTGCTTATGGATCCCGGCGGTGTGAAATAAAAGGGGAACTTGTAAGATCATGGAGTTTATATGTGTGTTAGAGAAACGCCTGGACCACTAGGCTAAGCCATGCCTAATCATGGTGGAAACTTGCAGCATAACCATAATGGGCACCCTATGAAGCATCCTCAATAAAAACCTATGATAGCAAATAAAAGGATCGCTGAGATGCTCATTGTCTACTTGCCTTGTCATTTTGATTATGGGATAGCTCCTGTATCATGTGCAAGGGGCACCCCATTGGCGGTTCTTTATGATACATATGTATTTACAATGACAAGAGCTTACTTGTGACTGAAGTTGAGTAGCATGAGGTTCGGTACTCGTAAGTAAGGGGCATGAGATTTCAACTTATAACTTGTCAAGCATATCGTCTTAGTTGTGTCACTTTAACCTTAATCACCTAAAGATGCCTATGATAGGGGCAATGAGAGCTGAAATCTAGTAAGTACCATAATTTTCGGAAGCTCTTTATGAAACTTGAAATCCCTGCTTCCCTCTGCGAAGGGCCTTTCTTTTACCTTTCAGTTGAGTCAGTAAACCTATTCCTTTCTATCTCAGCAAGTATTTTGAGTTGTTGTGTTTCATTCATTCATATGATGATTTATTCAATCATGTTTCTTATGTTCCTTGTTTTGCACTTTGCTCTTATCTTGATGATTATTACTTTGAAAGCTATCATTGAAAATCAGTTATTTGTGAACTCCTGCAAATTGTCAACTATTCTTCGACCAAGAGCTAAGTTTGCCATTACCAATTATGATTTACTTTATGTATCTTTATTGTGTTTCCTTTACTTATTGCAAGTTAACTTATATTATAGTGAGTTGTCTTCTTCTATGACTTATGTATTGATAAATGTGATGCTTCTTGTCCGTATTCTTTTATCGACTCTTCACTCCATAAACCTGAGGTCATGTTTATTGAGCTCAATTTTTGCTTGGGGACAAGCAAAGTCTAAGCTTGGGGGAGTTGATACGTCCATTTTGCATCACTATTCTATATCATAATTTACTGTTATTCATTGTTATATTTCATATTAAGATATGATACTTATGTTATTTCATCTGTTTTGCATGGTTGATGACTTTTGGAGCATGGACCGCTGCAGTCAGGATTCTGATGGAAAAGGTGTTGTTTGGAGGCAAAATTCACGAAGATCAGAAAATTCGGGAAAATACATGGAAAATCCTATTTTTCCAGAAGACGAAGAAAGCCACAAGGGGAAGCGGAGATGGGCCACTGGGGGGCCACACCACCCCCTGGCGCGGGCCACCCTAGGACGCGCCACCAGGTGGTGTGGCCGCCCTGGTCCACCCTTGGCTCTCTCCTCTGGCATATATTATCCTCCCGAAACCCTAAGACTCGGAGAGCGACCACAGAAAGATTCCGCCACCTCTGCGGGGCGGAAAACACCGAGAGAGAAAGATATCTCCGGCAGATAGATTTCTGCCGAGGGAATTCCTTCCAAGAGAGGGGAGATCGTCGCCATCAACACCACCATCAAGTTGGACTTCATCGAGATCATCATCATCACCACCACCATCATCTCCACCAGCACCCTCATCACCATCTCCATATTGCTGTAACAATTGGGTTGAATCTTGCATAGTTCTTAGGGGAAACTTTCTCGGTGTTGATTACTCCTTGTAGTTGATGCTATTGAGTGAACCGTTGAATTATTGTTTATGTTCAGATTGTTATACATCATTATTCCATCTCTGATCATGATCCATATGATGTCTTGTGAGTAGTTCGTTTTGTTCTTGAGGAGATGGGAGAAGTCATGTTGTTAGTAGTGGAATTGTGTTGAGAAAGATTCAATAGTTTGATATTTAAGTTGTGGTGTACTTCTTCTAGTGGTGTCATGTAAACGTCGACTACATGACACTTCACCTATATGGGCCTAGGGGAATGCATTGTGCATTTGGCTACTAATCGTAGGGGTTGCTGGAGTGACAGAAACCTGAACCCCCGTTAGAAAACCATTGCACAAGGGACGTCAGGGTCTTAGAGTTTAAAGTTGTGGTTAGGTTTCTAACTTAATTACTTTCTTGTACTTACGGATGTTTGCAAGGGGTATAATCGCAAGTATGTATTAGTCCTAGGAAGCTCGGTACATTAGCACAGGTTCACCCACACAACACTTAGCAAGCTAAAAAAGATTAATCAACTATATAAAGCGAAAGCACTTGATAGTATTCCAGTGTGTCCTCGAGAACATTTGGTGATCTTAAGTAATACAACCGGCTTGTCCTTCGCTAAATAAAGGATTGGGCCACTTGCTACATTTATTCTTATTGCCTTTTATTTACTCGTACTTTATTTACTCGTACTTTATTTACTCACATTATCAAAAAACCCTAAAAATCCGTTTGCTAAGTATTTACAGAGAGTTCCTGCTCCAAGCCACTAGCCAGCACCTTCCGCTTCTCGTTGGGTTCGACACTCTTACTTATCGAAAATACTGCGATACACCCCTATACTTATGGGTCATCAGCGACATCTTGACACACAAGATCAAATTAGCAATAGCCGAGAAAAAAACTGCCCCTGGACAACCTTGCTCTGTGTACCAAGATGATACGGCGTAGCTAGCCCTGGATTATTTTACGATCTTTCACGGTACAAAATAGCCAGCCAGGAATTTATTTTTTTCCAAATTTTTAGCTGAGCTCCGATGCAAAACAGAATAACAAAAATTGCAATGTCGTAGCTAGATTCCAGCAGTAGTTCTTGGCCTATTCTCACATGCAGTAGCAGTACAGATTTGCAAAGAACTTGAGCGGTCAAGAATCTGACTTACACGCTAGATGCAATTTAGATTAAACAACATGCAAACCCTGCAGCAAACAGGAATTACATGAACGAGTCTTTAAACAGACTCACGTAGCAGATTAGATGCTATTGCCTCCAATCTTCACGCCAGGAACACAGAATCGATCCCCTCAACGGAAAATACACGCAGAATTTGGCAGCCATACCATAGCGATTTTTCTAGTTTTTATTACTCTTGGTAAAACTTGTCTAACCTTAATACACGACTGAACTGGTCCCATATATAGTGCGTGTAAGCACTGACCCAATTACAATTTAATATTGGACTCCAAACCAGTTAGGAAATTACTCTCGACAAAGCCCAACTAAACAATCTAGTTGGCCCTTTTATATCTCACGGAGGAAAATACCAAGAAGCGCAGAACTAGTACTCTAGAAACAAAACAGAAGCTGATTTAAATACTACTCGATGCAAGTAGGAACTGAAATACCAACATGCACTAGCGCACTGTCAGCACAGTCTTTGAGACTAAGTTCAAGTCAAATTGATTTGAATTTGACCCACCAGAATATACTTGCACGGTGTTCTAAAGGTAGGTTTTACCTCATCCTCCTGAACAATTTGTACTACAACTGAAATATTGCATGTGCCTTGATCCAACGTTCCACCATTGTCGGCGCGAGCGATAATGCGTCGTCTAGCTGGTATGAGGTACCTTGCAGCCTTAATGGAATTATCAGTAGCAGTAAAGAGTACCTCATCAGTAGTTGCTTGCAGAAAGTAAACAGTATACAGTAAATAGCTTGTAGATTGATGGTAAAAGAATGGACCGGGGTCCATAGTTCACTAGAGGTGATTCTACTTAAGATAGATGACATGTTGGCTGAACAAATTACAGCGGGGCAATTGACAGACACCGAGAAAGTATACATGCATATACTAATCATCTTGACTCCTACGAGATTTTATTGGGCATTACAACATTATACATAGACCTTAATCCAACTGCATGTATGACTAATAATCCACCTTCATGTTATCATCTAAACCCCCTCCAGTATTAAGTTGCAAGCAATAGATAATTGCATTAAGCAAAGTGTTTAAAGTAAACAATATGATTACTCCATGAACAAAGAATTGTCTTTTATTTACTCGTACTTTATTTACTCTCATTATCAAAAAAAAACCTAAAGATCCGTTTGCTAAGTATTTACAGAGAGTTCCTGCTCCAAGCCACTAGCCAGCACCTTCTGCTTCTTGTTGGGTTCGACACTCTTACTTATCGAAAATACTGCGATACACCCCCTATACTTGTGAGTCATCAGCGACATCTTGACACACAAGATCAAATTAGCAATAGCCGAGAAAAAAACTGCCCCTGAACAACCTTGCTCTGAGTACCAAGATGATACGGCGTAGCTAGCCCCGAATTATTTTACGATCTTTCACGGTACAAAATAGTCAAGAGGAATTTATTTATTTCCAAATTTTTAGCTGAGTTCTGATGCAACACAGAACAACAAAAATTGCAATGTCGTAGCTAGCTTCCAGTAATAGTTCTTGGCCTATTCTCACAAGAACTTGAGCGGTCAAGAATCTGACTTACACGCTAGATGCAATTCAGATTAAACAACATGCAAACCCTACGGCAAACAGGAATTACACGAACAATTCTGTAAACAGATTCACGTAGCAGATTAGATGCTATTGCCTCCAACCTTCACGCTAGGAACACAGAATCGGATCGATTCCTCAACAGAAAATACACGCAGAATTTGGCAGCCATACCATGGCGATTTTTCTGGTTTTTATTACTCTCGGTAAAACTTGTCTAACCCTAATACGCGACCGAACTGGTCCCATATATAGTGCGTGCAAGCACTGACCCAATTACAATTTAATATTGGACTCCAAACCAGTTGGGAAATTACTCTCGATAAAGCCCAACTAAACAATCTAGTTGGCCCTTTTATATCTCACGGAGGAAAATACCAAGGAGAGCAGAACTAGTACTGTAGAAACAAAACAGAAGCTGATTTAAATACTACTCGATGCAAGTTGGAACTGAAATACCAACATACACTAGCGCACTGTCACCACAGTCTTTGAGACTAAGTTCAAGTCAAATTAATTTGAATTTGACCCACCAGAATATACTTGCACGGTGTTCTAAATGTAGGTTTCACCTTATCCTCCGGAACAATTTGTACTTCAGCTGAAATATTGCATGCGCCTTGATCCAACTTTCCACCATTGTCGGCACGAGCGATAATGCGTCGTCTAGCTGGTATGAGGTACCTTGTAGCCTTAATAGAACTATCAGTAGCAGTAAAGAGTACCTCATCAGTAATTGCTTGCAGAAAGTAAACAATAACTAACTTGTAGATTGATGGTAAAAGAATGGACCGGGATCCATAGTTCACTAGAGGTGATTCTCCTTAAGATAGATGACATGTTGGGTGAACAAATTACAACGAGGCAATTGACAGACACCGAGAAAGCATACATGCATATACTAATCATCTTGACTCCTACGAGATTTGATTGGGCATTACAATATTATACATAGACCGTAATCCAACTGCATCTATGACTAATAATCCATCTTCATGTTATCATCTGAACCCCCTCCAGTATTAAGTTGCAAGCAATAGGTAATTGTATTAAGCAAAGTGTGTAAAGTAAACAATATGATTACTCCATGAACAAAGGATTGTCTTTTATTTACTCGTACTTTATTTACTTGCATTATCAAAAAATCCTAAAAATCCGTTTGCTAAGTATTTACAGAGAGTTTATGCTCCAAGCCACTAGCCAGCACCTTCTGCTCCTTGTTGGGTTCGACACTCTTACTTATCAGAAATACTGCGATACACCCCCTATACATATGGGTCATCAGCGACATCTTGACACACAAAATCAAATTAGCAATACCCGAGAAAAAAACTGCCCCTGAACAACCTTGCTCTGAGTACCAAGATGATACGGCGTAGCTAGCCGTGGATTATTTTACGATCTTTCACGGTACAAAATAGTTAGCCAGGAATTTATTTTTTTCCAAATTTTTAGCTGAGCTCCGATGCAAAACAGAACAACAAAAATTGCAATGTCGTAGCTTACAGCAGTAGTTCTTGGCCTATTCTCACTGCAGCAGCAGTACAGATTTGCAAAGAACTTGAGCGGTCAAGAATCTGACTTACACGCTAGATGCAATTCAGATTAAACAACATACAAACCCTGTGGCAAACAGGAATTACACGGACAAGTCTTTAAACAGACTCACGTAGCAGGTTAGATGCTATCGCCTCCAAGCTTCACGCTAGGAACACAGAATCGGATCGATTCCTGAACGGAAAATACATGCAGAATTTGGCAACCATACCATGGCGATTTTTTTGGTTTTTATTACTCCTGGTAAAACTTGTCTAACTCTAATACACGACCGAACTGGTCCCATATATAGTGCGTGCAAGCACTGACCCAATTACAATTTAATATTGAACTCCAAACCAGTTGGGAAATTACTCTCGATAAAGCCCAACTAAACAATCTAGTTGGCCTTTTTACATCTCACGAAGAAAAATACCAAGGAGATCAGAACTAGTACTCTAGAAACAAAACAGAAGCTGATTTAAATACTACTCGATGCAAGTAGGAACTGAAATACCAACATACACTAGCGCACTGCCAGCACAGTCTTTGAGACTAAGTTCAAGTCAAATTGATTTGAATTTGACCCACCAGAATATACTTGCACGGTGTTCTAAATATAGGTTTCACCTCATCCTCCAGAACAATTTGTACTTTAGCTGAAATATTGCATGCGCCTTGATCCAACTTTCTACCATTGTCGGCGCGAGCGATAATGCGTCGTCTAGCTGGTATGAGGTACCTTGCAGCCTTAATAGAATTATCAGTAGCAGTAAAGAGTACCTCAACAGTAATTGCTTGCAGAAAATAAACAGTAAAAAGTAAATAGCTTGTAGATTTATGGTAAAAGAATGGACCGGGATCCATAGTTCACTAGAGGTGATTCTCCTTAAGATAGATGACATGTTGGGTGAACAAATTACAGCGGGCCAATTGATAAACACCGAGAAAGCATACATGCATATACTAATCATCTTGACTCCTACGAAATTTGATTGGGCATTACAAGATTATACATAGACCGTAATCCAACTGCATCTATGACTAATAATCCACTTTCAGGTTATCATCTAAACCCCCTCCAGTATTAAGTTGCAAGCAATAGATAATTGCATTAAACAAAGTGTGTAAATTAAACAATATGATTACTCCATGAACAAAGGATTGTTGTTTTCTCCCTAGTAGCAACAACACATCTAGTACCTTAGAGATTTCTGTCACTTCTCCAGATTACTAGAGGCATGAACCCACTATCGAGCATAAATACTCCCTCTTGGAGTTGCTAGCATCTACTTGGCCAAGATAGCTACTAACAACGGAAAGCATGCAAAATCACAAATAACATAGACATGATAGAGTCAATAATCAATCTGAAATAGCATCTCAATATCCATCGGATCCCCGCAAACAAAACATGTAAGATTACAAATAGATGATCTTGATCATGAATGGAGCTCACAAGATCTAAACATGGTAGCACAAAGGAGGAGAAGCAACCATCTAGCTACTACATGGACCCGTAGTCCAGGGATGAACTACTCACGCATCACACCGGAGGCAGTCATGGTGATGAAGAAGACCTCCAGGGTGATCTCTCCCCTCCGACAGGGTGCCGGGAAGAGCTTCAGATCCCTCCCGATCTAAGGATGGATATGGCGGCAGCTACAGACTCTTTCGTGGAATTTTGATCGGATACTTAGGGTTTTTGTCCCGGGAGACTTTTATAGGCGAAGGGTCAAGGTCGGTGGAGGCTCGAGGGGCCCACACCAGCCCCTAGCGTGGCATGGGCTACCGCGCGCCACCAGGTGGTGTGGCCACCTCGTGGCCCTTCTCCGTCTCGTCTTCTGGCTCCGTGAGTCTTCCGGTAAAATATTGACTTTGGCTTTTGTCTGGTCCAATTCCGAGAATATTTCTTTTCCAGCCTGAAACCAAAAATAGCAGAAAATAGGCAACTAGCACTGTGGCATCTTGTTAATAGGTTAGTTCTAGAAAATGTGTAAAAATACCCCTCGCCCAATGGTACGGAAGATTCCCCATATCAAAATGACAAGAAGCACACAATGAGCATCTCAGCAATCCTTTTATTTCCTATTTGCATCGGCCTCTTTTTTTCTTTTTTCTTTTTTCTTTTTTCTTTTTTTTTCTTTCTCTTTTTCTTTCCTATTTGCATAGGTTTTTTTATAGAGGATGCTTCATAGATTGCTCACTATGGTTACGCTGCAGGTTTCCACCATGATTAGGCATGGCTTAGACCAGCCACCCAGGCATTTCTCTAACACATATACGAACTCCATGACCCTTACAAGCTCTCCTTTCATTTCACACCGCCGGGATCCATAAGCAAAAGAACATGATATCAACTCAATAAAGTGCAATGTTGAAAGTGTTCCCCATGATAACATGGTTCTGCTAATTCACAACTTACAAAACGCATGCATATACGTAACATAGATGGTCACAATGGTTCAAGTTTATTAAGTGTAAGAAAAGTAAAGTGTGCCATCAAGTTCGTGAGAGCTTTAATCACTAATTTTCACATAACAAGTTTAATTCAGAAGGTAGATAAAAACATGAATATACCTAGAATAGCAAATGCTAATAGGTAGGTATGGTGGACACTTTGGAATAACTTGGTTTTATTTGGAGTTGGATGCATGAGTGGAACTCATACTTGGTATGGAGGCTCGCAAAAGACTGGGAGCGACCAACTAAGAGAGCAATAATGGCCATAATCATGCAAAGCGACAAAACATTATTAATTAAAGCATAAAGTGATATTACAAGTAAAAAACTAAATGATCATAGAGGCTATGGTGACTTGGTATAGTCTTAACATGGTGTGAGCATGCGCCAAGTCAACCCAAATAAAGCGTCAAAGGAGAATACCACAATATTATGTTTTTATATGCTAAAACAACGCGTGATTCATTCAAGGCACATTAAGCAATCTCAATTGTTTGTAACAAGTCATGCTATAGCAATAATCACTAAGCATAAAGTCAAAACAATATCAAGCATGACATGACAAAGCCTAGGCCACAGTCAAAAACAAGCTCCTTTTATACCACTTATAAGCATGAACTTTCCTACTCTTTTCCAATCCAAATCAACCTATTTGAAACTATGTATGAATGCGGGGGTCCAACCAACTTTATTTAAGAAAACCAAGCAAACTAAAACTAAAAAAGAAAATGAAGACGCTCCAAGAACAAACAATTGTGCATGAAACAATAAAAATGAAGTGTTTGGAAGAAACCTAAAAAATTTATTGATGAAGAAGGGGATGCCTTGGGCATCCCCAAGCTTTGACACTTGTACTTTTGAATATTTCTTGGGGTGACACGGGTGGCATCCCCAAGCTTGAGCTTTTGTCCACACTTCATCTTATCACATTGTTCTTCACTACACTTTAAAATTTCCTTCATACAAAATTTCACACAATCTTCATTAGCAACATTAGTGTACTCAAGATAATAAGTCTTTTGGTTCAGTTTCAACACAAGTAAAACTTCCATTAAAACATAATTGTAGAACTTCCTTTAAAAAGTTCAAATGATCAGAGAGAACTCAAAGAGAAAGAGATTAAGAGACAAATGCAAATAATGGCAGAAATCTGTCAAAACAGACCAGCAGGAAAAACCCGATTTTTTCGAAGACCTTCTTTTGCCCAAATCGAAAAGTGTTAAACTAACAAAAGTTGTATAACAACCTGGGGCAGAAGCACAAAAAAATACAACTCAAACCGACATACAGAGTTTTTTCACGAATTTTTACAGCGAAGCACAAAAATCTGTTTCAGGACAGCAACTTTCCCAAGTCTTACTTCTCTCTCATTAGAGGTTACTCTTGGCACAAAAACCACACAAAAAGGATAAGGAGAGGTTATTACTGAAGCAGTAACTTCCAAGACTCAACAAAAGATTCCTAAAGAAATTTGGGTTATCTCCCAATAAGTGCTTTTCTTTAACGCCTTTGAGCTAGGCATAAGAAACAAGAATCAAGTATTCTCAAATGAAGAAGCATTAAGATCAATACCAAAGATATCTTCAACAAGGCAACGTATCTCGTCCAAATAAGTCCTAGAGGATCCTTTCTCACTACTCTTGGGTTCACTGTTTTCATCAAATGGGTTTTTCGGGAACAATCCAATCGAAATTCTTCTCTACGTCCTCATGCATTCCTACAAGTTTAAAAGGTATTGGTATTTTAATTTCCTCTCCATTTTTAGGTTTGGTTCTATCCATATTTTCTCGTGTAACAATAACATCTACACATGAGCCTAGCATATTAAAACAATCAAAGACTTTTCTAACTTCCTTAACAACATCATACAATTCTTTAAGCAAAGTTTCCAGAATAAAATCTCTCTTTTCAGGGTCCTCAATATCTTTAAGTTTAAGAAACATTACTTGAATTATGGGGTTAAGGTTAACAAACCTAGCTTCTAACATGTGAACTAAAAAAGCTGCAGCAATTTCATAATTTGGAGCAAGTTCTACTAGGGATCTATCCTCAATATCCTCATGCTTGCTAACATGGTTAAAGAATTTTTCAATATTATCTTTCCCAATTATAGAGCCACTACCTATTGAAAGGTCTTTCAAGGTGAACTTAGGGGTCAACATGGTGAGCTAAGAACGAGGTAACAACTATAGAAAGAACTAATTTATTTTTTTTGTGTTTTTTTAGGAAGCAAACCAGTACAACCAAAAAAATTGTGTTTTTTATAAAAGAAACAAGCAAACAAAGCAGAAATAAACTAAGCAAAACAAAAAAACAAAGTAAAGAGATTGGTTATGAGGGACTCCCCTTGTGAAGATGTCCTTGACTCCCCAGCAACAGCGCCAGAAAAAGGTTGCTTAATGGCTCAAAATGTATCGAGCTCGTTGGGGAACCCCAAGAGGAAGGTATGATGAGCACAACAGCAAGTTTTCCCTCAGTTATGAAACCAAGGTTATCGAACCAGTAGGAGCAAGGAAACACCTCCAAGGTATTGTTTCCAACTTGTAATCCTGCACAACACAACCACAGAACTTTGCCCCCAACTTACAGTGAGGTTGTCAGTCTCACCCGTTTTGCTAAAAACAAAGGACTAAACGTATTGTGCGGAAGATAGTAATTACTTACAGAAAGTAAATAGTAAACAGTAAATAGCTTGTAGATTGATGGTAAAAGAATGGACCGGAGTCCATAGTTCACTAGAGGTGGTTCTCCTTAAGATAGATGACATGTTGGGTGAACAAATTATAGTGGGGCAATTGACAGACACCGAGAAAGCATACATGCATATACTAATCATCTTGACTCCTACGATATTTGATTGGGCATTACAATATTATAATAGACCGTAATGCAACTGCATCTATGACTAATAATTCACCTTCAGGTTATCATCTGAACCCCCTCCAATATTAAGTTACAAGCAGCAGATAATTGCATTAAGCAAAGTGTGTAAAGTAAACAATATGATTGCTCCATGAACAAAGGATTGTTCTTTTCTCCCTAGTAGCAACAGCACATCTAGTACCTTAGAGATTTTTATCACTTCCCTAGACTACTAGAGGCATGAACCCACTATCGAGCATAAATACTCCCTCTTGGAGTTGCTAGCATCTACTTGGCCAAGATAGCTACTAACAACGGAAAGCATGCAAGATCACAAATAACATAGACATGATAGAATCAATAATAAATCTGAAATAGCATCTCAATATCCATCGGATCCCTACAAACACAACATGTAAGATTACAAATAGATTATCTTGATCATGAACGGGGCTCACAAGATCTAAACATGGTAGCACAAAGGAGGAGAAGTAACCATCTAGATACTACATGGACCCGTAGTCCAGGGATGAACTACTCACGCATCACACCAGAGGCAGTCATGGTGATGAAGAAGGCCTCCAGGGTGATCTCTCCCCTCCAGCAGGGTACCGGAAAGAGCTTCATATCTGTTATGGGGTAACCCCGTGGGTGGCCCTATCTTCACAGATCTCATGGTCAAATCAATGGGAAAGTGAGGGGAAAGGGAGAAGGTAGCTGAAGCGGACGCACACCTCGTGAAGAACACGATGAACACACGCAAAACTCACATGATACAAGGCCGATTGCTCCCGCCGGTGGCCACCAGTCCGATAGAATCCTCGCAAGGAAAGATCTGGCAACGTGCTCCCTCGATCCGACACGGAGAGGGAAGAACACCTTGGAGAGGTCCTTGACGTCTTGGCAAAGGGACACCGATGCCAAGGCCTTGTACAACGAGGGAGGCGCGATGCAAACTCCGACGAGGTGGTGACGATAATCGATCCCCTTTGGTAGAAGGGGATGAGGCAAAACTAGAGATTCCACAAAGGGGGTTGTCTTTAGTCTATCATCTATGCCTAAGGGATACAATGAGGGGTGGGGGCTCTATTTATAGGCCAGCCACAAGTTCAGGGGTAGTTTGGGCATAAAACTAGGGTGTGGTGCGAAATAGAGGGGTACATGGGCCAAGGGCCCAGCTATTGGCTCGTAGGCCCATCACTTGGGCCGGACAGTCCGGGTCGGAGTGACCGGATAGTTCGGGGTGGCCGGACACTCCGGGTAGTGTCCGAACTGGCCTTCTGAATGTCCATGCCAGGTTGGGGCTGGGGATGGCCGGACACTCCGGCTGAGTCGTGCCGGACACTCTTGATGCGTCGGACACTCCAGATGGGTTCGGGCGGACACTCTAGCTCAGTCAGCTTCAGGACAGGTGCAGCTTCAGGGCTCGTGGGTCGATGAGGCGGGGGTTCGCACCTGATGATGCACAGAGTAGTGGTATGAAGTAGCAAGCCATCCAGGTGTATGTCAAAGTCACATGATGAGAGGAGCGAATTCACCTTATCTTGAAGGAGCTTGGCTCGGGCACGGGTCGTCGGTCCACTTGGGGGACTCGATGGTGTAGATGTAGGAGCGTTCGTAGGACGGGCCGCATCAGCTCCCCCCTTTAAAAGAGTCGTCCTCAACTCTTCATGCTCATCCTAAGAAGATGATGTCGAGAGACCTTCTTGATCCTAGGGTTCACCATATAGTTGTCCTCGGGAAGATTGAATCGACAACACCTCAATGTTCCTTCACCTTCCATGAAGCCTACAAGGCTTACCACAAAAGCAAAGCAACACTCAGAGTGTAGCCAATTCATGGAGATTATAGCATGAGTGCTCAAATAGAGTGAAGTCACCTTATGATTTAGAGATAGCTCGTTGAGGGGTAGCCATAGTAACTCTCTACGGTTCGTCTTGTCAACTTATGGTCCATAGAGGTTGACGCGTAAGCAATTGTACCTTCACACAACAAATATCAAGCAACATATGTTCGTGTGTGATAGAGGAGCATGTCATTTTTGGCATGTTCATTCTTGTTCACAACACTATTAGCACAACTCAAGTATAGGAAACGGGATGCATATGCAAGGTCAAAGTGCATGGAAATTGACTGAACATCATCCAAATGTGGGAACTCAAAAACTCCATATAACATCTTAGTGTGGCACTCAAAGCAATTGACTAAAATATTGATCAACATCTTTGATGAAAAGCTAGGAGAATTCGGCAAAAACACATGAGGAAGAATATCCAAAGCAACATCATTATGTGTGCAAACCAACCATTGGAAAGAACAATTGTTCAGTATGTTGGATGCCATACACATATCATCAAAAGCCAAAATCATGGAGGTATGAGTATCGCAAGCGGTAGCAAAAACAACATGTTTGCAAACAAACCATATGAAAGAGTAAGTGATCATTAAGTTTGTTGCAACAACAATACGAGAGACTTGGAAGCTCCCATGACAATACATGCTCAAAATGGCATTATGGTTGCACACAAAACATTAGAAAGAGAAATTGTTCAACATTTTTGTGGCAACACACAAAGCATCAATATCAAAAAGCAACGAGACATGATTGTCACAAGGTGAAAGAATACCATCAACATGCTTGCAATCAAACCATAGGAAAGAGCAATTTGTCAACATGAAAGATGCAAAGCATGCAGAAGGTATCAGAGCTGGGTTCAATCTTGAACTCACATGGGGGATGCTCTCTAGAGCTCTTTTTGTCAACTCGTGCTCAACCGAGGTTGACATTCTCATGAGGGTACCTACACACATCAAACACAAAAGGAAGAACGTGTGTGCATGGTAGAGAAACACATCATCCATCATGACGTATCTCTTCTTGTGCACATCACCATGAGTCTCAATCAAGTGTAAAATAGATGCATGGTGAGTATGCAAGTGGGGGACATGCTTATCATGGCATTTACTAAAATCTCCAAAAGTTGAGAAAGCTAGGGGGGCATCTCAATAGAAAACATATGATAATTATTGTTGCAAGCAAAACAAGTGAAAGAGCAATCATCCATATTATTTCAAGAAACGGGAGAAATAGTAAAACACTCATGACAAAGCATTATTCGAGGGGTACCATTGGTAACATCATTGCAAGCAAAACATTGGAAAGAGCAATTATTCAACAAAGTGCAAGCAATGATATTATCAATGTAATGTGATGCGGCCCGTCCTACGGACGCTCCTACATACACACCACAGAGTCCCCCAAGTGGACCCATTACTCGTGCCCGAGCCAAACTCCTACAAGCTAAGGTGAACTCACTCCTCTCCTCGTGCCAATTTGATACTTCCTTGGATGGTGTGCTACTTCATACGACTACTCTGTGCATCATCAGGTACGAACCCCTGCCGCGTCGACCCTCGAGCCCAGGAGCTGTACCCGCCCTGAAGCAGACTGACCCAGAGTGTCTGACCGGATCCAGCCGGAGTGTCCGGCATGACTCGGCCAGAGTGTTTGGCCTGCCCTAGCCTGAACCTGGTGTGGACATTCAGAAGGTCAATTCGGACACTCCCCGGACACCACCCGGAGTGTCCGGCCACCCCGGACTGTCCGGTCGTTCCGACCCAGACTGTCTGACCCAAGTGATGGGCCTGCGAGCCTAGCTGGGCCCTATGGCCCATGTACCCCTCTACTTCGCCCAGAACTCTACTTTAATGCCTGAATTACCCCTGAACTTGTGGTTGGCCTATATATAGTCCCCCACCTCCAATGTAAACCCTAGGCTTGATATTGGAAAGAGTGGAAACCCCTTTGTGGATCTATCTAATTCTTGCCTCATGCTCCTTGACTAAGGAGCACCAATATCCCCAAACCTCGTTGGAGTTTGCATCGTGCCTCCGTGTTGTACAAGGCCTAGGCATCGGTGTTCCTTTGCCTAGACGTCAAGATCTCACCGAGTCTCCCATCTCGTCGTGCCGGTTCGAGAGAGAGTCCTCCGCCTGACGCCGATCCTAGGGATTGCGCCAGACCGGTCACCGCCGGCGTGAGCTATTGGTGTGTATCGTGGTTTTGTGTGTGTGTTCTTCGCGTTCTTCATGCGTGCGTTCGCTGTGTTCATCCTCCCCTCCTCCTCCCACACTCCATCCTCGATTTGAAAGGGAATCGTGAAAGATCGTGCCACCCTAGAGGTTTGCCCTCAACATATTGGTATCAAGAGCTTCGTTGCTCACGATTTCCCCCACAAATTTTTCTTCTATCCACCAAAAATTCGAAAGTCCCCCAAAAAACAGCCCATATTTGCCTTTGTATCGATCTCTTGATTTGGAGTGTTATTTGTGCTTTTGATCCAACCAAACCTTGTCTAAGGAGTTGGTCCAGCTTTATCCTACGTTTTCCTAGCCCGATTTGGCTAGTTGTTCGCGGATTTGAGGCCCGAAGGCGAGGATTTCCGCTCAAAAATACGAGCAGGAAACCCGCGCCGGAGTGTCCGGCTCGTACCGACCGGAGTGTCTGACCCGACCAGAGTGTCCAGCCGAACCAGACCGGAGTGTCCGGCTGTAACGCCAGTCTTGACAGTTTTGCCTCATTTTTTCGCATTGGCTAATCTCCTTTGTTTGCTCGTGTCCCGTGTGCGTGTCAGCAACTACCAGCAAGCTTCCGCATCATCAACTTCCGCGCTCATCGACACCACGACCCACGAACATCATCCTGCACCACCGACGCCAAGTTTATCATCAAAGAAGGTATAACTTGTGTAACCTTGTTAACCCCTGTCTTCATTTGTGTGTACCTATCCCATGAGAGTGGCTCATCTTGTGTTTGCTTGAGCATTGTGCATTTGTCCTTGGATAGTGAGTGTGCAAAAGCAATATCAAGTGTGACTAGGTAGCATCAAGGGAGAGCAAAAAAACAAAGAAAAAGCAAAAGAAAAAATAGTCTCCCATTGCCAAAGAGAGTCTCAAAGCTTGTAAGCAAGAGAGAAAGAAGAGCGCCCAAGGCAAGTGCACAAATCTGTTGCTCACTTTTCTTCTTTGCAAACGAGCCACGGTCTCTCCTTGCATTGGCATGACAACGACCTTAGTCTTTGTTAGGACATTTTGTTTGCTCATTTTCATAGTCGTGTCAATCCCAACTTTCTCCACGTGTGTGTATATAGTCGTAGGTTCCCGTCACCCTTTTGAGTTTTTGACCTTCGCCTTTGACTTGAGTTTTGTTGGATTTTACCCACTTTTGACTATTCCTTTTCTTTTGGTTGGTTCTTTGGCATCCCACAATCCTAACCTACCACCAACAAGCTTTTGAGAGTTAGTTCTTTCGTTAGTGTGAGTTTTCTTTGCAATTCCACTTTGCACGCTTATAGCTCTCACTTGTGGTTTCTAGTTTGGTGCAATCCCCAAGGTGAGGTACAAGGCTAACACCACCATATTCCACTTCCATATACAATACTTGTGTGTCTTGCATGATGGATAGGCACGGTGAGTCGAGCCAACCACCTCCCCAAGAAGAAGATCAAGGTCCGTACATGACGCGTGCAAGTCACTTCATCGTCCGCCAAGAGTTCCGTGAATGTTGCCAAGCCCTTGAGACACGACAAGATGAACAATTTGGCGAGACGCAAGCCGAGTTCAAGAACATCGACAACCGCTTCGACGGCCTCGAACGACAAATGCATGCAATGCATCACAACTTCGGCCACCAAAATGAAGCGCTTCAACGCTCCGTCGCTGAAACAAATGACAACCTTCGACGCCTCATTGACAGAATGACAAGGCCACGTTCACGCACGTCAAACTCTTCAAGCTCATCGCGTCGTCATGCTCCTCCTCAACAAGATCTTCAACCAAGTGCTCCAAGACACAATGATGTCCCCGTGGTTGAAGATGGAACCTCTTCGAACTATGTACCTTCCCCACGGCACGCCGCAACATCAAGCTATGATGGTGACCTTTCTTCAAGGCCACGAGCAACGCAAGAAGCACACCATCATCACGCAAGGGCACTAGTGATCCAACAAGAGCAACCACAAGAGGAACCGCAAGCGCAACCGCAAGTGCAACCGCAAGTCTACCACCATCGACCGCGACACATACTTGACACAACAAGTGATGACTCTAATTTGGAGAATCAAGCTCGTCATCGACGTGACGCTCTCCAAGATCCTCATCCTCGTCATCAACGTCCTCACAGACACCATGGTCATCACGAGGCACCTCCTCCACCTCAACAAAATTTGGAGCATCAAGTGATACAAGTTGAGCGATGCCTACCACGTCAAGAGGCTCATGACCATGTTCTTCGTCGTGAGGCCCCTGTGCCTAACCAACATCACCAACTGAGGAACGAGCCTCCTCTTCGTCATCAACCACGTCAAGAGGCTCCACACCCTCGCCACCTTGAGGCCCAAGCGCCTCAACCACGTCAACAACCGCGCCAAGAGCAAGAGCAAGCTCCTCAACAACAATATCAAGAGAAAGCTCCACAACAAGGAGCTAGAACCAAGTTCCACCTCCCCAACTACAATATCATCAACAAGGTCACCAAGTTCGTCGCAATGACCGCAATGATGAAGAAACTTTTGGCAAGCTCAAGTTCACGATGCCCAAGTTCACCGAATCCAATGACCCTGAAGAATACCTCTCGTGGGCACTCAAAGTCGACAAGATCTTCCGTATGCACAACTATAGCAACGAGAAGATGGTTGCCATGGCTTCGCTTGAGTTTGATGATTACGCCAACCTTTGGTGGGAACAAGTTCAAGTTGCTCGTGATGCAAGACAAGAGCCGCCAATCACAACTTGGCATGACATGAAGGCTCATATGAGATCCCGCTTTGTCCCCGCGCACTACACGCGTGACCTCTTCAACAACCTTCAAGCGCTTCGTCAAGGGACAAAGACCGTGGAAGAGTACTTCAAGGAAATGGAACTCAACTTGATTCGCGCCAACATTGATGAACGCATGGAGCAAACAATGGCACGTTTCCTTATTGGCTTGAATCACCCAATCAAGCGCATCGTCGAGTTCCAAACATACAACACCATGGTTGAGCTTGTGCACATAGCAACAAAGGCTGAACGTCAAGTGCAAGAGGACATCAAGTACAACAAGCCCAAGACGTACTTCACCTACAAGCAAGCTTCAACCGCTACACCAACAACTTTCAATGGAATCTCATCAAGTACCTCCAAGCCTTCCTTCAAGCCCACACTTCCTCAAGGAAAACTGCCCCTGAGTGGCAAGCAAGCAAAGAGTGATACACCTTTCAACGGTGAATGCTACAAGTGTGGAGGTAAAGGACACAAGTCGGCCGAATGTGGAAACAAGAAAGTCTTGTTCATCCATGACAATGGTGATGAAGAGTACTTGAGTGAAGATGAGTTTGATGCCCGTGTCAAGGAAGAAATGGCAAGGCAACGAGTGGAAGATGATCAAGAACTCCTCATGTGTGAACATGATGCAAGTCCATCGCTTGTCGTCACAAGGATCTTGACCACTCAAGCACAAGAGCATCAAGACCAACGCTCCAATATCTTCCAAACACGAGCCGGCATCAATGGAAAATCTATCAAGGTGATCATTGACGGAGGGAGTTGCCAAACCTTGCTAGCACCGAGTTGTGTGAGAATCTCAACCTCACCCTCCACCCACACAAGCACCCCTACCACGTGCAATGGCTAAGTGACCAAGGGTCTGTGAAGATCAAGCATACCGTATCGGTCTCCTTCGCCATTGGTCCTTACAAAGATACGGTGGAGTGTGATGTGGTTCCTATGACATTTTGCCACATGCTTCTTGGTCGACCATGGCAATATGACAAGGCTGCTCAACATGATGGTCGCACCAATGTATAAACCTTCAAATGGCTCAACAAAACATGTGTTTTGCAACCGATGACTCCTAGACAAATAATTGCGGACAATGCAAAGGCTTTAGCAAGGGCGCAAAGCACAACACCTACTTGTGAGAAGAGCGGTGAGAGAGAGAACCACCTCATAGTGAGTGAGAGCCACAAGCCAAACTCAAGTGGAAAAACTAAGAGTGTTCTCCTTGCCACCAAAAGTGAGATGAGAGATGTTCGGAACAACCCATCCATCTTGCACTATGTCCTCCTTTGCAAGGGCCTAGCGCAAGGAACTAACGAATTAACCAACGTTCCTCCATCTTTGATGAATGTTTTGCAGGAATTCAAGGATGTGTTCCCCGAAGAGCTTCCACAAGGACTACCTCCTCTTCGCGGAATAGAACATCGCATTGGCATCATCCCCGGTGCACCACTTCCCAACCGCGCCGCTTACCGCACGAACCCGGAGGAGACGAAGGAGATCGAACGTCAAATCAACCAACTCGTCTCCAAAGGTTTGATCCAAGTTAGCACTAGTCCAAGTGTTGTACCCATGATTCTTGTTCCAAAGACGGATGATACGTTATGGTTATGCATGGACAGCCGTCCAATCAATGCTATCACCGTGTGTTATCGACATCCCATACCACGTCTCCATGACATGCTTGATGAGTTGTGTGGAGCCACTATTTTTTCGAAAATTGATCTTCGTAGTGGTTACCATCAAATACGCATGGCTGAAGGTGATGAGTGGAAAACCGCCTTCAAGACCAAACTTGGTCTCTATGAATGGTTTGGTTATGCCCTTTGGTTTATCTAATGCCACATCCACCTTCATGCGCCTCATGAATCATATTTTGCGTTCTCTCATTGGAAAAAGTGTTGTTGTCTATTTCGATGATATTCTTGTTTATAGCAAATCACTTGAGGACCATATAACACATGTCAAGGAAGTTTTGCAACTTAGACATGAAAAGCTTTATGCTAATCTTCCCAAGTGCACCTTTGATAAAGACAACTTGATTTTTCTTGGATTTGTCGTTTCTTCGAAAGGAATTGAAGTTGATATTTCCAAGGTCCAGGACATACGAGATTGGCCCATCCCAACAAATGTGAGTGAACTCCGAAGTTTTCATGGGTTGGTCGGTTTCTATCGTCGCTTTGTGAAAGACTTTTCCACTATTGCTTGTCCTCTCAACGAGTTGACGAAAAAGAATGTCACCATCGTGTGGGGCAAAGCACAACAAAAAGCTTTTGACAAACTTAAAAAGAGGCTCACCGAAGCACCTCTCCTTGCGTTACCGGATTTCACAAAAAAATCGAGATAGAGTGTGATGCTAGTGGTATTGGCATTGGAGGAGTCCTTATGCAAAACGGACGTCCTATACCCTACCATAGCGAGAAACTTGATGGTGCTCACCTTAACTATCCCATTTATGACAAAGAGCTTTTGGCCTTAGTTCGTGTCCTTCAAGTTTGACAACACTACCTTTGGCCCAAGGAATTTATCATACATTCCGACCACGAGTCGTTGAAATATCTCAAAGGCCAAGCCAACTTGAGCAAGAGACACGCTAAGTGGGTTGAGTTCATGGAGTCTTTTCCGTACATTGTCAAGTATAAGAAGGGCAAAGATAATATAGTCGCGGACGCATTGTCTCGCAAACATACAAGCCTTCTTACGAGACTTGAAATCAACGTGTTGGGTCTTGAGGAAATAAAATCTTTGTATGCTTTCGATCCGTTCTTTGAACCAATTTTCGCAAAGTGCTCCAATGACAAAGGAGTTGATGATTTCAATTTGCATGAGGGCTTTCTATTTAAACAAAACAAGCTATGCATTCCGAAGTCGTCGCTTAAACTTTTGCTTCTCCAAGAATCTCATGGTGGAGGCCTCATGGGTCAATTTGGCCGTAACAAGACATTGGACATGCTCTCCACTCACTACTTTTGGCCCAAGATGAAGCACGACGTGGAGCGCTACGTTCAACGATGCACGACATGTGTTCAAGCTAAGTCGCAAGCTAATCCCTATGGTCTTTATATGCCATTGCCTATTCCTCATACACCTTGGTCCGGCATTAGCATGGATTTCGTGTTAGGATTCCTTAGATCTAAGCATGTTCATGATTCTATGTTTGTTGTCGTGGATCGCTTTTCCAAAATGGCACACTTCATACCGTTCCATAAGACCGACGATGCTTCACATGTTGCCAATCTGTTTTTCAAGGAAATCGTCTGTCTTCACAGTGTGCCAAGGACAATCATCTCCAACCGCGACGTCAAATTCATGAGCTACTTATGGAAGACCTCATGGCCAAGATCGGCGTCAAGCTCCTCTTTTCATCCAAAAACGCATCCTCAAACTGATGGCCAAACCGAAGTTGTCAACCGAAGCCTCAGAACTCTACTTCGTGTGTTGGTCAAGAAAAACCTAAAGGATTGGGAGGAATGCATTCCACAGGCCGAGTTCGCCTACAATCGAGCCAAGCACTCAACAACCAAGATGAGTCCTTTCATGATCGTCTATGGTTTCGAGCCCTTCACCGCACTCGACATCCTACCACTACCTCTCCATGAGCGAACGAACATGGACGTCGAGAAACGCGCGCAAGCTATGAAGAAGCTTCATGAAGAAACAAGAGCTACTATCGAACAACAAGTCCTTCGCCAAGCTTCAAGATTAAACAAGGACAAGAAGGAGATGATCTTTGAAGAAGGTGACCTTGTGTGGATACACCTAAGCAAAGACCGCTTCCCCAAGGAACGTGACTCCAAGCTCAAGCCAAGAGGAGATGGTCCCTTCAAGGTCCTCAAAAGAATCAACAACAACGCCTACATCATCGACATACCGACCTCCAAGTACCTTGCAAGCAATACATTTAATGTCAAGGATCTCTCACCCTACCATGGAGATGTTCAAGATGATATCCATGAAGAGTCGAGGACGACTCTTTCCCAAGGGGGGGAGCTGATGCGGCCCGTCCTACGGACGCTCCTACATCTACACCACCGAGTCCCCCAAGTGGACCCATGACTCGTGCCCGAGCCAAACTCCTACAAGCTAAGGTGAACTCACTCATCTCCTCGTGCCAATTTGATACCTCCTTGGATGGTGTGCTACTTCATACGAGTACTCTGTGCATCATCAGGTACGAACCCCCGCCGCGTCGACCCTCGAGCCTAGGAGCTGTACCTGCCCTCAAGCAGACTGACCCGGAGTGTCCGCCCGGATCCAGCCGGAGTGTTCGGCCGGCCAGAGTGTCCGGCGCGACTCGGCTGGAGTGTCCGGCCTGCCCCAGCCCGAACCTAGCGTGGACATTCAGAAGGTCAATTCGGACACTCCCCGGACACCACCCGGAGTGTCCGGCCACCCCGGACTGTCCGGTCATTCCGACCCGGACTGTCCAGCCCAAGTGATGGGCCTATGAGCCTAGCTGGGCCCTATGGCCCATGTACCCCTCTACTTCGCCCAGAACTCTACTTTTAATGCCTGAATTACCCCTGAACTTGTGGTTGGCCTATATATAGTCCCCCACCTCCAATGTAAACCCTAGGCTTGATATTGGAATTAGTGCAAACCCCTTTGTGGATCTATCTAATTCTTGCCTCATGCTCCTTGACTAAGGAGCACCAATATCCCCAAACCTCGTTGGAGTTTGCATCGTGCCTCCGTGTTGTACAAGGCCTAGGCATTGGTGTCCCTTTGACTAGACATCAAGATCTCACCGAGTCTCCCATCTCGCCGTGCCGGTTCAAGAGAGAGTCCTACGCCCAACGCTGATCCTAGGGATTGCGTCGGACCGGTCACTACCGGCGTGAGCTATTGGTGTGTATCGTGGTTTTGTGTGTGTTCTTCGCGTTCTTCGTGCGTGCGTTCATTGTGTTCATCCTCCCCTCCTTCTCCCACACTCCATCCTTGATTTGAAAGGGAATCGTGAAAGATCAGGCCACCCTAGAGGTTTGCCCTCAACATAATGTTTAGAGCATGGCATGTCTATGGCAACATCATCACAATCAAATAATTTCACATGCTCAACATTATGCAAAGGCAAAGTATCATATGGAAATACCAGTGAGTCATATGTGATATCACAAACATCATCCATAGCATGCCAATCATCACAAGTCATCATGTCCACTAGTGGGATCATGGCATCATCAACACCCTTATTTTTACCTTGTTCATACCTCTCATATGAAGTGGGTGTCGTGGTAGCATTGGCCTCCATGTGGGCGACTTCTTCATCATGTATGGGGATGGCATCATCTTCATCCACCATGTTCATCTTCTCGGTCGGAGGCATCATCATGTACAAGCTTGGAGCTTCTTTATCCATGGAACCTAGCACATCATGGGATAACACACTAGAGGTAGAGGGTAAGTCATTAGAAATCAAAGTGGTCTCACATGACCTATCAACTACCACTCTCAACTCACTCGGTGTATCACTCATGGCCTCCAAATGGAAGCACTCAATCTCACGTATGGTGGACTCACTCATCTCACTCTTGTTTTCACTCAAGTGGGCTAAGTGGCTCTCATACTCACATGGGATTGGTACCACATCATCACTCAAGCATATGGGGTTAGGCTCGGTTCTCTCAAATCCATGCGCCTCCTTTGGTGAAGGGAAAATCCCATGCTCACCATTCTCGACCTTGTCGTCGCCTTGTTCTTTGGGTGCCATTGTGGTGGTGGCACTCAAATTGGAAGTATTAGTCCTTGATGCCATCTTCGCTCTTGCATCCACTTGTTGGCAAAGCAACTTGTTTTCTTCTATTTCTTGGGGGGTCATGTTTTTTACGGCCTCGTCCAACTTGGCGAAGTAGAGGTCCATCTCTTGCTTGAATGACATTCTTGGAGTTCTTGAAGAAGAAGTTGCATTGACGCTCTTGTAGTTGGATGTTTCCGCTTGAACTTGGAGTCTTGGCGTTGAAGCTTGATGGCATGGAGGAGAGCTTGCTCTTGGTGCCATTTTGGTGGTGGCACGAGTAGTTTAAGTTGCCTTATGATGGTGTCGACGGAGGTCATTGGCGTGCCTTGCCAAAGGTTGATGTAGATGGCGCACTTGATCATCCACATGACGCTCGCGATGATGCTCCTTGTCCTTGGCACTCTTCTTGTAATGGTGGTGCCTTCTTGAGCTTGGTTGAGCATTATGGATGGTGTTCAACATGTATTCTTCGTCTTCATGGTGAATATGCCTTGAACGACGTCTTGTATCCTCTTGATGTTGGTGATGATCTCGAGAGGATGTTTGTCGATGAAGATTCTTGCCTTGTGGCGCCTTGTGTGGAAGATGATGTTTGGGCACCACTCTTCTTGGAGTAGTTCTCGCCATGTCCTCCATGCTTGGTGAGGCGTCGTCGTTGTAGCACTCGAAGTCATCCATGCTTGAGGAGTCGTTGTTAATGCAGTACTCCATATCACCCAAGCATGTGGAGCCATTGTCGGTGTAGTGCTCCATGTATTCCATGCATGATGAGCCATTGTCGGTGTAGTGCTCCATGTACTCCATGCATGATGAGCCATTGTCGATGTAGAGCTCAAAGTCATCCATGCTTGAGGAGCCATAGTTGATGACGTGCTCCATGTCTTCCATGCATGTGGAGCCGTCGTAGGTGCAATGCTCCGGGTCCTCAAAGCATGTGAAGCCATTGTCGGTGTAGTGATCCATCATGCCCTCTATACTTGTGGAGTCGTAGTCGTGGTGGCTCATCATGGATTCTTCATAGATATCATCCTCGGTTCCGGAGTCCCTAGACATGATTCACAAGACCAAGTGGTGTATATGGAAGTGGTGGGGGTTAGAGATGCAACATCAAACCTTACTTTACCTTGGAAGATAGTATCGTGCAAGTGGCAACACTTGAGACCAATCAAAACCAAGCAAAGTGAAGTTCACGTGGAACACCAAAACCAACTAACCACTAAAAACACACACACACAAAGCTTATGGTGGATAGGTATGGAAGGTGGCATGTCAAGAACCAATCCGAACTCAAGATGTTGTAATGGCAAGTAAAGAACCACAATGATCACAAAGCAAAACAAGTCAATCCACAAGATAGGAAATTATATACAAGGAAACACACACGATGGGATAAATGGGACTTGTGCGACGGAGAAAGTGAGCTAAGAACCAAATGATTACCTAGAGAAGACTATAAGCTCGTGTCGCACAAGTGCAAGGAGAGACGCTAGTTCGATTGCAATAAATTGGTGGGCTACAAGATATGCACAATAAGTACCACCTATTTGATGTTCATCGAGCTTGTGCTTCCTATTCTATGAGGCACTTGTTTCTTTCTTTCTTATTTTTCCTTTTTCTTTTTCTATTTTTTTTCTCTTTTTCTTTTCTTTTTCACTTGCCTCTTCCTTGTGCCAACAACTATACAAGATAACTATATGAGATAGCACACTCACAACTTTTGCTCGGAATTCTACAAGTATCAAATGTTCATAGCCCAAGCAATCATAGGAGGAACTAGTCTCAATAGGTGTTTGTTGTATGCAAAGATAGTGTGTCTCACAAAGGGATGCAAGTGGGGAGAAGTCGCGGAATTTTATACCTTTTGTCGCTGATCTTCACCCTTTATTGGTGGATTCCGCCTTGCTCACAGAATTTGGATGGAGTAGATAGCATGAACCATGGATATGATGATGTAGAGCTCTTTCTCCTCTTCAAAACGAGCTAAAGAACACCAAAATTCGAGTTCGTATGCAAAAGTTATGCTCAAAACCGTGAAGCGGATTTGCTGTCTGCAAGGGGGGCAGACAGTCTGGGCCGCGCATGCCGGATAGTCCGGTCGGGCCGGATATTCCGTTCAGTTTAGGCCAGAAACTCTGGTGGGGCGGATATTCCGGTCCGTTTTGGCCGGACAGTCCGGTCCGGTCGAACCAGAACTTCCAGAACATGAACAGGACGAGTTTTGGCAAAAAACTTGAACCAAAATCTCAAATTGATGGGGGAAATCAAGGAATTAGGCTATGGAAACGCATGGGAAGGTAGATCAACACGTTTAGCAAGTAATACACGGATCAAAACCTACCAAAACGCACTCAAATCACAGATCGGTCCAAAACACGAATTGGGGCTATTTTTGGTGGAATTTTCGAATTTATGGGCAAAAGACCAAATCGATGAGAAATCCGTGGCAACCAAAAGCTGTTGATACTAGATGTTATGGGTTGACACAAGATCCACTCGATTTTGTGGCTATTTTTGTGGTTTTTCAAGAAAAAAATTGGTGGGGAAGAACGAGGGTGAAATCCGTGGCAACTTGGGCTCTGATGCCAGATGTTATGGGGTAACCCCGTGGGTGGCCCGATCTTCACGGATCTCGTGGTCAAATCGATGGGAAAGCGAGGGGAAAGGGAGAAGGTAGCGGAAGCGGACGCACACCTCGCGAAGAACACGATGAACACACGCAAAACTCACACGATACAAGGCCGATTACTCCCGCCGGTGGCCATCGGTCCGATAGAATCCTCGCAAGGAAAGATCGGTCAACGTGCTCCCTCGATCTGACACGGAGAGGGAAGAACACCTTGGAGAGGGTCTTGACATCTTGGCAAAGGGACATCGATGCCAAGGCCTTGTACAACAAGGGAGGCGCGATGCAAACTCCGACGAGGTGGTGACGATAGTCGATCCCTTTGGTAGAAGGGCATGAGGCAAAACTAGAGATTCCACAAAGGGGGTTGTGTTTAGTCTATCATCTATGCCTAAGGGATACAATGAGGGGTGGGGGCTCTATTTATAGGCCAGCCACAAGTTCAGGGGTAGTTTGGGCATAAAACTAGGGTTTGGTGCGAAATAGAGGGTACATGGGTCAAGGGCCCAGCTGTTGGCTCGCAGGCCCATCACTTGGGCCGGACAGTCCCGGTCGGAGTGACCGGATAGTCCGAGGTGGCTGGACACTCTGGGTAGTGTCCGGGTAGTGTCCGAACTGGCCTTCTGAATGTCCACACCAGGTTGGGGCTGGGGCTGGCCGGACACTCCGGCTGAGTCATGCCGGACACTCCGGATGGATTCGGGTGGACACTCCGGCTTAGTCAGCTTCAGGACAGGTGTAGCTTCAAGGCTCGTGGGTCGACGAGGCGGGGGTTTGTACCTGATGATGCACAGAGTAGTGGTATGAAGTAGCTAGCCATCCAGGTGTATGTCAAAGTCACATGATGAGAGGAGCAAATTCACCTTATCTTGAAAGAGCTTGGCTCGGGCACGGGTCATCGGTCCACTTGGGGGACTCGGTGGTGTAGATGTAGCAGCGTCCGTAGGACAGGCCGCATCAATATCCCTCCCTATCTAGGGATGGAGATGGCGGTGGCTACAGACTCTTTCGTGGCATTTTGATCGGGTACTTAGGGTTTTGTCCAGGAAGACTTTTATAGGCGAAGGGGCAAAGTCGGTGGAGGCTCGAGGGGCCCACAACACCCCCTGGCGCGGCATGGGTTGGCCCGCGCCACCATGTGGTGTCGCCACCTCGTGGCCCTTCTCCGTCTCGTCTTCTGGCTCCGTGAGTCTTCCGGTAAAATATTGACTTTAGCTTTTGTCCGGTCCAATTCCGAGAATATTTCTTTTCCAGCTTTTCTGAAACCAAAAATAGCAGAAAACAGGCAACTCGCACTGTGGCATCTTGTTAATAGGTTACTTCCAGAAAATTTGTAAAAATACTCCAAAGTGTGGACAAAACATAAGAAAGTAGATATAAAACAAGCATGGAACATCAAAAATTAAGATTTAAGAAAGCGTTGGAATCATTTCGATGGAAACCGGAATTGTTTCGGGTGAAATTGCACAAACTGGTTCTGCATGTGATATTGAAATGTTGCAGGGGTTTTATGTGAATGTTTGTTAATTAATGTAATTAACAAAAAATCTGAATAAAATAAATAAAATAGTTTTATTTAATTAGAGCTTGCATTAAATTTGGTGGAAATTTAATGGAGGTGAGTGGAATTTTGAGTGGGAGGCTAATTATGTGAGTGGGAGATCCACCCACATGAATGTGGAAGAGGTGGGGGCACCTCCTTTGGCCGTCGGCCCTAGTGAGGGGCTGCCTCCCTCTCCTTATAAAAGGCCCCTCACTCACTCCTCTCATCTCACACCTCCTCGTGAAGGATCTATCTCCCCCTCTAGTTATTCCCCATGGTCTCGGATTAGCGAGATACATGTTCTCGATGGCTTTATCTAGAAAAGAGTTGCTGCTTCCGCTGCTTTGCTGGAGCGAGCGACGGAGGTTGTCGGGGTACCGGACGTGTGTGTGATCACGGATGCACCACTGCTTTGCGGTGCTGGACTTGGTGGTGTTGGACTTGCTAGAGCTGGATCTGATGAACGTGTTGGAGCTGGACCTGCTACACTTGCTGGACTTCATCACGATCTTGAGATCGGCAAGTGTACGACTACATCATCCACGAGTTCCATCTCATTAACAAAGCTTTGTTGTCTTTGAGGGTATGTTCTATATGGATATATATCCACCCGTTGCTTGTATCTAATAGATAGATGTTAGCGTATAATAGTTCCCATCGTAGGAAATTTTGTTTTCTATGCTGCAAACCCTTCAGTGGTATCAGAGCCTGATCTATGTGTAGGTGCTTTGCACGTGTAGAACACATAAGAGTATGTGGGAGATGATGATCATATTATTGCTTCTTTCATGTATTTTGGATATTGGTGGCATAGTGGGATGAAGCGGCCCGGACCAACTTTACATGTCATCGCACATGAGACCAGTTCCACGACTGACATGAAACTAGTTTGCATAAGTGGATAGCGGGTATCTGTCTCTCCTACTATAGTCAATATCTGATTTACAACGAGTTGCTAATAACTTAGTTATCATCGTTGTGGTTCCATGTACGTAGGTAAGACCGGTTCTATCTTCAAAAGCCCAAAGCCACGTAAACACTTGCAATTGATAAATTAAAGGTGTCTAGTTTAGATCGTTGCTGGGCTAGTGTCATGGTATGGAAATGTTGTAAGTTGATGTATAGTTGATACTGTAGGGGTTCCGCGTATGAAAACAATAAATTTTACTCTACGCCCCTGAACCCTGAAGCTGCCAGGACCTATCTATTAGTAATACAGTAACGGGAGGGGCTTTTCGCGAACTTACCCTTGAAGATCGAAAAGTGTTGTCAACTCTCAGGAGAGAGTGGTTGATGTAGACGATCCGAAGCCGACCTCAAGGTCGTGATGAAGTCCTTGCGCTCCTTGGCTCCAACGACTTGAGTGCCTCAAGTGCGACACCTCGCGGGGAGTTACACACGTCCAGTGCCTGACGATGACTCCCACTTCCCCGATCCAGCAGCAGTTGCGGAAGTAGAGCTCCCGGATCCAAATCCCACAGCACGACGACGCTCCATGGTGAAGATGTCTCTCGCTCGCGCAGTCCAGACTTGGGACCACGGCCACGAGAGAGAGAGGGGGAGAGAGAAAATATCAATTAGAGGTCCTCCCAAAAGTAGGGAGACCTTTATTGATTATTGGTGTATTTATCTTGGCCAAATACCCCCACTATATATAGGGGGAGGGGAGGTACTACCTCCCTCAAAGTCCCGGGGTGGGACTAAAGGAGAGGAGAGGGAGGGGTGGCCGCTGGCCACCATAGTGGGCCCCGCGCGGTGGGGCTCCCCCTTGGCCCCTCTCCCTCTCTCCTTTCCCTAATGGGCCCTCTCCCTCCAAAAATTGGCCCAATAAGCCTTTTTGACCTTTAATTGATTTTCTCTTTATTAAATAATTATGATAAATGATTAAATCAACATTTAACATTCATTCACATATTATTTAACCTCCGTGGCTATGGAACACCTTCCACCTCCACTCCGGACATCATCCGGACTTACCGAAACCCTGCCGGTTTTCTCTCTTCTATTCTTCGGTGATTCCACTGATCCTATAAACACTCTCTAAGCATCATCAAGCTCTTAAGCGTGATACCCCACAGTTCGGGAACACTCCAGACAACGTCGGGACACTCCCGCACCAATGATCGACAGAGGGACCTGGATGGCCATGTGACCCTTGTGCATTCCACGAAGATCTTTTGTCGTTTGAACCGGGACAGTCATGTCTTATTCCCTTTGTCACTCGATACTTGCATTGCCCGAGATCTGATCAATGACATCACCATGTCGTGTTCAATCTCGTTACTGAACAATGCTACTTGACTCGTTCCGACAAGTGATATACCTGTGATCAAATCACACGTATAGCAGCTATTGGATATAACTTCTCCGAGTGGGCCCTTGAGTATCTTCCCGTCACATGGACAGACAAATCCCGCTCTTGACATATATTGCCTCAACGGTTTCCTCTGAGTACCTGAATACACCTTTATAACCACTGTATTACCAAGTGGCGTTTGATGCTATCAAAGCACTCCCGGGAGACAGTGATTGATATAGCCTCACGGTCAAAAGAATAGTCTACGAGGATCCATTTCTAATCATCGTAACTTGAACTTCATGACATGATCGGGTCACGATGTTTAGGTTGGGTATTGGTTCATCATCTCATTCTCGGAATGAGATGACCTCATTTCCAACTGGCATAAATGCCACATGATCAGGAAACTTGATCATCTGTTGACCAATGAACCAGTGACTAGAGTTTCACTGGGAACCCCTGGTTGTTTGTATATCACACGTGTATTGATGTTTCCACTCAATACAGTTATAGCATGATATAAAACTTAATCATAAACTATATGAAATATGATAATAGTCCTTACTAATATTTGTCTCTATGGCATATTTCCAATAGTCTCCCACTTGCACTAGTGTACAAATACACTAGTTGCATTTGTTCTCAATATTTGGCACCATATACCCGGTACCCTGAACATGCTTGCTCATGGAAGAGGTTGAGCCTTGGGTCTGTACTTTACAGCCCCAAATCCTTTGCAACTTACTAATGTCACCTTGATTGACATTAATACTTTATCATCACATGATAGCATCTGTGTGAATGCATCATCGCTATGGCAGCAGAACGAGGCCTGATTCCAGGAGCCTACAGTGACGTTAGATCAACCTCGAGGGCTTTCTCATGGGCACTGTGCCCTGGGACACATCATTCTACGCTAAGAGCGAACTAGCCCCGCCATAACTTTATACAACACTTTAGATGGTACCCTTATCTATTATTATAAATGTATTCATCGAAACACTAGTGCACTTTGTGCACCTTTCGATGTTTTGTTCACCTCGCTTCCTACTTGACTTTAATCGGTATATACGGTAGTTTCCAACATATTTCCTTATAACATAACTCTTTATGCTTTAAGATATGTCATCCTTTATGGATTTGGAAAACATGTCTATAGTTCTGTATTAGACACTGCGGACAAAAACAGCTCAACGTTCTGTGATTCGAACTTAATCACTTTCAAACGTTCCTTCTTGGATCATTTATTATGCTAAGTTATCATCATGGTTTACTAAGATAGAACCTATGTCTCAACATAGTGGATGACGATCATCCTTTTCTTTCTTTCAACCATTGATGTTCAACTTAATATTGTTCCTAATTTGAGTTATTGAGGACCAGCTCCTTAATTAACTTCTATTCTGAAACCCCTTTTAGAATCCCTTAAGGAATACTACATAATATCATAAGACACTTATTATCAACTTCTAAACCTTATAAATCATTATTTATAAGTATTTGCACTTTCATTCTTAACATACTTAAGAATTACTCCTATAACCTCCCACTCAGAATATGTTCCTACATATTTGAATTTGAGACTTATATTGCTCCCACTTAAAAATATGTCAATCACATATTGTTTCATGGAAGACTTTCATAGCTCCCACTCAATTTTATGCAAATTGCATATCCACTCACTATTTTGAATAACTTCAAAATCCTTTGATCAAATATCAAAATTGGAGATTTACTATGAGATACTAGTACTTTACTAGTTTTAAATCCACTAGACATTTAGCACACATGAATCAAATTCATTTGAATTAGTCCAATACTTGACAGATTGTGCTTTTGTCATTCACCCCCTTTTCCACTATGGCTTTGCAGTCATTTGGGAAATTCCAAGTAACTCCTTTTACTTGTGAGACTCAGCAACGTATTGCTTTCCAATCTCAAGTGAATTTCGTTTATAGGATTTCTCATAATTCTAGTTCACCATTATTTCCTTAGTAGTTCGTAGGTATGTCATATTCTAGTAATCATGACAAATGATTCACAAATGTCTCCATACTAGATATGGATTACATTTTGAATCCTACTTTATGTAGTGAAAACACTAGTAGAGAAAGATAATGATCAATATCATTAATTCTTTCCTTCTATGAAGAGAATCGTTCAGGAACGTTGTCCGTTGCGCTTCTCAACACTCTGATGCAGGGTTTTGAATCCTCATCGTGTTTTCCACTTTTTTCCATTTTCTCCATAATCGAGAAACATCACTAAAGGTGAACTTTCTCAAGAATGTACCAAAATCCAAGCAATACGAATCTTGCTTTCCTTTTGGTTTCAGCTATGGGTTTCATATTCAAAGTTTCCAATGAATACGCTACAAGGACTTATTCGCTATTGTTTTGGTTATATCGAATAACCCCAAAACTTTCACGAATTCAAATGGTTCACTATATTCTAATTGAGTGCTAACTATTTCTAACTAATGGTCTCTACATCTACACTACAACGATTTATTTGGTGCCTTCTATTTAACCCCTTTGATATCTAATATCACATTGTGATGCTTCGCATTTTGACGTTTCAGAACGCTTTGCATTTCACAATTACTTTTATGACATTCTTATAAATTCGAATTTTATTACTAATGATCAAATCATAGTAATTAGATTCTGTTTTATATTTATTTACCCTTTGTTGATGAAACACTTTGATCAAATCAAATAGTTTCATATTCATGTTTCCTTTGGTAAACTTCTTTACACATTTAAACAATCACATAATGATAATTACCATTTTCGTTAAAACCAAATACATCGAATATGTATTTACTTTTAACAATTCTTTTGAACACTTTGTATTCAAGTAATACATGGTGTTCAAGTTATTTTGCCAAACTTAGGCATGATTTATATGTGATAAGAAATCAAATGTCTTTCACATATTATCAACATAACTTTGAATTTAAACAATGGTTTCATTCATTAATGAACATATCATTAAGTCGGGTATTTTAAACAAGGCATTTTTAGTGTTTTACAAATGTTCATGCATTATCAATTAGTTTCAAAAAACAAGGATAATTCACAAGTAATCAAACAAGATATGAACACAAATAGAAATCATTCATAAAAGCAGAACAACTGTTTGTTACAAACTCATATGAATAACCGTCTCACGAAGTGTGAGACACACTAAAGAAGTCCACAATCTCTTGATTACAATAATCATCCTAAAACATAAACTAAATGATAAATGTCGAGGGAGAGTGTCGTCGGCCGTCATCATTATGCTCGCCATCAACACGCAACGTCACCTCCTCTCCAGGAAGCACCTCTCATGCAGAAGGACCTGTTTTCAGCAAAACAGAACAAGTATCAGATATACTTAACACTGCAAATGTGTTTGCAAGATTATAACATTTACAAAACTATATATCAAATATATACCTTTGTCGTTGACGACTCCAGCGATGTTGGGTTCATCTACCACATTTCTGAAATGTGATATGAACTCGAGGAAATCCAGTGTTTCCGTGTCGCCTCTCATAATGCAGATCCTGACCTGTGCTTGGAAGCTTGGTGGAAGCGACCGTAGCACAACTCCCATCGCAAATGAGCTTGAGAACCAGTTGTCCAGGTAGTATGCCAGACTCATGTATGCATCGTATATGCTCAATAAGTGCTCGTCTAGTGAGGAACCCTCCTCCATATTTATGGAGAGGAAGTCTCCCATCAGCTCATACTCCCACATGCGCACTTGTTCCACGAAATGCGATCTCAGATGTGCCATGACCACCCGGGGCTTGAGACTTCCCACCATTGGCCATAGCCCATCCTCCATTCCGAGGCGCATGGTCACTGATATAAATGTGGCCATCACACGACGACGATAACGCAGATCCCGCTGCTCCTGGGTCTCATGAGAATAGGGTGGCTCCAAATACATCTCGCAGGTCATGTAGTCAGCTACATTGTTCTCCCCAAGGAGATCAAACAGGCGTATGACCCATGCAGAAAAGTTGGATCCATCTAACTTGAGCTTTTCTCCTTCCAACCAATCGTCGATAGGAAAGGTAATCTCAGGAAGAACCATTTTCTACATTTATAATTGCAAAAGGAATTTAGACTAAGTTTATAATTAAATGAGTCAATAATAACTCCACTCAGAAACACCTATCCCCAGTGAGGGTTCCTAGTGATAACACGACCCCTATCAGACACATCTCCCCCGATTGATCACGACCATCGATGTGGGTTCAAAGGTGGACGCTAAACGTCGGTCACATCATTCACGCGACTTGTGCTTGATCTTTCGACCATCCGTGTTCCGAGGCCACGCTTCTGTGGCGTGCTAGGATCGCTAACTCAACCTTAGTGTATTCGCTGTGCAACATGGCTTACACCCACTGTATGCGAACGTAGATATGTCTGACACCTAGGCCTGTAACCCTGGATCGCCTCATACCGAAGAACTTTCTTGGTGGTGCACACTAAGGGGGAACACAATCGTTGGTAATTTTAACAGGGATCATCTTATTAGGCTACCGTCGAGTATCCAATAATAGCACACAATAAGACATACAAACAATAACATTGAATGTAAATTCTATGTGATATGGTCCTTCACGTCGTGATCTCCATCCGTCGTCACCGGGTTCCGGCGCCAGGGTTCCGGCGCCGTAGACACCAGGGTACCGGTGTCTTTCCGGCGTAGTAGTTCGTCACTCCCGTGACTATCTACTACTACGTAACAAAAGGTAATCACTTTACCTTTGCTACAACCATATCACAAAGCAACGCCCCCCTGCAAAACAAAGTTAGACGCCTCTACTTTGTCTTTGCATGTTTTACGTGGCTGAATGGGCTTTCGCACAAGAACCGTTCTTACCTACGAACTTTCAGCACAATGCTGATCAAGTAGTTGTCTCTACTACACCCCTTTCGGGGCCCTCCGTTGCAAATGGTATACCAACTAATGCGAGAGAGACAGACACCCCCTAAGCCACTTTATACGGTACAAGCCGTATGTCAAGCGTGGACCAGTCTCGCGAATAAATGCGTAAAGTCGGTTGGCGGTCGCTTCATCAAGCATTACTGCGGTATACACAAGTACACGTGGGAGGGTAACAACTAAAAGATCAACGCCCACATGCTACATCTCGTGTGTTCTACCCGTACTAGCATTACTACGCATAGATCTAGCTCTCATACCATTGTAGGGGTTCCGCGTATGAAAACAATAAATTTTACTCTACGGCCCTAAACCCTTGAAGCTGCCAGGACCTATCTATTAGTAATACATTAACGGGAGGGGCTTTTCGTGAACTTACCCTTGAAGACCGAAAAGCATTGTTAACTCTCAAGAGAGCGTGGTTGATGTAGACGAGCCGAAGCCGACCTCAAGGTCGTGATGAAGTCCTTGCGCTCCTTGGCTCCAACGAATTGAGTGCCTCAAGTGCGACACCTCATGGGGATTTACACACATCCGGTGCCTGACGATGACTCCCGCTTCCCCGATCCAGCAGCAGTTGCGGAAGTAGAGCTCCCGGATCCGAATCCCGCAGCGCGACGACGCTCCGCGGTGAAGATGTGTCTCGCTCGCGCAGTCCAGACTTGGGACCACGGTCACGAGAGAGAGGGGGGAGAGAAAATATCAATTAGAGGTCCTCCCAAAAGTAGGGAGACCTTTATTGATTATTGGTGTATTTATCTTGGCCAAATACCCCCACTATATATAGGAGGAGGGGAGGTACTACCTCCCTCAAAGTCCCGGGTGGGACTAAAGGAGAGGAGGGGAGGGGTGGCCGCCGGCCACCCTAGTGGGCCCCGCGCGGGGGGGCTAGGCCCAGCCGGCCTCCCCCTTGGCCCCTCTCCCTCTCTCCTTTCCCTAATGGGCCCTCTCCCTCCGGAAATTGGCCCATTAAGCCTTTTTGACCTTTAATTGATTTTCTCTTTATTAAATAATTATGAATAAATGATTAAATCAACATTTAACATTCATTCACATATTATTTAACCTCTGTGGCTATGGAACACCTTCCCACCTTGATGTTTATGCACTTCTATTCTTGTAGACAGTTGTTGGGCCTCCAAGTGCAGAGGTTTGTAGGACAGCAGCAAGTTTTCCCTTAAGTGGATCACCCAAGGTTTATCGAACTTAGGGAGGAAGTGGTCAAAGGTATCCCCTCTCAAGCTACCCTGCAATCAAGATACAAGAAGTCTCTTGTGTCCCTAACACACCCAATACACTTGTCAGGTGTATAGGTGCACTAGTTCGGCGAAGAGATAGTGAAATACAAGTGGTATAGATAATTATAAGTGGTAACGGTGATAGAATATAGCTTGATGGCGTAGAAAAGACTAAAGTAAAACTGAAATAAAGATGGAAGCAAGCAAACATGCAACAGATCTAATAGCAAACGGTGTTTCAGTGCTTAGAAACAAGTCCTATGGATCATACTTTCACTAGTGAACACTCTCATATAAATATATTCTTCTTTATGATACTACGCTAAACTACTCTCCGGTTAGACACTCTAATCGATGGTAGGGCTATAACAGCACACCTCAAAGTTCATCTTTCCCATCTAGAAAACCCCACACTGTCACCTTGAGTACTAGATGGTTCAAACAAACACCACAATTTCATAAAGACATCCAACTCCAATTATAACACATAACAAGTATTTGTAATCTCTAGCCTAAGTGCCACCATGGTGTGCACGCTATCACTTTCACACACATGGGGACAACATAGATCTATTAAAGCACTTGAGTAGCAAGGTAGATCTACTTGATTACAAAGCTCATGATCACAATATGATCACGCATAGAGAGAGAGATGAACACATAGCTACCAGTAGAACCCTTAGCCTCGAGGAAGAACTACTCCCTCCTCATCATGGGAATCAGCAATGGTGATGGAGATGGCGGTGGAGATCGATGGAGATGGCTCCGGGGGTACTTCCCCGTCCCGGCAGGGTGCCAGAACAGAGACTTTCTGTCTCCCAAATCTCCCCTTCGGTGGTGGCGGCGCTGCGGAACTTTTCGTGGATTTCTGATTGACGATCTAGGGTTTTTGCCTCGGGGGAGATATATAGGCAAAAGAGGCAAGGTCGGTGGCCGGCCAGGGGGGCCACACCATGCCCTGGCGCGGCCAAGGGGGACCCGTGCCTAGGGGTGGTTTGGCCACCCTATGGCCCCTCTCCGTCTCGTATTCTGGCTCTGTGAGTCTCCGGGAAAAATAGGCATATTGGCTTTTGTCCCGTCCAATTCCGAGAATATTCATTTTCTGACTTTCTGGAACCAAAAACAACAGAAAACAGGCAACTGGCACTGCGGCTCTTATTAATAGGTTAGTCCAAGAAATCATATGAAAAGTACTCCAAAGTGTGACAAAACACAAGAAAGTAGATAAAACCAAGCATGGAACATCAAAAAATATAGATACATTTGCAATGTATCAACATCCCCAAGCTTAACTCCTGCTCGTCCTCGAGTAGGTAAGTGATAAAAAGAAAGAATAATTTTTGAGTTGACATGCACCATCATAAACTTGATCAAAGTATTTGTAAAACATTGATAGTTGGGATCATAGTACTTCAACATAGCATGAAAGATAAAGTTCTAACAATAAGACAAAGCAACTATGTTGCAACATGAAAAGGCACAAACAGAAGATTCATGAATAACAATGCTTTGCAAGAGGTTTGTTTGTTTCACATAAAGAAAACATAGCATAGTGGAATTCAGCTTGTCCCTCATAGAGTAGCAAACATAAATGCATAGGACACCTTCAAAGTTCATAAGAGTGACTAGATACAAATAGTTTAAAACAAGCAATATCAAAGCTATGCACCAATCAACAAGTCTTGGGACAATGCACATAGAACTAAGAATGGCCACTATGCTCTCAAAGTAGGTGCATAAAGATAGAAGGTGGAGACTCAACATAAAAGTAAAATACAGGTCTTCATAGAAGGAAGTAGGGATTCAAGTGTCATAAAGAGCTTCCAAAAATTATGGTACTTTTTAGCTTTCAGCTCTCATTGCCCCTATCATAAGCATCTTGAAGTGATTAAGGTTAAATTGAACAAACTATGGTGTACATGCTTGACGAAGTATAAGTTAGGAATCTCATGTCCCTTGAATACGAGGGTCGCTCCTCATGCTACTCAAGTTTAGTCACCGGTAGGTTCTTGTCATCGTAAGTACATATGTATCATAGAGAACCGCCAACGGGGTACCCCTTGCCCGATGATACGGAAGAATCCCCATATCAAAATGACAAGGCAAGCAGACAACAAGCATCTCAGCAATCTTCTTATTTACCATGGGAATATGGTGCTTTCTCTCTCTTTTCTCTTTTCATAATCTCTTTTTTTCTTTTTCTCCTTTTTTCTCAATGTAGGACTCTTTTTTTATAAGAAGAATGCTTCATAGACAGCTCATTATGGTTACGATGCAGGTTTCCACCATGTCAGCATGGATTAGACCAGCGGCCCAGGCGTTTCTCTAACACATATACATAACTCCATGGACTTACAAGCTCCCCTTTCATTTCACACCGACGACATCCATAGATAAAAGAGCATGATATCAACTAGGTACAAAGTACAAGTGCAATGTTGAAAGCGTTCCCCATGACATCATGGTTCTGCTAATCCCCAACAAATAAGTGCAAGCATATACAACACAGACGACACAATGGTTCAAGTTTATTAAGGCCAAGAAAAGAAAAGTGTGCCATCAAGTTCGTGAGAGCTTTAATCACTAGTTTTCTCATAACAAGTTTAATTCGGAAGGTAGATAAAAACATGAATATACTTGGAATAACAAATGCTAATAGGTAGGTATGGTGGACTCTTTGGCATAACTTGGTTTTATTTGGAGTTGGATGCATGACTGGAACTCATACTTGGTTATGGAGGCTAGCAAAAGACTGGGAGCGACCAACTAAGAGAGCAATAATGGCCATAATCATACAGAGTGACAAAACATCATTGATCAAAGCATAAAGTGATACTACAAGTTGAAAACTAAAGGATCATAAAGGCTATGGTGACTTGGGATAGTCATAACATGGTGTGAGCAGGCGCCAAGTCAACCCAAATAAAGCATCAAAGGAGAATACCACAATACTATGCTTTAATATGCTAAAACAATGCATGATTCATCCAAGGCACATTAAGTAATCTCAATTGTTTATAACAAGTCATGCTACAGCAAAGAATACTAAGCATAAAGCCAAAACAATATCAAGCATGGCATGACAAAGCATAGGCCATAGTTAAAAACAAGCTCCTTTTACCACTTAAGCATGAACTTTCCTACTCTTTTCCAATCCAAACCAAACTATTTGAAAACCAATGTATGAATGAGGGGGTCCAACCAATTTATTCAAGCAAACTAAGCGAACCAAGCAAACAAAAACCAAAAACAAACAAAGACGCTCCAAGAACAACACAACTGTGCATGAAACAATAAAATGAAGTGTTTGGAAGAAACCTGGGATTTTTATTGATGAAGAGGGGGATGCCTTGGGCATCCCCAAGCTTTGACACTTGTACTTCTTGGATATTTCTTGGGGTGACACGCGTGGCATCCCCAAGCTTGAGATTTAGTCCATCCTTCATCTCATTACTCATTCCTTCCATACAACTGAAATTTTTCCTTCATACAAAACTTCACGCAATCTCTATTAGCAACATTAGTGCACTCAAGATAATAAGTCTTTAGGTTCTGTTTCAACACCAATAAAACTTCCATTAAAACACAAGCCGCTGTAGCACTTCCCTCAAAAAGCTCAATTCCCCAAAAGAACTCAAAAAGGAACCAACAAGAAGCAAATGCAAGTAATGGCAGAAATCTGTCAAAACAGACCAGCAGGTAAAAACGAATTTTTTTGAAGACCTTGTGTTGCTCAAATCAAAAAGTGTTGAACTAACGAAAGTTAGATAACAACTTGAGGCAGAAGCACAAAAATTCATGCCTCAAAAGGACGTTCATATATTTCACGAATTTTTATGGTGAAGCACAGAAATCTATTTCGGGACAGCAACTTTCCCAATCATTACTTCTCTCTCATTAGACGTTACACTTGGCACAAAAAGCAAATAAAAAGGATAAGGAGCGGTTATTACTGAAGTAATAACTTCCAAGACTCAACTAAAACTTTTGGGTTATCTCCCAATAAGTACTTTTCTTTAGGGCCTTTAAGTTAGGCATGATAGCTTGAGAAGATGCTCACATAAGAAATATGAATTGAAGTAAAAGAGAGCATCAAGAAGCAAATTCAAAGCACATTTAAGTCTAACCCACTTCCTATGCATAGGAATCTTGTAAAGAAACAAGTCATGAAAGCACAAAGCAACAAGCATAGTGAAGCAAAACAAGTGCAAAGTCAAGACTTTCAACATAAAGAGGGGAAACTTAATATTGTTGAGATACATAAAACCATGTTTCCCTCTCTCATAATAACTTTCAGTAGCATCATGAATAAAATTAACAATATAACTATCACATAAAACATTCTTATCATGAGCCACATGCATATAATCATTATTACTCTCCACATAAGCATAGTCATTCTTATTAATTGTAGTGGGAGCAAATTCAACAAAATAGCTATCATTATTATTCTCATCACCATAATCATCAAATATAGGAGGCATATTGTAATCATAATTGATTTTCTCCGCAATAGTAGGTGGACTGAAAATATCATATTCATCATTATGTCGTGTTCAATCTCGTTACTGAACAATGCTACTTGACTCGTTCTGACAAGTGATATACCTGTGATCAAATCACACGCTGTGCAGCTATTGGATATAACTTCTCCGAGTGGGCCCTTGAGTATCTTCCCGTCACATGGACGGACAAATCGCGCTCTTGACATATATTGCCTCAACGATTTCCTCTGAGTACCTGAATACACCTTTATAACCACTGTATTACCAAATGGTGTTTGATGCTATCAAAGCACTCTCGGGAGACAGTGATTGATATAGCCTCACGGTCAAAGGAATAGTCTACGAGGATCCATTTCTAATCATCGTAACTTGAACTTCATGACATGATCGGGTCACGATGTTTAGGTTGGGTATTGGTTCATCATCTCATTCTCGGAATGAGATGACCTCATTTCCAACTAGCATAAATGCCACATGATCAGGAAACTTGATCATTTGTTGACCAATGAACCAGTGACTAGAGTTTCACTGGGAACCCCTGGTTGTTTGTCGTGTATTGATGTTTCCACTCAATACAGTTATAGCATGATATAAAACTTAATCATAAACTATATGAAATATGATAATAGACCTTACTACTATTTGTCTCTAGGGCATATTTCCAACAGATACCCTTACAACACACCTAGCGTGTAAGTTCCATAGACCTTGGCCTTACACACAAAGGAATGATAAAGATCATACCACGATGCACATGATAGTGATCAAATGCATGGACCATATCATTCCACTTTACACATATGATGTTTGCATCTTATATTGCTAGTTTGGCGTTTTAGTAGCGTTATAAGATGATCCCTCATTTAAATATCAAGATAAAATGTGTTCTTCCTTAAGTATGCACCATTCTATGGATCGTGTTTCGAGACATCACGTCATGATCGGGTGTACTCAACTCTGCGCTTTCATACAATAGGTGTAAGACGGTTTTACACACGCGAGTACTAAGGTTCTTACTTGGTGAGCCTAGCATGTACAGACATGGCCTCGGAATACGGACCGAAAGGTTAAGCATGAGTCATATAGTTGATGTGATACCCATATTGATGCTCGCCTTTGAAGCTACACCGACTCACGTGATGATAGGACTTGGTGTAGTGGATTTGGTTCATGTAATCACCAAAAAGGCACGAGGGATGTCGTTTTTGAGTGGGAGTTCATTTCTAATTTGGATTAGTCGAACCAAATTTGTCATAAACTAAATCAAAGTGAATTTGCATAATTTGTTGTAGTCATTGGCATCTATTTACTACCTTATGCTTAGTTTTAATTGAGATAATAGAATTATAGAATTCTGAATATTTACTTTACGAACTGGTATCGTATTGTTTTGAATGTCAATTTAAAGTTTAGAAGTCCTATTGCAAACTTTGAGCAAACTCTATTTACTCCATGAAGTTTAATAAGTAGTATTAAATCAAGAGTAAGAATTCCAATGTTAGATTCTAAAGTATCATGTTTGCCTCCATGATTATTGATATTCAAAAGTTGTTTTAATATCAAGATTATCTAGGAGCTGAAAATAATTGTTTCAGAAACCATCATGTGTGGAAGATATTGTGATATCTGAAACAATGTTTTTGGTTGCATTATGATAGAGTATAATTTAGCAAAATACATGTTCTGACAATTTGTGAAGGATGGAGATGCTAGGCATCCGGATCTCCCAAAAGGGTTTTGGGAACTAACATTATACTCGCGATTCTTCCTTATAGGCTATAGTAGCTTGATCATGAAAGTTGTCATGATATGGATGAATAGAAGATGTAAGTAAAATGTTTACTACACTAATAGATTACTAAAGAATGGATTTTTGAAAGAACACCAAACATTTGATGATGGTGATCCACTTCAAAGTGCAAGTTCAAACGTATTAGTATTTGACTATATACACTTTGTATTATGTGTCATGTGAATGATACCACTATTGATGTTGATAGATTTTTTAAAAGAAAAGGAATTGCTGAAAGAGAATCTATAAAATATTTGGCAGAAAAGAAAAGGTTGGAGATGTCCAACTTAGGTATATAGAAGATATACATGTTATGGTTATATTCCTTGCTTGTTAAACAATGTGGTTCTTAGGTATTGGATACCGAATTGGTTGGTGTGAAGT